>JAVGWX010000004.1:25455567-26160567 GCA_036924085.1 Ariolimax columbianus | reverse complement strand
CTTAGAGTGCCAGTACGTCCGTGAGGATAGCATCTTCGAGTGAGAGTACGCCCAAGCAATTCTCTTAGGTGGGTGATATCATACGAGCAATTATCTTAGGTGGGTGATATATGAGCAATTTGCTTAGGTGTGTGATATCATATGAGCAATTCTCTTAGGTGTGTGATATCATTTGAGCAATTATCTTAGGTGGGTGATATATGAGCAATTATCTTAGGTGGGTGATATCATATGAGCAATTATCTTAGGTGTGTGATATATGAGCAATTATCTTAGGTGGGTGATATCATATGAGCAATTTGCTTAGGTGGGTGATATCATATGAGCAATTATCTTAGGTGTATGATATCATATGAGCAATTGTCTTAGGTGTGTGATATCATATGAGCAATTGTCTTAGGTGTGTGATATCATATGAGAAGGTGTGCCATAGGGACGCTTCAAGATGTTGATGCTGATATAGGTCTACAGAGGATTATGGTGGATCTATCGTCAGAGTTGCATAGTGGTTAGAGCAATGGTTTCTCGCGGCAAAGGACAGAGTTAAATACCCGGGTTTGGCACGCTACAATATACCCAGTGGTAAATGGTTACCTGATAAATTTGTTGTGAAAACAACGTCGCAAAGAAGGCCTCTCCAAGGGAAAAAAATGGAGGCATAGTATAATAAAGTCTCAAACACTTCATCCCGAACGATAGTAGCTGCTACGGAACAGTCCATGTTGACTGTCGCATTCAGACTGGCAAAACGCGGCAGGCACAAACAAGTAGAACAACCAAAACAATAACTAGCTGAATTATTGGGGGTTGGGGCGAGGAAACCAACGGTCTTACAATACAGAATCAGTTTGGTTCATTCTGTGACCTCTTGAGATCGTTGGGGCACCCCTGCTGACACCTCCACAATTCTGCGCCACCCCTGTTTTTTTTGTGGCTTCTCATGGCGTAGGTTTGTCCATTCATGGATGTTGTCTTTCCACCGTAGAATCTGTTACATTAATTTGTCTGTTGTCGTGGTTGAGGTCCGTTAACATCATCATGTGTCAGATTACACCCTTGTGAACTGGTGCGCTTGTGACTGGTCAGACCAATACGAGTAGGGAAAACTGTATTTCGTGACTGGCAAATATAATCTGCAGCTGGAACAAGTATTCCCCTCTGCTCTAGACTTTATGATCGCTCATCTATCCTGGTGAGGCCCTCTCTGACTGCAACGACGTTTCTGAACGTACCTTTCCAGGTCGAACAATTTTCGCCCAGATTTTCCCCAGTTGGGTCTATCTGAGATCACTTAAGAGAATCAAAAGAAAGTACACTACACACATTGAAATCTTCAACTCAAATGTCAAGGACGTCCTATTGTATAACTATGTAACGTGCAGAACAACGAAAATAGCAACGAAAAAGGTTAATACATGCGTGCCTGCGTGGAATGGATTAAAATGATATGATCAAAGGTCCCAATGTGGAACTGTGGGAAAGAATCGGGGATATATCAGTAGTACTAGACGTTAAAAGATGGCGTAAGATAGGACACACAGTGATGAAAACAGCTGATATCATTACATGACATACCTTGTTTTGGAGTCCCCAAGACAAAAGAAGTGGGGGTATACGTAAACACTCACGACGAAGAGAGCCTGCGACAAACATAAAGAGCAACAGGAAAGACGTCAACCGAGCTGGATAGACCACCTGGCTGCCCTTGATCTCTATTTTAGGCGTCCCCGTGAACATGTGATTGTAACAAATGCTCACTGAATTATGTGATAGATTTAGGTAAAACTAGTCACAAAATGCTCACTGAATTATGTGATACTTAGGTAAAACTAGTCACAAAATGCTCACTGAATTATGTGATAGATTTAGGTAAAATTAGTCACAAAATGCTCACTGAATTATGTGATAGATTTAGGTAAAATTAATCACAAAATGCTCACTGAATTATGTGATAGATTTAGGTAAAATTAGTCACAAAATGCTCACTGAATTATGTAATAGATTTAGGTAAAATTAGTCACAAAATGCTCACTGAATTATGTGATAGATTTAGGTAAAATTAGTCACAAAATGCTCACTGAATTATGTGATAGATTTAGGTAAAACTAGACACAAAATGCTCACTGAATTATGTGATAGATTTAGGTAAAATTAGTCACAAAATGCTCACTGAAAAATGTGACAGATTGAGATAAAACGACATAAAATGTTCACCAAAATATGTGATAGATCGAGGCTAAACTAGACACACAATGTTCACTGAAATATGTGGTACAGGTAAAGCGATATAACATGTTTACTGAAATATGTGATAGACTAAGGTAAAACTCCAGAAAATGTTCACTGAAATATGTGATAGACTTAGGCAAAACTCCAACAAATTTTCACTGAAATATGTGATAGACTAAGGTAAAACTCTACAGAAAATGTTCACTGAAATATGTGATAGACTGAGATAAAACTCTGAAGAAAATATTCAATGTAATAACTGAGGTAAAATTCTGCCCTTCTCTTTGCTTATCCTTGTTTGTTTCTCGACTAAACAGGATAAAATCTTCCCCTACCATCACAGAAGGAAAGGCAGCGAAGACGGGAACTGGTCAGATCGCCTAAACAAGCTGCAGTCTAGTCTCTAACACTTCATTCCCGACAGCAGTCTGTACTATAATACTACGTTTATCTATGACCTTACTATGAAGCACGTGTCAAAGTCATTGAGTCAAAACAACACAAATAATGTGCTGGAGTCAGAAAAACTTGATCAATTGTTCAAAAATTCAACGAGAACCAACCGCGAGAACAGGCAGTACTAGTCAACTAATGACCACCTGCACACAACCAATCAGTTGATAGAGAGAGCCCCTATGCGTTGTATTTGTAGACTATGAAAAGGCTTTTGATAGCGTGTCAATAATTGCAGGTAAATGTCTTGAGTAAGCAAGGTATCGACCAAAATCACGCACAGCTTATAGAGAAGATAAGTGAGGGCTGTTTAACTGTCAGCACACATTTCAACAACCACTTTCTATACCTATACACCGAGGAGTATGATGAGGAGATACCATCTCCCCAAAATTGTTTATAGCTGAGCTTGAAGAAGCTTGTATGTCCCTAAACTGGCAGGATCAAGGTGTCAACATAGATGGCGAGGTGTTCTCACGCCAATGTTCTGCAGACGACATTGTGACCTTCAGCCACGGCATTACAGAAGGCGAACAACCGCTAAACGAGCTGAATAAAGAGGGCAAGGCGGTTGGTCTGAACATACATTTAAAGACTCAATTTCTATGTAACTCTTTCTGCCATATGGGGGAAACTGCGATTGGAAGGTGAGCCCATCGAGAATGTATATTCGTACGTCTATCTAGACCAGGAAATAAAACACAACATTGATAAGGAGATCTCACACAGGAGAGCGGCGGGTTGGCTCAGCTACAACCGGATTAAACCGAGACTCCAGCAGATGAATATGGCCAAGGTCAGGGCTCAGACCTTAAATAGTATGGTTATCCCAGCAATGGTATATTGGTGTGAGGTCTGGAGTCTACACACATCAACAATGGTGTATGGGTGTGAGGTTTGTGGAGTCTAGACACATCAGCAATGGTATATGGGTATGAGGTCTGGAGTCTACACACATCAGCAATGGTGTATGGGTGTGAGGTTTGTGTAGTCTACACACATCAGCAATGGTGTATGGGTGGGAGGTCTGGAGTCTACACACATCAGCAATGGTGTATGGGTGTGAAGTCTGGAGTCTACACACATCAGCAATGGTATATGGGTGTGAGGTCTGTGGAGCACATCAGACGAAGGGAAGCTCCGTTTTACCGAATGAGCAATGGAACGTAGTCCTAAATATCTCACAAAGAGACCATATTCGAAACACCGACATCCGCGACCTAACAGAGTCCCCGGATGTCGTCGACGCTGCGTCAATACGAAAGTACAGATAGCCGGCCATGTTGTTCGCATGACTGACTACAGATGGACGAGGTGGATGTCTTTCTGGTAGCCATACACCTATAACCACCCGTCCCGCCGACGAGATGACCTGCACTACGCCTTTGGACCGACATGGCGAAGGGCAGACTCAGATCATGTTCAGGTTCAAGCATCTTTTGGCTACCTGATATCAGGCGACCTTGCCTGGTTGCATAGCATGATTCAAGTATTCAAGTAACTAGTAAACAAAAATATTGCATAATACGGTAGAACATTACAATAAATACGTCAAGAAAAGCGGTCAATGTCACACTTGTAAAACTGTGAAACAGGCTATTTGTGAAATAGTTACTGAATAGTGTGAGCAGCAGAAATGTAAATGAGAGTGTGTATGTGTGAGAGAGAGAGAGAGAGAAAGAGAGAGCGATGGAGAGGGAGAGAGAGAGAGTAAGGGAAACGCAGAGAGGAGTGAGAGACTGACAGTGCTGAGGACGGTGGGTAATGAAGCCTAAGAAGCAGGCCTGTGTGTCACAGCTGACGTGAGCCCTCGATCAATATGTGTACACAACTGTCAGTTGAAGGTAGAGTAAGCTAAACTATATGACTGATTGAAACAAGCGAGCTGTGTTTAGGGTGCCTTCTTGAGCGTACACAAAAGGTGGAAAGCGCATATTCTTCTCTTGTTTTAACCAATGAGCACTCAAAAACGTTATCCTTGTCGTTTCTTCCATTTATACAAACCAAGGTTCTCTTGCTAGTTTCGTTTCTTCCATTTATACAAACCAAGGTTCTCTTTCTATTGTCGTTTCTTCCATTTATACAAACCAAGGTTCTCTTGCTAGTTTCGTTTCTTCCATTTATACAAACCAAGGTTCTCTTCCTATTGTCGTGTCTTCCATTTATACAAACCAAGGTTCTCTTGCTAATTTCGTTTCTTCCATTTATACAAACCAAGGTTCTCTTTCTAATGTCGTTTCTTGCATTTAAATAAATCAACTCACGCGTTTCTCTTTCTGGTTCCGTTCTTCCATTTCAATAAATCAAAACTCGTATTTCTCTTTCTATTGTCGTTTCTTCCAGATAATCACATAACTGTGACTGTAGTTTCTTCCATTTCAATAAACCAAGAGACTCGTGATTTATTGTCCACAATATCTAAATTGTCGAAGATTAGCTTCGTAAATGGCTGCTGTAAAAGCAAATGTTGACGTTCTGGTAGCAGTAGTAGTAGTAGTAGCAATAGTAATAGTAGTAGTAATTGTAGTAATAGTAGTAGTAGTGGTGGTGGTGGTAGTAGTAATAGTGGTGGTAGTAGTGTTTGTAGTAGTAGTCGTGGTAGTAGTAGTTGTAGTAATACTAGTAGTAGTAACTTAACTTAAAGTAATGGTGGTAGTGGTTGCAGTAGCAGTCGTGTTGGTGGTGGTGACAGTAGTTGTAGTAGTAGTAGTAGTGGTAGTTTTAGTAGTAGTTGTTGTAGTGACTGTAGTAGTAGTACAGTATTAGCAGTAGTGGTAGCGATGGTGGTAGTAACAGTAATAATGGTTGAAGTAGCAGTCGTGGTCGTGGTAGTAATAGTAGTTGTAGTTATAGTAGCAGTGATGGTCGCTTTGGTGATATTGGTTGTAGTAGCAGCAGTAGTAGTGGTAGTAGTGGTGGTGGTGTTAGTAGTAGTAGTGGTTTGGGTGGTGGCTGTAGTAGTAGTACAGTAGTAGTGGTTGTAATAGTAGTTGTAGTTATAGTAGTAGTAGTAATATTAGTAGTAGTAGCAGTAGTAGTAGTAGTAGTAGTAGTAGTAGTAGTAGTAGTTATAGCATCATGTCAAAGATGCTGGTCTTCAGTTATATAATATTAGTAGTAGCAGCAGCAGCAGTAGTAGTAGTAGTAGCAGCAGCAGCAGCAGCATTAGCAGTAGTAGTAGTAGTAGTAGTAATAGTTATATCATCATGTCAAAGAGGCTGGTTTTCAGTTATATAATATTAGTAGTAGTAGTAGTAGATAGTAGTAGTAGTAGTAGAAGTAGTAGTAATAGTAGTAGTTATATCATCATGTCAAAGAGGCTGGTCTTCAGTTATATAATATTAGTTGCTGTAACAGTAGAAGTTGATCACATTTGATTGAAACGTGCCTGTTGCAGTTTGGGATGAAGTAAACAATTTACATGAGATCCAATAATAGGGCATAACACCTTGAACAATTGTAAGACCTTACTTACTAAATCCCTATGCCCCACAGCTCACAAACACAATAATTATCATTTTTATAAAACATAGAAGTCATAAAAGGGACTCAAAAATATTCAGCACTATTTGATATCACATTTCAGTTTCAAAGTATCACGAAAAATATGCATCAAATAAAACGTCCACATAGACTTGCTGTAGTCTACACAAACTGTAGAGAAGTAGGGAGTTATCGGATAAATATTAACTCATTAAAACATGTATTACTGCACGCATTCAGCTTTAATAACTCATTAAAACATGTATTACTGTACGAATTGTCCGCAAAGATTATTCATTTAAATACGTAAATACGTGTAACTGTACAGACTATCCGCTCAAACAATTCACCACGGAACCTGTTACTGTACAGACTATCAGTTTAAATAACTTATTTTATAATGTGTTACAGTACAACATATCAACTAAAATAATTCACCCTAAAATGTGCTATTCCACACACTATCAGAAAAAAAAACTCATTAAAACACGTGTTACTTCACACACTGTCGGCTAAAATAACTCATTAAAACATGTGTTACTGCACACACTGTCGGCTAAAATAACTCATTAAAACACGTGTTACTTCACACACTGTCGGCTAAAATAACTCATTAAAACATGTATTACTGCACACACTGTCGGCTAAAATAACTCATTAAAACATGTGTTACTGCACACACTGTCGGCTAAAATAACTCATTAAAACACGTGTTACTTCACACACTGTCGGCTAAAATAACTCATTAAAACATGTGTTACTGCACACACTGTCGGCTAAAATAACTCATTAAAACACGTGTTACTTCACACACTGTCGGCTAAAATAACTCATTAAAACACGTGTTACTTCACACACTGTCGGCTAAAATAACTCATTAAAACATGTGTTACTGCACACACTGTCGGCTAAAATAACTCATTAAAACATGTGTTACTTCACACACTGTCGGCTAAAATAACTTATTTAAAAATGTGTTCATGCACGCACTATCAGCTAAAATTAACTCATTAAAACATGTGTTTTTCCACGCACTATCGGCAAAAATAACTCATTAAAACGTGTTACTGCACACACTGTCGGCTAAAATAACTAATTAAAACATGTGTTACTTCACACACTATCAGCTAAAACAACTCATCCAAGCAGGCAATCCCACACAACCTACTCGTATCAGCGTGGCATATTCCAGTAGACAGTTATAGAGTCTACGGTACAGTGAATACTACGTTCCGACAGCTGAAATAAAGCTGCACGAGTTTGAAGAACAACATTTGCCGCTGGGTTATACAGACGGTGGATGTTGAGATGCGTATGGTTGCCGTAGCTGGAGTTTGCCTCGCGATGATTGCTGTTGGTGGTGGTAGTGTTGGTGGTCGGAGTTTGTACTATCTTACGCTATGTGCCAGCGTGTTAACACTGGTATGAAAGCACACACACACACACACACACGTGGACAAAAGAAATGGGTTGACACGCTCTTCCCTGTTAACATCTATCCAGTTGTCAACTATATCATCACCAGTGTCTGCTTTCTCTCTCCCTCCCTTTCTCTCTTTCTCTCTCGTCTCGGTCGTATATTGTGGTTTATCGATTAATATGGCGGTGCGAGACACCGTTCCTCTCACTCACTCTCTCTCTCCCTCATTCTCTCTCTCTCTCTTCGTCAGCTGTTTTGTGAATCTGATTTTCTTTTTCCCTCTACTCCCCTGCGGCTCTTTTTACAAGCAATTCACTTTCCCAGAGATTTTCATTAAAGTTAAAACTGAAGCGAAGTATGGAAGTTAACGAGCGTACGGCATCGCGCGAGCGTGCCTGCAAGTATATATTCAATTACGATGTCGCACGCGCACATATGTGACAATATTTCCAATCAATAAGTCAACTTATGGTGGGAGATTAAATATTGAATGGTATAACAAGTAGCAGGCCTTGTTAAAATGCTGAGTTTGTGAATGAAACGGGCAATAAAAAAAAGGATAATATTCTGAGCAAATGTAGTGAGAAAAAAAATGAAATGCTCAGTTTGATTGGAATTGGAAATATAAAAATATTGATATTCTGAGAGACGGTCGTGAGAAGGTATACATGAAAGGCTGGGTTTGAATGGAACTGACAATATAAAAAGGTTGATATTCTGAGAGACGGTCGTGAGAAAGTATACATGAAAGGCTGGGTTTGAATGGAACTGGCAATATAAAAAGATTGATATTCTGAGAGACGGTCGTGAGAAAGTATACATGAAAGGCTGGGTTTGAATGGAACTGGCAATATAAAAAGGTTGATATTCTGAGAGAAGGTCGTGAGAAAAAATACATAAATTGTGAGTTTGGCCAAGACTCGCGGTCGTGAGAGAACAGACATAAATTAACTCAAATGTATTTCCAGTTTAAAGACCTCTTGGCAATTGCCAAAAGAGGAAAACTCGCTTGGTACGGTAATATGTCGAGATCGAATGGTCTTACAAATACGATCCTGCACGGAAAGGTGCATGGCAGACGACGAAGAGGCCGGTACAAAAAGAGGTGGGAGGACAACATAAAAGAATGGACCAATCTCCGACCAGAAGAGGCACAAGCAGCGGCCGCTGACAGAGAAGGGTGGCGTGGGGTTGTGAGGATGTCTTCATGTGTGCCCCGACGACCTCATTGGTTACGAAATGATCTGATCTGACCGGATTTAAAGTTTTAACAAAGGTAATATTAGTTAATCAAACTACATTTCTATTGCTTACAAGGTAAACAAAAGGCGAATCTGCAACCTTGTTCCGAGCGAGGGCCGCCTGGGTCTGATGAAGGCTAGCGGAATTCACTAGATCATTGTCAGATTTATTGATTGCCCATGACTAACCGCAATGTGATTGTATAAGCTAACGGTAACTGGCTAATTAACTAATTAACAGCGTCTAGGTAAGTTCAATAAAAATACAAAAATGTAAGTTAGTGTTTTAACATTTAAAAAGTTTTCGACCATTCTGTTTAAATGTTTTTCACGTGAAAAGAAAGCGATTTATTTGGTCAGAGTGTGATACAATCCTGATAGAAGAGCATCAACGCGATTTATTTGGTCAGAATGTGATACATTCCTGATAGAAGAGCATCAAAGCGATTTATTTGGTCAGAATGTGATACATTCCTGATAGAAGAGCATCAACGCGATTTATTTGGTCAGAATGTGATACATTCATGATAGAAGAGCATCAACGCGATTTATTTGGTCAGAATGTGATACATTCATGATAGAAGAGCATCAACGCGATTTATTTGGTCAGAATGTGATACATTCATGATAGAAGAGCATCAAAGCGATTTATTTGGTCAGAATGTGATACATTCCTGACAGAAGAGCATCACAGCGATTTATTTGGTCAGAATGTGATACATTCATGATAGAAGAGCATCAAATCGATTTATTTGGTCAGAATGTGATACATTCATGATAGAAGAGCATCAACGCGATTTATTTGGTCAGAATGTGATACATTCATGATAGAAGAGCATCAACGCGATTTATTTGGTCAGAATGTGATACATTCATGATAGAAGAGCATCAACGCGATTTATTTGGTCAGAATGTGATACATTCATGATAGAAGAGCATCAACGCGATTTATTTGGTCAGAATGTGATACATTCATGATAGAAGAGCATCAAAGCGATTTATTTGGTCAGAATGTGATACATTCCTGATAGAAGAGCATCACAGCGATTTATTTGGTCAGAATGTGATACATTCCTGATAGAAGAGCATCACAGCGATTTATTTGGTCAGAATGTGATACATTCTCAGTCTGGTGTTATAGACTTGAGCGACTGGAAGGTTTTCAGACATTCTAGCCATATGACCAAACCATTTCATTCTCTGTCTGGTGTTATAGACTTGAGCGACTGGAAGGTATACAGACATTCTAGCCATATGACCAAACCATTTCATTCTCTGTCTGTATATATACACCGTACATGACACTGTTCCCATCGTCTGCTGGACGTCGGCATTTCTCTCAGTTTTTTCTCTAATATAGTTACGTGTGTGGATCAACAATGTTATAGAAAGTCCGCACTCTGGGGTCTACCACAATTGACAAAGTGGTGCGAGACTTTAAAAGCATTGAACCCGGCAATCAACAGCCATGGCTTAATTCTAATGTGGACAACCGCAGAAGTACAATACCGACACGGACCATCACAGCTGTTATCTGCTCGTGTGTGACTGACATCAGGCAGTATTGATTGGGTTTAGCTTTATAACTACTACTACTATTACTACTACTACTGTGTGACTGACATCAGGCAGTATTGATTGGGTTTAGCTTTATAACTACTACTACTATTACTACTACTACTGTGTGACTGACATCAGGCAGTATTGATTGGGTTTAGCTTTATAACTACTACTACTATTACTACTACTACTGTGTGACTGACATCAGGCAGTATTGATTGGGTTTAGCTTTATAACTACTACTACTATTACTACTACTGTGTGACTGACATCAGGCAGTATTGATTGGGTTTAGCTTTATAACTACTACTACTATTACTACTACTACTACTACTACTACTACTGCTGCTGCTAATACTACTACTACTACTGCTGCTGCTAATACTACTACTACTACTGCTGCTGCTAATACTACTACTACTACTGCTGCTGCTAATACTACTACTACTACTGCTGCTGCTACTACTGCTGCTGCTAATACTACTACTACTGCTGCTGCTGGTATTACTGCTACTACTGCTGCTGCTGGTATTACTGCTACTACTGCTGGTATTACTGCTACTACTGCTGCTGCTGCTATTACTGCTGCTGCTATTACTGCTGCTATTACTGCCACTACTACTACTACTGCTGCTAATACTACTACTGCTATTAACACTACTACTACTACTGCTGCTTCTGCTACTACTACTGCTGCTATTACTGCTGCTGCTATTACTGCTGCTATTACTGCCACTACTACTACTACTGCTGCTAATACTACTACTGCTATTAACACTACTACCACTACTGCTGCTTCTGCTACTACTACTGCTGCTATTACTGCTACTGCTGCTGCTATTACTGCTACTGATACTGCTAATACTCGTAGTAGTGCTGCTACTACTACTACTATTACTACTAATACTACTACTACTACTACTGTCGCAGCTGCTACTACTACTACTATAAACACACACACACACGCTCGCACTCACACACATAAGTAAGCACACACACACACGCGTCCAGGTAACACGAGCAAGTACATGGTAGGAGGACCTGACGTACGACTCGCAGGACAACCAAGAGCAAATACTGTTCATTCTTGCGTCCCTCCTAAAAACGAACGTTATCTCGTAGTTTACAGCGAGGCTGCAATAGCTGCGACTTTCCGCGTGACACAACAGGTTTCAGCACGACATATTTGAGACATGGTTTGCTTTCTGTTTTCGATCCATATTTTATTTGCCAGAATACTCGAGTGCAGGATATTTCCAGGGCCGCCCCTTTGAGACGAAGCAGGTTCTTGGTTAGCTATAGTTTGCTGACACAGATGGTACCAGCCGGCTATACGTCGATGGCTTCTGTCAGCTCATTCACTGCAGCATCTTCGCCCCCAAACAGTTAATTTAACTACACAAACAAAAAAGAAGTTTTTACTAATCTGGGAATTGTAATAGCCCGTTAGTTACACGAAAAACCAGTTTAGTGCTCAAGTACAAGGCGGCTTGTCATAAGTCTTTACCCTGACCATGAAGGAGTAGGAGGAGAAAGTTGAAATTTGACACAGTGCTTATTCCTTCTCAATGTAGCCACCACCTTAATTTATACATTTCTGCCATCTCTGCGTGACCTTGAAAAGACGTTCAGAATCATTTTTCGACCTAAACCAGTTACCACAAGCCAGTATGACATCTTCGTTACTGTCAAAATGATTTCCTTTCAGATGTTTTTTAAGTTTTGGGAGAAGAAAAAATTATGATTGAGCTAAATCCTGAGAATATGGTGGGTGTGTGGAAGAATTTCAATATTCAAATCGTTGGCTATTTGCAGCACAAGCCTTGCTTTATGGGAGGGCGGGTTGTCTTGAAGCAAAGTCAGAATTTGAGTGTGCACTATCCCTCGTTTTCTGGTCAGTCTTTCTTAGTTTGGTAAGGAGATCTGCATAATATTGCCCATTAACCGTGTTGCCATGAGGCAGGTAATCTTTCAATATGACACCTTTGACATCTCAAAAAACAGTCAGCATCACTTTTCTTGCAGATTTCTGTGCTCTTGGTTTGACATGTGTTGGTGAGCCCGGTGTTTTCCTCTGCATGCTAGAAATTGTTTATTCTGGCTCATAATGGTGAACCCAAGTCTGATCTACTGTCACCATGGTCAGCAACATGTTTTTCGACTGACACATTTTCAGCAACTGGCCACATCAATCAACCCAGTGGGTACACACTTTTCTCATGTTCAGTCTGTTGTGTAAAATCCTAAAAACTGTACTTTCATTCAGTTTTGCTGACCTAGATATCTCTGCAATTGTCATTTTCCTATCCTGGTCAATGATTTTCTTTTCACTCTTGCAGCATTTTCGTCACTGCACTCTGAGAATGGTCTACCTGATCTTGGAAGATCAGCAACATGTGAACGGCCACAGTTAAACTGCCTACATCAGTTTTTTACAGAAGCATACGAGGACAGAATTTCTCAAACACTAGTTCCATCTCTATGTGTATTTCTGTAGGTGTTTTTCCCTGCAATATCAAGAATTTTATCACAGTTCTGGCCTCTCATTTCTCCATTGTTCTGACAAACCATTATAGTATCAGATCCTGTGAATAAGGTGTGTTGCACCATGCACCATACTGGATAAACCCATCGAGGAGTGAAATTCATACTTCTTAAGTCCAGTACAAATTGAATGAGCTACATATGTGTCAAATTTCAACTTTCTCCTCGTACTCCTTCAGTCAGGCTAAAGACTTTTGACAAGCCCCTTGAATAAGTCTTCCCTGGAATACAAAATCTCTTCATTCTGGCAAAGCGCTGCTATCATAAAATCTCTTCACTTTAAAATTACCACTATATACGTGTTACATTCTGAGACATAACTCACAATGCCATTTTTGTGAACAGTCACGTGATGGACCTCCCTAACTATGTATTTTAATGAGAACAAAATACTGTGATCCGTAGCAAATCTAGATACTACTTATATAGACATCTCCCGATTGACAAGAAAAGTCTAAACATTCGCGTGACACGATCATATCGCTCGGTTCACCATATGTGATGAAAACTACTGTGTGAAACATTCATACAGCTTGTGAAGGAAGTTTTGGTTCAAGATGGCACCACATAAATAATATACACTGAAGAATTGGGAACCAATACTAGTGTCAAGGTTAAGGTGGTTGTTGTTGTTGCTTTATTCGAAACTACTCGTGCTGCGTTAACTCAACTCTTGATAACATTTCTTTTGTAGCAGGTTACAGTGACTCTTCTTTCATCCAGAGACATATTTGAGAGATTGGACCTGGGTTTTCCTAGCTGTACTGCAATGCAAAGTGCCTATGAGGATTACTGTATTGATCACCACTTGTTCACCCTGACTGCTATGACACAGCCTGTTTCCAGGAGTACGAACAGGGTTAGGTCAAATGTACTAACCAAGATCCCCACCTCGCGTCCTGCAAACAGGTTATTTTACAGCAGCCTGGTCAACAAAGTAAAGATTTATCTCCATAGTGATGAACCTACTGAGAAGGCTCTATAGCCAGAAGGGCCAAGTCCACCTTCTTCATTGCTTCTCGTGAGAACTACTGCAACGAGCTATCAAAGAATCCTCGTCATAAGTGAACAAGAACAACACAGGAAGCAAGACAGAATGATCACGGCACAATGAAATGTACAGAGATAAGCACAGATAGATAAAATGCTCTTTCTCTCCATCTCTCTTTCTCTGGTGCTATCGACAAGTCTGAGTCTGCATACTAACATTTCTTTTTTTTGTGTTGTTGTCTTTTCGTTGTTATTGGTTCATTTCTTACTAGAAGATTATTCAACACAAATAGAAAATGCCTCCGATGGGCAGGCCTATTTTAACATATACACAAGTTCTGCTGAAAAAAGAAGAACAGGATAAAGAAGAAGAAGAAAAGGAAGAAGAGGAAGAAGGATACATTACGAAGGTATATGGTGAAGAAAAGTTTCCCCAGCTAGCACAATTTCCCTACAAATTCCTCGTCTTTTCTGTTGTAAGACCTTGCTGTCACCTGGAGGGTCAATACCTAGAGGTCTGTTGGTCGATAACCAAGTGTCTACTTTGCATTCTTTTCTGTTGTTCTTTTTTCCAAAAACAAAAAATAATTGACTTGTAATCCACTTTGAACCATGCTATTCAAACAAGCAAGTGATTGGTAGCCTTAACTGTAGTGACTATTACAGTTCTCTGTGTCATTTAATATGCACATAAGAAAATAATTGTACAAAATTACTAAATGATGGAGGAATTAGTTACAGGAGAAGACAGATAACAGCAAAAAAGACTAACAAGGTTTGCAGTTAAATACTGAAAAAAAATATGAACAGTTCCATACTGCGAAATTTTCATTGGAGGGATTCTTCTTCTTCTTCTTTGTACGCTGGTTACAGCATATACGTTGCACTGTGTTACGTTGTTAAGCCTGTGGCCCATTGCATCCGATTTCAACAGGTGTTTCTGTAGGGATGCCCTCCTTAGCCTTTGGCTGTCCCCAGCCTATCTGCAAGGCAGCAGTTGTTTTTGGTCAGAGTTGTCTCTCTTAGGGAAGTTGTCTTGCAGGACTATCGAGTCTTCTCCACTCGTGTCTATAGGGTGTGGCAATGATATGATATGATATGATGGACTGTATGTACTAGTTTTTCAAGTATCTCGGAAGAGAGGCAGTCCAATGTGTCTGTGTCCCAGGATTGTCACGTCCTGCCAGAAATGTAGCATATGCATGTGAGTGAGGTATCACCTTGCTCCCTTTATTTTCTCGGCTCATCTGCAGTCATGGTACGCCTAGCATTCCCCGCCACCTGGGAGGTTGTCACAATAGGGCAGAGGTGCAATGTCCGCTGGCCTGCATCTCTTCTGCGTCCATTGGGATGACTGATAGCAGACAGAGGTAAAGAGCGAGGCAGGAGTGCATTTAACCAGGGGACAAGCCTGGTCATGGCACGGAGATGTTGTTCGCCTTGTGTGCGGACATATCTCATGATCAAGGGCTGAGTCTCAACAGTTCGCAGTGCCGTGGCTGCTCTACTGCTTACGACACCCCAACCGAGAACTAAGTCTTCTACTAGTGGTTTCACCCCTCAAGGCCGTATGGGGTGAATATGGAGCAGCTCCCCGCCAGCTTTGATCGGTGGGACGGCAGAGATCTCTTTCTGCGGCTCGACCGGGTTGGGCTGAGACGCAAGCCCCAGGTCCCAACCATGTCGTTGCCTCCCGTCGCAGTGGTGCTGAGATTCAGGGCGGGATTCCGGCTTAGAGGCGTTCGGCTGTAATCCCTCAGATGGTAGCCTCGCACCATTAGCTTATCAGCCAGGCACGTGGACCAAGTGTCTGAGATCTGCGATTCCTCTCGAATTGAGTAGGATTACCATAGCAACGCCCTGTCATTTGTAGGGTAAAACTAGCCTGTCTTCTGAGGGTCTAATGCCAGCACCCGTTCACTATTAGACCCAACGAATCAAGAGAGCTATTAGTCAGTCAATGACCATATTGGAGGGATTCAAACAAGGCAGGGATGCGAATCCTTGGTAGTTTGGTAGTTAGTCTCTGGAACAGTGTTTCTCACAGTGTGGTTGGCAGACCAACTGTAGTTGTGAGTATCAGTCAGCTGATGTGTATGGATTATGTAACTAACTTTACAACCAGACAAGATATAGATTTACTTTTTCTTTTATGTAACAAAAATCAACATTTGTGTTTTAGTTATTTGGCACTATTTGCATTTATGTGAAATAATACAACTATATAATTTTAAAATATTGTTATTATTATTGATAGTGTTAAAGTAGTCAGTATAAATGTTTTGGTTATTTTGTTACAAAAAACACATTTAGAAAATAACATATATTTTGAATTAGCGAGCCGCTGTGTGTTTTGACTATCATTGAAGTTGTCTATGAATATCCGAACTAAGACAAATATTTCTCTAGATAAGTAATGTGCAACCTTTAATGTGGGCGTGACCCAGTTAAGTATTATTATAATTTTAAAATCCAGTGAGCACAATTGCTGATTTTTAAAAACCCTTATATTTTCAGTATTCATTTTGTTAAAACTTTGGCGACACTTTAATCAACACTCGAGATACCCAATGAGATCATGACCCACAAGTTGCTTATCACGTTTCTAGGAGGCAAAAAACAGATGGCAACTGACAGCTTAGAATACATGCCAGACTTAGTAAATCCTTACCTTATCTGCATACAAGGGATTCATGACGGTCATTCTGTCCAACTTCTGAAGGGCTTTCTGTGGGTCCAGCAATATTCCTCCTTGTTTCTCTATCTTTCCATGGCTGAGCTTTCTCACTGGAGTGGTCAGCCATTTTCTGTGAAGACAACATGGCCAACATCAACAGCTGGAATATAATGTTAGCATTTTATTCTCTTAATTGGGTGGCCAGCCATTTTCTGTAAAAACAACATGGCCAACATCAACAGCTAGAATATAATGTTAGCATATTATTCTCTTAATTGGGTGGTAACCGACTAGAAAAGAGTATGACCACTATAGTCTTCTATCATGCTATAAAAGGCAGGTAAAGAAAATTGTGCATGTTGCTAGCAGCCTCACCATGTAAAACCATTGCTATGAAACCACCACTGAAAATCCTTGGATACAGGCTTCCTGTAAAGCAGCAAACTGTAGTGAGGTCTCTATTACTCACTTGGTGCCAAAAGAAAAACCAATCAAATTATGGGGGACCCAGTGGTCTCAAGATCGGTGTCTGTCTCGAGTTGCTGAAGGTCACGTGTTCGAATCACAGTGGAGACCAGGGTTTTTTTCACGTGGATCTTTTGGTAAAACTGTCCTTAATCTCTGGGTAGTGAGATGGGAATCCCATGATCAGTGTTGAGCACGTTAAAAATTTCTTGGCAGTTGGAAATCGAAAAGGGTAGGCATGACGACCGCTGCCCAGACAAAATTCAAATTAAAAATCTACCCAAACTATTTGTAACTTTCCCCAGGTAGTTTGTTAAGAGCAGCTATAGATGGCACAGGTCTACTTAGCTCTAATGTTTGAGTCTATTAAGATGGACTCGCACATTGGTAAAAGCCACCAAACAAGAAACTGGTTGTATACAGACTCTGTCGAGTCTTATAAACCAGTATAAAGATGTTAAGTTAAGTTAAGTTAGTTTTTAGCTGCGTTCTTTCTCTGTGTTATGGTTGAAAACAACTACAATACAGGACTTGTATAAATATATAAACAAGATCTTTCCTGGATGGAAAGCAAAGGAACACGGCACCTTGTGATCCTCTACCTTTTTTGTATAGAAACAAAATGATCCCATTTCTCTAGCACTGAATGTCTCACTGATCAGAACTAATGCTCAAATGTAAACAAATCTCATTTCCTCTGTCCATCTTTGTGGCTGTTTGGAGGTGCTATCTTCTTTCTTGTGCCACTGACGAGGTCGCTGTTAGTTTCAATATATGTTGCTGTACTGTTTCTTTAACACCAGTGATGATATGTTCCCTTTTTTTGTCCTCTAGCTCAGAAGCCTTTTTTATCTGGTGTATAGGATCTTATGTTCTTGTGGCTTGGTCAAAGTGGATGTCTGACATTGATAACGGAGAGTTGGTATTACTATACTAATGGTCATTTGTCTTATTTTCGTCATTTGTTGATGTCCTAGTAATGGTGACATGAATACAATCTGAAATAACAATAACTGACTGTATATGTGATGCTGTCAATATTCACTACCATAAAACTGTCAACAAGCTATTTGTCATTCTCAGAAGAGGGCGATCCTAGCCTCAAAAGATATTTGACCACTTTTCCTTTAGGTTAGTATATTCTGTACAAGTTATAACCAAATATTGTTAAAAGTATGCCCTACTCACAGCTGTGATTTTTTTCTCTTTTAATATTACCTGGTATTTGACCTAGTCATGGCCTGATATCTATGGTGGTTTTTCATTTAAAAACAAAATTGTGGTTAATGTTATTTTTGCAATGTCCCCTTCCAAGCATGTTTAAAAAGGCAACTAAAGAGGTTTGTGCATAGTGCTGGCAACCATTGCTATTGAAACCGTCATTTAAATACTCAAATACAGTCTTCTTGGAAAGGAGCCAGCTGTGCTGGTGTCTAAATGCTCCACATGTATAAATGCTACCTTTTGTCATCTCATATGCTATTCTATTTGATGATATCAAGGATTTTATAATGTACCTAATTTGTTTTAATAATATCCACCACCACCATAACAATTACTGCTGCTGGGACCACAGACACACCCACCACCAACATTACAATTACTGCTGGTGGTCTTACAGACACACCTACCACCAACATTAGAATTATTGTCGCTGGTGTCACAGACACACCCATCTTACTAACTTATTGTTTCTTTCTCAATCCTTTAATGCTCTAAGGGACATTACTTATAAAATATTCGTTCCATTTAGTTTAAGAGTTGTTTCCCATTTACTGCAACATCTACATTACTCAGCTTCTAATTGAAAACAGGAGGTTTTTTTAAAACACAAGCCTGCACACAGCACGGAAAAAAGGCCTTTATGTCTCACTGCTTACTCCATTATTGGAATAAACGATGTAATGATGGTTGTAAAAAAAACGAGGATTGTGTCCAAGAGGTCACAATATCAGATTATGAGGATGACATTTACTACTGCTAGAAGGAAATGCCAATGTTATTGAATGGAAATCATACCCACACACAACTTTGGTAGACTATGATCAGGCGTTTGACAGTGAATCGAAGCACTCTATGGCAACTGTTGAGACACTATAGGAAACCAGAGAAGTTCATAACCCTCATCCAGAATATGTACAAAGACACAGCCAGTAGAGTGGTACATGAAGGAGCACAGACTGGCAGCTTTGTGGTGCAAACAGTGGAAAGACAAGGATGCTTGATCTCCCCTTTCCTGTTCTTATTGGCTTTAGATTTATAATACGGACATCAATCGAAGGCAAAAAAAACTGGTATTCAGTGGACACTATCGTTACAATTGGAAGACCTGACTTCGCAAATGACCTGGTAATTTTGTCACAGTCATAGTCAAATGCAAGTCAAACTTTACAGCATGAAAGAATAATCAGTTAAATTGGGACTGAATATCAAAGTGAAGAAAATAAAGGTAGTTAAATTCAACATTATCACCAAAGAACTGATCATGCTGGAGGGAGAGCAGTTGGAGGAAGTGGATACCTTTATCTATTTGGGTAGCACAATTGACACATAGTACAGATGCAGATGTGAGGATCAGAATTGGAAAGGTAAGATTGGCACACCTGAAATTAAACAACATATGGAGATCCAGAGATATCAAGATTCATAATAAAAATTAGAATATTCAACGCTAGTGTCAAGTTAGTGTTGCTGTATAGAGCAGAAATATGGAGAATGACCAAGGCCATATAACAAAGACTCCAGTCTTTGTTAATATATGTCTATGACGGATAATAGGCATAAAGTGGCAGGACATGGTGTAGAACGAAGATCTATGGGAAAGGAGTCAAAAACAGCCACTGGAACAACACATTAAGCAAAGAAAATGGGGCTGGATAGGACAAAGGCTATGGAACGCACCTTCCAACATAGCCAGACAGGTTCTTACATGGAATCCTCAATGGAAAAGAGAGAGGTAGAACCACAAAAATAAATGGAGAAGTGAATGTGAGAAGGAACCCTGGAGAGAGGCAGAAAGAGCAGCACTGGGCATGTATTCTGGCGGGCTGTTGTCAATGGCCAATGCACCGAGAGGAGCGCTGCACATAGATTTGATTGACCAGGTTGGACCACATGTTTTACTAAGACTATCCTTCCATCTCTTTGGTTGACATTCAATTGGAAGCTTAACAGTTGTAGGCCACCAGAATGTCATTTTCCGCTTTTCGTATCTATCTGCTGTTATCACCTGCCCAACTCAGCTGCATTTTCTTAACAACGCTACATCTACAATGTCACTAAAGGTGATTTTATACCTGCTTTCAGTGTTGTGAATTCAGTTCTGTTGAGAGACTGTCAATGTTCTTCGTTCCATCATCCTTTGAGCAATTCAAAACATTTTTACAATCATATGTTTTAGGACACAAAGGTAAACAAACAGGAAAAAGAAAGGAAATACTCACTTAAAGCTACTTCTACGTTTGCTAACAGGCGATGAGGTACCTTCTGCATTACTCATTGAGTCTGAAAAGAAAGACAAATTAATGTTAAAATGCATAATTTATGTTAATTAATTCATATATGCACAAATAACATGATAACAACACATCAAAGCAGCTCTTATTTTATCGTTCAATAAGGAACATGGAAGCTGCCAGTAAAGATGGCCTCGTTACAGGAAGTCTGCACCAAACACTGATGTGTTCAAGTGGAGATAGTTTCTGTGACCATTTATTGGATGGATTAGGCGTGGCTCAACATTAATGTCACCTTCTAGTGGATTGCAGGACATATCAGGCAATGGTAAAGGAGACAAACCAGCAAAACTATGAGCAGGCATGGATCAAATAAACACACCAGTCAACGTACAGACAGAAGAACTAATACTTCAATCAAATTTCAAAGGCAAATGACTGAACCGATGTGCTGAAGGGGCTACTGATCGTACCATATATAAAGAAATAACACATCCAAACAAAAATGACAACATCAACAAACTGAAAAGGTATTTGATAGTATAGACTGAACATTCATTTAGAAAATTTTGAAGCATTGTTGAATACCAGATGCATTTATAAGAATTATACAAGATTTCTTTGAAGAGGAAACAGGTAGAACAATTCACAAGGACAAATATCAGAACCATTTTGTCCCTCAAATAACTTCACCGATCTCCCTCATAAGCTTGGTTGTCTGTCTCTGTTTATCTTTTGACCAGACATCTTGTCCCTCAGATAACTACATCGATCTCCCTCATAAGCTTGGTTGTCTGTCTTTGTTTATCTTCTGACCAAACATCTTGTCCCTCAGATAACTACACCAATCTCCCTCATAAGTTTGGTTGTCTGTCTCTGTTGATCTTCTGACCAGACATCTTGTCCCTCAAATAACTACACTGATCTCCCTCATAAGCTTGGTTGTCTGTCTCTGTTTATCTTCTGACCAGACATCTTGTCCCTCAAATAACTACACTGATCTCCCTCATAAGCTTGGTTGTCTGTCTCTGTTTATCTTCTGACCAGACATCTTGTCCCTCAAATAACTACACCGATCTCCCTCATAAGCTTGGTTGTCTGTCTCTGTTTATCTTCTGACCAGACATCTTGTCCCTTAAATAACTACACCAATCTCCCTCATAAGCTTGGTTGTCTGTCTCTGTTTATCTTCTGACCAGACATCTTGTCCCTTAAATAACTACACCAATCTCCCTCATAAGCTTGGTTGTCTGTCTCTGTTTATCTTCTGACCAGACATCTTGTCCCTTAAATAACTACACCAATCTCCCTCATAAGCCTGGTTGTCTGTCTCTGTTTATCTTCTGACCAGACATCTTGTCCCTCAGATAACTACACCAATCTCCCTCATAAGCTTGGTTGTCTGTCTCTGTTTATCTTCTGACCAGACATCTTGGCCCTGTCTGGGCCAAACAGCAAAGAGGAAACTACTATCAGTCTTGAACCAGAGCTGGAAAAGGGGTATTGTACCCCAGGCATAGAAAGACGTAGTATTTGTACCAGTACCAAAGAAAGGAAAAGACAAAACAGATCCAAATGGATACAGGCCTATCAGCCTACTGAGCTGCGTAGGGAAACTGATGGAATGTATGATAAACACCAGACTGATGTGGCATCTGGAAGAAAAACACATACTAATCCCACAGCAAGCCGCCTTTAGACAGCACAGATCCACTGAGGATCAGGTCATCCTCATAGCCCAGGAAATAGAAGATGCCTACCAGGAGCAAAAGCATACAGTAGCGGTTTGGGTGGACCTGGAAAAGGCATTTGACAAAGTCTGGAAAGAGGGACTTAGAGTCAAGCTAAGAAGAAGTAAAGTTTGTGGGAAAATGTACAAATGGATCAGTCACTACCTCAAAAACAGAACAGCCAGAGTTCAAATACAAGGGCAGATGAGCAAAAAGGTGACACTTGAGCAGGGAGTACCCCAAGGGGGAGTACTGTCACCCACACTCTTCCTGGTGTATATAAATAACATAACAGAGAATATACCAAGAAGAGTCCATAGCTCAATGTTTGCAGACGATCTGGCTATGTGGACCTCTAAAAAGAATCTCACCATAGCAAGAAATCAGATGTAGCAGGCCCTAACATCGCTGGAAGAGTGGGCGAACTCATGGCTGGTCAAAATAAACGAGGAAAAAAACGACATGTACAATATTCTCGCTATCAAACAAACCTCAAAACACCAAATTAAGTCTTAACGGCAAATACCTGCAGCCAAACGACAACCCAAACTACCTGGGAGTCACATTTTATCGGCGCATGACATGGAAAAGTTAGATCGAGAGAAACCGAATGAGAGCCAGACAAAGAATGGCAATCATGAGGAAACTTGCTGGCACAAGCTGGGGAGCAGACGAAAGTATACTAAAGAAACTGTACACTGGAAGAGTGAGACCAGTTCTCAAGTATGGCATTGCGGCATGGACAACAGTAGCAAAGGCGAACTTCGATAAAATTAGCAAACTCCAAAACCAAGCCATGAGAGTTATAACAGGAAGCATGAAGTCAACGCCAATTGTAGAACTGGAAAAGATTAAAAAACTGCAATCCATGACCGACAGAAGAGACTGCAGAGCCCAGCAGCAAGCAGTGAAACTCAGAAGACTGACAGACCATCCAATGCACCAGAGACTAAACAATTTCGGAAATGGGAAACTAAAGCGGAGAAACTTTGCAGAAATAGCCAAAGCAAAGATGCACAAAGACCCCATGAACGCACTAACAACACCAAAGCCCATCCCTACTGTACGAAAACCTACCTGGAGGCAGCATGTATTTCCAGAGATGGTAGAAAATATACCAGGTATTAGAAACAAAAACTGCTAGACTGAAAAAGAAAGAAGAGATACTACCCTGAGCTACATAACGGAAAACTACCCATGCATGGACTGGACCCATGCATACACCGACGGTTCTGTAACAAACACAACACAGAACGGAGGGGCAGGAGCACTTCTGAACCTACCAAATGGCAGAAAAATAACTGTCATTCGCTACTGGAAAATACACAAGCAATTTCAGAGCGGAGGCAGAGGCACTGAGGGCGGTAGTGGAAGAAATGGTGACAGGTAAAAGGAATGAGAGCCATATAGTCCTGCTTACAGATGCCTTGGACGTAGTCACAGCACTAAAAAGCCAGAAAAACACTGAACTTAATGATTTAAGAGCAGTACTCTGTCAACTATGCCAGCAGTCCGCACCAAAAAGGGTAGTGGTACAATTGGTTCCATCCCACTGCAACATACAAGGCAACGTAGAGGCAGAGAGACTGGCAAAAGAAGGTGCAAGACTACGACAACCAGATACTAGTATGACATACGAAGAGTCAAAACGGCTTAATAGAGCTAGATACATGACCAAATGGGAAACCGAACATACTGGCTACACAAAAAATGATGCCTATTACCAGTTGAACAGAAGAGAGCAGGTCGTGGTCTTCAGACTTCGTACTGGCCACAATAGACTGAGGTACCACCTATTCAACAAATTGAAGATAGGTGGCACTGACGAATGCCCGTGTGGTACCGTGAAAATGACCGCTGAGCATTTGCTTCAAAACTGCCCGACATACGAGGATCAGAGAGAGCAGATGTGGCCATCACCAGTGGCAACACTAGACAAGCTCTATGGCAGTGTCGACAGCCTCAGGATGATCGCTGCTTTTTTCGAAAAAATAAAGGTTGATGTCTGACAGCGTACGATGAAGAAGAAGAAGAAGAAGGACAGCAGCTGGAAGACCTTCATTTTGCAGATGGTGTATGTATGCTGTCACACAAGCAATGAGACAAAGGAAAGATATACTAACAAATGAAGCAATAAAGGTATAAGAAATCAGTAGTGTGTACAACCAGTGAGCTACAGGAACCATCAGCATCCACACTCTGCCATTTACAGGGAAGGACTGAGTACCTATGTGTCTGCCCTAAGTGCAATGATATCCATTCCTAACAGAACAGAAGTGGTCGGTGTGGGCCAGTATTTAAGTAACACGGCTCACAATCCGAAGGTGCTGGGATTGGTCCCCATCACAGCATTGGCCTTTACACCAGGGAAGCAAATCCTTAGAAAATGCAGGAGGAAGCAGACCCTTACATAAAATGCATGCCGAAGTTGGATGCACTGGGCTGACAGGTGCAAAATAAAAACATAGTGCAATGCACACAGTCTTGGGAAAAAAAAGAATTGGCAAACGTAAAAGCAAACAAAAATAATTAAACCCCCCAAAAAACACAACAGAACAGATTCAAGCCTTTTCTTGTCTTTTTGTATGTTCCATATGAAGCATAGGATGATCAATTCCTTATTTCTGTACCCTATAGAGGAAGCTTGCATCATCACAGCACTGCTATGCGCACTTGCAGTAGTGCTTTCTTTCTGTCTATCTTCAGTCTACTTGCGTTGTTAAACGTCATTTGTTTCATATTTTTGCCAGGCAAAAATCCGTTGGTGACTTACTAGTTAAATCCCAGCATCTGTTACTAGCAGTTAAGTTGGTAGCTCCTGGAATATACAATCGCCTATTTGTGAGATTGGTGGTGGTGGAAGCGTAAATTAGAGCAAAGTAGACCCACAGCCTGTCAGGCACCATCTATGCCACTCCGCTAACCATATAACCAAGACCTGATGTTATAGCTACACAGTCCCTTTTTACCACATATTCTCTGTGGTGTGAGAATCCTTAGAATAATTTGAGTAAGTTTTTAACTTGATCTTTGCCTGAGCAGAGGACGTTAAGCCTACTCTTTTCAATTTTCAGTGGCCAAGGGATTTTTAACGTGCGAGCCACTGCACACGGGTATCTGATCTCACTCCCCAGAGATCAGGGGGCATGTTTACCAGATAATCCACATTAAAAAAATCCATGCCTCCACCGTGATTTGAACCCGCAACGTCCAGCACCTGAAGTGAATACCATACCTTGAGACCACTGTTTTCTATAACACATGTTCATGCATGATGTAATTGCTAGCTCTATGCACAACACTATTTAGTCAGTTTTGACAAAATTTGTGAAAGGTAACTATTCTTTCCAATTTGATCACAAATCCATGCAGGACATAATACAGTCTATCACCAGTCTGAATCCTGATCTGTAGCTCTGCTCTGATTCTATTTCTGTTCTTATATATTGTGATCACACATTAAAATGAGTCTCCTTCTTCTTCTTCTTCATTTATCCTCAGATCAAGGTCCTAGTTTCTCTTACAAAGGACATCTTTGTTTGTAAGCATCTGAACTGAACTGAAGGCTGTTTTATCTCTGCACAGTTTTTGTCTCATACCTGTCTGGTAAATACAGTATTGTTCTTTCTCTTCCTGAATGAGCATGCGGCTTTGTAGGATGTGTTTGGCTTAGCTTGGCTTCGTTCGTTCTCAATCTCCCGCTACCAAACCCTACAATGGTTTAAGTAGCAGAATATAGTCCAGAGGATTACGTTGTGTCGTAGTTTACAGCTTGACTGCAATATTTGCACCTTTCGGTCCAACACATACGACTTCAGCAAGCATTTTTTTAGTACTGGGTTAACATTCCCTCTTTGATTCTTTCTCCTTAGCCAGTGTGGCCTGCTGCAGCCTGTTATCCAGGATCACAACGTAGAGGTGTAGAAGGGTCTTGGCAGCTCTGTTTCGCTGGCCCTGATGCTTGCAGTCAGCTATGGGTCGCTGACCACTGCAGCTCATGTGCTGCTCAGCATCTTGATCCCGTAGGATGTGTTTCACAATCATGACATGCTTCCCACATGGACACCTGTCATCTGTCCCAATCCTCATTCTCTTGTAAAGTTCACCCTTGAGTATATTATGCCCAGTTCTCAGTCTTCTTCTTCTTCTTCTTCTTCGTACGCAGTCAGACAGTAACCATTATTTTTTCGAAAAAAGCGGCGGTCATCCTGAGGCTCTCGCCACTGCCATAGAGCTTGTCTTGCAGTTCCACTGGTAATGGCCACATCTGCTCTCTCTGATCCTCGTATGTCGGGCAGTTCTGCAGCAGATGTTCAGCGGTCATTTTACCAGTACCGCACGGGCATTCGTCGGTACACCCTATCTTCAATTTGTTGAATAGGTGGTACCTCAGTCTGTTGTGGCCAGTGCGAAGTCTTAAGACAACGACCTGCTCTCTTCGGTTCAACTGGTAATAGGCATCGTTTTTGGTGTAACCAGTATGTTCGGTTTCCCATTTGTTCATGTATCTGGCTTTGATAAGCCGTTTTGACTCTTCGTACGTCATACTGGTATCTGTTTGTGGTGGTCTTGCACCTTCTTTTGCCAGTCTGTCTGCCTCCTCGTTGCCTTGGATGTTGCAGTGTGACGGAACCCACTGTACCACTACCCTTTTTGGTGCGGACTGCTGGCACAGTTTGCAGAGTGCTGCTCTTAAGTCATTAAGCTCAGTGTTTTTCTGGCTTTTTAGCGCTGTGACTACGGCGAGAGCATCTGTCAGCAGGACTATATGGCTCTCATTTTCACTGTGTGTCACCATTTCTTCCACTGCCGCCCTCAGTGCCTCTGCCTCCGCTCTGAAATTGCTTGTGTACTTACCAGTAGCGAGTGACAGTGTTATTTGTCTGCCATTTGGTAGGTTCAGGAATGCTCCTGCCCCTCCGTTCTGTGTAGTGTTTGTTACAGAACCGTCGGTGTATGCATGGGTCCAGTCCATGCTTGGGTAGCTTTTCGTTATGAAGCTTAGGGTAGTATCTCTCCTTTCTTTTTCAGTCTGGCAGTTTTTGTTTGCAATACCTGGTATATTTTCTACCACTTCTGGAAATATATCCTGCCTCCAGGTAGGTTTTCGTACAGTAGTTCTCAGTCTGAAGATGATGACTTGCTCTTCTCTAGTTAAATCATAGTAACTGCTTTATTTTTCAGAAATGTAGGTGTTGATCAGTGAATCATCACTTGAAGTTGGTTTTAATTTTGGTCTTGGCCTCATTATGTATGATGCTCAGATGTGTCTGAGGGGAAGCTCCTCAACACTTTGCTAGTCTGTCTGCAGCTTCATTGCCTTTGATATTGCTGTGAAAGTGGGTCCACTGAATGATCAACCTTGGACGAGTCTGAGAAAAGCGAAAATAGAAATGTGCAGGCAGGTCATCAAGCACAATTTAGAGTGTGCTTGCAGTGAACAATATGAAGCAGTTAAAGTCAAGAAGAAGCAAAGGGATACCAAACACATATATCTACCATCTAAGTCTATGCTGTTCCTTGCGCCGGGCATCTGTAAACTTGACACTGATTTCAGTACAGACATGGGAACCAAGCCCTGGCAACTGCCTGCGCCATCTGTTGGGAGGGTACGAATCAGGCACCAGTCCACTTGACCTGGTGAAGCATCTATAATCTCAACATGCTGCCCTCGTCGTACGCTGACCTCCCTCGGACTTGAAGCTTGATAATCTTCCATGACCACAGTGTCATCCTGGATAGTCTGTGAAGAAATATCAATATTAGAGTTTTATTAATTTTTTTTCGTTTGCCCTCTTTACTAAGGGCGAGGTGCTGTTATTTTTGCACCTTATGATCCAGAACATCCGACTTCAGCATGCAATTTTAAAATTATTACTGTTCTGAATCAGAATATGTTCATATTTCATTTTTTGGGTTGTTAGCTGAATCACTACCCATTCACTACACAGCCTCCTCCACCCCAACCACAATCCCCCCTCACTCCCCTACAATATATTTGAAATTTCCTTTGGTGAATTGGTAGTATTGGCATTTTTTCGAGGATCTGTCAAAATGTGATTGATTGACAGGTCTTTGCAGATGATAAATGTCTGTTGAACGATGATAAAAATAAACTGCAAAATCACATGAACGGGCGTGCGACTACCTGGACTAAATACAATATGTGAATTAGTGAAAATAAAACAAACTATGAAAATCAGTAGAACACCTGGGCCACTTAACATAAGTGTAAATGATTTTGCTTTTCAACAAGCCCATGAGTTCAAGTATTTGGGCAGTAATTTTACGGCAGACGGACGGATTGACAGGGAAATCTAGACTAGTGGTATGTGGTGACTTATCAGTTGTCACTACTGCCGAGCATTAGTTTGGCAACAAAGCAATGGCTGATAAACGGTACATTTATGCTGATTCTGTGCTACCAATGCCAAACATGGCCTCTGTCCAAGGCGCATGAAAGCAGAATTTTTATATGTGAAGGTCATCGATGTTACCAGAAGAGACAGAATGCGGCGCAGTATGTTCGGCATTACGTTTTGTGCCCAATACATTTCCAGGTAAAAAAATACGTTGGTTTGGTCATCTCATGAGAATGTACCCTCATCAACTTCCACTGATGCTTCTAAACACTGGTAGATTTAGCTATAGGATAAGGGGGCACCCGCGAGGCAGGTGGATAGATGACATTAGAGTGATTGTGCAGTGACACGGGCTAACATTGACCGACGCAACGCACTTGGCGCAGGACATACAACCTGTCTAAAATACTCTTCTTATAGGTCCAGGTAAGAGACATCTTTCATGAAAACTTTTTAATTCTTTGTTCACTTTTTCAATTATATCACTATTTCCTTCAAGTTTTCTCAGCAAGGTCTTTGCAAATCTTTCATTATGCTGATGATCAAGCAGTCAAATCAACTTCAGAGCTACAATTGCAGCAACAAATTGATAAACTAAATTCAGCATGTAAAGAATACAGCATGTAAATCTATGTAGAAAAAAAACTGAGTTCGTGAAAATGTCTAGAACAGCAGGAGACATCAATATCGCCATTGAAAAACAGCAAATCAAGCAGGTGAAAGATTTCACATACTTAGGGAGCACTTTATCAACAAATGGAAGAAATACGACAGAAATCCAACAATGATGCAATAAGGCAAATCAGATCATTGGACAACTAACTCCAATACTTAATTGCAAGCACGTGACAATAACTACCAAAAGAGCTTTATACAACACGGTTTTCGTCGCGACACTATGTTATCAATGTCATAACTGGACACTAACATCAAATGAAAAATGCTACATTGTAACACCAAAAATGAAATGCCTGCAAAAAATATTGACAGTAACAAGGAGAGACATGATCAGAAACGATGGCACAAGGAAAGTTGAGGTCAGGGAAGTGTGAAATTAGTAGTGGAAAAGCAAAAATAAAAATGATAAAGCAAAAGCAACAAATTTGAAAACCAACAAAATTACAAACTAAAATGTTTTTATGCAAATGCGAGAAGCATAATAAAAAAAAAAGAGAAGAATTGGAACTGTATGCAGAAGAAGAAAAATCAGATATAATAGGGTTAACAGAATCATAGACATATGCAGGCATTGCGGATAGTCAACTTGAAATAGAGGGATATACAATGTTAAGGAAAGATAGGGTCATTGGAGACAAGGCTAAAGGAGGTGACATTGTATTATACTGTAAAAATTCAGTTAATAAGATGATTTATCATGTGGTAAGAAAAATGAAATTGTATAGGGAGAAATAGAAAGTGGGGGTGAAAAAACAGTGATTGGAGTGTGCTATAGATGTCCATCGAGTCAAAAAGAGGAAGATAAGGAGCTGATTAGTAGCATAGCAAAGGCAAGTTATTATTATTAATTTATTATTTTGTTTATTATTAATGGGGGATTTCAACTTCCCAGAAATAAAATGGGATGTGGCAGAAGCACTTGTAGAGTCAAATCCTTTTGTTAAGTGTATAACTGACAATTTTTTAATTCAACATGTAGAAGCAGACACCAGAGGCAAAAACACACTCAACTTAGTTTTTACTACAGAGAAAAATATGATTTAAAATGTTACCGTTGGGGAACTGTTTGGCTCAAGAGACCATAAATCATCCGTTGGGATCTTATAGCAGGGAAAGAAGTAAACATAAACACGCGAAAATACAACTTCTCTTAGACAGATTTTAAGAAGATGAAAGAGACAGCGAGCCACATGGTCTGGAAGGATATTGTAGGAGCAACAGATGTTGAACGGGAGTGGGAGAGTTTTAAAACAGTTCTAGAAAAGCTAAAAGAGGAATGTGTTGCATAAAGGGAGGTAAACCCCAAGCGTAAAAAGTGGATAACTAGATTTGTAGTTACATGTAGAAGGGCTAAAAATAAAGCATGGAAAAAATATATAGAGGCAGGTAAATCAAAAGACACATATTTAAAATATCTGGACAAGCAGAACATAGCTCAGAAAGTGAATAAAACAGCAAAAATAGTAAAAGCTTTTTTTCTTATGTTAGAAAGAAACAAAGAACGAAAGACAAAGTAGGCCCTCTCATAGCACATGAAAAATAACAAGTGAGAATAGGGAGGCAGCTAATCTACTCAATCAGTACTTTGACACAGTTTACACAAAAGAGGACCGCTCCATAATCCCAGAGCCTATAGATATTTTTCAAAGAGACATGGATATGGCGGGATTAAGATCAATCTTTATTACAGAGGAATGTTGTTTTTTTTTTAATTTTAGGAGTTGAAAGTAGATAAATGTCCAGGCCAAGATGGTATTCATCCAAAATTGCTGTTTGAAATTAGAGACCAACTAGCAAAACCATTGACTATATTATGTTCTCAATCACTTGCAAAAGGGATTGTTCCAAGGGATTGGAAAGATGCAGGAGTGATCCCCTTATTCAAAAAGGGAAAAAAATTAGATCCAGCAAATTATAGACCGGTGAGTTTAACGAGCAATCTGTAATTTGTTTGAGTAAATAATCAAAGAAAACATTGTCATGCATTTAGACAAATTTAATCTAATTAGAAATAGTCAGTAGAGGGAGATCATCCTTACCATAACTATTAGAATTCATGGAGGAGGTTACTAAAATGATAGATAAGGGGAAACCAGTGGATATTATTTATCTAGATTTTGCAAAAGGCCTTTGATATAGTACCTCATCAAAGATTATTTCGAAAGTTAAAATGACATGAAATATGTGGGAAAGTTGCCAAATGGATTGAAAATTAGTTAATGGGAAGAAGGCAGAGAGTGGGCATAAATAAGGAGTACTCTGAGTGGTGTGAAGTAAAAAGTAGAGTGCCACAGGGCTCGGTTTTGGGACCAATTTTGTTCTTGATATATAAAACGATTTGGATATTGATTTGGGATCCATGATTGCAAAATTCGCTGATGACACAAAACTATGCAGTAGTGTCTCATCTAAAGCAGAAGTGGATATATTGAGGTCGGATTTAGATTAATTTCAAGAATGGTCTGTAAGTTGGCAAATGGAGTTTAATGTAGATAAATGTACAGTCATCCACATGGGTAGATCCAATATGGAACATTATTACAGAATGGGCGAGAACAATATTAAAAAGATAGAAAAGGAAAGGGACCTAGGGGTTATAATAGATCATACAGGTAAGGTGAGTGAGCAAGTTCAGGTAGCAGTGAAAAAGCAAATGCAATGTTAGATATGATAAAAAGAAACATTAAACATAGGAGTAAGGAAGTGATAGTCAAACTGTATAAAGCATTAGTTAGACCTAGATTTGAGTACTGTGTACAGGTGTGGAGTCCTTATCATAGAGGGGATATAAACATGCTGGAAAGGATACAAAGAAGAGCGACAAAGCTGATAGTGGGATTCCAGAATTACAGTTATGAGGAAAGACTCAGAAAAACCGGCTGGCCTACAGTGTCTAGAAAAGAGAAGAATTCGAGGTGACGTATTTCAGGTTTATAAGATGATCAGAGGATAAATTAGACTGTAACAAGTTTTTCAAAATACAACCGCCTACAAGAACAAGAGGCCAAGCTACACATGGACTAAAGAAAGGTCCAGATTAGATATTAGGAAATAATTTTTTACTCAGAGAGTGGTGAATGCTTGGAATACATTACCAGAGGAAGTAGTAGAGGCAGGGACAATTAATGCACTTAAGAATAAATTGAATGCGCATAGCTTTTAGAGCAAGGTAATGCAAATGAAACAGGTTGTATGCAGATTCTGCAGTCTTCTAATCCAGTATAAAGACGTTAAGTTAAGTTAAGAGGCTGATGGGAACAACACCAGAATTGGACTACATTAAAATATAGCAACTAAACTAAAATGGTTGGCCAGTAAATGCTACTGTGCATGAGGCACACAGACGGGCTCGTTCTAGAGATCTCTTCATAACCTGACGCTGAAAGGCATAAACAGGATACGCAAAAAGAAGAAGAAATGTCTTTGTTCCTTGAGGTACAAATTCTCTTCTTTTTTTTCTTCTTCAATATTTGTAATCAGGGTTTACATTTCTAGTTTGATATCTGCTGGCACTTTACTTGTTCATGACCAAAGCCGTTGTGCTGAAACGCCCATGCCCAAACCACAAATACATTTATTTACAATAATTTGTAAAGAACTGTTGTTATCAATCCCTGGCAGTGTTATTGAGAGGAAAAGTAGGATTTCAAGCCATCAAAAATGTCCAGAATCCTTTTAATTGCTGGTAGCATTGACAACAATCTGGTATTACAATGTTGTAATAGTTTTGTATATTCCACTCCGGCAAAGTCCGACAATTCCTTTATAATTGCTGTGTTACATGAACTGTGTACAGGTGACAATATTTAACATTTTTACAATAAGTGCTTTGGTATCAACATCAACAGCTGATTGGAGACCGTTCTGTACTGTGTGCATAACATCCAATGCCAACAAGGTCCATTCCAAGTTTTGCTTTTAATCGGCTAAAGTTGTTTTTGCCTTTTCGTTTTACACTGCTCAAATTTGTGTTACAATTGTCTCCACAAAATCCAACAACTCTTCCCTTCAACCCGTGACCATGTTTGTTAGTAACTGAGACTAAGGCATCAGTCAAGATATCGATCTCACCCGGAACAACGTGCATATAAACAAATGTAACTTGTACACCCTGATCAGGAATGTAGTATCGATTCATTAAAGGTGTTATTTCAACATCTTTTCGGTTCGAAGCCTCCAAAGAAATTGTCACAAAGTCTGCCCCTACTAAGTCTTATGCAAGCTCAGGTTCAGCCACTGGAACAATTACGTTCCAAATAACGCCTTTACATTCTGCTCGCTCTAGACGAAATGGTGACTAAAGTAGTTTTGAGGCCTCTTTAGCAGAAATGGGAAGCTTCAAGTCGGCTGTGTTTGAGCTTTTAGAAGAAATATCTAATCGTGACGAACTGGCAGCTTGTGCCTTTGGGATTGGAAATGTTCTTTCATATCCGACCTACCTTCATGTGCCACAGAGAACAGCAGTGATCACATTTATCCCTGCCACGCAACGCTTTTCTAAATAAAGGGTAATCATTCTGAGTTCAATAGTAAATGTTGTCGCTGTGTTCAGCATTGTAAAAGTGAATTAACATTACCAAAAAAATAAAATATCAAAATCTAATGCCCAATAAAGATCAGAAATCGGCAGAAGCCACATAATTTGATGAAATGCCAACAGTCATAATACGATGCGATGTGACCACTGATCTATACAAATAATAAACAGATTGGACATTGATATTGGCTGACAGCAGAGCCGGCATGTACATAAACAAACGTATGTGGCGCACTGCAAATCTTAGAATTTGCCAGTCTTTATAAGTATAATTTTAGATTAGCTACAGTAAATATGCTATCTGATAACCACCAAAGTTATGATATCAATGTGTACGACACAACCTTACAGTTTCAGACAGAACAAATGAATTTTTAGTAAACTAGGACAACACTTCAAACCAGCCGATCACTGGGACAATCATAGCCTAACCGGGACAATCCCGGTCAAAACGGGTTGCACGAAAGCCCACCAATTGTCCGTCTGTATTTCCATAGTCTGCGAGGAATATTAGATCGGCTGATAGAATCACGTGAACTCATCGAACACAGGGGGGGGAAGAGGGGGGGGGGTGTGTGTGTGTGTGTCAAAGTAGCGCTGGGCGCGAGGCACTACAACATGGGGTGCTGCATGGGATAATTATGGAAGTTGTTAAAACAATTGTGAATCTAAAAGAAGCATTGACGAGTTTGAGATTTAGGCGGACGGGGTGGGGGTAGGGGGCTTCGCAGAGATTGGCTATTTGAGTGGTGGTGGGGTTGGCCAGGGTTGGTGGGGGGGGGGGGGGGGTTGAGGGAGACAGAGGCGGGTGGATTTGATGATGGAGCAAAAGTGCAATGGTGATGTGGAAGAGGGCTTCAAGTTGTGAGAGAACCTTTAATTGTTTAACTGTTGTTGTCTCTTTCAAATTGTACAGTTCTATTGACTTGCAGTTAATCTACACGTGTCTGCTAGTATGCACGTTATTTGGAATGCACCTTTTGAGTCCGATAATCTTGGAAATGAATGCACTCGATGGCACGATTACATACGCACCGTGGAGGTTGATGCTAAGACAGGCCTCCGCGCAATTTCTAAAAAACTGGGCCGCCGGCTAGTTTCTTTGTTCGGTCATGTCATATGGCTGGACCAGGAAATCCCGGCCACAATATACTTCACAGATCCCTCCATTGTGTCAAAGGGCTGGAGGCGCAGAATAGGCAGTCCCCGCATAGTATGGCATCAGCAGATAGCAGCCTGCCCCTTTGCTATAAAGTCGTGCCGTACCAGTTTGCCATACGGGCCTCAGATGCTTAAGTGAACATTATTATTATATAAGAAAACGGAGAATGGGGCAACAACGTTTGAAGACCCCTATCCTAAGGAAAAGATATTGCCAATTTAAACCACATGGATTGTTAGAGAAGCAAGAACAGAAATGATTAATAACACTAGACATACCAGGTTCTGGAAATATATGACTAATTAGACCAGATGACAAGGCGCACAAAGGGAGGAAGGAAAACTTTCAACATGTCGTAACTTATTTAGCGCCAGTATATAGCTCTTGTTCATTTGCGTCAGTGTTAAGAGAGGCAATAGGCGTCACGTCAAGGTCTCACGGAAGGGAGATGGTCAATCCAACTCAGAAAAAAGTTCAGACTTGTTACAATGAAACATCTAACACATTATCCTAGTCAGCAGTATCTGTTTTGGGGGTTGTTTTGGTATTTTTGGGTAATCCTACATCATATAGAAAAAGACAAAATCATATAGAAAAAGACAAAATCATATAGAATAAGTCAAAATCATATTGATTATGCCTAAATCAATTAACTTAACTTAACTTAACGTCTTTATACTGGTTTAGAAGACCCTGCAGAGTCTGTATACAACCAGTTACATTTACATCACCTTGCTCTAAAAGCTATGCGCATCCAGTTTATTCTTAAATGCATTAAATGTCCCTGCCTGCACTACCTCCCCTGGCAATGCATTCCAAGCAGACACCACTCTCTGACTAAAAAAATATTTCCTAATATCTAACCTGAACCCCTCTTTAGTCAGCTTGTAGCTATGCCCTCGTGTTATTTTAGGTGGCTGTATTTTAAAATACTTGTTATAGTCTAATTTATCGAATCCTCTGATCATCTTATAAACCTGTATTAAGTCACCACGAATTCTTCTCTCTTCGAGACACTGTAGGCCAGTTTTTCTGAGTCGTTCCTCATAACTGTAATTCTGGAATCCCACTATCATCTTTGTCGCTCTTTTTTGTATTCTTTCTAGCATGTTTATGTCCCCTCTATGATAAGGACTCCACACCTGTACACAGTACTCCAATCTAGGTCTAACTAAAGCTTTATACAGTTTGACGATCACTTCCTTGCTCCTATGTTTAATATTTCTTTTTATCATACCTAAGATTGCATTTGCCTTTTTCACTGCTACCTTAACTTGCTCACTCACCTTTCCTGTATGATCTATTATAACCCCTAGGTCCCTTTCCTTATCTATCTTTCTAATATTGTTTTCTCCCATTCTGTAATTATGTTCCATATTGGAGCTACCCATGTGGATGACTGTACATTTATCTACATTAAACTCCATTTGCCAGCTTACAGACCATTCTCGAATTTTATCTAAATCCGACATCAATATATCCACTTCCGCTTTAGATGAGACACTACTGCATAGTTTTGTGTCATCAGCAAATTTTGCAATCATGGATCTCATATCAATGTCCAAATCATTTATATATATCAAGAACAAAATTGGTCCCAAAACCGAGCCCTGTGGCACACCACTTTTTACTTCACTCCCCTCAGAGTACTCCTTATTTATGCCCACCCTCTGCCTTCTTCCCGTTAACCAATTTTCAATCCATTTGGCAACTTCCTCACCTATTCCATGTGATTTTAACTTTCGAAATAATCTTTGATGAGGTACTCTATCAAAGGCCTTTGCAAAGTCTAGATAAATAACATCCACTGGTTCCCCTTTATCTATGATTTTAGTAACCTCCTCCATGAATTCTAATAGATTTGTTAAGCATGATCTCCCTCTAGTAAACCCATGCTGACTATTTCTAATTAGATTAAATTTGTCTAAATGCATTACAATGTTTTCTTTGATTATTGACTCTAAGAATTTACAGACTATGCTCGTTAAACTCACCGGTCTATAATTTGCTGGATCTGATTTTTTGCCTTTTTTGAATAGGGGGATCACTCCTGCATCTTTCAAATCCCGTGGAACAATCCCTTTTATAAGTGATTGAGAACATAATATAGCCAATGGTTTTGCTAGTTGGTCTCTAATTTCGTACAGCAATTTTGAATGAATACCATCTTGACCTGGACATTTATTCACTTTCAACCCCTCCAATTTTTTAAAAACCATTTCCTCTGTAATACAGATTGATCTTAATCCCGCTGTATCCATGTCTCTTTGAAAAATATCTATAGGCTCTGGGATCTCGGAGCAGTCCTCCTTTGTGAAGACTGTGCCAAAGTACTGATTGAGCAGATTAGCTGCCTCCCTATTCTCACTTATTATTTTCCCTGTACTGTCTATGAGAGGGCCTACTTTGTCTTTCGTTTTTTTGTTTATTTCTAACATAAGAGAAGAAGCTTTTACTGTCAGTCTTGATCCTGTGAGCAAGTTTTTTTTTTCAAAGTCTATTTTTGCTGTTTTATTCGCTTTCTGAGATATGTTCTGCTTGTCCAAATATTTTACATATGTTTCTTTTGATTTGCCTGCTTCTATATATTTTTTCCATGCTTTATTTTTTGCTCTTCTACATTTCACTACAAATCTAGTTATCCACTTTTTACGCTTGGGGTTTACCTCCCTACATGGAACACATTCCTCTTTTAGCGTTTCTAGAACTGTTTTAAAACTTTCCCACTCCTGTTCAACATCTGTTCCTACAACAATATCTTTCCAGATTATGTAGTTCGCTGCCTCTTTCATCCTCTTAACATCTGCCTTAGAGTAGTCGTATGTTCGCGTGTTTATGTTTACTTCTTTCCCTGCAATACGATCCCAACGGATGATTTGATGGTCACTTGAGCAAAACAGTTCCCCAACGGTAACGTTTTCAATCATATTTTCCTCTGTGGTAAAAACTAGGTCGAGTATGTTTTTGCCTCTGGTGGCTGCTTCTACATGTTGAATTAAAAAATTGTCAGTTATGCACTTAACAAAAGGTTTTTACTCTACAAGTGCTTCTGCCATATCCCATTTTATTTCTGGATAGTTGAAATCTCCCCTTAATAATAATCTCCCTTCACTTGCCTTTACTATGCTACTAATCTGCTCCTCATCTTCCTCTTTTTGACATGATGGACATCTATAGCACACTCCAATCACTGTTTTTTCATCCCCACTTTCTATTTCTCCCCATACACTTTCATTTTTGTTACCACATGATAAATAATCTTTGATCGTTATATTAACAGAATTTATACAGTATAATAAAACGCCACCTCCCTTAGTCTTGTCTCCAATTATCCTATCTTTCCTTAACATTGTATATCTCTCAATTTCAATTTCACTATCTGCAATCTCCTCATATGTCCATGATTCTGTTAACCCTATTATATCTGGTTTTTCTTCTTCTACATACAGTTCCAATTCTTCTCTTTTATTTACTATGCTTCTCACATTTGCATAAAAACATTTTAGTTTGTAATGTTGTTGGTTTTCCTTTTTTTGCTTCTGCTTTATCATTTTAGTGTTTTAGTGTTTAGAATTTTAAAAAATCATACAGAATATGCCTAAATCATATAGAATTATTCTGCCGTTTAGAATATGTCTAAATTAAATACATCTTGTATGTTGCAACACTTACTCCATTCTACAGCGGAAAAAAGTTTCCTTAAAAGGAGACAAAAAACCTATGTACTCAAATTTCATGTTAAAATAAACAGTCTCTTCTGTCAGACAGCGGCGGCTGCGATTAGTAGATAAGACAAACAGCGCCGGTTTCTCTATTAAATTTATTTAATCGAGATACGTAACCCACTCTATGATAACTAACAAAGTGGAATTGAAACCTACTATACAGATAACAATAGACGATCACACATTGGAAGAGGTAAAGAGCTTCTACTATCTTGGAAATACAATAACCGAGGGCAATATTTTTTCGGATACTCTCTCTTCTCACCTCACCCTGTTTCATTTGACTCTGTCCTACAGTCACACTCTTGCACAACTTTCACACACTCCCTCATGGTGAGGCCCTTTCATTGCACTTTGGTTGGGCTAGCTTCTGAGGGCGCACAAATCTAGCATAGGTACATACAGAAACACACATGCATCCAAACACTGGTTTATGCGTCCTGATATCGCCCAATGGACTAGTCTGGGGTGGAATGGGCGCGCCTCCGCCAGTAGAAACTAGCTAGGCAAACATCTAAGCAGCAACAAATATAATAACCAGAGCTCAGATATGCAGATGACACAGTAGTTCTCTCAAAGAGCGCCGCGGGACTGGAACGAATGATCCTGTCCCTGTAAAACCAAAATAATAAGCACAGACAAGACAAACACCAAACCTTAAGTTATTCTAGATCAACAGGAAATTAAGAAAGTCACAAGTTTTGAGTACCTTGGCTCAATTATAAGCAACAATGGAGTTTGTCTGAAGGAAGTCAGACGGACAATGGATATGGCAATACAGAGGTTGAATACAATGAGAAACTTATGGTAGAACACTAATAAAATGACGGTCATAAAAATCCTGCGAACTTGCATCTTCCCGGTGGCAACGTACATATGTGAAACGTGGATCACCACACAAACACTTAAGTAAAGGATTGAATCTTTTGAACTAAAATACTATAGAATGATGTTCAAAATACCACAGATAGCGAAAAGGACAAATGTAGATATCATACAAGAACTGGATATCGAGGAAAATTGGTTAGTAAACAACATCTTGTCCAGAAAGCTCAAATATTTTGGACACATCAAACGCCATAATGACCTGGAGAGAACCATACTGGAGGGTATGGAGTCTGGAAAGTGGGGCAGAGGCAGACCGAGGAGAAGATGGACACAAGACATCACCAAGGTCATGAAGATAACAACGACAGAGACGGGAGTTCTGGCTAGAGATCGAGAGTCTTACAGGTCAGCTGTTGTGAGAGTAACGTTCTGTCTAGAGATCGAGAGTCTTACAGATCGGCTGTTGTGAGAGTAACGTTCTGGCTAGAAATAGAGAGCCTTACAGATCTTCTGTTGTGAGAGCGACGTTCTGGCTAGAGATCGAGAGTCTTACAGATCGGTTATTGTGAGAGTAACGTTCTGGCTAGAAATAGAGAGACTTACAGATCTTCTGTTGTGAGAGCGACGTTCTGGCTAGAGATCGAGAGTCTTACAGATCTGCTGTTGTGAGAGTAACGTTCTGGCTAGAAATAGAGAGCCTTACAGATCTTCTGTTGTGAGAGTGACGTTCTGGCTAGAAATAGAGAGCCTTACAGATCGGCTGTTGTGAGAGCGAGGTTCTGGCTAGAGATAGAGAGCCTTACAGATCTTCTGTTGTGAAAGTAACGTTCTGGCTAGAAATAGAGAGCCTTACAGATCGGCTGTTGTGAGAGCGACGTCTATTTCAGAATTCAAACATAGGTTGGTAGGATAGATCACCGGGAAACAAAGTTTAGACTATAATTAATGTAATCATATCCAGTTATGTCAATAAATAAATAAATGTACCTTTTGTGAATAAATACGTTTTTATGTGTCCTTTATGTGTTGCGTGTAAGGGGAAATAATTAGGATGCTACGCATCACAAATACAATTGGCCACCGTGTCCAGGAAAGCTAGTGGGGCAGAGTGGGTCTGGTACATGCGTTTACTCGTTTGTGTGCCTACAAAGTGGCACGCTGTAGTAACTTTCCCCACATCTCGAGCGTGCTGATGAAGTGGGCCGGGGTATCCAGGCTGTTGTGCAATGCTTGGCGCATCTCCGTGACGTTCACTACTAAGAGAATGACATCGATCCACATCTCGTTTGACAGACTGCCTTGAATGCAGCCTGTTTCGATGGAACACCACCAAGAAGAGAGATTGTGGTCTTGGTCAGTATATTTTATCTGATAGTCCCACCGCAAACACTACAGTAAGGGATGGAGTGTTTTAGACTTCATCTGTGCATTGTTTATATGTTTGTAAAGGTGAGATGACGTGTTCCCTTCTCTGCTGCCTTCCATCACTGATACGTCATGCACCCATTCACAGCTGGGTATACGGTAGCGTTCTATGAGAGATAACATTTTATTTCTTGAGCCACTTTAGTCACATGCAAACAGACATATGCCCTTGCCGGACATTAATGGTGAGAACATAACAGTAAACCCACTGACGTGAAAACCGGTTGACAACTGGGGGTGACAAATGTATTTAGGATCTAGATGCTAGGTCAATAATGTAGGGTCCATGGATAGATCTGGATGAAAATGTCATATAGCTAAATCGCCTCTTACGACATACTCTCTGTGACGGCGTGGGCTAGTGGTTAATTGGCACGGCTCACAATCCTAAGGTGTTGTGTTCGATCCTCATCACAGCACCGGCCGTTATCCCTGGGAAGCAAACCCTTAGAAAATGCAGGAGGAAGCAGACCCTTACATAAAATGCATGCTGAAGTCGGATGCACTGGGCCGACAGGTGCAAAATAAAAACCACCGTCTTGGGGGTTAAAAAAATAAGGCGAACGCAAAAAAAAAAATCTCTCTGTGAGGCAGTGGTGCTATTTTTGTCCTTGTCATACACAAAAACCCCGGCAGACCACTCGGCAGAATATGAATTCTAAATGTATAAATTCCAAGTTCATGTTCAAATTCATGCTTACCTATATCTGCTATCCCTTATTTGTGTTATGTCTCAGCTGTGCAACAATAAGCCAGCGTTCTGACCTGGAATGTCGGTGGCAGCAGAGGAAATTACGCGGGAAAATATTATATTTTGTGATAACAATGATTTGGAGGAGCGGTGGCGGAGGGGGGGGGGTGGGGGGGGGGGGTGTATGCAGGTAAATACAATACTGGTTCCTGAAATATTAGGCGCCACAGCAACATCTCAGTGCGCCAAGAACACCTGCTGACGCCAGGATTGATCCTGTCCTGGTGTATACATTCTTTGGGAGGAAGACTAACGTCTGGTCAGGCACAACATACTGGTCAGACATGTCAGTCAGGCTCAGGCACAACATACTGATTAGAGATGTTAGTCAAGGTCAGGCACAACATACTGATTAGAGACGTTAGTCAAGGTCAGGTAAAAATATACTGACCAAGACCCTCACCTCATCTTCCTAGTAGCCATTCCTGGAAACGGGCTGTTTTCATGACAGCCTTGCTAACGGGGTGAGGGATCGACTTGATCCCAGCAGTAGTGAGTGACACGCAGATGGAGCCGAGCATAGCACAACCGCCTGGAGGACACCGGTCCACCTTCATCAGCACGCTCGGGATGTTTGGAAAGCTACCACAACCCGCCACTTAACGCCCTTTTCAGGGCGCACAAAAGAGTAAACCTACTCATTGTGGGCATTCGAAACAACACATTCTCAACAGGATTCAATAGAAAAAGTAAAAAAAAAAATTAATGAAATCCTGTACTTGCTAGTACTACAGAGTGGGTCTAGTGATGCACAGAATGTGGCCACTGTAACCTTCCAATTATATCCTCAAGGAGGACGGATGAGCATTGTATATCGTATTGGCAAACCACATCGTGTAAAATGAATGAATATAGTAGTTATAGCTGCAAGAGCGCACGTAGGATATTTGATATAGACGATATTTGATATTTGTAAGGGAGCCAACCAGCCAGACAGCGACACCGGTAGGATAATGGCAGGAAAAATTCGAAATGGAGGCAATTTCGAGGGCGAGTAAAATAGTAACCTTCATATTGTTGATGAACACAATATTAAGGTCATTCTGTTTCATCGTACTAATTTGCTTGTTGCAGACTGCCATTTGCATTTTTGTGCCTTCTCTATTCTTATATTAGAAGTCTGTATTTTGTAAATAATATTTCCGTTATTTATTTTAAATAATCAATCGGATACAACGTTTCGGCTTTAACAGACACTGAACTACTCAACGTAAACAGGCAGTCGTTTTTAGACGTTCACCGAGGAGCATGTCACATAGGATGACTGTACCAGGACGGAATAACTAATATCAATAATGAAACAATAACAACTATCGATATTCACTACAACGTGCGCACGTGTGTGTGTGTGCGCGCATACGACGGGTGTTCAGAAAGTAATGCACCAGATCATTTTTCTCAGGAGCTCTTTATTCAAAAGGCATACAATCTACATGTCATGTAAACATCTGTATTATTCAACATAATCATCATCAACTTGTACAGCTTTATGCCAGCGCGAAACAAGTGCATGTATTCCTAGTCCGTTCCAGATTTTGTCTTGATCATGTGGCCTTTTCTTAGCTGCATGAATTACTTCTTCATCATCTTCAAACCTAATGTATCTTTGAGTGGACCAAACAGATGAAAATCAGAAGGTGCCAAATCGGGACTATAGGTTGGATGGGGTAGTACAGTCAAATCTAATTTGGTGATGGCTTCCCGTGTTGCCAAACTTGTGCGAGGGCGTGCATTGTCGTGGAGGAGAAACAGGTCTGCTGGATTCTTGAGGTCGAACTCTGCGGAAACGTCCATTGAGTTTTTTTCTAAGTCTTAATCTTGGCATCACATCCACAAGAATCACACCTTCAATGTCCTAAAAGACAGTGATCATGACCTTTCCAGCTGCAGGAGTTATCTTGAATTCTTTATTTGTTGTGGTTGCGAGTGATGTCACTCCATGGACTGTCTTTTTATCTCAGGTCCAAAATGATGTGCCCAGGTTTCATCACCTGTAACAATATTAACCAAAATGTTCTTAACCAAAATGTTCTCTCCATCAACATTGAAACGCTCCAACAATTCAGAAGAAATTGTTTTCCTTTGCAATCGGTGGTCATTTGTGAGACTTCGATAAACCCATCTTGCGCAAAACTTAGAAAATCCGAGTTTTTATAACTGCGTTTGCACACAACCAAAGCTGATTGACAGATGTAAGGCCAGTTGTTGAGTAGTAATTCGCCAATCAGTAAGAATAATGACCTCGGCGCATTTCAATATTTCTGAGTTGGTGGCTGTGACAGGATGTCCACTGCGCGGTCGATCAAGCAGCTCCGTATCTACACTTCCTAATTTTTTTATTCTCTGAACCCAGCGACTAACTGTACTCCTGTCTATAAACTTCCGTACATATCACATAGATGCTTGTGAATGTTCACAACCGTTTCCTTCTCTGCAACAAGAAATTATATCACAATTCGCTGCTTATAACGCAAGTTGCTAACATGCTCCATTTCAACGGTTTAGTGAAGTATTATTCGGCCGATTGCAGTGCAATTTCGTACACACAATCGACACATGCCATATTTGAAGTGTGCAACATTTCATGCTTCTATTTCCATTATTAACTACTGAGAAAAACGATGTGGTGCATTACTTTCTGAACGCCCCTCGTATATATGTGAATATACATTGAGCGTTGTTACCCAGCTTCTGTGGGCTGCTGTAAATAGTTCTCTACCACACTGCCTTGCCTTTCCTAACTAAAATCAGGTACCCATTTACAACTAGGTAGACTATCTATTAGTATATACTAACTTGGAGTCAAACTGAGTGGAAGTCGACGTCCGAGAACATTTTTTCCCCGAATCTACAACCCTGGCTCTGGGCAATGTGGCATTATTCCGTTCTATGATATACATCGTGCGCTCTGCCAGACCTCGGCTGCAGCAGATTAGTTGATACGACAAACAGCGCGAGTTATTCTATCATATCTATTTAATCACGATATGTAACCCAGGAGAGGCGCTGATAAACGTTTACATATATTTATTATCAGCCTATGCGTTTCTCTCGAAAGTATGTACAACTGCAGAATATGCCAATATCAATACGGAATGAATACATATTTGGAACAGAAGAAGAGAGCTATAGACAGGCATGTTCTTTTATGTGAAGATTCGACCTCACTGCATTTAGGTTAGACCAATAGGTACTCAATCCATCTCAGAAAACGATGGTTCCTTTATCTTGCTGGTTAAACACACTCCTGTTTCATCAGTTCAGAAGCCCCTCTTTGCTTGGCTCAAATATTTCAAAATGTTGCAGCCTGAGAGTTACTTTCTCAGTAATTACAGCTGCATAATCCAAGAAAAGGCCTTTTATCACCTTAAACTTTCTCAGTAATTACAGCTGCATCATCCAAGAAAAGGCCTTTGATCACCTTCAACTTTCTCAGTAATTACAGCTGCATCATCCAAGAAAAGGCCTTTGATCACCTTCAACTTTCTCAGTAATTACAGCTGCATAATCCAAGAAAAGGCCTTTGATCACCTTCAACTTTCTCAGTAATTACAGCTGCATCATCCAAGAAAAAGCCTTTGATCACCTTCAACTTTCTCAGTAATTACAGCTGCATCATCCAAGAAAAGGCCTTTGATCACCTTCAACTTTCTCCGTAATTACAGCTGCATCATCCAAGAAAAGGCCTTTGATCACCCTCAACTTTCTCAGTTATTACAGCTGCATCATCCAAGAAAAAGCCTTTGATCACCTTCAACTTTCTCAGTGATTACAGCTACATCATCCAAGAAAAGGCCTTTGATCACCTTCAACTTTCTCAGTTATTACAGCTGCATCATCCAAGAATAGGTCTTTGATCACCTTAACCATATACAATTTTTCCACCATAGCTGTTTTGTGGTCAAGATTTCAGCTTGTGGTCAAGATTTCAGTTAGTGGTCAAGATTTCAGCTTGTGGTCAAGATTTCAGCTCAGCTCCTTCGTTGATGTAAAAACCGGAATGATCAGGTCTGAAGATTCCCGTAAAATCGCAAAGGTTCGAGGCCCAACCTTCCGCTATCCTGGCCCTTGTGCCTTTCGAAGTAGAGATTGGGCGCCAGAACCAGCCATCAATAAAGATGTCACGAGCAGCCACCTTAAAAATGGAGTAACATACTCCATTATCAGACAGGAGGTTGTGGTCATGTGCACTCTAGTCCGTTCAGCAATGACCTTGCCACTCAACCTAGCAGAGAAGCCCCAGGTGCATGTCTCCTCGACAGGTCGACAGACAATCAGATAATGACAAATATAAACATATTAGAAAATAGAGCTGGAGAATACTAGAACGTCCTGACGAACTGATCAACTAGTGCTAAATTAATGCTAGGACGTCCTGACGAACTGATCAACTAGTGCTAAATTAATGCTAGAACGTCCTGACGAACTGATCAACTAGTGCTAAATTAATGCTAGGACGTCCTGACAAACTGATCAATTAGTGCTAAATTAATGCTAGGACGTCCTTATGAACTGATCAACTAGTGCTAAATTAATGCTAGGATGTCTTGAAGAACTGAACTAGTGCTAGATTATTGCTAGGACGTGCTAATCAACTAGTGATAGATTAATGCTAGGACGTGCTAATCAACTAGTGATAGATTAATGCTAGGAAGTCCTGAAGAACTTAACAACTAGTGCTAGATTAATGCTAGGACGTGCTAATCAACTAGTGATAGATTAATGCTAGGACGCCCTGAAAAACTCATCAACTAGTGCTAAATTAATGTTAGGACGTCCTGAACAACTGATCAACTAGTGCTAAATTAATGCTAGGACGTCCTTATGAACTGATCGACCAGCGCTAAATTAATGCTAGGACGTCCTTAGGAACTAAACTAGTGCTAGATTAATGCTAGGACGTGCTAATCAACTAGTGATAGATTAATGCTAGGACGTCCTGACAAACTGATCAACTATTGTTAAATTAATGCTAAGACGTCCTGATGAACTGATCAACTAGTGCTAAATTAATGCTAGAACATCCTCGTCTTGACGAAGTGATCAACTTGCGCGAAATTAATGCTAGGACGTCCTGACGAGCTGATCAAATAGTGCTAAATTAATGCTAGGACGTCCAAGCCAACTAGTGTTATATTAATGCTAGGACGTCCTGACGAACCGATCAACTAGTGCTAAATTAATGCTAGGACGTCCTGACGAACTGATCAACTAGTGCTAAATTAATGCTAGGACGTCCTGACGAACTGGTCAACTAGTGCTAAATTAATGCTATTACGTCCTGACGAAATGGTAAACTAGTGCTAAATTAATGCTATTACGTATCGACGAACTGATCAACTAGTGCTAAATTAATGCTAGGACGTCCTGACCAACTGATCAACTAGTGCTAAATTAATGTTAGGACGTCCTGACGAACTGATCAAATAGTGCTAAATTAATGCTAGCACATCCTGACAAACTGATCAACTAGTGCTAAATTAATGTTAGGACGTCCTGATGAACTGATCAACTAGTGCTAAATTAATGCTAGGACGTACTGACGAACTGATCAACTAGTGCTAAATTAATGCTAGGACGTCCTGACGAACTGATTAACTAGTGCTAAATTAATGCTAGGACGTCCTTATGAACTGATCAACTAGTGCTAAATTAATGCTAGGACGTCCTGAAGAACTAAACAACTAGTGCTAGATTAATGCTAGGACGTGCTAATCAACTAGTGCTAAATTAATGCTAGGACGTCCTGACGAACTGATCAACTAGTGCTAAATTAATACTAGGACGTCCTTATGAACTGATCAACCAGTGCTAAATTAATGCTAGGACGTCCTGAAGAACTAAACAACTAGTGCTAGATTAATGCTAGGACGTCCTGACGAACTGATCAACTAATGCTAAATTAATGCTAGGACGTCCTCGTCCTGACGAACTGATGAACTTGCGCGAAACTAATGCTAAGACGTCCTGACGAGCTGATCAAATAGTGCTAAATTAATACTATGACGTCCTGACGAACTGGTCAACTAGTGTTAAATTAATGCTATTACGTCCTGACGAACTGGTCAACTAGTGCTAAATTAAATTAATGCTAGGACGTCCTGGCGAACTGGTCAACTAGTGCTAAATTAATGCTAGGACGTCCCGACGAACTGATTAACTAGCGCTAAATTAATGCTAGGACGTATTGACGAACTGATCAACTAGTGCTAAATTAATGCTAGGACGTCCTGACGAACTGATTAACTAGTGCTAAATTAATGCTAGGAAGTCCTGACGAACTGATCAACTAGTGCTAAATTAATGCTAGGACGTCCTGACGAACTGGTCAACTAGTGCTAAATTAATGCTAGGACGTCCTGACGAACTGGTCAATAAGCTTCAATGCGAAGAGATCAAAAAGTTCATCGATAAGGAACGTAGAATAATGGATGTTACTATCATGGCGCTAAACCAGCATGCTCTAGATGTGAGTGAGGAGCCTGAGAAAAGCCTTGACATGCTGTCTATGACAGTACCGCTAATGGCAGCTTTGATAAGATTGAGGGCTACCTCTCAATGGTTGGAGCAGGCTGATTGAAAATTCAAGATACGATGCGTTTAATTCATGGCGATCTCAAAATTACCATGACCGCTGCTTTGTTATATTAGATAGACAAACTGTTCAATGAAAATATTAGCGAGCTTACAAGTAAATGGCTAGAAGTACCACCAGGACTATCAGACGTGGGCATCATTATGTAGCATGTCTTTTATAGAACGTCGCTCCCATCACAATCTGTCTGAAAGAAACTCTTTCCTTCACAAACACTCCAGCCTCGGCCACAGTCATACATACCTAAGCATTCCTGGATATTTTTTTTTTTCGTATTCTTTGTCTACCCCTGCCTCTTTAGTCTGGCACTATATCTTTCACCACTGTTTGGTTAAGACCGTTGTGACTCTTGGTGTGATCAAAGTATCTCAATGTTTTGGCCAATGTGGGATTGATAAATCAGTTCTTCTCTATTTTCAACTCTTGCCGAATGTCTATATTTGTCTTTTATTTGTTTTTTCTTCCTTTGTATTCTGAGTATCTTTCTGTAACATTTTGACTCGAATGACTCGATTATTTTTTCCAGAGGTTTTGGTAGTCGTCCATATGCTGCCACAGGAAAAACACAGGCTCTCAAGACTCTCCCTTTTGTTGTTTTGTCAGAGGCAGTACTGTACGTCAAGCAAACACCAAGCGTACTCTCTCAATTGTTGGTGAATACAAAGTGGCAAAAGACAGACTAGCAATGGTGTTGCACGCCTCATCAGATTTTTTTTTTGCGTTCGCCTTATTTCTCTAATCTCCAAGGCGTAGTGCGTTGCACTGTGGTTTTTATTTTGCGCCTGTCGGCCCAGTGCATCCGACGTCGGCCTGCATTTTATGTAAGGGTCTGCTTCCTCCTGCATTTTCTAAGGGTTTGCTTCAACGGGGTAATGGCCGGTGCTGTGATGGGGATCGAACCCAGCACCTTCAGGTTGTGACTCGTGCCACTTAACCACTAGGCTACGCCGTCCCCACATCATCAGATGAGATAGTTCGGACCATCCACCTTAAGAAAAAGACTGACAATGTGAACTGAGAAACATAGATGACCTTTACACTCCGACTAAAAGATGTGGGTGTGGCAGTAGTGACATTTGTTGGTAGTTGAAGAGCTCCACAACAGATGAAAAGATACGGCTGCCGATTCAATCTGAGATGGATAAGGATTTTTTAAAGGGCAGTGCAGCAGGTGCGGCAAGACGAGTGGATCATGAGGGAATGTAGCTGTACAGACGTCCTTACCCTCGGCTGATTATCACCACTACGTCTCCCCTTCATCGCCATGCCACGTTACAATATTATCTTGGGATGCGCATTGTCTGTTTATAATGGGTAACTGTTTAAACATACTGACCAGGACGTCGCTTCAGGGGCAGTTACAGAGCACTGACCAAGACCACAGTCTCTCGCTCATGTAGCGTTCCCTGGAAACAGGCTGTTTTCAATGCAGCCTGGCTGACGAGATGTGGATCGATGTGATCCCAGCAGTAGTGAGCGCCACGCACATGACGCCAAGCATAGCACAGCCGTCTAGATGATCGAGGTCTACCTTCATCAGCATCATCAGTGAAAAAAAGGTAGTGATTCGCTTTAGGTACATTTTCGCATTTCGTACACGCCTTGAAACCATTATGTACGTATATGCGGAACATGCATGCACTCTTATATCATGTACTATGTCCATGCCCTTTATGCCTGATGAGAGCGTTTTTGATGGTAGCCTTGGTGGTGTTCATATGTTGTGATGGTATCCTTGGTGGTGTTCATATGTTGTGATGGTAGCCTTGGTGGTGTTCATATGTTGTGACGGTAGCCTTGGTGGTGTTCATATGTTGTGATGGTAGCCTTGGTGGTGTTCATATGTTGTGATGGTAGCCTTGGTGGTGTTCATATGTCTTAATGGTAGCCTTGGTGGTGTTCATATGTTGTGATGGTAGCCTTGGTGGTGTTCATATGTTGTGATGGTAGCCGTGGTAGTGTTCTTATGTCTTGATGGTAGCTGTGGTGGTGTTCTTATGTATTGATGGTAGCCGTGGTGGTGTTCATATGTCTTGATGGTAGCCGTGGTGGTGTTCATATGTCTTGATGGTAGCCGTGGTTGTGTTCATATGTCTTGATGGTAGCCGTGGTGGTGTTCATATGTCTTGATGGTAGCCCTGGTGGTGTTCATATGTCTTTATGGTAGCCTTGTTAGTGTTCTTATGTTTTAATGGTAGCCTTGGTGGTGTTCATATGTCTTGATGGTAGCCTTGGTGGTGTTCATATGTCTTGATGGTAGCCTTGGTAGTGTTCATATGTCTTAATGGTAGCCCTGGTGGTGTTCATATGTCTTAATGGTAGCCTTGATAGTGTTCATATGTCTTGATGGTAGCCCTGGTGGTGTTCATATGTCTTAATGGTAGCCCTGGTGGTGTTCATATGTTTTGTCCTCATGACGAATCTGAGCCATGTCTGTCTATGTTATTAGATGAGGCTAACAATGTTGTCTAATATATCTAGAGTAGAAGACTCTCTAGCTCATGTTATTGCACACCTCGACCTACACAGCTTTTGAGTGTTTGGAAAAGCTCTATAAACAACATCCAATATTTGATACACAAATAACAGATCGATAAACTGGTTTTGTCGAAGGACAAAAGTAGAAGAATGAAAAGAAGAGATAGATAATACGGAATCGAACTTACCTCAGTCCCCGATATCTCTGCTTCTTTATTTCTCGACTTCCACTGAACTAACTTTACCATCATTACTCCAAAATTATTAAATGCCATCTCCTCTAGTTGTCACAATGTCTGAGCATCAAATTATCCAAGCACAGAAGACAATCCAGTGCACGCGTAAAGCACATACTTAAACACTCCGGGTAAATATCACAGACAACTAGTGTCAATCATTATCGAACAGGACTTCTAAGAAATAGCATCATTAATCTGTGAGAGTGGCAGTGGCATTGTGGTTAGAGTACAGATTTCACTTGGTTGATGTACCGGGTTCGCTCCCAAGTATCGATCCGCTTCAAGGTGAGCCAACTGTAACTGAGCAGCTGACAAACTGATATGGAAGCCAAGTAGCAGAGGAAAGGACTTCACCCCAAACGAGTTACCTGGGTACCCATCGCACGTATTTGATAGCTGATGACTGTAACGGATTACATTTCGGGTTAAGGGGAGGACAGATCGATACCATTTTATTTTTAAAAAATAAGTAAAGACTTTGATACAGGTAAAAGAAAAATAAGTAGAACGGGTTTTAATGTTCAGTTTTACGAATGTTTAAAATTAGATAACATAGTTGTTATTACTTCGTCTCACGGTATGTATAATGCCACGATGCTGTACAAAAATTATCGTCAGAATGTTTGACATGTTTGGCAGAATGTTTGACATCCCCAATAGTTAAAACGTGGACTATTCTGTGAAGTCACTGCCTCAAATATTCGAAGCTAGCAATAAATATTTCTTTTGTTTGGGATGAATTAAGACGCAAGTATCAAAAGTTCGCAAAACCCTCGAGGAGGCACAACCAACCGATCAAGCTGGAGTCAGAAAAACATACAGGACACTAGATCACAAGCTGGAGTCAGACAAACATACAGGACACTAGATCACAAACTGGAGTCAGACAAACATACACGACACTAGATAACAAGCTGGAGTCAGACAAACATACAGTACACTAGATCACAAGCTGGAGTCAGACTAACATACAGTACACTAGATCACAAGCTGGAGTCAGACAAACATACAGTACACTAGATAATAAGCTGGAGTCAACAAACATACAGTACACTAGATCACAAGCTGGAGTCAGACAAATATACAGTACACTAGATCACAAGCTGGAGTCAGACAAACATACAGTACACTACATCACAAGCTGGAGTCAGACAAACATATAGTACACTAGATCATAAGCTGGAGTCAGACATACATACAGTACACTAGATCATATAACCTTCTGCAATCTGGTCGAAAAGGCACGAGAGCATCAAACACCGTTAATACTCACATTCATCGACTACAAAAAGGCATATGACTCGGTGGAAACAGAATTCGTGTAGAAAGCGCTGGGCGAGCAAGGAGTAGATCTCCACTACATCGAAATACTCGAGAAATGCTACGAAGGATGCACCACCGACATCCGCCCATTCACTCAACCCATCACTATCGCGACCGATAAGGGAGTACGGCAAAGAGACCCCATCTCGCCGAACCTATTCTCTGCATGCCTTGAGTTGACGATGAAGCACGCAAGGAGACCCCCATCTCGCCGAACCTATTCTCTGCATACCTAGTCGACGATGAGGCACTGCGACTAAGACAACTACGGCATCAAAATCGACGGAAGACGACTAAACCAATTCAGATTCGTAGACGACATTGTGCTTAGCACAGAGACACCTATGGAAGCGACAGAGATGATGCGGTCACTAGACACAGCAGGCAGAAAAGCAGGTCTAGCTATGAAACTATGGAAAACCAGAGCTATGCGCAACCGTTCCGCAGAGCCCAACCCAATACTCTGAGTGGAACGCCCATAGAGAACGCTGACGAATATGTCTATCTGGTAAGGCTACTCAATATGGAGAACAACATAAAACATGAGATCGTCAGACGGTAACGGCCGGGCTGGGCAGCCTTCAACTCCATCATGACAGCAACAGATACCGCAATGGACATCAGACTACCTGTGGACATCTTCGACTCGGTAGTCCTGCCAGCGCTCTGCTATGGTAGCGAAACCTGGTCTTTAATCAAAGCAGCAGAGAACCATCCGAGAACAGCGCACGCATCTCTTTAAAGACGCCTGTGGGCATAACTCTCAGACAACAGCGGCAGAACGAACTACACAATTGTGACATCCGGAGAATATCACACATCAATGATGTCCTACAGTACGTCAACAATTCGAAACACCGCTGGGCAGGTCATATATCCAGAAGACAAGATGAAAGATGGAGTACCATAACAACCCTGTGGTACCCGTGTGACAAAAATACACCTCGGGGACGGCCTCCAACTCGCTGGCGAGATTCACTAGAAAAATACAATATTCACGACCCAACAACAGACAGGCTACTATAACACTGGACGACACGCACCAGGGACAGAAACGACTGGATCCTGAGTTGGGATCCACTCAAGGGTGACCACCTCTTGAAGAAGAAGAAGTCGAACTTAGAACTAAGAAGTATCACAACTTTATATCTAGAAGAATCGAGGTTATAACACTTCCTCCCAGACGGAAATGTCCGATTTATGGGTACACCCACACCTACCTTCCTGGGTAAAGTCTGCCTGGGTTCAAGGTTAATCGTGTTGTATTCTGTCAAAATCAGTAGCAACCAATGGACTAACTTGCCAGTACAGTCCCTGATATAACCGAAAGGACTCAGCATGTGGTGAATGTAGCGTATCTCGCCAAACATTTCTAACTAACTAATACTATTTACTATCATAGTTTCTTATTAGAGCCACCTTTTAAAATGTGGAAATATCAATTCTCAAAACCTGCAGCAAATCTGCTCCGCCCAGTGTCCATGATCTATATGCAATATAACACATAGCATGGGAGATAAGGGGAAAAGCACGAAACACAACAGATTGGAACGGATGAAATAAGAAAACTACTTGAATAGCTCAAAATACGGACTGAAAAACACATGATACATACAGTTGAGAAAAACACATGATACATACAGTTGAGAAAAACAGAGGAAAAACAAAAACATATTTTTAAATATCACATAGCTACAACAAAATATATGGTCAGCGGGATGACAGTTGGTATCTCACGGAAGAAAAATAACTATTCATCACTGGACCGACTTTATAGGGTGCACGGGTACAACATATTGATCAAGAGCCCATCACACGTCAGGGTCAGATACAACATATTGACCAAGAGCGCATCTCACGTCAGGTTCAGGTACAACAAATTGACCAAGAGCGCATCACACGTCAGGTTCAGGTACAGCATATTGATCAAGAGCGCATCACACGTCAAGGTCAGGTACAACATATTGACCAACAGCGCATCTCACGTCAGGTTCAGGTACAACATATTGACCAAAAGCGCATCTCACGTCAGGTTCAGGTACAGCATATTGATCAAGAGTCCATCTTACGTAATGGTCAGGTACAACATATTGACCAAGAGCGCATCACACATCAAGGTCAGGTACAACATATTGACCAACAGCGCATCTCACGTCAGGTTCAGGTACAACATATTGACCAAGAGCGCATCTCACGTCAGGTTCAGCTACAGCATATTGATCAAGAGCCCATCTCACGTCAAGGTCAGGTACAGCATATTGATCAAGAGCCCATCTCACGTTAAGGTCAGGTACAGCATATTGATCAAGAGCCCATCTCACGTCAAGGTCAGGTACAACATATTGACCAAGAGCTCACTTCACGTCAGGGTCAGGTACTACATAATGATCAAACGCCCATCTCAAGCCAGGGTCAGGCACAACATACAGACCAAGAACCCACCTCACGTCAGGGTCAGGTACAAGACAGCGAAAAACAAGTATCATATTCTTGACTGACTACCCATCTCGTTCGCACAATGTTCACATATTTGCACGATGCGCACCATCTAGAGTTCAGTTCAGTTCAGTTCATCCCGTAATACATCAGGTCGTTGGGGAACACATGAAGACATGACAATCCCACGATAATAGATTTCGTTTTTGTCCTCATGTGTGATTCTTAGGCTTTAAATCACCTGACGGCGCCCATCTCCTCTCCAAGCTGCGGTGGGCCAACATCTGTAAGTAACCTGAAGGAGCCCGTACCCCCAGACGAGCCATTGCCTCGTTAGCCTAGAGCCTCACGGTTCTAGTTGCCCAGTGTGTACCCCGAGGAGGTGAGGTTGGCTTGTGAGCTCACTTTAATCGGCAGGCTACTAATTTCACTTTTCACTCTTCCAGGGAAGAGCTAGCCGACCTCAGCGCCAATGGAATGCGGCGCCAAGCATGAGCACACCTTACACCTTCCGGTCATGGCACGCAACTTCCAAGCAGGTCGTGCACACCAACCAAGGAGGGTGCGCAATCCGTAGTGACGTCCTATCCAATAACGCGTATTCTATTACACATGAAGAACAGATCGTGTATCTCCGAATTCCGGTGAAATTTACACACATAGGCTTCTTGTGAATAACGTAGGACGTGCTAGAAAATGATCGTTACACAACACAGCGCCCCACACATGAAGTGGAACGAACAAACCACACGAATATCGCAGACCATGAGAACAGCTGTTGCTTAGTCGCCATCTTACCCGAAGTAAGAGTAGGTCATGGTTTATCACAACTTCACTCATCCGTAGATACCTTCGTGTAACTGTTGACAACATCAAACAGAAAACGCGGTTCCTCTAATGCTAACAAATCATTAACAGATCGAAATATGTGTCCTAATGGTAGATATAATATAGTACAGGTTTTTGCGTGCAAGAAGAAAAGATTTTTGGTCGAGGCCAGGTTTTCGTGTAGAGAGCGCCGTGTTCTATTCTCTCGTGCTCAATCTGTGACAATTACACGGTAGCTGTGAGATTGCTTAATGTCTTGGAAGTATGATATCTGGAACAGACCCACTAGGGTGAACTTGCCGGCAGATATCATTCTATTTCTGGTTCAACTGTGAGATTGTTGAATGTCAGCACCAGAAATGGTGAATGTCTCGGGTTCGACCTTCACTTAGTGTAAAGCTAGTCCTATAGAAACTGCTATCGGGGATGGAGTGTGAGAGACTTCATTGTATATAGTCACCAGCTCCCCTTTCTTTCCCTAACAGTAAGTCATGTACGCATGAACAACTGGGTCGACAGGAGCATTTCGATATTGTAGATCAAACCTAGTACATCTGCTGATAGAAGTGAGAACTCTACGATTCTGCTGCTCAAACGCTACACCTCACATGCAACTTCTTGTCTCTATTTAGCTCATTACGAAATTCAGCACAATTAATAGGACACACTCTCAGAAAAGAAGTCGGACATCATAGTCAGACATGGACTAGATTGGAGCCCGCGGGGAAAGAGACTAGCGGGAACCCTGTTTCCAGGGAACGCAACATGGAAGAAAGATAGTGGTCTTGGTCAGTATGTTGTGCCCGAGCTTGACGTGACTTCCTGGTCGGTATGATGTGTCTGACTGGACTAGCGTCTCAGTTCCCCGCCTGATCGCGTAGTTAAGTGCTACAAAAAAACCTCCTCCACTTCACTAGGTCTACGACCATCCTTCGAGCAGTGTCATTCCTCTGCTTCGTTATCTTCATGTCGACTTTGGTGGCAGGCCTGGAACCAAGCCTCGTGCGTGCATCCTGGCTGAGAGAGTATGGATAGAAGAAGGAAGCCATTCAGGTCCTAGAAATGTGTCGCGTTTAGGTCAGATGTGTTGGGGCAGAAAGGTGCAGACATCGTAGCCTTGTTGCAAACTTCGAGACGAGGTAAAAAAAAGAGAGGTAAAAGAGGTTTTAAGAGGTAAAAGAAAATGGAGAAGAAGCGAAAGAAGAGTAAGAAGAAGGAGAAGATGAAGATGATGATGAAAAAGAAGAGAAAGAGGAAAAGAATAAGAAAAATAATATTAATATTAATAATAATTAAAAGAAGAAGAAAAAACAAGAACACTAAGAAGAAGAAGAAGAAGAAGAAGAAGAAGAAGAAGAAGAGGAAGAAGAATGAGGTGTTGGAAGACAAGAAGGTTTCTCTTTGGTTCTCCGTCGAGTTGTCTTAGGTCTGCCTTTCTGTCGCCTACCCTCTTTGGCCTATAGTACTGCGGTTCCAGTGGTTGAGTTTTGCTCTCTATAATGCGAGGACACGGTCGATCCGTCCAAAATAACAGTCTAAACTGATACAGGGAATGTGAGACACAAGAGGAAATCGTTTCTTCGATCTTCCCATTATTTAGTGCGACAATTAATTGTAATTATCACATCGATAAGGAGGAAGCGTAGAGCAGTGCCTGGAGCGCTTATCACGTGGATCGGTTTTACCAAGGATTTGGCATATTTTATAAGTTTACATATGATACAGTCAGTAAATAGGTCACAAATGGGTATTTAGAAGAGAGAAAACCGAAATTATATACGATACGAACTTGAAAATCATATTTTATTGTACTTAAATAGACCCTCATTCTTCATAATTATTTGCACTAATCATATCGCTTCGTCGATGCAAGGACAGACCCATTCGGTTTATTTCGTGTTCGTCCGTCAGTTGTCTGGGTACTCACCGCGATCCCACCTTCCGGAAAACCAACCGATCATGCTTTATGCTGTAGGCTAAACTACGTAAACACCCTGTTGCAGTTGCTACACTATCTACTGTTACTCGTCTGTCAGCATGAATCATCTCCCCCAACCCACGGCACAGATGCTTCTGTTGCAACCTGAACGACCAGGTCGGGTCTTATCTGCAATTTATTATCGCCCTTGAGAAAATATATCGACCCAGTTATGCGTCGCTTTACGCAATAAACACTTCTTATTGTAAATAGGATGGATTTCCTTATCAATATCCTTTGCAGAAAGTCATTTTGCGCCTCCTAACAACAACAAAACACACACACAACAACGGCACAACAGCACGCAGTTCTTTGATTGTACATCCTATGAACAGGGACGTCATTTTGTATATGTGCTGAGCACGTGCATGCGACACCTAGCATCTGTTACCTACTGCAATCACAAAGATGGATGCTGCTACCTCCTAGTGACACCTTCAAAAACTACTAACAATGTGCTCAGTTTTCACATATCAGTTTGTGACCTACTAACTGACAGTCCTTGGTATATAAGAATAATGTTAGCGCCCCCCAAACATATATATTATTTTTATTTTTAAACATGTTTTATTGTTGGTAGGTGAGGGTCCCAGACAAATCAGGTGGAATCAAGTTGGATGGTTGGTTCAGGGGGCTGGGTTGTGACCAACGTGCTCAATATTTAGCGTTTAATAAATGTGGATTTCTTCAATAATTAGTCGAATTCTGTTTAACAAGATTGGCAGTCTCAGCGCGAAAAGAACACGACAGTGTGCTAATTATCCAACGCACCTTTTGCGTTGTGCATGGCGTTGTTATTGAACTCCATCCATAAGTGTATCACCGGTAGTAAAAAGGTAATTTGTACTTTGTCCCTTGTTGGTCAGGACAAACCGTCGGTCGGAAGGTGAATTATACTAGGCGTGTTCAAATGAAACCGGACCAAACTGCAGCAAGTGAACATATATACGATGCGCAATATGACGTCACTTCTGGTGTACACAGCACATTCCAAACATCAAGTTTGCAAAATGTCATTACAACGATTATTAAAGAAGGACGTGAGTTAACGCAACAATATGCGCCTGACCTGGTCTCGGACGTGAGTTAACGCAACAATATGCGCCTGACCTGGTCTCGGACGAGAGTTAACGCAACAATATGCGCCTGACCTGGTCACGGAAGATCTTTCGTTAACTCACGTCCTTCTTTAAACATCGTTGTCCAGTTCTTCACTGTTGTCGCCGACACACTTTTATCACCATATACTGCCTGCATTCTGCGATGAATGTCAACTGGTCGACATCCTTCAGCTGTTAGAAACCGAATCACCGCTCGCTGAACAAATCTGTCAGGATTCCGAATCACACCCGCCATGTTTTAAACGGTCTGCTGGGGAAACTATGAGTCAAGGGATAATGAAATTTTGCATATGCTGTTTACACCAGAAGTGACGTCATCATGCGCATCGTACGTATGTTCACTTGTTGCAGTTTGGTTCGGTTTCATTTAAACACCATTGCTGAACACACAGAAACGCAGACAATACGATAGTTCGGTCTTTTCGTGCTAATACAACATGATTAACTACCACTGCGAGCGTTTAATATATGAAATATGGGTTACAACACACGAGCAAAACCACTTGTTGAGGGGATATATTTATATATATATATATATATATATATATATATATATATATATATATATAAATATATATATATATATATATATATATATATATATATATATATATATATATATACATCATGTAGCATGTCCTTTATAGAACGTCGCTCCCATCACAGTCTGTCTGAAAGAAACTTTTTATTTTGCCAAAACTCCAGCCTCCGCCACAATCATACTCAGGCATTTCTGGATATCTTAGTGCCATCGTCTTCTTGGTATACCCGTGGCGCTTTTGCCTCGCATCATACCTTCCAGTACTGTTCTCTCAAGACCGCTGTGTCTCTTGGTGTGACCAAAGTATTTACATTTTTTGGCCATAATGGAATTGATAAACACGTTCTCCTCTATGTTCAACTCTTGCCGAATGTCTACATTGGTTTTTCTCAGTCCAGGGTATTCTGAGGATCTTTCTGTAACATTTTGACTTGAAGTATTAGATTCTTTGTCTGGAAGTTTTGGTAGTCGTCCATGATTCGCACCTATATGCTACCACAGGAAAAACACAGGGTCTCAAGACTTTTACTTTTGTCGTTTTGTTGGTGCTCTGTCATAATTTCTTGTGTTTTGCTGGTGGTCATTATCTATGTTTTGTTTATGTCTATAAACTGGTTTTGATCTTTGCTGTGTCTATATTTACAGTTGAAATTACGCTGGTCAAGCCCTTCTGCATTTCTTGATAGTATCATTGTCGTCTGTGTATCGTAACTCTGGAATCTCGTACCCGCCAATCGTAAATGTATCAAACTGTCAATGTTCTCATCTTCTCTAACATTTCTCATTACACATTCCGCATAGGTGCTACATAGATAAAGTCAGAGGATACATCCCTGTCTTACTCCCTTTTGTACTGCGAACCAATCTGTTGGTTGGCCCAGATACTCGGACAGCAGCTCGTTGATCTTGGCATAATGTTTAAATGAGATGTAAAAAATGCACAGGAAACCCCATTTCCTTCATCGTGTTCCACAGATTTTGATGTTTTACTGTATCGAAGGCCTTGGTGTAATCAATGAAACACGTGTACAGGTCTACATTAAACTTTACATTTTTCGTAGATATTCCTCATATCGAATATGTGGTCCCTGGTCCCTCTGTCTTTCCTAAAACGTGATTGGACTTCGTGAATTTCAGATTCAAATCTTTTCTCTATGCTATATATATATATATATATATATATATATATATATATATATATATATATATATATATATATATATATATATATATATAAAACAGCGCGCGCTGTTAGTTTTTGTGCCGTTATCATGTGCCCAAACTGTGATGAAGATTTGTTTAAGTCGGTGCACAGCTGTTACTGCTCTTAAATGAAATTGTAATTTCACACTTTTGTTGCTACTGATGCATCATTTATCAGGGAAGGAGTGGTGACAGACTCGCAGTCCCTTCTGAAAGTCCAGAAAAGATGGCTACAGCATTTGTCGACAGCAGAGAGAGGCCTCAAACCTTCAAAGGGATGTGTGTAGATCTACTGATCTGGGGCTTTTTTCAAACACAGTTGGCGATTCCACATTCAGCCGGCTATTCCGCATTCAGCTGGCTATTCCACATTCGGTTGGTGATTCCACATTCAGTTGGCTATTGCACATTCGGTTGGCTATTCCACATTCGCCTGGCTATTCCCCATCCGGTTGGATATTCCCCATTTGGTTGGCTATTCCACATTCGGCTAGTTTTTGGAATGTCTGCAATGTCATGAGCTAGAAAGTCGTCTTACTTAGACGGTACTATTAGACGCCTTTAATCACATGTTAGCAGTGTAGGAGTGATCCTATTAACATCTCTACACACAGAACAATATTACCATCACCACACACAGAACACTTTCAAATGTTAATTACGAAGAGTAAAAACGGCTTATTAGAGCTAGATAGATACATGACCAAATGGGAAACCGAACATACTGGCTACATAAAAAACGATGCCTATTACCAGTTGAACAGAAGAGAGCAGGTCGTGGTCTTCAGACTTCGCACTGGCCACAATAGACTGAGGCACCACCTATTCAACAAATTGAAGATAGGTGGCACTGACGAATGCTCGTGTGGTACAGGGAAAATTACCGCTGAGCATTTGCTGCAAAACTGCCCGACATACGAGGACCAGAGAGAGCAGATGTGGCCATCACCAGTGGCAACACTAGACAAGCTCAGACAAGCTCTATGGCAGTGTCGACAGCCTCAGGATGATCGCTGCTTTTTTCGAAAAAATAAAGGTCGACGTCTGACAGCGTAAGAAGAAGAAGAAATGTTAATTACATCTCCATACAGAGAATACTCCCATGTGCTAATTACATCTCCATACACGGAACACTCTCATCTGTTCATTGCATCTTCATACACAAAATAGTATTAACATCTCCATACACACAACACTCCCATCTCTTAATTGCATATCCACACATAGAATACTATTAACATCTCCCCACATAGAACACTCCCATCTGTTACTTACATTTCCATACACAGAACACTCCCATCTGTTAATTTCATATCAACATACAGAACACTCCCATCTGTTATTAACATCTCCACACAAAGAACACTCCCATCTGTTATTAACATCTCAACACACAGAACACTCCCATCTGTTATTAACATCTCCCAACCCCCCCCCCCCAAAAAAAAAAATACACCCACACTCCCATCTATTATTAACATCTCCACACACAGAACACTCCCATCTGTTATTAATATCTCCACACACAGAACACTCCCATCTGTTATTAATATCTCCACACACAGAACACTCCCATCTGTTATGAACATCTCCCCCACACAGAACACTCCCATCTGTTATTAACATCTCTTCCCCCCCCCCCCCGCCCCCAGAACACTCCCATCACCTACAAGGGGCTTGCCATAAGTCTTTACCCTGACCATGAAGGAGTAGGAGGAGAAAGTTGAAATTTGGTACAGTGCTTATTCCTTCTCAATGTAGCCACCAACTGAATTTATACATTTCTGCCATCTCTGTGTGGCGTTGAAAAGACCTTCAGAATAAAGTAATCTGTTTTTCGAACTAAACCAGTTATCACAAGCCAGTTTGACATCTTGGTCACTGTCTAAATGATTTCCTTTCAGCTGTTTTTTAAGTTTTAGGAAAAGAAAAAAGTCTGATAGAGCTTTCTTCTTTCTTCTTTGCGTTTAGGATCTTTTGGTCATGCTATATCTGCAGGTCAGTCGCCATGATCAAGTCTGTAGTCTTCACCAAGTCGGAGCGATTGCCCCACAGCTTTTGTCTCAGCTCCGCACCATCTGGCCAGGTCTGGCATCTCATTTCCCTATAGATTAGGCATTCTTGTAGAATGTGCTCATGGTTCTGGCCTCCTGTTCCACATGGGCACTCATCGGTGTGTGAGATATTCAGCCGGTATAGATGTTGTCTGCATTGTCTACTTCTGAGACGAAATACGGTAGTTTGTTGATTTCTTTTGAGTTGGTGAATTGGTTTTGGTATACTGCTTATGTTTCTGTCTTCTCTCCATTGGTGTATATATTGATTTCTGATGATGTTCTTGATTTCTCTGTATGGTACTCGGTGATTAAATTGTGCCTTTTTGCTGCCATCTGATGGAGCTAAATCCGGAGAATTTGGTGGGTGTGGAGGAATTTCAATATTCAGATCGTTGGCTGTTTGCAGCACAAGCCTTGCTTTATGGGAGGGCGGGTTGTCTTTTAAGCAAAGGCAGAATTTGAGTGCTATCCCTCGTTTTCTGGTCAGAGTCTTTCTTAGTTTGGTAAGGAGATCTGCATAATATTGCCCATTAACTGTGTTGCCATAAGGCAGGTTATCTTTCAATATGACACCTTTGGCGTCCCAAAAAACAATCAGCATCACTTTTCTTGCAGATTTCTGTGCTTTTGGCTTGACATGTGTTGGTGAGCCCGGGGTTTTCCACTGCATTTTTTATTCTGGGTCATAATGGTGAACCTGAGTTTCATCTACTGTCACCATGGTCGGCAACATGTTTTTCGACCGACATATTTTGAGCTACTGGCCACAGCAATCAACCCTCGTTTGTTTCTGTTCACATGTCAGCAGACGCGGGACCCAGCGGGCACACACTTCTCTCATGTTCAGTCTGTTGTGTACAATTCTAAATACTGTACTTTCAGTCAGTTTTTCTGACCTTATTTCTCTGCAAATTGTCATTTTCCTATCCTGGTCAATGATTTTGTTCACTCTTGCTGTATTTTCATGGCTGCGCTCTGAGGATGGTCTTCCTGATCTTGGAAGATTAGGAACATGGGAACGGGCACACTTAAACTGCCTACACCATTTTTTTTTTAACAAAAGCATACGAAGGAGAGAATTCCTAAAACACTGGTTCCATCTCCCTGTATATTTCTGTAGGTTATTTTTCCCGCAACATCAAGAATTTTATCACGGTTCTGGCCTCTGATTTCTCCATTGTTCTGACAAACCGTTAGAGTAGCAGATCCGGTCAATAAGGTGTGTTGCGCCATGCACTATACCGGGTAAACCCGTCGAGGAGGCAAATTCATACTTCTCAAATCCAGTACGAATTGAATGAGGTACATATGTGCACCAAACTTCAACTTTCTCCTCCTACTTCTTCATAGTCAGGGTAAAGACTTATGACAAGCCCCTTGTATGTGTGAATCATATACTCGTGTAATACATATTATTCGCTGTCATCCTAAAACAGATCACACAAAAACAATACTCTCATTTGTTCCGAGAGTCGCTGACATGACACTCGCTGATATGCCACTCGCTGACATGACACTCGCTGATATGACACTCGCTGATATGACACTCGCTGATATGACACTCGCTGATATGACACTCGCTGATATGACACTCGCTGACATGACACTCGCTGACATGACACTCGCTGATATGACACTCGCTGACATGACACTCGCTGACATGACACTCACTGACATGACACTCGCTGATATGACACTCGCTGATATGACACTCGCTGATATGACACTCGCTGATATGACACTCGCTGATATGCCACTCGCTGACATGACACTCGCTGATATGACACTCGCTGATATGCCACTCGCTGATATGACACTCGCTGATATGACACTCGCTGATATGCCACTCGCTGACATGACACTCGCTGATATGACACTCGCTGATATGACACTCGCTGATATGACACTCGCTGATATGCCACTCGCTGACATGACACTCGCTGATATGACACTCGCTGATATGCCACTCGCTGACATGACACTCGCTGATATGCCACTCGCTGATATGACACTCGCTGATATGACACTCGCTGATATGCCAATCCTTTCTGTATTCACCCCATCCCGTACCACAATAAATGCAAAATTACGTGCCTAATTTCTCCGCCACGTTCGCCTGGACACGTCTAGCGAAAACTTTGTTATCAGCACTTGAAAGACAGACCGCGCGTTTATCATATTTGATATGGTAGGACAGACACATCATTGTTCAGATACGGTTTGATTTATGCAATATAATAGAACGCCTCAAGCGGTCACATGGAAATGGGTAATTTAGGGAAACTGAGAATGTCATCTTCGGTCTCGAGTAGTTCTGTCGATTCAGTTCAAGTGTCAGCTCCACATCCAAGTTCGCCTACAATGGATGTCCAAAGGCCTTTGTCTGTTCTCTTCGTGGTGCAATCTGGCAGGCTCTTCTCTGTTTGTCTCTGGACGTTTTCCCCAGAAGCATACTACTTTTTGTTCTAGCGCGGCTTTCAACAAGGTCATATGTCTACTGCAGAACCGGCTGGCTGGGATAACGCTTTGAGATTGATTTTATATATATATATAATCATCATCATCATAGGCGTCTCATTATCTATAGGCCAAAGCGCGTGGCGCCCTGTGAGTTTTGTCCAACTATGTCTCTTGTATATCATATGTCGATCCTGAGAAATTGTTTCCCATCCCTCTGATGGGATGTCGCATTACTTATGTCCCTATTGCATGCGTCCTTGAATCACAGTGTAGGATGACCGATTCTTCTAGCTCCAATGGCTAGTTGTCCATAGAGCATATTCCTTGGAAGCCTCTTATCTTCCATGCCACAACCATCGAAGACGTCGCTGGATCAACATCGAGTACATGCTGTGAGTGCATGTTCTCTGTAAAATCGTATTATATGGCACTCGTTCTCTCTCTCGCCACCCAATCCCCAATTTACGCCGTAGACATCGTGTGAAAGGTGTTGAGCCGACGTTCTTGTTTAGTGGAAGTGCTACAAATCTCGCTTCCATACTTGAGAGGATATATATATATATATATATATATATATATATATATATATATATATATATATATATATATAAATATATATATATATATATATATATATATCTATATTTATATATAAATATGTATATATATAAATATATATATATGGCTATTCCACATTCAGCAGGCTATTTCACATTCAGCTGACTATTCTACTTTCAGCTGGTTATTCCACATTCATATATATATATATATATATATATATATATATATATATATATATATATATATATATATATGTATATATTTATATATATATGGCACCAAAAGCAACTCAATCAAATCAAAATAAATAAATTGGTGATCGATGTAATGCTGACCGGATGCAGGAATATATCAAGGCAAACATATTGGCGTTAAAAGCAAACCAAAGAAACATTATAGAGTACTGATCAACGACTAATGCCCAATTATAGAGCAACATCATCAACATAATTTCAATGAGATATACAGAAACATTCAAATATTATCAACGAAGCAACCACAGACACCTGGGGGATACAAGAGAGGCAAGACCAGAGTGCCTGCATCCTGAGTTACCTCCAGACGTCTCGACTGGTCGTCTTGGCACTAGTCCATGATAGCTCGGGACCAGAGAGTGAGGTTTACAACCAGCGTAGTTTCTTCCTCATTGTAATACAAATAAAGCGCAAGTTACCTCATCACAACACAAAAACCAGTCTGATGATGTCACCCTAATCGCTTGCAATGGGAAACTAGCAAAAATACAACAAACCGAACTGAAAGTGATTCAAAAATTGGTACCTCTACATCCCCGTGAGGAAGAGCATCGACAAGTTAGTACGTTGGGATTGTTAACCAAGCTCTCAAACCCTACGTCACACGCGTCCCTCATTATTATAGCACTATCAAATAAACACATAATGATAGTGTGTAGAGATCAAAGAACACTTATTACTGCGAGCCACACTACCAAAAATGCTTACAACACGAAACAAAATCAAAGCAGGATGATCAGAGGAACAATGATGGACTTGTGGTAGGAAAAAGGACGAATGATGTGATATAAATACATTCAAATCCACAGTAGAAAGGTTTATTGGGGTGCAAAGAGATATGCATTTTTGCTTCATTGTCTACACACAATCTTTGGACAAGTTCGGCATGAAGTTATGAACAACGGGCCCCATTGCGTTGTCCAAGACGGGAAGGAAGTTTCGGCTCCTAACTGGAGGTCGGATACTCTATGACCTGGGGCAGGTGTGGTAGTCCAACGTTGACATGTGTGATATTCCCTAGTTACATCCAAATTGGCACTTTCAACCAACATGATGAAGGATGACGTTCTCGTCAGATATGGTAACAACAATTTGTGAAATAAACTTAGAGAAGACGCGAGAGTCAAATGGGATATGTACTGGCATAGAAATATTATGGGGAACTGAGACGCTAGTCCAATCAGGCACTGGCCAGGACGTCCCGTTAGGGTCGGGCAAAACACACTGACCAAGACCATCATTTCTCTTCCATGTAGCGCTTCCTGGAAACAGGCTGTTTTCAAGGCAGTCTGGCTGACGAGAAGTGGATTGGTGTGATCCTCGTAGTAGTGAGCGCCACGCAAATGAAGCCAAGCATAGCACAACCGTCTGGAGGACCTCGATCCACCATCAGCATGCTCGGGATGTGAGGAAAACTACTGCAACCCGCCACTTAAACGTCCTTTTGGCTTGGCTTGGCTTCGTTCGTTCTCAATCTCCAGCTACCAAACCCTGAAAGGGCTTAAGTAGCAGAATGTAGTCCAGAGAACGGAATGCAAAAGGGTAAACTTACCCATTGTGGGCATTAAACAACAACATAATATTATACATAACAATACAATAATGCAAGGTGAGTAAGACAATGAATGTTAGTGAGGTCGTACTGGGGAGAAAAGAAGAGTAACACCGCAACCTGCCAGGAATGCCGCAAGAGACCACTAAGGAGGTTTGGGCATAGGGCTGGCCATCTCATCCTGTAAAAACTATTAGCCAAAAAAGATTCAATAGATTTAGACAGATCAACGTTTCGTGACATGACATGTCCTTGTTGAAGACTTGGGCTAAATTTAGAACTGAAAAGGCTTTCATTGATTGATTCATTGATTGATTCATTGATTGACTGCATACAAAGATGTGTCCTTCCACCCGATTTGTTATATACAGTAAAACAATGGGGAGAAGTCTACAAGAGGAGAAACCGGGACAGGACAAGTCTACAAGAGGAGAAACCAGGACAGGACAAGTTTACAAGAGGAGAAACCAGGACAGGACAAGTCTACAAGAGGAGAAACCAGGACAGGACAAGTCTACAAGAGGAGAAACCAGGACAGGACAAGTCTACAAGAGGAGAAACCAGGACAGGACAACCAGTAGGGCATTCACAAGTCCCATAAGATCTAAGGAACAAATAACAGCATCATGTTTCTGGTAGGTGGCTGTGTGGTTTTAGTCTCTCGTGGCAAAGAAACCGAGGTCATTTCAGTCTATCCAGCTGTAAATAGTACCTGACTTTCAGATAGGTACGGTAAGACAACTGACCACCTTGGACAAAACCAAGACTTGGTACAATAAAGTCTCTTACACAACATCCCTGATGGCAGTGCCTGCTATCCAGCTGTAAATAGTACCTGACTTACAGCTAGGTAAGACAGACAACGAGGAAGACAACTGCCCACCTTGGACAAAACCAAGTCTCTTACACAACATCCCCTGTTATGTGACTATTTTAACCTTGACCTTCACTTGCACAGCTACCCATTATTCGTCTGTTTATTCCATTTTCCCGTTTCCGTTTGACATGCCCTCGGAAATGTGTTTTCTGACACTTGTAAACAAACAGACAACAAACTTATTGATCCCACTAAGAAATAGTTGTTCTTTGCCTCAAAACAAGAAGACGAATCTGTGTGTGGCAGACGGACAGTCAAGCCAGATAAATGGGGCGACTTCATTGATCTCACGACTTACTGAAACAGACGCATGGTTACAGTTGTAAAAGAGGCAATACGCTTGTTTACGTTGTGTGAAGTATCGTGCGGCAGCTTACAGAATTAGGGGAGACAACAAATTGGCTTGGAGCTGTGTGTGGAAGGTTAGGCTTGATGAGTTCACGGCCCTGATTAGCTTCCTTAAACTTCTGGATGATATGAGAGGGCAGGGACGATGGGAGGGTTGGCTTATTGCCTGGTTACAGTTGTCAAGAGGATGAGTGAATGGGTGTGCGAGTGAGTGTGTGTGAGAGTGAGTGATTAGTGTGATTGTAAGGGTCACTGTGTGAGTTAATGGACGAATTAATATGTGAGTGTCTACGAGTGAATGATTTTTGTGAGTGAGTGAAGAGTCATTGAGTGAGTGCATTAGTGAGTCGATGGATGAATAAATGGATATGAGTAAATGTGTGAGTGACCGTGTGATCAATTGCAAATTCGTGAATGAGTGGGTGAATTAGTAATTGGATTGCAGTGGTTGAGTACATAAGTGAGTGAATAATTTAGATTGGATATATGAATGAATGAAGCAGAATTAACGAACCAAACAGAATAAACGAATTGAGTGTCAGTAGTAGGTAAGCCAACACATACATATTATGACAGCAACACGAAGACGGATCAAGGCACAAACAATGACACCAAACAGAGATTACCAATAAATAAACAATGTGAGTGTATTGGTAAATAAGCGAAAGGGAAAGAGATCAAGTTGTTTTGTTTTATTTCCTTTAAGGAAAACCTAACTACACGTCAAACCAATCCGAGCTAGATACTTTCAGGATAGCAAGAACGAAAACAGAAGTGTTCATTGGCGGTAGCTTATGTTATTTTTTAGTGTACACAATCTGTACATGGTTGAGTACCTGTACTTCTATCTGGGCGGTGGCTTATATTATCTGTTAATGTACATACTATGTACATGTTTGAGTACCTGTACTTCTATCTTAATGGGCGGAGGCTTATGTTATCTTTTAGTGTACACAATCTGTACATGGTTGAGTACCTGTACTTCTATCTTAATGGGCGGTAGCTTATGTTATCTTTTAGTGTACACAATATGTACATGGTTGAGTACCTGTACTTTTATCTTAATGGGCGGTAGCTTATGTTATCTTTTAGTGTACACAATCTGTACATGGTTGAGTACCTGTACTTCTATCTTAATGGGCGGTGGCTTATGTTATCTGTTAATGTACATAATCGGTACCTGTTCGTGTACCTGTACTTCTATTTTAATGGGCCGTGGCTTATGTTATCTTTTAGTGTACATAATCGGTACCTGTTCGTGTACCTGTACTTCTATTTTAATGGGCCGTGGCTTATGTTATCTTTTAGTGTACATAATCGGTACCTGTTCGTGTACCTGTACTTCTATTTTAATGGGCCGTGGCTTATGTTATCTTTTAATGTACATAATCGGTACCTGTTCGTGTACCTGTACTTCTATTTTAATGGGCCGTGGCTTATGTTATCTTTTAGTGTACATAATATGTAGATGTTCTAATTATTTGTGCTTCTATCTTAATCCACCTTTTAATACGTATTTTTATTGAATACCCTACATCGTGTTTCTTGTAGAAAGGTTTAGATTTGGATGAAGCGTCCGTTTCACAATCCTAACGCACCCAGTTCGAATCACGTTCTTTTTCGCCTCCACATACGGAAAGTGATGGCAACCTACTATAATGTACACTTGCCAGGAAAGCCATGGCAACCTACTATACTGTACACTTGCCAGGAAAGCCATGGCAACCTACTATACTGCACACTTGCCAGGAAAGCCATGGCAACCTACTATACTGCACACTTGCCAAGAAACTTATAAACAGTCAAATAGGTTGGTGCTTGTAAGAAGAGAAGTTCTGTAAAGGACATGTTACTTTTATTTAAATACCTTAACGTCCGACTTCTCAAACATATATCATTGGTTACCCTACATTGTTTCTTGTTGAAACGTTTATATTTGGAACTTGTATACCTTAACGTCCGAATTCTCAAACATATAGTATTGATTACCCTACATTGTGATGGCGCACAATACATGTCACAGAACGAAGACGCTGATGGTTCGAGTCCCTCGTATTTAAGACCCTAGGCTACAGTGTTAATCGTCTATTTGTGTTTTCATAGACATTGCTCTGTCAGTTGCTGTGCATCGACGTTCCCTGCAGGAATAAGAAGGGCAGAAAGAGAAACCATCAAGGGGAAATGGCAACCATACAGAACTAGATAGGATCCACCTTGAGGCGTTCCAGGACCTCACTATTTGTTTTCATATCTTCCCAAGAAACTTGTCCAAGTCTTCTTCGTCTTTTTCTTCTTCTGCGTTCGCTCTCAATCTCCAGCTACTAAGCCCTTAACAGGGCTTTGTAAGTAGCAGGATGTTGTCCAGAGAACGGAATGCGTTGTGTCGCTAGTTTACAGTTTTGACTGCGATATTTGCACCTTTTGGCCCGACACATCCACATTCGGCAGGGTCCAAGTCTTCTGAAGACCCACATTTCAAAGGCTTCAATCCTCTTCTCCATTTTCTTTGTGAGGGCCCAGGTTTCTACTTTATACAATAAAACAGAATGCACAAGGTATTTAATTATTCTCAATTTTAGTTTCTGAGATATCTGCTTGAAGAGAAGAATATGTATCCCGATGTTAAATGTATTCTTCTCCATTCCGATTCTCTTAATGATCTCCCTTGCGAAGGAAGACTAACGCCTGGTCAGGCACAATATACTGATCAGACATGTCAGTTAAGGTCAGGCAAAATATACTGATCAGACATGTCAGTTAAGGTCAGGCAAAATATACTGATCAGACATGTCAGTTAAGGTCAGGCAAAATATACTGATCAGACATGTCAGTTAAGGTCAGGCAAAATATACTGATCAGACATGTCAGTTAAGGTCAGGCAAAATATACTGATCAGACATGTCAGTTAAGGTCAGGCAAAATATACTGATCAGACATGTCAGTTAAGGTCAGGCAAAATATACTGATCAGACATGTCAGTTAAGGTCAGGCAAAATATACTGATCAGACATGTCAGTTAAGGTCAGGCAAAATATACTGATCAGACATGTCAGTTAAGGTCAGGCAAAATATACTGATCAGACATGTCAGTTAAGGTCAGGCAAAATATACTGATCAGACATGTCAGTTAAGGTCAGGCAAAATATACTGATCAGACATGTCAGTTAAGGTCAGGCAAAATATACTGATCAGACATGTCAGTTAAGGTCAGGCAAAATATACTGATCAGACATGTCAGTTAAGGTCAGGCAAAATATACTGATCAGACATGTCAGTTAAGGTCAGGCAAAATATACTGATCAGACATGTCAGTTAAGGTCAGGCACAATATACTGATCAGACATGTCAGTTAAGGTCAGGCAAAATATACTGATCAGACATGTCAGTTAAGGTCAGGCAAAATATACTGATCAGACATGTCAGTTAAGGTCAGGCAAAATATACTGATCAGACATGTCAGTTAAGGTCAGGCAAAATATACTGATCAGACATGTCAGTTAAGGTCAGGCAAAATATACTGATCAGACATGTCAGTTAAGGTCAGGCAAAATATACTGATCAGACATGTCAGTTAAGGTCAGGCAAAATATACTGATCAGACATGTCAGTTAAGGTCAGGCAAAATATACTGATCAGACATGTCAGTTAAGGTCAGGCAAAATATACTGATCAGACATGTCAGTTAAGGTCAGGCACAATATACTGATCAGACATGTCAGTTAAGGTCAGGCAAAATATACTGATCAGACATGTCAGTTAAGGTCAGGCAAAATATACTGATCAGACATGTCAGTTAAGGTCAGGCAAAATATACTGATCAGACATGTCAGTTAAGGTCAGGCAAAATATACTGATCAGACATGTCAGTTAAGGTCAGGCAAAATATAACGTGCAGACAAATGTGCTTCTTTTCCACATGCAAATTATAGAAAGGGGAAACAACAAAGGAAATGAAAGTATTTTCAAAAAACGAATTACAAATTGAGACAAAATGTTCAGCAATTACTTTTTTTTAGATAATGGTTTGGGATTGAGGTAGTAGTAGTAGTAGTAGTAGTAGTAGTAGTAGTGGTAGAAGTAGTAGTGGTAGTAGTAGTAGTATTAGTGGTAGTAGCAGTAGTAGTAGAAGCAGTGTAGTAGTAGTAGTAGTAGTAGTAGTAGTAGTAGTGGTAGTAGTAGTAGTAGTAGTGGTAGTAGTAGTAGTATTAGTGGTAGTAGCAGTAGTAGTAGAAGCAGTGTAGTAGTAGTAGTAGTAGTAGTAGTAGTAGTAGTAGTAGTAGTAGTAGTAGTAGTAGTAGCCCCTTTTCAGTCATGTCCTACAATAGGTTGATGCGACCTTAGAATGGCGACTGTCTTCTGATTTCTTTGGTTTTCCTTCTCCTTTCGGCGTTGTCTCTTCACTTCTCTGTGTTATCTCTTCACTTCTCTGTGTTATCTCTTCACTTCTCTGTGTTGTCTCTTCACTTCTCTGTGTTGTCTCTTCACTTCTCTGTGTTGTCTCTTCACTTCTCTGTGTTGTCTCTTCACTTATCTGTGTTGCATTAGCTTATTTTTGCCCAGCCTAATGTGGCTCTTCAGGTTACATCTCCATTTGGATCAGTCCGCAGCTGTCTCCCCAAGATGTCAGATCCATATCCAGAGCCTTCATGTCCCGCTTACATGCGTCTTTGAACCGCAGCTGTGGTCGGCCAGCTGTTCTTTTACTACACGCCAGCTGTCCATAGAGAATATCATTGGGGATGCGATCGTCTTCCATGCGACGAACATGGCCAAGCCATCGCATTGAGATATCACACAATATGACCACAGTAACACGATGTGGTCAACAAAGGGGCGGCGATGTTACTGAGTGCACACGAGAACTGTTAATAGGTACATGGATATCGTTAGACAACCATATATACAAACAGATTAGACAGATAGACACACACACACAGTAAGTGAGAGTGAGAGAGAGAGAGAGAGAGAGTGAGAGAGAGAGAGAGAGAGAGATTTGACAGACAGACTGATGAAACAGAAATACACATTAATAACAGATGTATAGACTGACATACAGACACGGCAGATAGATGAAGGAATTATCTTGAATATAATAACAGAGTAACAGACGGGTTTTAACGACAGGTCACTCGTCATGAGGCTGTGTATCCTGTTTAGATGAGGTAGATGCAAATAGAACGTATGAGTGGCAAAGTGGTAGAGCTCTCGCTTTTATCGGAAAATGTACTGGGTTCGATTCCAATTATCCAATACTCCCTAGTCGACCCAGATGTAAATTGACATTTAATGAAAGATTAGGAAAGAAATTGAAGCGAGGACAGATACTGGCGACCACATGTGACAATGTCAGAGATTCAGTGTCAGGGGTCCCAGCATCAGGGATTCCGCAGGTATCTCGAAAGGATCACAGAGATGATCCTTATGATGATCCCGAACCAAGGGAGTCGTTGAAAGCTAATTGCAGCTTGGTAGAAAACATGGAGAGCGGAGGTTGGATGAGATACATAAAGTGTGACTCAGGGTTGGGTTCAGACAGAGGTTAGTTAGGTCATCCCGAATAAATCATGTCTGGTCCCTAAACGTAGCTTGCCATTGTCTGAAGGCAGGTCAATGGAAAGTTGACAGTTTAATTATGAACGCTTATTATCCATAGCTTATCTCGGTTGTTCTAAATGTTGGAAACACGAACAGGGCATGTTAAATTTGGGGATGAAACGCAGACCCCCTTGGGGATTAGAGAAATAAGGCGAACGCAAAAAAAAAACATTGGGGGATGGTCCTATAACTTTTAGTTAGAATTATAGAGAAAGGTATGATTTAGAAGGACCATCATCATCATGTAGCATGTCCTTTATAGAACGTCGCTCCCATGTCTGAAAGAAACTCTTTCCCTTGCCAAAACGCCAGCCTCCACCACAGTCATACCCAGGCATTCCTGGATATCTTGGTGCCATCGTTTTCTCGGTATACTCCTGCCTCTTTTGCCTGGCACCATACCTTCCATCACTGTTCTCTCAAGACCGATGTGTCTCTTGATGTGGCCAAAATATTGACATTTTCTGACCAAAATGGAATTGATAATAAACCCAGTTCTTCTATATGTTCAACTCTTGCCGAATGTCTATATTTGTCCTCATCTCTGACCAGAGGATTCTGAGGATGTTTCTGTAACCTTTTGACTCGAAGGATTCGATTCTTTGTCTAGAAGTTTTGGTAATCGTCCATGATTCGCAGCCATATGTTACCACAGGAAAAACCACAGGCTTTCAAAACTTTCACTTCAGAAGGACAGTGGGGGAATTAGCAAAATCATCAGTACTGTAGTGGCAAGTTGTTCAAGGTAAGGTGGTGGGGGTATTTTTAAGGGAGAGGGGTAATCCAGAAACGGATCTCTGGCATATTAGTTGTCAGGCCACTAAAACTGTCATACGAGTTGTCAGGACACGAAAACTGTCATGAGAGTTGTCAGGCCACTAAAACTGTCATACGAGTTGTCAGGCAACGAAAACTGTCATACGAGTTGTCAGGACACAAAAACTGTCATACGAGTTGTCAGGCCACGAAAACTGTCATACGAGTTGCCAGGCCACGAAAACTGTCATACGAGTTGTCAGGCCATGAAAACTGTCATACGAGTTGTCAGGACACGAAAACTGTCATGAGAGTTGTCAGGCCACAAAAACTGTCATGAGAGTTGTCAGGCCACAAAAACTGTCATACGAGTTGTCAGAAAACAAGAACTGTCATACGAGTTGTCAGGCCACGAAAACTGTCATACGAGTTGTCAGGCTACGAAATCTGTCATGAGAATTGTCAGGCCACGAAAACTGTCATACGAGTTGTCAGGACACAAAAACTATCATACGAGTTGTCAGGCCACGAAAACTGTCATACGAGTTGTCAGGCAATGGAGATCTGTACAGGAGACAAGAACCACAATATTCACGATGTTAGATATTAGATGATGTTGTTAGGGATAGAAATAACTAGACGATAATAGTGGACAGAACCGGGTTTAGAACCTGGGGAACCATCAGGCTAGTTCCCGAAACCCTCTGATAAGAGAACTTAGATAGTGATAGATTAGACTTTAATTGCTATGATTATATCCAGTTATGTCAATAAATTATTAACTGATTTTTAAAAAATAATGTGTGTGTATGTGTGAGTGTGTGTGAAATAATTCGTTTGAGTGTTTCACTGATGTTTAATTTTGAGAGGGGAAGTAATTCTTCTCTAAGGGGGATAAGTATGCTATACGTCACAATAGCCATTGACCACAGTGTCCACGACAGCTAATTAGGTTGGGTTGGTATAGTGCACACACCTCATAGACAGCTGTGGTTTAGTACGTACAACGCGAAGTTCTAAACATGTCACCCCCAACAACAGTGGCTGTTATTGGACTCCAAAAAAAAAACCACAAAATTTTTTTTTTTTAAAGGCGATCGTATATTCCAGGAGCTAACAGATTCTAGGATTGACCTAGCAAGTCACCAGTGGATTTTCACCTGCCAAAAAATATGAAACAAAGGAGGTCGCACGTAAGTGGACTGAAGATAGATAGATTGTTTCCGGTAAATTGTTATATCAACTCTTTGTTCTAATCAGTTTCCATCTACTATAGTCATAAAACATACATACTGACAGAGACGGCGACAATTTTATTTGTAAAAGGTAAGAAAGAGGACAAGAGGAACGCCAGGTATAAAGTGGTTAACCTAGTAAATGCAAGCAACAAACGTTAAACACGCATATCTAAAAGTACTGTGGCATATATTTTCAAAAGAGACAATGGCTTATTATCCTTATGGAGGAAGAGTGTGTACAAACATGATGCTATTATTGCCCAAACTAAATATCTGCTTGCAAAAACAGTTTTTTTCTTCTTAAAACAGTTTTTATTTCTGCGAAATGTTTACTCAATTTACACCTCAGAATAGACTAACAAAACCACACACAAAAAAAAGAAAAAAAAGTGTAACAATACTGTATCCAAAACTAGTACAAAGTGGAATATTTTGTAAAAATATACCTAAATTACATTTTACATATTACAGTATATTACACAAACAAGGCGCGACGGAGACCAAAATCGTACGCCTCTGAACTCAACAGAATCACGTCACGGAAATCCCAGAAGCGTCAACAAGCAATAATTTTAACACAGTCTGACAACCCAAAAATATCAATATATCCCTTGTGAAATGAATGCGTACACGCGTGATATGGGGCAGAAAAAATAAATAAACACAATTGATATCAAACAGAGTTAAAATATGCGTCTATGAAATAGATCCTGCAAGAAATGGCGTGTTTCATATTGTTACAGTTGTATGCGCCTCGTTTTAGATGAGTACACCGGTGTTAAGCCAAGTGTTATTCTGCTCGCGAGCGGCGTAGAATGGGAGTGCCACATGAGCTGTAATCTTCGGCTGAGAAACCGCTGCACCATCAGCTGCGATTTGGTAGCTTCGCTTACATCTAGTCAGGGCTTAAACCGTGAGTCGGCTAGTGTCTGTCCTAGAGCGCGTGGTAAGACATGATGTAGTAGCTGTGACAATTGTTGTGAATGGGATTAGTGAGTCGGCAGGTGTCTGTCCTAGGGCGCGTGGTAAGACATGATGTAGTAGCTCTGACAATTGTTGTGAATGGGATTAGTGAGTCGGCAGGTTTCTGTCCTAGGGCGCGTGGTAAGACATGATGTAGTAGCTGTGACAATTGTTGTGAATGGGATTAGTTAGTCGGCAGGTTTCTGTCCTAGGGCGCGTGGTAAGACATGATGTAGTAGCTGTGACAATTGTTGTGAATGGGATTAGTGAGTCGGCAGGTTTCTGTCCTAGGGCGCGTGGTAAGACATGATGTAGTAGCTGTGACAATTGTTGTGAATGGGATTAGTGAGTCGGCAGGTGTCTGTCCTAGGGGGCGTGGTAAGACATGATGTAGTAGCTCTGACAATTGTTGTGAATGGGATTAGTGAGTAGGCTAGTGTCTGTCCTAGGGCGCGTGGTAAGACATGATGTAGTAGCTGTGACAACTGTTGTGAATGGGATTAGTGAGTAGGCCAGTGCATGGTCTAGGAGGCGTGGTAAGAATGGTAAATAACTTTGTGACAGTCGATTCTCAGGCCCTGGTATGCCCCCTAGAAGCACTGAATCGATCAGCTCCCCACATCTCCTGGGTGAAGACGAAATTCAAAACCTCAGCAAAAGGCCCCTATGCGTTAAGCATCACAGTGAACGACAACCCTGCTGCAGCCACCGAGAATACCGTCTACCTGGGCAGCAGGCAGTCATCTGACGTACGAGCAGTCCCAGCTTCACCGGTATGACGGGCCGGGCGGCTTCATCCTTGCACTGGTTCCACAGAGTCTGGTCCCAGCGGAGGCTCTCCCTGGAGATCAGGCTTCGTTAATACTTCTCCTGCATCGACCTCATCCTCGTGTACGGCTTGGACACATGGACACTACTTCAGCGGGACTGGCAGCGTCTTGAGGCCTTCAACTTGCGCAACCAGAGGATCATCCTATGGATCCACTGGCACGACCTGATTTCCAACAGTGAAGTAGCTCGACGTGCTCAACTTGTAGGCAATGCCTCAACGACTGATCGCCGTCGCCTATCTCTCTTTTGTCTCGTTGTCCGCCTTCCCCGAGAAGACCCAGATCATGAGATGCTCCAGCAGGACGTATGGCTGGGCGATGGGAAGAGACCGTGCTCATCCTGGAGATGTCCTCGGGGCCGCCCTCGCAACAACTGGCTAAAACAGATCGCCATCGCCCCAACAGAACTGCAGGCCGCCTGGGACGCGTCCATCAGACGTAATCATGGACATGGTCACCTAAGCGTACTATCGATTGATTGAATGAAGGCGTTGATCGGTGTCAGTATATTTCATCGGACCCTTACGTTTTGTTTTGGCTGTCAAGAAGACCACGAAAACGTGCAATTGACTGTGTTACAGATACACTACAGAGGCATGGATTGAAAATGACAACAGTCACACAACGGTCACTGTATATGAAAGAAAATTGCATCCTCCCACGTCGTCTAGCGAAATAAGCTGATAGGTGGAATTTGATGCGATGTTGATTATAGTCTCCATTGAGATTTTAATATTTTCCAAGTTGTATTGTTCCATGTATGGATACTGGCAGTACAGAAGTGAACCACTGTAACCTTACAAATATGTCATACAAGACGACTAATAAGGGTTGTGTTTAGGGTTAGAAACATCACATGTCAAACAATTTGTTGAAGTCTTTCTGTCCTGTGACATCATTCCCACCTCTGTTCATGGCTTCTCTATTGCTTTTTATGTTTGTCAGAACCTTTCTTCTCCTGGAGAATTTCCATCTGCCTCTACTTTTTTGCCTTGGGGTTTCCAGAACAAGGACTGTCTTGCAATGCTATCATCTGTTTATCCATAAAGTGTGTCCTCAGACTTGGCGTGTATTAGCTGAGGACCTATGCTCCATAGGAAGCTGAAGTGTTTTGATTAATTCATTGGACTGATTACTTAAAGTACGCAACACGTGCTTCAACCCTTGTCACGGGTTTGCCTGTAACGATGGTCCTTCCTTGGGCACAACAAGGTAATAAGTATAAGCTTATGGTGTACTCCAATGAGGATGTCAAATCGCGTGTGTCACTTGCAACATACTGACCAAGATCACACCTCACGTCCACGTCGTGCACCTAGAAATAAGCTGTTACAGCAGCCTGGCCAACAACGTAGGGATGGTCACTGTGATCCAGGTAGAATTACGCGAGTCGGCTGAAAACATAGCATTGCAATACAGCCGAGAGCGGCCAAGTCCAGCATCTTCAATATGTCTAGGAATATACCATGGTGTGCTGAACCATAACCGGAAATCATACTATGGTGTGCTGAACCATAACCGGATGTAATACTATAGTGTGCTGAACCATAACCGGAAGTAATACCATGGTGTGCTGAACCATAACCGGAAATCATACCATGGTGTGCTGAACCATAACCGGATGTAATACTATAGTGTGCTGAACCATAACCGGAAGTAATACCATGGTGTGCTGAACCATAACCGGAAGTCATACTATGGTGAACTGAACCATAACCGAAAGTAATACTATGGTGTACTGAACCATAACCGGGAGTAATACTATGGTGTACTGAACCATAACCGGGAGTAATACTATGGTGTGCTGGACCATAACCGGGAGTAATACTATGGTGTGCTGAACCATAACTGGAAGTCATACTATAGTGTGCTGAACCATAACCGGAAGTCATACTATGGTGTGCTGAACCATAACCGGATGTAATATTATAGTGTGCTGAACCATAACCGGAAGTAATACCATGTGTGCTGAACCATAACCGGAAGTCATACTATGGTGTACTGAACCAGAACAGGAAGTAGTGCCATGGTGTACTCAGCCATAGCATGAAGTAGTGCCATGGTGTACTGAACCATAACTGAAAGTAGTACCAACGTGTGCTGGAACATAACCGGAAGTAGTACCATCGTGTGTTGAACCATCACCGGAAGTAGTACCAACGCTCTGTGACACATAAGCCAACATACAGTAGTGGCGGTATACTTCGCGAGGAGCATAAAACGGTCAAGAAGAAGACAAAGCTGAATGTCAAATAATGAGAGAGCCGGAAAGAAGAAGGTGATGCTGTACGTCAACTAATGAGAGAGCCGGAAAGAAGAAGGTGATGTTGTACGTCAAATAATGAGAGAGCCGGAAAGAAGAAGGTGATGTTGTACGTCAAATAATGAGAGAGCCGGAAAGAAGAAGGTGATGTTGTATGTCAAATAATGAGAGAGCGGGAAAGAAGAAGGTGATGTTGTACGTCAAATAATGAAAGAACCGACAAGAAGAAGACAATGTTGTACGTCAAATAATGAAAGAACCGACAAGAAGAAGGTGATGTTGTACGTCAAATAATGAAAGAACCGACAAGAAGAAGGTGATGTTGTACGTCAAATAATGAAAGAACCGACAAGAAGAAGACAATGTTGTATATCAAATAATGAGAGAGCCGACAAGAAGAAGACAATGTTGAACATCAAATAATGAGAGAGCCGACAAGAAGAAGGCGATGTTGTACATCAAATAATGAGAGAGCCGACAAGAAGAAGACAATGTTGTACGTCAAATAATGAAAGAACCGACAAGAAGAAGACAATGTTGTACGTCAAATAATGAAAGAACCGACAAGAAGAAGGTGATGTTGTACGTCAAATAATGAAAGAACCGACAAGAAGAAGGTGATGTTGTACGTCAAATAATGAAAGAACCGACAAGAAGAAGACAATGTTGTATATCAAATAATGAGAGAGCCGACAAGAAGAAGACAATGTTGAACATCAAATAATGAGAGAGCCGACAAGAAGAAGGCGATGTTGTACATCAAATAATGAGAGAGCCGACAAGAAGAAGACAATGTTGTATATCAAATAATGAGAGAGCCGACAAGAAGAAGACAATGTTGTATATCAAATAATGAGAGAGCCGACAAGAAGAAGACAATGTTGAACATCAAATAATGAGAGAGCCGACAAGAAGAAGGCGATGTTGTACATCAAATAATGAGAGAGCCGACAAGAAGAAGACAAAGTTGTATATCAAATAATGAGAGAGCCGACAAGAAGAAGGCGATGTTGTATATCAAATAACGAGAGAGCCGACAAGAAGAAGACAAAGTTGTATATCAAATAATGAGAGAGCCGACAAGAAGAAGACAATGTTGAACATCAAATAATGAGAGAGCCGACAAGAAGAAGGCGATGTTGTACATCAAATAATGAGAGAGCCGACAAGAAGAAGACAATGTTGTATATCAAATAATGAGAGAGCCGACAAGAAGAAGACAATGTTGTATATCAAATAATGAGAGAGCCGACAAGAAGAAGACAATGTTGAACATCAAATAATGAGAGAGCCGACAAGAAGAAGGCGATGTTGTACATCAAATAATGAGAGAGCCGACAAGAAGAAGACAATGTTGTATATCAAATAATGAGAGAGCCGACAAGAAGAAGACAATGTTGTATATCAAATAATGAGAGAGCCGACAAGAAGAAGGCGATGTTGTACATCAAATAATGAGAGAGCCGACAAGAAGAAGACAATGTTGTATATCAAATAATGAGAGAGCCGACAAGAAGAAGGCGATGTTGTACATCAAATAATGAGAGAGCCGACAAGAAGAAGGCGATGTTGTACATCAAATAATGAGAGAGCCGACAAGAAGAAGACAAAGTTGTATATCAAATAATGAGAGAGCCGACAAGAAGAAGGCGATGTTGTATATCAAATAACGAGAGAGCCGACAAGAAGAAGACAAAGTTGTATATCAAATAATGAGAGAGCCGACAAGAAGAAGACAATGTTGAACATCAAATAATGAGAGAGCCGACAAGAAGAAGGCGATGTTGTACATCAAATAATGAGAGAGCCGACAAGAAGAAGACAAAGTTGTATATCAAATAATGAGAGAGCCGACAAGAAGAAGGCGATGTTGTATATCAAATAACGAGAGAGCCGACAAGAAGAAGACAAAGTTGTATATCAAATAATGAGAGAGCCGACAAGAAGAAGGCGATGTTGTATATCAAATAACGAGAGAGCCGGCAAGAAGAAGACAATGCTGTACATCAAATAATGAGAGAGCCGACAAGAAGAAGGCGATGTTGTATATCAAATAATGAGAGAACCGACAAGAAGAAAGCGATGTTGTAAATCAAATAATGAGAGAGCCGACAAGAAGAAGGCGATGTTGTATATCAAATAACGAGAGAGCCGACAAGAAGAAGACAAAGTTGTATATCAAATAATGAGAGAGCCGACAAGAAGAAGGCGATGTTGTATATCAAATAACGAGAGAGCCGGCAAGAAGAAGACAAAGTTGTATATCAAATAATGAGAGAGCCGACAAGAAGAAGGCGATGTTGTATATCAAATAACGAGAGAGCCGGCAAGAAGAAGACAATGCTGTATATCAAATAATGAGAGAGCCGACAAGAAGAAGACAATGCTGTACATCAAATAATGAGAGAACCGACAAGAAGAAGGCGATGTTGTATATCAAATAATGAGAGAACCGACAAGAAGAAAGCGATGTTGTAAATCAAATAATGAGAGAGCCGACAAGAAGAAGACAATGCTGTACATCAAATAATGAGAGAGCCGACAAGAAGAAAAGTAAGCATAATGATGAGGAGAAACTATAAGGTGGGTATTAGAACACAAATAGTAGGGCGCAGACTCAAGCGCACCTCAGTCTACACGACTATTTACCAAATCAATTCACCACCATGATAAACTACCTTCGTGAGATATCGCTTATCAGGACAAGTCCAATGTGAGCAATGAAAAATCCAATCTACGAGCGAGCGCGGGAAATCGAATGCCGAGGCGAGAACATCACGTGTAGCAGATTTTTGGTGCCATTTCTTTAAAAAACCAACATTTACAAAATCAATTTCTGAGACGCATACACCCTAGGCACAACTGGTCTACGTGTTTTTAGAATAATGGAAACAAACATGTTCCGTTTAATAATAAGTTATTATTGTTAGACAAGCAAGTTTAGTTTATTATACGTTTTGATTGTTAGACAGGCAAGTTTAGTTTATTATACGTTATGATTGTTAGACGGGCAAGTTTAGTTTATTATACGTTATGATTGTTAGACGGGCAAGTTTAGTTTATTATACGTTATGATTGTTAGACAGGCAAGTTTAGTTTATTATACGTTATGATTGTTAGACGGGCAAGTTTAGTTTATTATACGTTATGATTGTTAGACGGGCAAGTTTAGTTTATTATACGTTATGATTGTTAGACGGGCAAGTTTAGTTTATTATACGTTATGATTGTTAGACGGGCAAGTTTAGTTTATTATACGTTATGATTGTTAGACGGGCAAGTTTAGTTTATTATACGTTATGATTGTTAGACGGGCAAGTTTAGTTTATTATACGTTATGATTGTTAGACGGGCAAGTTTAGTTTATTATACGTTATGATTGTTAGACAGGCAAGTTTAGTTTATTATACGTTATGATTGTTAGACAAGCAAGTTTAGTTTATTATACGTTATGATTGTATGGCAAGCAATTTTAGTTTATAATTTATGATGAAAGACTTTTAAGATAAACTGTTAACTAAAAATTAAATTAACAGAGGGAGAACTTATGCAAGATTTAATGTTAACTAAAAATTAACAGAAGGAGAATCTCTTCAAAATAAAATATTAACTAAAAATTAACAGAAGGAGAATCTCTTCAAGATAAAATATTAACTAAAAATTAACAGAAGGAGAATCTCTTCAAAATAAAATATTAACTAAAAATTAACAGAGGGATTTTTTCAGATAAAGCATTTACTAGAGGTAGTGCAATGGAGATGTGATGGTATAGAGGAGTGCTGACAGATTTTACAAATTAACTTTCATAATTATCCCGGGCAACGCTAGGAGCAAGAAATAAAAGGCTGAGGGCAGAGATGAGCAGGGGGATTGGTGGGTTGGGTGGGGGCGGGAGCTGAATGAGTTGAGAGATGGGCGGTTGAAGGGGGAAGAGATGGGCGGTTATAAAGGAGGGGGGAGATTGCGAGTTGAAAGCAGATTGAAGGAGAAAGAAGAAATTGGAGGTTGGAAAAGGGGAGGGAGCAATGAGCAGACGGTCGGAGGGGTGGGAGATGCGCAGATTGTGGGGGGGGGGGAGTGACGGTTTGCAGGGAGTAAGTGAAGATGAGCAGTAGGGAGGGAGAAAATAGTGGTTAGGCAGGCGAGGAGGTGAGATATCAGTGGGTTGAGAAGGGAAGAAATGGGCGGAGAAATGGGTGAACTGAAGCGCGAAGAGATGATGGATTATAGAGGGCATGCTGAGAGCGTGACGGAGATGTGTCGGAAAGGAGCGGTACAATTCACTACTTTCTTAATTAATCCCGGGCAACGCCTGTTACCCCCAGCTTGAATGTTTATACAATAAAGGTTCAATCATGCACAAGTAATCCCATAGCACACACCGCTGTCGGTGATAAAGTGTTAGGTACTTCAATGGACTAGGTTGCTGAAATGTGGTCACTGGTTCCCTTCCTCTTCGCCTTGTATTTCCTTACTGTAAATCTGGTACCCATTTACAGCTGGATAGACTAAAGTGTGTCGAACCTAGTCCCTTTGCCCCTACATAGAGATACTCAAACCACTCTGTCAGTAAGATGATCTGGTACAATAAGAAGCTCTATTAAGCAGAAACAAAAAACTTCGTGCCGCCAGATCCTGACACGCTCAATGTGACGTCCAAGTATCGCTGACGAGGAACGGCGGGTAAGCAAGGACACGCGATAGTACCATAACTCCCACCCAACACACAGGGTGGGGTTCCCAGAACCGTTAACAAACCAAATGTTTCCAGAAGTGGGGGCAATCAGACAGAACCAAATGTGGGCTTAGTACTTGTTTGTCAGCTAAAGGACCACTACCGACGGTACTGAGTGAAATGTGAGTGAAAATGACAACTAATTAACCAAACACATCTTTATGGTATCGTAGGTCGTTAGCAGGTTAGGGGGGCCGGAGAGAATGGAACAAGAGTGTGGGCAACCAACTACTTCGGAGACTATTAACATCGATACTCTTCGCCATTTGCTGAGAGATCGTGGAAAAATACAAAATCGAAGCTGGTACTGAATGCCAACAGTCGATAAAGATATATACAAGTAAATTCTCATATACCGCACCAGGACAAGCAAACAGAAACCACTGTAATTATGACCACAAGGTCTTCGTCTGGTACAAAAAACACATCTAACTATTCTGAGCCTTTGCCGAAAGAGGCTGGACGCGTTTGAGTCTGCCCGAAGTGCAGGCACGCCGATTCTTAGCAAAACAAAACAGTCTGTTATAAAGCAGGCCTGAGTCAAGGCACATATAGTTCTGCCCAGAGGAAAGACACGCGGATTCTTAAAATAACAAAAGAGAATGTTGCCGTTTTGAAGCGAGTCCATAAGAAGTCTGTTTATGCCCACAATCTGGGGAGCAGGGGCAGTCTTCTGGTCCTGTTGTCGCTTCCTACGAGACAGATGTGTACAGGTTTGGAGTCCTTATCATAGAGGGGATATAAACATGCTGGAAAGAATACAAAAAAGAGCGACAAAGCTGATAGTAGGATTCCAGAATTACAGTTATGAGGAAAGACTCAGAAAAACTGGCCTACAGTGTCTAGAAGAGAGAAGAATTCGAGGAGACTTAATACAGGTTTATAAGATGATCAGAGGAATGGATAAATTAGACTATAACAAGTTGTTTTTTTTAATACAGTCACCCATAAGAACAAGAGGGCATAGCTACAAATTAACTAAAGAGAGGTCCAAATTAGACATTAGGAAATATCTTTTTACTCAGAGAGTAGTGTCTGTTTGGAATGCATTGCCACGGTAGGTAGTGGAGGCAGGGACAGTTAATGCATTTAATAATGAATTGGATGATCATAGCTTTTAGAGCAAGGTAATGTAAATGAAACTGGTTGTATACAGACTCTGCAGAGTCTTTTAAACCAGTATAAAGACGTTAAGTTAAGATAGTCCACATTGTAGTTGTCCCAAGAGCAGGGTTTAGCCGAGGATAGGCTGTAAGGTATGGGAAGATGTTGATGTGGCAGTTATTGGCAGAGAATTAGGATCCAGAGGTCCCTGGATGGTGAGGAAAGAATAGGAACACTCCACATTTATGTAGGACGACGACGAGGGTTGTGTATGGGGCTAGCGACTTCATCGCGCAAAGCAAATCCCTACAGAATCCATCTCTGTAAAATCACGATTTGATTCAGTCTTCCTAAAGACGGTCATCTGTTATGGTTGGACTATACTCTGGATGGAGTGAATAAGAGACAAGAAGAATTAGAACAAGAGAACTTGACACGAATGTCAGCAAGAATATACTTCAGATGAAGAGTGTTATGCTTGTGGTAATGGTTGGTCTCTTACGGGAAGCCTGTGTCAATACACTTCAAACAATTTATGCAGTTGTGGCATCTCTAGCCACTTGTTTTACATCACGAGTTTGCGAGCCCCATGCACAACCTTCCATGGTTTCCTATTACAACATGCTGTGAAGGTTGTAGCTAACTAATTCTATACTCTGCAGGAATCTGTTCTGTTCTGTTTAAAAGAATCAATATCACTGCACTCCAGACAGACCGATAGGTGCTCAGTCCCTCTCAGAAAATGGCAAAGAGTGTAGAAACTGATAGTTCTTGTAGCTCGCTGGACGTATACCATCGTGCTCTGTATTATCAGGCACCCATCTCTGCTAGACCCAGGTATTATTTTAAAACCATGCAATCTCTGAATTACTGATTCATCGACTGCAATGTCTTCATCCAAAAGAAGTCATTGATCAGCTTCAAAATACCACCTCTATCCACTGCCACCATCCCCATTGTGGGTGCCCTTGAGGCCAGGATGTCAGCTCTTTTATTTCCAAACCCCAGCATGGCCAGGACAGAAGATACACACTAGTTCTTGGAAGTTCGAGGCCTCTATGTCCACTATCCACTCATGCCAATGACACCCATCCTGCGTCTTCCAAAGCAAGGATTGAGAGTCAGAGACGATTAAGACATTAAAAAGATCACACATAGCCACCTCAGTCACTGATGGCTGAACAAGTCAAATGAGGTTTTCATTGAAGCTTAATTTAAGCGTATATTGATCTTGTCGCAATCTCCAACATAACATCCCTTTAGAGTGGTCAAGTGCTATGTTGAATGGCATTCAACAAGAATGGTATAGTTCAAATCTCTATGGTATCTTACCTGACCACATATGTCTGGAACATCATCATCATCATCATGTAGCATGTCCTTTGTAGAACGTCGCTCCCATCACAGTCTGTCTGAAAGAAACTCGTTCTCTTGCCAGAACACCAGCTTCCGCCACTGTCATACTCAGGCATTCCTGGATATCTTGGTGCCATCGTCTTCTTGGTCTACCCCTTCCTCTTTTGCCTGGCACCAAACCTTCCATCACCGTTCTCTCAAGACCATTGTGTCTCTTGATGTGACCAAAGTATTTGCATTTTCTAGCCAAAATGGAATTGATAAACCAGTTCTCCTCTATGCTCTTGCCGAATGTCTACATTTGTTTTTTTCTCTGTCCAGGGTATTTTGAGGATCTTTCTGTAACATTTTGACTCAAAAGATTCAATTCTTTGTCTAGAAGTCTTGGTAATCGTCCATGATTCACAGCCATAAGCTGCTACAGGAAAAACACAGGCTCTCAAGACTTTTACTTTTATCATTTTGTTGGTGCTCTGCCATAATTTCTTCAGGCTGTTCAGTCTCTGCATTGCCATAGCTAGTTTTCTTCTGATTTCTTTCGAGCAGTTGCCCTTTTTGTCAATTCTGGAGCCTAGATATTCAAAATGTGTGACCTGATCTATTTCCTCTGTAAATTTATGCTGACATTGTGTTTTGTCGGTGGTCATTATCTTTGTTTTATTTATGTTTATGAACAGGTTTTGATCTTTACTATGTCCATTAACGGCTGAAAGTAGCTGCTCTAGCTCTACTGCACTTCTTGATAGTATTACTGTGTCATCTGCGTATCGTAACTCTGGAAACTCGTACCCCCCAATCATAAATGGGTTGAAACTTTCAATGTTCTCGTCTTCTCAAACATTTCTCATTTTACATTCCGCATATATGTTGTACAGATAAGGTGAGAGGATACATCCCTGTCTTACTCCCTTTTGTACTGCAAACTAATCTGATGTTTGCCCAGATACTCGGATAGCGGCTTGTTGATCTCGGTATAATGCTTCAATGATAAGGACTATATGCAGGGGAAACCCCATTTCCTTCATGATTCTCCACAGATTTTGATGTTTTACCGTGTCGAAGGCCTTGGTGTAATCAATGAAACATGTGTACAGGTCTACATTAAACTCTCTACATTTTTCGTAGATATTCCTTAAATTGAATATGTGGTCCCTCTGTCTTTCCTAAAACCTGCATGGACTACGTGAATTTCAGATTCAAACCTTTTCTCTATCCTTCTTAATAGGATTCGAAAGAGTATCTTGCAAGCGTGGCTGATCAGCGCGATAGTTCGGTAGTTCGTGCACAACTTCAGATTGCCTTTTTTCTGTCTGGAACATAGAGAGCAGAAACAGATGATCTCAACCACTTTCTATATTGGATCATATTCATAAGCTCCACCCATCAGTTACCTGGATCTCAACTTTCATTGTTCTCCCACATGTGTTCTTTGGTCTCCTCATCCTTTTCTTCTCCCTCATGTGTTCTTTGGTCGCCTCATCCTTCTCCCTCATGTGTTCTTTGGTCTCCCCATCCTTCACCCTCATGTGTTGTTTGGTCTCCTCATCCTTCTCCGTCATGTGTTCTTTGGTCACCCCTTCCTTCTCCCTCATGTGTTCTTTGGTCTCCTCATCCTTCTCCCTCATGTGTTCTTTGGTCACCCCTTCCTTCTCCCTCATGTGTTCTTTGGTCTCCTCATCCTTCTCCCTCATGTGTTCTTTGGTCACCCCTTCCTTCTCCCTCATGTGTTCTTTGGTCTCCTCATCCTTCTCCCTCATGTGTTCTTTGGTCTCCTCATCCTTCTCCCTCATGTGTTCTTTGGTCACTCCTTCCTTCTCCCTCATGTGTTCTTTGGTCACCTCATCCTTCTCCCTCATGTGTTCTTTGGTCACCTCATCCTTCTCCCTCATTTGTTCTTTGGTCGCCCCATCCTTCCCCCTTCATGTGTTCTTTGGTCTCCCTATCCTTCTCCCTCATGTGTTCTTTAGTCACCTCATCCTTCTCCCTCATGTGTTCTTTGGTCACCTCATCCTTCTCCCTCATGTGTTCTTTGGTCACCTCATCCTTCTCCCTCATGTGTTCTTTGGTCACTCCTTCCTTCTCCCTCGTGTGTTCTTTGGTCACCTCATCCTTCTCCCTCATGTGTTCTTTGGCCACTCCTTCCTTCTCCCTCATGTGTTCTTTGGTCACCTCATCCTTCTCCCTCATGTGTTCTTTGATCACCTCATCCTTCTCCCTCATTTGTTCTTTGGTCTCCTCATCCTTCTCCGTCATGTGTTCTTTGGTTGCCTCATCCTTCTCCCTCATGTGTTCTTTGGTTGCCCTATCCATCTCCCTCATGTGTTCTTTGGTCGCCTCATCCTTCTCCCTCATGTGTTCGTTGGTCGCCCCATCCTTCTCCCTCGTGTGTTCTTTGGTCTCCCCATCCTTCTCCCTCATGTGTTCTTTGGTCGCCTCATCCTTCTCCATCGTGTGTTCTTTAGTCGCCTCATCCTTCTCCATCATGTGTTCTTTGGTCGCCCCCATCCGTCTCCCTCATGTGTTCTTTGGTCTCCCTATCCTTCTCCTTCATGTGTTCTTTGGTCGCCCTATCCATCTCCCTCATGTGTTCTTTGGTCACCTCATCCTTCTCACTCATGTGTTTGTTGGTCGCCCCATCCTTCTCCCTCATGTGCTTGTTGATTTCCCCATCCTTCTCCTTCATGTGTTCTTTGGTCACCCTATCCTTCTCCCTTATGTGTTCTTTGGTCGCTAAATCCTTCATCATGTGTTCTTTGGTCGCCCCATCCTTTTCTCTTAATTGTTCTTTGGTCGCCCCATTCCTTCTCCTCCTATTGGTATCAGTGCAGCACATGTCAAACATGTTGTTATTGTTAGGTTTCTATCTCAATCTCTGCAGTTGTCTTTGTTGTTATTGAGTTCATTATCACATATTATGTAGACACTGTTACGTCTCTGTTATCAAACAAGAAGTTGATGGCAGATACTAGAAATCTTATGGTAAATGTCTATTACCTTAGAGGAGCAGGAGTGTTTATGTGGTTTGTAAATGGCCTAGTAAAGCTCAGGTTTTTTTCTATGGGAGTGAAATAAAAGATTAATCTGCACACTATGTGACAACTGCATCGACAAATGGCCTTTATTTCTCACACTATAAATCCCTCTGTGGAACCCAGCAACGGCAATAAATGCCGCAATGACTCAGTTTATTTATGTAAGTTTTTATTTAGTTCTGGAAGAAATGTCTGGTTGCCTGTCTATCTGCCTGGTTGCCTCTGATATAACTACTTCCTTTCATCCTATGTTCCTCTGTAAATATACTCACTACAAAGCAATGTGTTTTACTAATACAGTTTCTGTTGTCAGAAAACTGGGATTACGAGTTCATTCAACTGAAAATCCCATATTTAGCTTTCATAGGTAAGGCTTTATTGATTCAGAAAGCTAAACCCTGAAGGCACTAAAGACGCAAACATTACCAAGACTAATGACTACCAGCTGACATTTGGTTCATCACGGACATTTCTGGTATTTGCCTGCTGAAAGATCACAACATCAATAGCTAAAGATCGTGGCATTAGAAAAAAAAGGAAAGAGGATTGAGACAATATGGCTTGGAATTCCTTGGGGAGTAATGTTAGGAAGAAAGTTGTAAGGCTTGGGTGATATACCACTGATCTTACTCCTTCCAGTTTTACATTAGGGATCCATATGTATCATGGTGATATACCCCTGACCTTACTCCTTCCAGTTTTACATTAGGGCTCCATATGTATCATGGTGATATACCACTGACCTTACTCCTTCCAGTTTTACATTAGGGCTCCATATGTATCATGGTGATATACCACTGACCTTACTCCTTCCAGTTTTACATTAGGGACCCAAATGTATCATGGTGATATACCACTGACCTTACTCCTTCCAGTTTTATATTAGGGCCCCAAATGTATCATGGTGATATACCACTGACCTTACTCCTTCCAGTTTTATATTAGGGCCCCAAATGTATCATGGTGATATACCACTGACCTTACTCCTTCCAGTTTTATATTAGGGCCCCAAATGTATCATGGTGATATACCACTGACCTTACTCCTTCCAGTTTTACATTAGGGCCCCAAATGTATCATGGTGATATACCCCTGACCTTACTCCTTCCAGTGTTACATTTAACATAAGGCTCCACAGAATTCATATGATTACACATAATATAGGGTTCCAACATTTGATCTTCATTAATTCCAATTTTGAGCCATCTTCTTCAGCTCCACTGGCTTTATTTTGCACTGTGTTTTACTGGAATTATTTTATCTCCACATTCTTTTCTTCCGCTTAGAGTTCCAATCTAGTGCACGTCTGGCAATATTGTTACAGTCTTCCTGAATATATATCCTATCTATATTTGTCCTTAATATTCCACTGAATTGGTTGCTATTGTGGGCGATACATCAAGAATGTAGTACAAAACGAATGAGGTGGGTCGGGAATTAGGATACGAACCTCATCCTGTCATACAATTTATCCCATAAATAAATAACAGCAAATCAAGTGTCTTCATGTAGGATTCCTGGAAGTGTCTTACCACAGAGCTGCTTCCCTTGGAGTGAGAACATGATTAATGTTATACAATGACAAGGCAGAACAATTTTAGTAGCAAATCATTTGACAGAAGACAAGAGCATTTGGTCAGAATGCAACTATACCAAGAAAAGATATGGTCGCAATTTTCAAACAGTGAACCAGTCACTGCAGACTCTGATATTTGATGCTCATGAAACAGAAAATCAGATACACAGACATATGCTCATGTTGAGAGATAAGACAGACAGTAGAACTTGTCTGTCAACTCCATGAAAAGCGCAGAGTGTCAGTATGTTCCTTCTTTAACCCAGGTGAGGGATCAAATGTATTGTGAAGAGAGAGACCTGAGATAGATCACTATATTAATGAGGGAAACAGATGGGATTATTTGAGAGACAAACTGTATGTTGAGGAGAGAAGCTCAAGACAGACCTCTATGTTTATGAGGGAAATATATGGGGTTGTTTGAGGGATAAGCTCTATGTTGAGGAGAGAAGCTATGTACTGGCCACTGCATTTATGAGAGAAATATGTGGTGATTTGAGGGATAAACGGTTGGTGTAGATAGAAGTCTGAGACAGACCATTAAGTTTATGAGAAAAACATTGGTTATTTGCTGGATAAATGGTTGGTATGGAGTAGCGTGAGATAGACAGAGAAGTTTATGAGGGAGAAAGATGTCGCTTTTTGAAGAACAAAATGTCTGGTCAGAAGATAAACTTGGGACAGACCATCAAGTTCATGAGGTAGAAAGATGTGGTTAATTTATGGATAAACTGTATGGTGAAGATAGAAGTCTTAGACAGACAACCAAGCTTATCAAGAAGATCGATGTGATTGTATGAGGGACAAAATGTCTGGTCAGAAGATAAACATGGGACAGACCATCAAGTTCATGAGGTAGAAAAATGTGATTGTTTGAGGGACAAAATGTCTGGTCAGAAGATAAACATGGGACAGACCATCAAGTTCATGAGGTAGAAAGATGTGATTGTTTGAGGGACAAAATGTCTGGTCAGAAGACAAACATGAGACAGACCATCAAGTTCATGAGGTAGAAAGATGTGATTGTTTGAGGGACAAAAATGTCTGGTCAGAAGATAAACATGGGACAGACCATCAAGCTCATGAGGTAGAAAAATGTGATTGTTTGAGGGACAAAATGTCTGGTCAGAAGATAAACATGGGACAGACCATCAAGTTCATGAGGTAGAAAGATGTGATTGTTTGAGGGATAAAATGTCTGGTCAGAAGATAAACATGGGACAGACCATCAAGTTCATGAGGTAGAAAGATGTGATTGTTTGAGGGACAAAATGTCTGGTCAGAAGATAAACATGGGACAGACCATCAAGTTCATGAGGTAGAAAAATGTGATTGTTTGAGGGACAAAATGTCTGGTCAGAAGATAAACATGGGACAGCAGACCATCAAGTTCATGAGGTACAAAGATGTGATTGTTTGAGGTACAAAATGATTCTGATGTTTGCCTTTGTGAATTATTCTACCTGTGGCTTGATAATAGAAATCATCCTGGTGATCATAATTTCTTTGAGTGCTCAGCGCTCAACGATGTTAGGAAAATACTTCTTCCTCCGAGGCCAGATAAATGAAACACTTTGTATGGTACTAGACAACAACTGATAAACATGTGCAGATAACATTACATGGCATTGGGTCGAAGGGCGAGAGCCCGGATGCTGCTGGATTCATAACAACAACAACACACAGTCCTATAGCATGACATACACACAATCCTATAACATGACACATGCTGTTACACAGCCAGCATCTGTGAGAGAAACAACGACAGACACCTTACCTTATTGACATGAACGCCACCACCACTACTGCTACTGTCATTGGTGCCAGTTGTAGCATTAGAAGTTATGGACATCAGAGATCCTCTCCTCTCTAAAGCTGGTAGACCCTCAACTCCTTCCCCTTCCATCTCCCTGAAACAAAATATGGGAAAACTATTTCTCAGGACTAAATGTGCCTTTCTAAAGAATAATATAATTTGTGATAACTCATTCTGGATTACCGGATTAATTGACGACCCATCCTTCAGCATCGGTTACAACGCTGCGGATCGCAAATTCTCTTTCAACAGTCTTTGTCATAGGCCAAGAGCTGACCAATGTATAATGAGTTAGCCATCTATAGCAATTTTATTTTTTTATTTTTTTTTGCGTTTGCCTTATTTTTCCAATCCCCAAGGCAGTGTGCGTTGCACTGTGGTTTTTGTTTTGCACCTGTCAGCCCAGTGCATCCGACTTCAGCATGCATTTTATGTAAAGGCCTGCTTCCCCCCGCATTTTCTAAGGGTTTGCTTCCCCGGGGTAACGGCCGGTGCTGTGATGGGGATCGAACCCAGCACCTTCTAGTTGTGATCCGTGTCACTTAACCACTAGCCCACGTCGTCCCCACAACATGAATAGCAACATGAATGGTGTTGAGGAATGAAGAGCCATGGGAAAAAAGCCAACAACATCCATTGGAACAACAAATTAAACAAAGGAAATGGGGCTGGATAGGACATACACTGCAGAAGGTACAGTCCAACATAGCCAGACGGCTCTTACATGGAATTCTCAAGGGAAGAGAGATGTAGACCCAAAAATACGTGGAGATGAGAATGTAAGAAAGAACTAAAATTAAATGATTACACCTCAGCCCAGTACCTGCATGCTGGCGGAATGTTGCCAATGACCTATGCACAGAGAGGAGCGACATGCTTTGATTGACTGATTGATTAAATGCACTGGCATTGGACAAGCGTGTTGGTGGTCGTTCCCGTGGTCGTTTTTTGTCTGTGATGTATCATATTGTTGTAGCTCATAGTGAGTTAATCCAACTCTTGGTGTTTCTTTGGTGGCAGGTTACAGTGACTCTTCTGACATCAGGAGACCTACTTCAAAAGGTGAACCAGGATCCTTTTTGCTGTAGTCCAATATAAGGCGACTCAGTAATCTCATCATTATGAAGATTACAATGCCAATCCCCCACCTCACTGGCCAGGCTGTTGTCACACAGCCTGTTTCTAGGGAGCCCGTCATGTATATAAGGTGAAGGTCTTGATTAGTGTGTTTCACCTGACCCTGAAGAAGTACAGCTGTCAAACTTGATACCAATAATGGCTGACAAAATACAAAATATTGAGAGCCAAATTTACATAAGTATAAAGGTTAAAGGTGAGGGCTCGACTTCATCGCCACTCGTCTTCCCATAGGGCTCGATCTCTAGGGTATCCCGCCTGCCAAGAGCATAGCACAAAGCACAAACTTCATAGCTCCAGCGATGAACCCAGGGATCTCCTGAAAAATTGACATCATAAACCAACCGACCATAAATTCGAACCCCGACCGTCTGAACATAAGACAAACGGCTTGACCACTTCACCACAGAGATCCCCTTTACATAAGAATAATAACTTATTTCTGCTACTGCTCCTACATGAACACCCTCATTTCCCCCTCCACTTTTTTTTGGTGCCAATTTTCCATACCTGTTCTGCTCAGGGATTTTGTAGGACCAAGGAATTCAAGCTAATTGTCCAGGAAGCCTTATGGTAGTGTGCAGGCAAGATTTGTATTTCACCTCTGCCAATATTTGTTATATTAACTAAAGAATAAGAATACAAAATCTATGTAATCTAAGAAAACATGATATTGTTCTGTGAATAACAATTGTGAACATGAGTCATGGCTTGGCTTCACTCGTTCTTAATCTCCCACTACCAAGCTCTGAAAAGTGCTTAAGTGGCAGAATATAGTCCAGACAACGGAATGTGTTGTGTCATAGTTTACAGCTCGACTGCAACATTTGCACCTTTCGCTTCGACACATCCGACTTCAGCATGTCTTGTTTCAGTACCGGGTTAACCTTCCATCTTCGATCCCTTCTCCTTAGGCAGTCTGTTCTGTTGCAGCCTGTTATCTAGGATCACCGCATGGAGGTGTAGAAGGGCCTTGGCAGCTCTAATTTGTTGGCCCTGACGCTAGCAGTCTGCTATGGGTCTCTGGCTGACCGCTGCAACTGATGCGCTGTTCAACGTAAAATTAGAAGAACAATATAGATATTGACAGAGAGAACATACCTGCTGACACGACTAGAGAAAAACTTGGGTGGGGGTTTGAACATGGTGGCCTGCTTGTCTTTCAAAGCATCATTCAGATACATGACTCTCTCTTGAATCAGTTCTCTCATCTTCTTCACCCACTGCTGCTTTGTGTCTAGGGAGGAGGCCTTTAAGAGAATCACATGGGTTTATCAGTACTTGATTCAATCGAAGACATTCATTTTTGTATTTCTCTATTCTAATTCAATCAATTTTTGTGCAATTTATCTAGCATGTCATCATCATCCACCCATCATCATCTACCTGTCACGCTAGATAGCGGAGTATAGGTCCAACATTACATTCGGTTTAACCTTACAAGCTATCAGGGAAACCAGGTCCAATTGTTTGCAGTGCTGTTTTCTTGGTAATGGTTTTTATGCAAGTGAGGTGACTAGTCCCATTGCTACCTCTCCTTGCTGCCTGCTACAACCCACATACAAAGAGAAAGTGAAGAATCTGTTGAGGGCCGTTAAAGCATGAAACAATATTTTCTACTACTACCAAAATCCGGTCATACCAGTTCTGAGTTGGCTACTGAATGCCAACTGATGCTTACGATGTCACACTAATGGTGTTTTCCAGGGTAAGGTTGAAACCACGTTCCGAGCTCGGCCAGTCCACCAACTAGCAGTGGCTGTCTCGCTCAAACAGATGGAAACATTCATGACAGCGTGATTTTCCAGATGGAACAAGATGGAGGCCCAGAAAAGGAACAGATGGAGACAGTATTCATGATAGCCCTATGTTTCAGAGGGAACAAGATGAAAGTGAGGTGGGGGTCTTGATCAGCACATTTTACCTGACCATGACTGACATTGTCTGATCAGTATGATTTACACCTGACCAGACATTAGTCTTCTCTCCCCCAAAATACAATAAGAAAAAAATTAAGATTACTAGAAAAACAGTGCATAACGACAATTATATTGTGTTGGAAGATACTATACAACAGGAGGTGGATTCATGTATGTATCTTGGTAGCAATATAGACAAAGTAGGAGGTACAGATAGATATATCAAATTACGAATACATGGACTTTCATTACGTTATGGAAATTAAGGAAATGAAAAGAAATTAAGTCCATCACAAAAATACAAATGTTCAACTCCAATGCAAAGTTGTCTTATTGTATAGCTCTATAACGGGAAGAACAATGAAGATCGCAAAGAAAAAGGTTCAAACTTTTATCAATAGACATCTGCACTGAATAATGAGATTAAAATTGTATGATAAAGTCCCTAATTTGGGACTGTGGGAAAGAACCGGACAGATATCAGAAGGACTTGATATAACTAAGGAGACGGCACTGCCATTGTATAGGAAAACAGCAAATAGCATTTACAAGAAATTACAAGACTGGCTCTGTTTTGGGATCCCCAAGGCAAGAGACGTAGAGGCAGACCTAAACACTCTTGGAGAAGAGAGCTTGCGAGAAACACAAAGACAACAGAAAAGAGGTAGGCAGAGGTGGAATGGATGGCTCAGGACAGGGAGATTTGATATGCATTTGTTGAAAGCCTCTTCTTCTTCTTCTGCGTTTGTTCTCAATCTCCCGCAACCAAGCCCAAAACAGGGATTTACAAGTAGCAGGATGTAGTCCAGAAAACAGAATGTGTTGTGTCGCTAGTTTACAGCTTGACTATGAAATTTGCACCTATCAGTCTGACACATCCATCATTGGCAGCAGTGAAGGCATATCCTCCTCAGGGAACTGACAGATTTGAATTGATTGATCATTCTGACTTTTGAACAAACTGATAAAGATAACCATTACATGACATGCATTGTTGTAGATGTCCAGGAAGGAAGAAATAAGATAATAAATAAAAGGGATTGAACAAGAATTGAACACTAACAAACCTTGAGAATGATTCTGTAGTCAGAGATAGGAGCTCTGCCAGTCCACAAGGCAAGCTTGGTCTCGTCACCTTCTATATGTTCTGTGACATTGATTTCTGAGATCTGGTTAAGACAAGAGAAGAGAAATCATCAAACATTGTGATAATGGTTATTTGTGTTACCTCAATGTGGCAACTGTGTAGCTGCTAATGAGTACTCTCTCTCTCTCTCCCTCTCTATCCTTCCCTCCCTTGCTCTCTCCTCTCTCTTCCCTCCCTCTCTCTCTCTTTCTCTCTCTCACATTATCATTCTCATTTACCCCTAATGCCTTCTGAAGTAAAGGTCATTTAATTTCACTGTTTTTCTGCCTTGGGCCTTTCTTTGTATCTCTAATTATGTAATGAATTCCCTTCTTACTACATTAATCTCTAAATGTATCTCCCAACATGTATGTTGTCTTTCACTCTTCCATCATTCTTATAATTATAACATACTATTCAACTTCACGATACATTTTAACATATTAACTGGGGAAGAAAACAATGTCTGGTCAGGCACAACATACTGATCAGACATGTTAGTCAGGGTCAGGCACAACATACTGATCAGACATGTTAGTCAGGGTCAGGCACAACATACTGATCAGACATGTTTGTCAGGGTCCGGCAAAATATACTGGCCAAGACCCTCACCTTGACTTCCTTGTAGTCCTCCCTGGAAACAGGCTGTTTTCATGGCAGTCTGGCTAACAAGGTGAGGGATCAACGTGATCCCTGTAGCAGTGAGCAACACTCAGATGAAGCAAAGCATAGCACAACCACCTGAAGGCTGCGACAACCCGCGACTTAACGTCCTTTTCAGGAAGCACAAAAGAGTAATCCTACTCATTGTGGGCATTCAAGAACAGCAACAGGTTCACTACTGTATTCAAAACTTGATGCCAGAAAAGGAGGCAGACAGACTGGCAAAAGAAGGTGCAAGACTACCACAACCAGATTCTAGTGTGACCTATGAAGAGTCCAAAAGGTTTATTAGGGCCAGATACATGGCCAAATGGGAAACAGAACATACTGGCTAAACAAAAAATGATGCCTACTACCAGCTGAACAGAAGAGAGCAGGTCGTGGTCTTCAGACTCCGCACAGACCACAACAGACTGAGGTACCATCTATTCAATAAACTGAAGATAGGTGACACTGACGAATGCACCTGTGGTACAGGGAAAATGACCGCTGAGCATCTGCTGCAAAATTGCCCGACATACGAGGACCAGAGAAAGCACATGTGGCCATCACCAGTGCCAACACTAGACAAGCTCTATGGCAGTGTCGACAGCCTCAGGATGACAGCTGCTTTCTTTGAAAAAATTCAAGTTGACGTCTGACAGCGTACGAAGAAGATGATATCAGAAAGCCTCTGTCTTGTCAGCTTTCAACAATGCTTAAAAAGCTGACATCAGCTTTGTAACAAAACAACAGTTGAACAATAGTTTATTTAGACCAACTTTGTGTTACTAATGTCAGAATTTGTCTTTATCAAAGGTACAAGAGAGGACAATTTCAACTAATGAAATTAAATGATTGTTTTCACTGGTGCCGCCAGAAGGGACAAAATGAGAAATAGTCACTAATGAGTAAAGAAGTATTTTCCAGCTCACCTAGCAATCTTTCTACTGCTTCATACTGCCATTTGTTTCTTGAGGGGCTATAGCAATCCTCAGCAACATTCACATCTCCCATGACAGCAATCACAGATCTGCAATGTTTCATGCCAGCAATCACAGATCTGCAATGTCCCATGCCAGAAATTACAGAATTGCAATGTCCCGTGCCAGCAATCAGATCTGCAATGCCCTATGCCAGCAATCACAGATCTGCAATGTCTCATAACACAAATCACAGATCTGCAATGTCCAATGCCGGCAAGTCCATATCTCCATAATGTCTTGACACTAGTGCTGTTTATCAGTTCTGTTGTTAGCTCTCTCTTAGATATGAAGTTATAAATTGTTGATCATATATGTTTTTAGGAACAATTATAGTTGTTTCTCTTTAAGACAACATGCTTACCATAAGCTTAAACTTGTAAATATACTTGGACTTGCCACTACTGTCTTTCACCTCCTTGGAGAAGACCAAGCAGACGTCAAACAAGAATAGGTGACGATCCCGCCCTTTTTTAATTAATTGCTTCGGGTCCCACACAGTGAAGTTGTCCTGCAAGAGAACTTCACCATAAGCTTGGAGGCTGTCTTCGAGTCCTTCCAACATACTCAGATGCATTGCATCATTAGCTTTTTTGGGAACATTCATCATAACTTCTAAAGCTTCCTGTTTGAGAATAAACCCACATTTTTAAATCACATACAGATAATATTAAAATCAACAATTACATTGCAATCAGCAACAACAAAAATCATATTAGTTTAAAAAGTTAAGAAAATGCAGGAGGAAACAGACCCTTACATAAAATGCATGCCGAAGTCGGATGCACTGGGCAGACAGGCGCAAAATAAAAACATAGTGCAACACACACTACCTTGTGGAATTGAGAAATAAGGCGAAAGCAAACGTGAAAAAAAATAATTCATTAATTAACGCTAACAGATGAAAGGTGTAAGACCTAGTAGACATCAAAGAAGTGGATCTTTAAAGATGTAGAAAGAACCAAAATTTGAGAGAGTTGACCAAATTATAAATGAATAAATCTATATTTGAGCAGGATGAATAATGAAGACATAGATCTTGAAGAACTAGAAAAGTAAGACAAGAGAAATCTGACCAAATACAAATTTTGTTAAATAAATATTTTAGCATGATGGACAATGAAGAAGAGATCTTGAAGAACTAGGTAAGTAGTTCAGTTAGGAGACCAGGTCCCGCCGTGCCAACCGTCCATGAGCATGATGAGTGGCTTAGTCCCAGGCAGAATGCTATGAGGATAATGTCTTTCTGATTTGACCTAACCAGGTGGTGCATGGAAGGCTGCGGGGCAAGATGGAGAGGGTTGTTTCCCATCCTCGATGTCCATGGACAGAGTTGTCCAAATGACAAAAATATATATTTGAGCAGGATAGGAGATGAAGACAAAGACCACCTTGAAGAACTAGGAAGAAACATTTAAAAGACTGGACATAATAGAAATACAAAATGAAATGATAGATAAATATTTTTGCAGCACAGATAGGGTGCATGAAGATGACACAATCTATGCTTTTTAGGGTTTGTCATGAGCAGAGCAGGAATTGAGACCAAAGGGATAATGAGAAAATGTGCTAGCAAAAGATGATCAAGATAAAAAGATACTAACAAGTTTGATATTCTGGATTTGAAGAAAATCAACAGAATTTTAAAACATCAGAGATAGCAAGGAGATTATGGAAAGACATGATCATATATATTTGTTCAAATATATGCCTTAGATTTGTTCATACATATGATATATATATTTGTTCAAATATATGCCTTAGATTTGTTCAAACATATGATATATATATTTGTTCAAATATATGCCTTAGATTTGTTCATACATATGATATATATATTTGTTCAAATATATGCTATAATTTGTTCAAACATATGATATATATATTTGTTCAAATATATGCCTTAGATTTGCTCATACATATGATATATAGATTTGTTCATACATATGATATATATATTTGTTAAAATATATGCCTTAGATTTGTTCATACATATGATATATATTTGTTCAAATATATGCTATAGATTTTTTTTAATGTTATTAATTTTGTTAAACATATGCTACATTTTTAGAAATATGTTATAGATTTCTTTAAACAATCTATTTTTGTCACTACTTTAGCGACCAAATTATTGTGAAATGCCTAAAAGAATTTAAAGTCTGCCACAATATTAAGTTGTAATAAAAAAAGAAAGTAAAGAACCCATCACGCCATGCAGCGCATAGGAAATATGGTCTTAGGCCTATATTATTTTGTAACCCACAGCACTTAGTAAATGATGTGGTTAGCATCTCGCCGGCCGCCTTTATTTCCCGGACTAAACCGGTATCCATTTAAGGCTTGGTCGACCCGGGAGCCATTGCAGTCTGAAAAAACATTTCAGTTTCAACTGGGGAATGAACCCAGGACCACTTAGATGTGATGCCAACGCACTAATCACTGCGCTACACGACTCCAAAAAAAATATTAAGTTGGCTCACCTTGATTTCACCTGTATGCTCCTCACAGTATGTTAGCAAGTCCTTGAGCAGTAGCTGGTACTTGGTTACCCTCTGGACTGGTTTGATCAGATATGAGGCTATTGGTTCATTCAGTTTGCTCTTGTGTTGCATCTCCTGATAAATTAGAAGATCAAAGTTTTACCCAAACATTTTAATTATTTTTATCACATTAAAGTAAGGCAAGGCAACGGAAGCACTGTGATATATAATGTAAAAAACAAAACGAAAAAAAATCATACAAACAGGAAAGAAATCTGAGCCGTTTGCACATGAGCCCCCACTGCCATCGAGTCAAAAGCTTTCTCGTGGTCAATAAAGCAGATAAATAGTGGTCTCCTTGATCGATTATTCTTTCTGTGAGAAGCCGCAATGCTCCGATGGCATCCTGTGTACCTCTAGCCTTGCAAAATCCAAACTGGTTATCTTGCAATACATCCTCTATCTTTCCATCAATTCTCAATTATCTTCAATAGAATTTTAGACGCATGTGTTAACAAAGTTATCGTTCGGAATTGACCGCATTCTGTTGCATTTTATTTCTTTGGCAAAGGAATTAATATTGAAGTTGTGTGATCTTTTGGCCATATTCCATTCTTGTAAATGTCATTAACATGTTGAAAAAGTAAATTATGTAAAGTCTCTCCCACTGCTTTGTGTAGCTCGATGGGTAACTCATCTATCCCTGGTTGCTTTGTTGTTCGGGATTAAAGAAAATGCCTTATTAAATTCATCTCTAGTTATAGTTAATCTCTCTTCTGTCAATGGCATGTCATTTAGTGGTGTGTTATCTTGATACATGCGCCCATCATCGTATAGTTCCTTACCATATTCTCTCCATCTCACTCTTTTGTTTTCTGGGTGTGTTATTGGTCTCCCATTCTTATCATTAATCATCCGTGACTGTATGCCCTTAGGTTTATCAAAAGATTGTTTTACTTTCTTATGTACTTAATCAAATTTCCCTGCTCTCTCAAGTTCTTCAATTTCCTCGCATTTGTCTAACCCCCATTTTTCTCGTGCCATCTCACATTCTCAATCTAATTCATTTTTCATACGCTTATACGTAGTAGTGCCATGCTCTGTATTTATGTTTTTCCATTTGCGTCTGTCCTCCATTTTGTTTAGCATTTTAGGTGTTACCCACGGTTTCTTGTTTTCTGCTTTCTTGTTACCCAGTGTAATCTCTGCTGCCTCTTTTATGGCTTCTTTCATATTCTGCCACTGATGATCTATAACTTCAGTGACTAGTTTTTTCCCTAAAGCAGCAGTCACCCAGTTTTGGAATTTAACTCTTTTCTCCAACTCGTTTAACGCACTTAAATTTCACTTAGTTTTTGCGATTTTCCTAGTTTCTTCCATCTTAGTTGGCATTTCATCATAAGCAAATTATGATCTGTATCAGCATCCGCACCAGGGTAAGACCTTCTCTACCACTTTATTATTCCTTTGTCTATCTCACAGTCGCTATTATTTGTTGTCCCGTTACATTCACGTCCTCTTGTTTCCTCTTTTGTCATGTCTATTGTCTCTGCTTATTTTGTGATTTGTTAGGTGTTTTTGTTTGTTCTTTGTCCCAGATGAAAGCCTTGTGGCCGTAATGTACGTTTTGTTTTGTTTCTGTCCTGGTGCAATAACTCCAAATGTTTTATCGACTTTTAATCTTCACAGGAAGGATAAAGTCTGGTTAGGCAAAATATACTGATCGGACATGTTAGTCAGGGTCAGGCAAAATATACCGGCCAAGATCCTCACCTTGACTTCACCGCTGACCTCCCTGGAAACAGGCTGTTTTCATGGCAATCTGGCTAACGAGGTGAGGGATCCCCATAATAATGAAGCCAAGCATAGCACAACCGCCTGGAGGTCCCTAGTCCACCTTCATCAGCACGCTCGGGATGTGAGGAAAGCTACTGAAACTCAATACTCAACGTCCTTTCCAGGGCGCACAGAAGAGTAAACATACTCATTGTGGGCACTCGCAACAACAACAATTTACGAACACAAATATAATAAAATACAAACCTCAAAGAAGGACCCTGCCTGCTCAACAAGCAATGCATTGGAATCTGGTTTGTTCTTACAGTATGTCACATAAATGGAGAATTTTTCAGCCTGCAAAAATAAGTACACAAAACATAACGACCAGTGCAAAAAAATGTAGCAATAAATGATAGAAAATTTGTGTTTTCTTTGCATTCACCTTATTTCTCTATTCCCGAAGGCAGTGTGCGTTGCACGAAAAGCTTCAACAGTCAGGACACTTTTTTGGGTTGTCCTTCTGGTTGAATATGTTAACTCATCTCTCTTGTAGCAGCAAGCTGCTTTCATCACCTGAGAGTCCGTGGTTTGAATCCGGGCTGCCTATTACTTCACTTTCTTTTCTGTTGTTCACTATACATGTTTTCTGAGTGCAGAAACATACTTGTCTTCATGATCGTTGTTACTTAAAGACATACTTTGTTTACAACTCACTGTCTCCATGTTTCCTCATTTTCACTTCCTTACCAGGTTGAAGATAGATATGCATGCCTGTCACTTCAGTACTAGTGTAGTAGGAAGTTCTGAAACAGCGTGAGTTCTGTGAGAGACTGTTCTATACCAGGTCAAGCACACCAAGTAGGCATACAAGAGTGAGTTCTGTGAGAGACTGTTCTATACCAGGTCAAGCACACTGAGTAGGCATACAAGAGTGAGTTCTGTGAGAGACTGTTCTATACCAGGTCAAGCACACCAAGTAGGCATACAAGAGTGAGTTCTGTGAGAGACTGTTCTATACCAGGTCAAGCACACCAAGTAGGCATACAAGAGTGAGTTCTGTGAGAGACTGTTCTATACCAGGTCAAACACACCAAGTAGGGATACAAGAGTGAGTTCTGTAAGAGACTGTTCTATACCAGGTCAAGCACACCAAGTAGGGATACAAGAGTCATTTACAGCAGTTGAATGCACCACGATGAAAAACGGAGTGAATGTGAAAGAAATGGTCCCCACTTCTGGACATGTCAAGGATCAGCACAACACATCATTCGTGTGCTCTAGATCCACAAAGTGTCTGCAGGCTCTGTGCTACAGTAACTGACTCCATAATTGAAACAACATGTTGATGCCTGTCATGAACTTTTGCAGCACGTTAAAGCAGAAGACAAAGATTTCCTCATAACAACTGTTACTAGTGATGCCACCTGGGTTCACTACCTCCAGACGGAACCTAAGAGAGAAATCAAGGAATGGCGCCATCACTCCTGACTAATATCTGCCATCTGCAGGGAAGGTTATGCAGTTTCTCTTCTGGAATGAACAAGACATTATTTTAAAGAACTACATACCCAGTGGGAACACTGTCACCAGTGTCACATATACAGACCTTCTCATGAATCATCTTAGACCAGTGTCACATATACAGGCCTTCTCAGGAATCATCTTAGACCAGTGTCACATATACAGGCCTTCTCAGGAATCATCTTAGACCAGTGTCCCATATACAGACCTTCTCAGGAATCATCTTAGACCAGTGTCACATATACAGACCTTCTTAGGAATCATCTTAGACCAGTGTCACATATACAGACCTTCTCAGGAATCATCTTAGACCAGTGTCACATATACAGGCCTTCTCAGGAATCATCTTAGACCAGTGTCACATATACAGGCCTTCTCAGGAATCATCTTAGACCAGTGTCACATATACAGGCCTTCTCAGGAATCATCTTAGACCAGTGTCACATATACAGGCCTTCTCGAGAATCATCTTAGACCAGTGTCACATGTATAGGCCTTCTCGAGAATCATCTTAGACCAGTGTCACATGTACAGGCCTTCTCAGGAATCATCTTAGACCAGTGTCACATATACAGGCCTTCTCAGGAATCATCTTAGACCAGTGTCACATATACAGGCCTTCTCAGGAATCATCTTAGACCAGTGTCACATATACAGGCCTTCTCAGGAATCATCTTAGACCAGTGACCCATACACAGGCCTTCTCGGGAATCATCTTAGACCAGTGTCCCATATACAGGCCTTCTCGGGAATCATCTTAGACGGGTGTCCCATATACAGCCCTTCTCGGGAATCATCTTAGACCAGTGTCACATATACAGGCCTTCTCAGGAATCATCTTAGACCAGTGTCACATATACAGGCCTTCTCAGGAATCATGTTAGACCAGTGTCACATATACAGGCCTTCTCAGGAATCGTCTTAGACCAGTGTCACATATACAGACCTTCTCAGGAATCATCTTAGACCAGTGTCACATATACAGGCCTTCTCAGGAATCATCTTAGACCAGTGTCACATATACAGGCCTTCTCGGGAATCATCTTAGACCAGTGTCCCATATACAGGCCTTCTCGGGAATCATCTTAGACAAGTGTCACATATACAGGCCTTCTCGGAAATCATCTTAGACCAGTGTCACATATACAGGCCTTCTCGGGAATCATCTAAGACCAGTGTCCCATATACAGGCCTTCTCAGGAATCATCTTAGACCAGTGTCACATATACAGGCTTGGCCCCATACCACCTGTACCATGATTGCACCCATTGAGAACTTGCACTTCCCCATCTGCCATGCTCACCAGATCTTGACCAAAGTGGTTACCAACCCCATCTTTGGACCACTCAAAGAGTCAATGGGAGAAAAACTGTTCAGGTCCTATAATGAGGTGCAGCAGGTGGAGCATGAGTGGCTACATGCCATGTAATCCACCTAGGCAAGCTTGGCCCATCGGGCTGACCACAGTTGATGACAGCATGCAGGACAGATAGAGTGGACGCTATATGTATCAGTCAGGTGTTGCACGGGTGACCCCAAGGATAACTCCATGAGGGGTAAGTTCTTTTCCCACCCCTCATTTCCAGGGACAAGTGTAGAAGCCGCCGAGCTGAGATGTCCTTAGAGAAGCAGACCACAATAGCAAAGAAAGAAAGGCAGCAATAATCCAGCATTGAGGAAATGCTCTCGAGTTGTTTCTGTGGGAGACCTTGATGGTAGTACCTAGGTCTTGCCAGCGAACTCCAAGGACACAAAGTTGGTTGCGCATATGGAAGACTTCGAGCCACTTTCGATTTTCCTGTAAGGCCATCCTGGTCTTGGATCCATACAAGAGAACTGGAATGACACAGGATCGGTTTCTAGGCAGAGCTTCTGCTGGGACTAGACTCTAAAAAATTATAACACTCGCTGCAAGACAATATTTTTTATTGAAAAATGCATGCACTTTGTAGGTACTGAAGGTCTTATATCCAACACCTTGGAGACTACATAGAAATATGATTCAGTTGTATGCCACTTTTTCTTAATACATTTTAAAAAAATGTTGTTTAAATGTAAGGTTTTTATTTGAAGCACTCTCATATATTCATAAAAAAAAGTATTTTCTCTGAAAAATATGATGGGGGAGTATCAAGGGAACAGCAAATTGATGGTATCCCAATATGTGGTTAGACGCAAATGGCTTAGCGGTTAGGATGCCGACTTTCTTGTCAGAAGGACACGAATTCAAACTTCAGTATGGACCTAAGTGATTTTTTTTTATCTGGACTGAAACTAAAAATCTATCATGCATGCTGGGACAAGTGACCTATAAATCAACACGAAAAATGATGTCATGATCGTTATTTTTGTAATATCTGAACAGCATCCTCCCCTTTCTCCTACTCAGCTGTTATTGTTATTAATTTGTGTAAGCTAATATATTATATTAGCTTCAGATATATTAAATATCATAAGTACTTACCCATGTGACAAAACAGTGGCCAACATCTTCAGGTATGGTTTCATATTTCTCTAGCTCTTTGAGGAAAACACTGAAATACAATATTACAATCACTCTGTTAACACATGAACTACAGTATTGAAAGAGTCTGATTAGCGATTTGGTAAAGCAATTGCTTTTCTCGGAAAAGGTACGGAGTTCAACTTCTACTACTGGTACTCTCCAATCAATACAGCTGTAAATGGGTACCTGACTTTTAGTTAGGAAAGGAATGGCAGTGAGGAAGGAAACTAGTCACCCCACCACATACTAGCTATAACTTAGTAAACTGAAGTCTCTAACACTTCATCACCAACAGCAGTATCTGCTATAGGACTCCCTTTACCTTTACTGTATGGAATAAAATATTGGAGTAAAATTAGTTTTCATTCAAACTCTCATATACAGGTGAAAGCAAAAATTAAGCTGTGATAAATGTAAATCTTTGACCAGATCGGAATGTACTTGAGTAAAATTTGGATGTGTTTTATCTCTATGCTAATCTTGGTGCTGGCGGTGGCTCTTTGTCACAGTGGATAAACTTCTCTGGCCCTATGAGTGACTCTGTGCCACAGTGGATAAACTTCTCTGGCCCTATGAGTGACTCTGTGCCACAGTGAATAAACTTCTCTGGCCCTATGAGTGACTCTGTGCCACAGTCAATAAACTTCTCTGGCCCTATGAGTGACTCTGTGCCACAGTGGATAAACTTCTCTGGTCCTATGAGTGACTCTGTGCCACAGTGGATAAACTTCTCTGGCCCTATGAGTGACTCTGTGCCACAGTGGATAAACTTCTCATGGCTATTAATGTGTTAAGTGTGAAGAATTATTTTAGTGCGTTATTTGTAGATTTGGAAGAACAGACAATCAAGCAACTGGACAACAAGTCAAACAACCGACACAACTATATAATTAACTTACTATTCACTATCTATAGCAGGGTTGTCCAGAGCTACACATATGTTTATCAGTTACAAGGAATCATAGGACTGATCAATGGGCAACCACAGGATTGGGATTGGGTCAAATGAGACATGTTCAGACAACCTTACAACCAGTTTTAGGACTGATCAACTAGAGGAAAGGGTCAAATGGAGAGACATGCTCAGACAACCTTACAACCAGTCTTAGGCCTGACCAACCAGATGATGATGATGATGATGATGTTGAAACAAAAATACACCTTGTGTCTGTCGTCAAATTGTTTGATTTTAAAAACACCTTTCATATCTCAATCCTGGCTAAATGTGGACATCCGAATTCAATAACTTTCTTACTTATGAACAATTAAAATCTCCAGTACCTTGTATATTTATAATTAAGACATGTCCAAAACCAAATAACTTAATATTTACACCTTTCAAAGAGGTGATACACTGGCTTAATATTTTCATCAGCATTTAAACACAATAAAGTAGGGGACGGCGTGGCCTAGTGGTTAAGTGGCACGGCTCACAATCCGAAGGTGCTGGGTTCGATCCCCATCACAGCACCGGCCGTTACCCTGGGGAAGCAAACCCTTAGAAAATGCAGGATGAAGCAGACCCTTACATAAAATGCATGCTGAAGTCGGATGCACTGGGCCGACAGGCGCAAAATAAAAACCACAGTGCAACGCACACCGCCTTAGGGATTAGAGAAATAAGGCGAACGCAAAAAGCAAAAAAAAACACAATGAAGTCATAGAGTTTGCATCAATGTTGTGGCACACTCCAGCTGCTAAATGGGTACCTGTATTTCATGTAGATAAAACCTGGCAGTGAGGAACAGAACTGGTCATCCCATCTCATAAAATACTGTGAGCATGTAAGACAAAGTCTCTAACAGGTGCTAATGAAATGCTAGCAACACCCCCACAGAGAGGGAAAGAAAGCGGGACTCGAAGTGAACACGTCCAAGACAAAAGTTATGAGCAATCAATTCGCTTCCTGTGGCCCAGTCTTCCTAGATGGAGAGAGGCTTGATGACGTTGTCGAGTATATCTACCTTGGACGATGCTCAACATGCAGAACGACTTAAGAACAGAGTTGACAAGACGGTGTCGCACGGGTTGGGCGGCTTTCTCTTCGATAAAGCTGGTACTGGACAATATCCCTGACCAGAGCCTGCACACCTCTCTATTCAACTCCACAGTACTACCTGCAATATGCTATGCGGGGGAAACATGGACACTCACGAAGGAGATGGAGTCCAAACTCAGAGTGACCCAAGCCTCCCTCGAGAGACGCATGGTCGGCCTCACGCTTCATAGCCAGCGCACAAAAGGTCTTCATAACTCGGACATAAGTCAACTGTCCCTGGTGGAAGATGCAGTTATTTATGCAGACAAGCTGAAACATTGCTTTTGGAGAGAGAGGGGGGGGGGAGAAAGGGGGGAGGGGGGGCACCACGCGCGCGCACTTACTGCGAAGAACAACCGATCAATGGAGCACAGCAACAGCAATATGGTACCCCAGAGACAAGAAACGGTCACGGAGATTACCACCAACATGTTGGTCCGAGTCCCTTGCATCCCGCAACAACATTCACGATGCCACAGATGAGCAACTCATTATCCACTGGTCCACCGTGGCCCAAGATAAAGACAGTTGGAAGAGAAGTTGGGACCCGCAATGGCGTAACTGCTGCTGAAGAACGAGTCATCCAGTAATCTAACACTTCCTCCTCAACTGCAGCAGCAGTCTGCTATGAAACAACCACTTATTTTTTTTTTTAAATATTAAACAAAGACAATGAAATACACATGACTCCTCTATGGTTAGATTCCGTTGAAACATGAAGCTTATAAATGCTGACATGCACAAGAAGTACTCACTCTTTGTGGAATTCATATATCTCATCCATGTTGCTGAACACCATATGCTCCTTGTTGTAGATACCAGTAGGAACATTGACATTGGGCTCAGACATGGGTTTCATGTAACACTGAGGAAAGTATGCATGAGATTGGGCTTAACTTGAGGTTATAACAGAAAATTAGATAATAAGGTTTCCCAAATTTACCCCTGGTCATTGTGGTGACATAAGCCCCTTGCTTGATTTAGTTTATTTTTTTGTAGTTTGTCGAAGAATCAATGTCATTGCACATGGTATATTCTAAAAGGGCTCCGTTCTGTTCCATATTTTTTGAGAATCTCAGCACGAACTTCACAGTACCAGCGAAGATCCTGTAATAGATTGGGTTGATTTTTAACATAATTTTGAATTTAGCCCCGGCAGCGGCTGTTAAGCCTACTCTTTTCTATTTCCAACTGCTGAGAGATTTTATACATACGCGATAATGCACACAGGCGCCCGATCTCTACTATTCAGAAATCCGGATAAATACCAGAAAGTCCATGTGAAAAAATCTACATTTCCACCGTGATTTGAACACGTGACCTCCAGCACCCAAGATCGACGTCTTGCCTCGAGACCACTCAGTCCCCTTGCTAGAAGATAGGGATGAGTTAAGACATTTAACCAGATCAATTATGTGCCCCCACCCCTTTACAAATCTTCATTTCTACTTGCAGGTATGGAAAATTGATTTGGTTCAATCTAGAAATATTTATAGATTCTTTAACTCCCTATTACATGGACCACCACACAAGTGTAAAAAATAGAAAATGACTTATAGAACCGACTTATTGTAACAGGGCGTCCCCAAGCGTGCTCAATTTCTTTCAATGCCGAAAATGCTGATGACAGAGCACGAACTCCATAGCTCCCGTGGCAACTCTAAAATGTTCCTCTGACTTTATCATGTACCCATTTATAGCTGGGTGGATTGGAAGAAACAGTCATACCATGAAATGCTTTGGCCATATCAAATGCCACAAAGGTTTCGAAAAGATTATACTAGACACTGCTGTTGGAGAGAAAGTATTAAGAGACTTCATTTGTACTAGGCCATAGCTTGCTTATAATGGTATGGTAGCTGGAAAATGAAGTCGAGGAAGACCAAGATAGACATAGGACATCAAAGATGTTCTGAAGATGACAGTGATAGAAGCGGAAGAATTGGTTAAAGATCAAGAGTCTTACATATTGGCTGTGACGACAGCAATATTCTGCAAAGGACATAATGATGGTGACTACTTCCTAATTTCCATATCATCAATGCTAGACCACATAAAGGCTGTAATGTGGGTGTTGGTGGTAGATAAACAATGACAACTGGTAGCTTTAAATTTAGAAATGTGATTAGCTAGATAACTTCCAGACAAAAAATCGAATCCTTTGAGTCAAAATGTTACAGAAAGATCCTCAGAATACCCTGGACAGAGAAAAAGACAAATGTAGACATTTGGCAAGAGTTAAGCATAGAGGAAAACTGGTTTATCAATTATTTTTGGCTAGAAAATGCAAATACTTTGGTCACATCAAGAGACACAACAGTTTCGAGAGAACAGTGATAGAAGGTATGGTTCCAGGTAAAAGAGGAAGGGGTAGAACAAGAAGACGATGGCACCAAGATATCCAGGAATGCCTGGGTATGACTGTGGCAGAGGCTGGAGTTTTGGCAAGGGAACAGGTTTCTTTCAGACAGACTGTGATGGGAGCGACGTTCTATAAAGGACATGCTACATGATGATGATGGTTGTTAGTTAGGAAATGGGGGAAACTCCAAAGCTAATAAATATCAAGTTTGTATGTGATCAATAGTTTTACTAATTTCTTGATGTTCGAGTTTTGATGATGATAATAATATGAGCAATCATGATAACTGATGGTTGCAAAGAAAAACAACTTGACTTACATTGATACATATTTCTAAGTCCTTCACATAGGTTCTTTCTGTCTGCAATAACTCTGCCATTATGAACCTAGGAAATTAACAATTTTAGATTATAAATCAAGTTAGATTTTTTTTAAATATATAGTCGAACATATGTAAAATGAGCATTGCCCCATGCACGAAGATGAACCTTCATATAAAGTTATTTGGGAGCCCTGAAGAACTCTCCATCATGGCAACCAGAGAACTGGGTTGCTAAAACAATGGTAAATGAGAAGGAGGAGGAGGGGTAGGGGAAGGATAAGAAGAAGAAGAAGAGGAAGAAGAAGAAGTAGTGAAAGATTGAAGATTAATATATTTTAACGTTTTGAAAATAAATATACATAATGCTCAACAGCACAATTGTATGGAAAGCTAACTAATTAAAATATGTGAATAATAAATTATTGGCATGGCAGCTTCACACTACTATTTGTTTCCATATGTGACATTATAACTTACTCTCTCCTTCTTGCAGACTTTCTCTTTTCCTCTGTAATTTCTTTAGCTGTTCCAGTCTGTTCTAATTTCTCCTCTATTGATGAATCACTCTGTCTCTGCTCATCTTTCTCATTTTGCTATGAAATTAAACAATATGAATTGTATTAGCCATGGGTTGGTGCAAAACAGACACAAAACTAGTTCAAATAGAATTTATTTAAAATGAAAAATGTGCATAGATAATTAAAAAATTACCTAGGGAATCCTTAGCCAGACAAAAATTAAGATAGAAACTGTATAGTCAGGTAGAGAGAGATTTCATTACAACATAAAGAAAGAAGAATTCAAGGTGATTTAATACAAGTTTATAAGATAATCAATGAAAAGGACAAATTAGACTATAAGTTTTTCTAAATACAGCTGCCTACAAGAACAAGAGGGCATAGCCACAAATTAATTAAACAAAGATCCTTATAAGATAACAGGAAATATTTTTATAGTCAGAGAGTGGTGAATGCTTGGAATACATTGTCACAGGAAATAGTGGAGGCAGGGTAAATTAATGCATTTAAAAATAGGTCAGATGTGCATTGGTATTTTTAGATGAAGGAAATGTAAAAGAAACTGGTTGTATACATAATTTGCAGTATAAAAACCAGTATAAAGACATTAAGTCAAGTTAATTTATAAAAAATAATACTTAAGTACAAGGAAAAATCATTAAGTAGGTCACAAACTGATATGAATAGCTGACAAATGTAGTTGGTAGTTTCTAAAGGTGTCATTAGGTAGCAACAGCCTCCAGATTTGTGACTACTTTAGGTAGTATACTATGTGTCACATTTACTTGTGCAGCTCAGATACAAAATGGCGCCCGTTATCAAAGAGTTGCTAAAGGTCTTTCTGCAAAAGATATTCATAAGGCAGTGCATCTTGTTTATGGTGAGAAGTGTTTCTCACCTATTTGGTGCACTAAAAACCACCTTGGCGAGAAACATTTCACAAATGATGAAGAGGTGAATGTGACGTGCAAATGTGACAGCGACAGCAGACTGATAAAGTGATTGGATAAGTTACCAATCTTGGTGGAAATTATGCTAAGAAATAAGGGACAATGTAAGTGCAATAACAAATGGTTTTCAAGTTTGCATCTCAGTTAGTTATTTTTTAAATAACCATTTGTGATCTATTTACTGATTTGCCCTTGTATGAACAATGTTCTGGAATCTAAAAAAATTACTATTAAACAGAACTGAATCCCCAGTAATCTCTAACGTTTAAACTTCTCCATCTGATGAATTTACACAATATCGCTTCTACAGGTCAAAAGCTTGCCAAGTGTACAGTATCCAATAAAAACATATCCCCAAATAATTATGATAGATGGACAAATGTGTGAATAACTTATTTTCCCAGAGATCAGAAGAAGAAAGAGAAATGTCCAGACAACAAAAGCCATAATGATTAACAAGGCTGAAGGGGAGAATGATTAAAAGGTAATATTACACTATCTCATTACATTGGTAATGATTTAATGCATACCACAATCATCATATTACACCAATTCTTGTTCCGTTGCTGGAGCTCAGCTGGGAAATTTATAAAGCTTTTGAATATGTCGCCATGCAGCATGTAGTACCTTTCCAACACAAATAATATAAGAAACCAAAGTAAATGACCAACCTCATGAGGAGTTACTCCTAGCTTGGCTTGCAGCTGGACTCTGTATTTTTCCATGCGAGTTGAGAAGAGCTTGTAGCGCTTGTCCACCATAGAACACCACTCCATTATGCTTGTGGCATGAATGTTTCCCTTGGTGACAAAGTCATCTGCCAGCTGCAGAAGTAGCTTGACATTCTCTTTGGTTTCCTGTCATTTGATTAAACTCAAACTATCATTTGATGTCTTGGCTTGCATTTGTTGAAGAGCTATGCTCCATAGGCAGTTGAAAAAATATTGATTGATTGAATTGTCCTAAACTAAAACATGCTTAGGATGGCCAGTCACAAACAAAGATATACAAATAACCCCCATAGATAACAATAGAAAGACAAATGCAAGGGTATTCCATAACCTGAAGTTCATGATTCCAGTCATAAATTTTGCTTCAAAACGGAAACATGTCCCAGGTTGATTCTAGGGCCCTTATTAGGGACGTGATAATAGGGTCCTGTAGAAAAACAGAACGTAAGTAGACATATGGTGAGACAGACAGGTGATGAGGCAAGCAAGCAAACAGACAGAGAGTGTGATAGGTAGATAGATGGTGAGACAGACAGGTGATGAGGCAAACAAGCAAACAGACAGATAGTGTGATAGGTAGATAGATGGTGAGACAGACAGGTGATGAGGCAAACAAGCAAACAGACAGATAGTGTGATAGGTAGATAGATGGTGAGACAGACAGGTGATGAGGCAAACAAGCAAACAGACAGATAGTGTGATAGGTAGATAGATGGTGAGACAGACAGGTGATGAGGCAAACAAGCAAACAGACAGATAGTGTGATAGGTAGATAGATGGTGAGACAGACAGATACATAGTGCGAGGTACACATTAGCAGATAGACAGATGGTGAGACAAGATAGATAGAAAGTGCGAAGGCAACTATCAACAAAAATAGGTGTCTTCACAAACTGCTGATATCTAATAGAGGCAAAGCAGAAAACAAACCACTGTTATCAGAAATTAGAACAGAGATGCTCAACAATAGCCCTCCAATGGCTACCCTCCCACTGCAGAATCACAGTAAATGAGAGACCTGAAGCTTTATGAAAAGATGGCAGTAAAAAGGTCCAATTTAATCATCGAGTACCATACAGAGAGATCAAGAACACATCATCAGAAATCAGTATATACACCAATGGAGAGAAGACATAAACATAAGCAGTAGACCAGACCAAATTCACCAACTCAAAAGAAACCAACAAACTGCCTTATTTTTCCTGTGATCTGGTCACTGCAGACTTCTAGAACATCTATACCGACTAAAGATCTCTCACACTGATGAATGGCCATATGGAACAGGGGGCCAGCATCCTGTACACATTCTACAGGAATGCCCAATCTATAGGAAAATGAGATACCAGATCTTGTCAGTGGGTGCGGAGCTGAGACAAAAGCTGTGGGGCAGTCGCTCCAACCTGGTGAAGACTACAGACTTCATCGTGGCGACTGACCTACAGATATAGCATGACCAAAGATCGTGAACGCAAAGAAAGAAAGAAAGATAGTGTGAGGCGCATACACATATTGTTAGACACCAGCAGATAAATAGATGGTGAGACATATGAGTAGACTATCAAATTTACTGAACAAATAAAGAGACAAATAAATGGTTAGAAACTATCAGAAACAAAGTGACAAATATTCTGCCAAACTATTGAAAGAAGAAGCCACAAGTTAGAAATCACACACATTCATGCTCACCTTTGCTCTATTTCTGAATTCGAAATGTTCTTTCAGCAGAGTTTCAGTTTCATTTTTGTCAGCCCCAAGATTTGTGTGAGATGCCAAATAGGCCTCACCGTAATCATGGATCCACTCCAAAGCCTGAAAGTGTACGCACAATAGGAATGAATTAGAAACACGACTACCATTCTCATAAATTGTTAATGTTCAGATTCTGTTATCAAGCGTATCGGATTAGTGTTGTGGTAGGTCAGTCGCGTTTCATTGCAAAGGTATGGGATTCAACAGCCATTACAGCCAAGTTTCAGTCAACCTAGATGTAAATGGGTACTTGGTATACTATTAGGGAAGGAGAGGCAGTAAGAAACGGAACTCGCCACCCAATCTTATAAACAAGCTGCGGTCTAGAACAATGAAGTCTTCAACACTTCATCCCCAACATAAGTGACTAGTATGGGACTGCCTTTACCTTTATTATCAAAATGCAGATTCTTCTTCTTCTTCTTCTTCTTCTTCTTCTTCGTACGCAGTCAGACAGTAACCATTATTTTTTCGAAAAAAGCAGCCGTCATCCTGAGGCTGTCGACACTGCCGTAGAGCTTGTCTAGTGTTGCCACTGGTGATGGCCACATCTGCTCTCTCTGATCCTTGTATGTCGGGCAGTTTTGCAGCAAATGCTCAGCGGTCATTTTCCCGGTACCACACGGGCATTCGTTGGTGCCACCTATCTTCAATTTGTTGAATAGGTGGTACCTCAGTCTATTGTGGCCAGTGCGAAGTCTGAAGACCACGACCTGCTCTCTTCTGTTCAACTGGTAATAGGCATCGTTTTTGGTGTAGCCAGTATGTTCGGTTTCCCATTTGGTCGTGTATCTAGCTCTAATGAGCCGTTTTGACTCTTCGTATGTCATACTAGTATCAGGTTGTGGTAGTTTTGCACCTTCTTTTGCCAGTCTGTCTGCCTCCTCGTTGCCTTGGATGTTGCAGTGGGATGGAACCCACTGTTCCACTACCCTTTTTGGTGCGGCCTGCTGGCATAGTTGACAGAGTACTGCTCTTAAATCATTAAGTTCAGTATTTTTCTGGCTTTTCAGTGCTGTGACTACGTCCAGTGCATCTGTAAGCAGGACTATGTGGCTTTCATTCCTTTTATCTGTCACCATTTCTTCCACTGCCGCCCTTAGTGCCTCTGCCTCCGCTCTGAAATTGCTTGTGTATTTTCCAGTAGCGAATGAAAGTGTTATTTTTCTGCCATTTGGTAGGCTCAGGAATGCTCCTGCCCCTCCGTACTGTGTTGTATTTGTTACAGAACCATCGGTGTATGCATGGGTCCAGTCCATGCTTGGGTAGTTTTCTGTTATGTAACTCAGGGTAGTATCTCTTCTTTCTTTTTCGAACTGGCAGTTTTTGTTTCTAATACCTGGTATATTTTCTACCACCTCTGGAAATATATGCTGCTTCCAGGTAGGTTTTCGTACAGTAGGGATGGGCTTTGGTGTTGTTAGTGCGTTCTTGGGGTTTTCGTGCATCTTTGCTTTGGCTATTTCTGCAAAGTTTCTTCGCTTTAGTTTCCCATTTCCGAAATTGTTTAGTCTCTGGTGCATTGGATGGTCAGTCAGTCTTCTGAGTTTCTCTGATTGCAGCTGGGCTCTGCAGTCTCTTCTGTCGGTCATGGATAAAAATGCAGATTCAGTAATATTGAATTTAGCACATAATAAATTTCAATTGAAAACCACCTTTCCCTTTCCGATCCAGCAGGAGGATTGGGGCAACAAGTACAGTTGATATCCATGTATTAGCCTGTGCTACATCATGTATAAGCTATTGTAGTAGAGTCTGCTTTTGTGGTACTTTGTATTATAACAGAAAACCAGTTTCATGCACAACTCTGGTCAAGTAATTTTTCAAACATGCATAGTACAGTACAGTGATCCTATTGTTTCCTCCCCAGGATGGAGTCCTGAGGCCTGGGTGGTAAGCCAGAATAGAAGGTATGCCAGAAAAGAAAGTAAGCCAGAATAGAGAGTAAGCTAGAATAGAAGGTAAGCTAGAATAGAATGTAAGCCAGAATGTAAGGTAAGTCGGAATAGAAGGTAAGCTAGAATAGAATGTATGCCAGAATGTAAGGTAATCCAGAACAGAAGGTATGCCAGAAAAGAAAGTAAGCCAGAATAGAAAGTAAGTCAGAATAGAAAGTTAGCCAGAATAGAAAGTAAGCCAGAATAGAAAGCAAGCCAGAATAGAAAGTAAGCCAGAATATAAGGTAAGCCAGAATAGAATATAAGCCAGAATAGAATGTAAGCCAGAATAGAATGTAAGCTAGAACAGAAAGTAAGTTAACTCTTGATATTACCTTGATAGCTCTTCTACAAAGTGACTCTTCTTAAATCCTGAGGTGTACTTGAGTAGGGGGACAAGAGCCCTTCTAGCTGTATTGCAATGTGAGACTCTTCAGTAAGCTCAACACTATGGAGACTATAGCGTAGATCCCTCATTGGTCAGACTGCTGTAACATAGACTGTTCCCAGAAACACGAACAGGAATATGAGATGGGGTCTTGTCAGTATGTTTCACCTGACCCTGATAGGAGGTGGAGGTCTTCGTCAGTATGTTTCACCTGACCCTGATGAGAGGTGGAGGTCTTCGTCAGTATGTTTCACCTGACCCTGATTACTGTTTGCTCCTGTGATAGTACCACAAGATTAACCTAACAGTGTACCTCCTCTAGGGTAGAAAACTGCCCAAGTCATGTCAACACATATCCCACCATTGACACAGCTCTACATGATTTGAAGGAAACAATACCTCATATATGATCCTGTAAGAGTGGGTAGGGAACCGCGTAGCACAGTGGTTAGGGTGCTGGCTTCGCATCTGAGTGGTCCTGGGTTCATTCCCCAGTTGAGGCGGTAATGTTTTTTTCAGACAACAATGGCTCCCGGGTCGACCCAGCCTTAAATGGGTACCGGTTCAGTCTGGGAAGTAAAAGCGGCGAGGGAGAGGAGATGGCTACCGCCCTCATATAGCCGAGCCTTTGAAATGTGAGATCGCTAACACCTCACACCCCTATGGCAGTAATGCTATGGGATACTTTACTTTTAAGAGTGGGTAACTCATTTCCCTAGTTATCAGCAGTAAAGGTGCCAGTACATTGTTGTTGTACTTCTTGTCTTGTCTATTTTCCGCACAAGGGTCATAACAAAAATCGGTCTCCTTTAGCAAATTTGCCTCAAAGCATGCTGCGTGCTTTTGCAGTGGTGGTTTCTGTAGTAATTTGTTTTACATGTTGAGGTTGCTGGTCCCATGTACACCTCTTTTTACTCATCCTTTACGACAAGCATGGAGGTACTGTGGGCCTAATCTTTTATCCTCAGATTAAGGCTCGTTAGCGAGGAAGGAAACTGGCCACAGCAATTCATAAAGCCAAAGACCAAGCTAATGAGGACTTTAATAATATTTCATCCCCTCCCATTGAGAGTTTCTATTATCCCTACTTCCATTATGTTTGTATTGATAACAGATACAGTTCACCTAAACTATGTCAAGCAAACAGATTTATGACTGAAATACAAGTGAAGTTTATATGCAGGTTAACTTCAGAATATTCTTCTTCTTCTTCTCCTTGTTCTCCAATGTTGTTATTATGTCTACACATGACGGTTGCCATGATGGAGATGTCTTCAGGGTGTGAAGATTCATCTTCGCGAGTCAGTGCTCAGCACAGTTCCCTAAGTATATAGCATCAGAATAGTAACAGATATATGACGACATTTTGACCTAAATTTGGCATTATCAAGGACAGGACAAATGAAAATAACTTAAAAAAACAGCTGACTTAAATAAATAAATATCAATAATATGGTTGAACTTAGTTTTTTGCTTTCCTGAGTTATTTGTCGAGTCTTTGAAACATTTAAACTTTGTTGAAACATTGATATGTTACTGTTGCTATGTAAAACTGAATGTTAACTTTATTTGTATTTCAGTCATAATTGGCAGTTAGCTCAACTTCAGTCCCTAATATGTCATATTCCAGCCATTATTGGTATGGTTTCAATGCATCTCTGCCGACAAGGAGGGCAGCAGATCGGATCCCCAGTAAGGCATATATTGTTTTTCTGTTGTGGGTGAAAAGAACAAACATAGCCAGCACATGAAGTGGCGACAGCAGTGGTGAGTGGTCTATAGTTCTCAGCCTAAAACACCCCTTGACTATCCCTGCAACGGGAATTAAGTCATACAGCCGTTTTTATTTTTATTAGTAGTGATCTCAACTTCAGTCCCTCATATATCATATTTCAGTCATTACTGATAATGACCTTCAGAGATGGATACAGCCTTTGGAGATGAGATGTTTCCGAAGACTTTTAAACGTCACGTACAAAGGTCGAGTTACAAATGAGGAAATGCGAGATAGAATTACAACAGCAATTGGGCTTTTTGGAGACCTCTTGGCAACTGTCAAAAGAAGGAAACTCGCTTGGTACAGTCACATATCGAGATCAAATGGTCTTGCAAATACGATCCTCCACGGAAAGGTGCATGGCAGACGACGAAGAGGCCCTCCCAAAAAGAAGTGGGAGGACAACATAAAAGAATGGACCAATCTCCGACCAGAAGAGGCACAGACAGCGGCCGCTGACAGAGAAGGATGGCGTGGTGTTATGAGGATGTCTTCATGTGTGCCCAAACGACCTCACCAGTTATGGGATGACCTGACCTGAACTGACCAATAATGATCTCAACTTCATTTCCTCATATGAGTATATTCTGTTAAATAGATTGAGAAGATTTATAGCACATATATGCTACCTGCTTAGCACTTTGTTCGAATAAAACAAACTGATGGCACTGTTCTAGCTTCCTCTTCTTCATGGTCCAATACTCCAATACCAGATTTTCCTGCTGTAATAGCTTGGCCAATGTGGCTGAAAATACATGAAAGCAATTTATATTGGAGATTATTTATCATGCTATATTTGCTTCCATTATATCATAACCATTATATGCCATCCAACCGTGGGGCGCAAAGTGAGAAGACACTAGATGTTAGCGATGAATCAAACCCCACTAGGAAACCAGTTGATAGTATTACAGTTGTCCCTCAATATGCATCTTTAAGGATTTTATTAAATGTGTTATGATTAATGATCCGACGGATATTAAAATGACATAAAATGAAAAGACGGATATTGAAATCACATATAATGAAAGGAGGGATAACAAAATCAATGATAAAGAAATGTATTGGGATCTGAATCACGTTTTGCAAGGAAGAGTGTTGAGACTCATCGCTGCTCTAACTTTCTGGTGGTCCCTGTCTATTATGAGCTATTACAATATTTCCCCATTTGTAACAAATTTGATACTATTACTCAGCGCATGGTCAATCTCATCTTTACTTTCTCAGTTTGGGGAGAGTAAGCTCCACCCTTTTCCAGCAGACGTTTCAAAATGGGTGTTCGTGTAGTTTTTGCATTTCAGCAAAGATAGTTATTCGCTTCCCATTTCCACTTTTGTTATTGCCAGAAACAGCACCTAGGCAGCACTTGTTAGGCTGTTTTGGTCACACTCTTGCATTAACCTTTACCATACCCCTGTCGCTACAAAGTGATGGACGTGATGAAAATTGCATCACTTAGATCGCCACAACGCGACTTACTATGTCGATGCATAGTAACGTCCGATCTAATCATATATAATCAAACCCGCTATGTAGAAATAGTCTGAACATATTGCTCATTTGATTATAGAGAGTTCGACTTCCGTCTGCTCAAGTTTATCTTGCAAGGAGCATGATGATGTCACATCTGACTTAGTAAGCAGATGCTAATGTACAAGTGTGTATGTGTCCACTACCCTCACATCCATTGGTTCTGCTGCAGACCGTTGATAAAATGGCAGGTGTGATACAGAATCCATCGGGGGTTGATCAACGAGCAGATTCAGTTCCTAACAGCTGAAGGATGTCGACCAGTAGACATTTATCGCAGAATACAAGCAGTGTATGGTGACAAAATTGAAAGATCTTCTGCAACCAGGTCAGGTGCATATTGTTGCGACAGAAGAAATCACTGCCAATATTGATGCAGCAATACGAGTGGACCGTCATTGCAGCTTATGTTTGCTAGCAGAGAAATTCGCTGCGTCGCTTGGAACAGTTCAAATGGTGGTTAAGAAGAAACTGAAGTACTGGAAGGTATGTTCACACAGATGCTGACCAACCACCATAAGGAAGATCACATGGTGTGGAGTTTGAAAAACTTGCTTCGTGATTTTTCTTGGACGGTATCCGACGTCTGCCCAAGCAATGGGATGTATGTTTGAATGCCTATGGTGACTTTTCTAACAAAACTTAGTGCATGTTTGCTTCATAATAATTACTTTGTTTAATTCTGCCCCACTAGCTGATGTTCCTTTCATAAATCTACTGGGACGGGTTTCATTTGAACATGTTCTCTGTGTGTGTGCGTGCATGAGTGCGTGCGCGCGTGTATATATACATACATATATATATATATATATATATATATATATATATATATATATATATATATATATATATATATATATATATATATATATATATATATATATATAAAATGTATACAACAATTAACTTCCCTCAGATAAAGAATACACAGATCTCTGGCAAGAAATAACTAATTAATATAGCCACTTTGTGCACAACCTACCTTTGACCCGTTGCTCCGGGTTCCCAAATTTCATTTGCACACCCAGAAAATGTAGGTTTCTGGTTACGTACTTAAGGAATGTTTCAGCAGTTCTTCTGGCTAAAGTGCATGCCTGGAATAACATGAGAGACAGAAACAATGGTTTTTATTCAATTAAATCACAAAGCTATAGAGAAGAGTGTTACTGAGTGTTTAAGATACTGATCTTATAGTTAGAAAAAGAAGGGTTCTAGCTCCAGGACATAATTTTATTATAATTGTTGAAATAAAAACTGTGCATGCACACTGTGTGACAATAGTTGGGGTAAGTGGCCTTAATTCCCAGTCCCACATTTGTTTCTCTGAGGGTTTCCTGCAATGGGAAAACTGTCTACATTTTAGTTATTTTGTTTGATACACAAAGTTATTTTAAGTACTGCAATGGATGTACATCTCCCAAATTTATTATCCTCTGCACATATGTATTTTCACGATCCTCTGTCTCTTCATCATTCTGTAGACTGTCCATGACTGCCCTTATCAACTCAAACCTGTCTCTTGTCATCACTGCGTCGTTCATCACAGCTCGTCATGACACTGCATCAGCTCTTTGGTTGCCCCAGACGCCTGCATGTCCCAGGCAGTAGATCCATGTGACACCTTGTATACCAGAGTTGTTCAGAAGGAAGGCCCACTTACTTTTTAGCATGCACTGTTTTGTCTTACAGAGCATGCCCAGCGAATCTGACAGTATCACTGCGTGTGTCTGTCACCGGTTACGTCACCAACCAAGTCAGGGCCGCTGTTACTGTCTCAATCTCCATCCTCATACATGATGTGATAGTGGAGTAGGCAGCTGATTTCTCCACCACTTCCTTGCCATTTTTGTAGCCTACGAAACCCCAACCGCACTTATTTGAATCTCCTTCGGCGAAGCCAACTGTGTACAGAATTGGGTCTTATGGTACTGAGTGTTGCTTGATCAGCTCCTGTATTGAAGCTTCTGTTCTAGTGCCGCGCCACTCACGACACTCTCTGCTCAGTTATATTACCACCTTTGTCAGGGTGCTCTCGTTGCCCACTTCTACCCATTCACTACGTCTTCCCACTTCTTCCAATGCACAGACCCTTATCAGGGAGTCTTCTACCTCCACCATCCATGACCTTCTTCGCTTAATCTGTCTACCCTTGAGTGTATCCAAGACTTGGTGCAAAGGGTGGTGTTCATTGTTGGCAATTTTTTTTTTTTTTTTTCATTCACCTTATTTCTCTATTCCCCAAGGCGGTGTGCGTTACACTGTGGTTTTTAATTTGCGCCTGTCGGCCCAGTGCATCCGATTTCAGCATGCATTTTATGTAAGGGTCTGCTTCCTCCTGTATTTTCTAAGGGTTTGCTTCCCTAGGGTAACGGCCGGTGCTGTGATGGGGATCGAACCCAGCATCTCCTGATTGTGAGCCGTGTCACTTAACCACTAGCCCACGCCGTCCCCATTGGCAATTTAATTTACTCATTTGTAGTGTAGGTTTGAGACAATCTTGTTATTTGTCCTAACCATGTATTTCTCTTCTATCAATGTATGCCCTATATGGCATTGTTCTCACCCTGTGTCAGATTTCAGCAGGTACTTAAGTACAAGCCACATATTACACCACATCAACAACAGACTAATTGTTCTAACTCATGACACCAACAATATCTCTAGGAACATCCGGATTGTGTCACTTACCCTGAGGAAAGCCTCTTTCTGCTCATTGTGTTTGTTAATTAGTTGGACTAGATGGGTTGCCTTTGCCTGTGTGTTTGTTGTACCAGCTTTTTCACTGTTGCACCAGTCCTCATCTCGCTTGTAGTCCCTGTCTAAAGACTCCAGAACTGACCACACCTGAAAACAAATAGATGGACAGGTAATGAAGACAAGAAATGACATGTTCAAGGAATATCTTCTTCAAGTGACAAGTAAAATGTCAGAGAACATCATGAAATATAAATAATAGACACCAGACCTTGAAGTTCAACCCCTGCAGACACGAGTGGAGCAGTCCCAACTACAGTGGTTTGGCCATGTCTGTAGAATGGAAGAAGATCGGATACCAAAGAGATCATGGGAGATCAAAAGTCAAGGACGCAGACCCCGAGGACGTCCCAAAGTACGTTGGGAAGACAACATACGACAGTCCCTAAGTGATAGAGGGCTGGATTGGAAAGAGGCCAGGAAAAAGACGGCGGATAGAGCAGTGTGGCGTTCTCTTTGGCAAACCTCTACACCTCACGGTAGAAGAGGAGCGACTAAGTAAGTGAGTAAGACACCAGACCTCATAGACACTGGAAATAGATCAGACATGAACTTAATACCATCACTACAAAATGGACCTCAAAATGCTGATAATAACTGAGCAGAAAACAAATTAAATTCCTAAATCCGGAGCTGGGACACAGTAGGACGGATGGCCACCGATCCATGTTAAGTGGAGAAAGTTTGTTGCTTCTCTGAAAAATGCAATGAAGAGTGATGGTCCTCAATAGCTTATCAAGTCATCAAACAACAATCCAAGAAGGAGAAAAAGGGGAGATTCGTTATATTAGCTTTAACATAAGAATATAAACAACAATCCAAGAAGGAGAAAAGGGGGAGATTCGTTATATTAGCTTTAACATAAGAATATAAACAACAATCCAAAACGAGAAAAAGGGGAGATTCGTTATATTAGCTTTAACATAAGAATATAAACAACAATCCAAGAAGGAGAAAAAGGGGAGATTCGTTATATTAGCTTTAACATAAGAATATAAACAACAATCCAAGAAGGAGAAAAGGGGGAGATTCGTTATATTAGCTTTAACATAAGAATATAAACAACAATCCAAGAAGGAGAAAAGGGGGAGATTCGTTATATTAGCTTTAACATAAGAATATAAACAACAATCCAAGAAGGAGAAAAAGGGGAGATTGGTTATATTAGCTTGAACATAAGAATATAAACAACAATCATGCACGCAAGCACACACACACACAAACACACTATATGTATCCACCATTAGCTCATACAAGGGGACGTACACAAATAACCTTAATATTACCTATTCTGTTCATAAACAATATGAAGGTTACTAGTTAACCTCAACGCCATTCACCAGTATATTATTTCATAGACCAGTCTGCACATCTGAGCTTGAACACTTAATAATAATAATAGTTGCCTACTGCAAGCAAAGATGCCAACAGCATCAGACTTGTGCTGTGAGATGTGTTCTCATATGACTGTAAAGATCAATCCTGGCACAGCAGACTCTGCTGCACCTCAGGTACATATGTGAGGTGTCGGCTGTGGAGTGGTCGTCTGTTTTATTCTTGTGTGCGGCTCACTTTCTCTAAGCATTGATGAAGGAGTTTCTCTCTGCGATCTGAGCTCCTTGTATGATGCTAGCGCACCAGGTGGAACGGTTCTATGTAAGTATTTCCCCAGTAGCTGATTGTTGATGCCTTACAGTTACGCTTCCAGGGAGTCTCTGTAGCATTTCTTCTGTTCCCCCTGCTTGTTCTGTGAACAGCTTGGAAAAACGCTCACCAGGCAAGCAAACCTCATTCACCGTTCATCTTTTCTGGGCTTTTTGCAGAAAAATCATGGATTGTACACTAACATACATTTGTATAGCCGACTGAATTCAAGGAAACAAAGTAAAACATAACTTAATAAAGTCATGCAGTACTCTCTGTTCATAAGCTGTGCTGATTAGTGTAGGCAACCATGTCTCCTCACCACATCATATCCCTGGTACTGTATATTGTTGACTGTCCACTTCCATGTGCATATGAAACACATCGAGTCTTGATATGTCCTGTTTAAGTAGGACATACTCCCCTCTCTCATGCTCTCTGCTCTCATACTCTCCTCTAACTCCTCTTACTCTCTACTCACTTTCACTTCTCTCTCACCTCTCTTTCTCTCCCTTCATTTGCTCTTTTCTCTCTCTCTCTCTCCTCTCACTTGCTCTTCTCTCTCCCTCTCCTCTCACTTACTCTTGTCTTCCCTCTCTCTCTCTCCTTCACCTCTCTCCCTCTCCCCTCGCTCTTCTCTCTCCCTCTCCTACCTCTTGCTAGCCCTCTCTCTCCTCTCTGATCTCTCTCCCTCTCATGCTCTCCCCTCTCTCTTCTCTCTCCCACTTCTATCTGATCTCTCTCCCTCTCCTCTTGCTCTCCCTCTCTCTTCCTCTCATGCTCTCCTCTCTCTCCCTTCTCTCTCTCCCCTCTCATGCTCTCCTCTCTCCCTCTGTTAAACTATATAAAATTGTGAATAATGTTGTACCATGAGAATGGGACATAGACACAAGTAAGAAATACATGTCCGTCCGTACCTGTTCAGCAGTTTTGTACCAATTGGTTGATGCCATGACTAGTTTCTGTCGCTCCTCTGCATGATACATAAGCTGCTGCCAGGCCAACGTTACATTTTCCGCTATGGCCCGAACTAGCTCACCATTGTAGTGCTGCTGCTGTAACATGGCCTCAGCTCGCTGAGTCACCGTCACCACACTAAAATGTGTTTTCTAAATATTGAAAAAAATGTTTACATAATTAGTAGGCCACGGAAAGTCTAACATACGTGCTACGAACAGCCTTTGGGTTACCTGGCAACATACATTAACAACATGCCTGTTTGAATACCAGGATTCCAAGTAGTATACATTATTTTGTTATAAAAGAATTAAAATATTCTTGTCTAAGTGTTTGTGCTGTTTTTCAACATTTTCACCTTCATCTATCTCAGAAACTAACACAGACACAACAAAAACAATAACACCAACAAGTTCTTTATTAACTTATGTCTCCACACATAACAAAATCATATCTATAGACCAACATAAAAAGGTTATAGGCTCACAAAGTCAACAACCATAGTAAAATGTGACGTGCTGAAAACTAATGCAGCTGCAGGGGAAATTGCAACAATTTTTCATGTGGTATGGTAAAGAATAATATCCTATGAAAGCACCTACAAAATAATATTGAATTCACTTACAATATAATATCATATGAAAGCACCTACAATATAATATATGAAATCACCTACAATATAATACCATATGAAAGCACTTACAATATAATATCACATGAAAGCACCTACAATATAATATCATATGAAAGCACCTACAATATGATATATGAAATCACCTACAATATAATACTATATGAAAGCACCGACAATATAATATCATATGAAATCACCTACAATATAATATATGAAATCGCCTACAAAATAATATACCAGCAGAGCTCTTACAAGCAGGTGGAGAGGTAGTGGTGGAAGGCCTGACACACATCTGCAACAAAATATAGGCGACAGGAAACTGGCCGGACGTATGGACGAAATCAATATTTATACCGTTACATAAGTCTGGAAACCTAAAGCTGTGCCAAAATAACAGAACAATAAGCCACATCAGCCACCCTAGCAATGTCATGCTTAGATTAATCCTTGACCGATTGAAACCCCAAGCAGAGAACATCATTGCCGAGGAGCAAGCAGGGTTCAGACAAGGAAGAAGCACTTCAGAACAGATATTTCATTTAAGGCTGCTAAGCATGAAATATCTAGAACAGCAGCAAAAACTGTATCATGTGTTTGTGGATTTTAAGAAGGCGTTTGATAGGGTATGGCATAAAGCGCTTTGGGCAACCATGAGGATGTATAATATCAACGGAAATATTATAACGGTCCTTGAACACCTGTATGACAAGGCGTTTAGCGCAGTTCTTGTGAATGGGAGGCGAGGGGACTGGTTTCGCACATCAGTTGGTGTGAGACAGGGGTGTACACTCTCTCCAACTCTTTTCAATATATTCCTTGAAGGAATTATGAGTGAGGCACTTGGAGGTCACGTTGGTACTGTCAAGTTAGGGGGCCGAACGATTACCAACCTTCGTTTTGCAGATGATATCGACGGGTTGGCAGGTTCAGAAGCAGAACTCCAGGAATGGGTCAGAAGGCTCGATGAAACAGCTCTTGACTATGGTATGGAGATAAACGCTGGAAAGACTACATTAATGACCAACAACGCCACGGGCTTCAACAGGCTTCGTACATAGCTGAAACAAGGACTTTGTTGAAAAAGAACATTTCAAAACTTGATACCTTTCATATGCGCAATCAGCAGGGTATTCTTGGAATTCGTTGGTACGATCTCGTACGTAATGTCGAGGTCTCTGCCAAAACTAATCTCCCAACTGTATTGGAAGTCCAGGACCATCGTCGCCTTTCCTTGTTTGGATATGTTGTCCGATTGGATCAGGAAGTTCCAGCTCACCAGATCCTCCTCAAGTCACTTCAAAGTGCTAAGGGTATCCAACCAGCTGGCTGGAAGCGCAAGAGAAGCCATCCCCGAAACACATGCTTCAACAGATAGCATCTTCCCCACTGTTGTTGACGAGGTATGGCAGAGCGGTGTTTTGACTGGCCGTTCGAGCGACACAACGGGCCTCTGATGCCTAGGCGAACATTTATTTATAATATAATATATGAAATCACCTACAATTATAATATCACGAAATCGCCCACAATGTAATATCATATGAAATAAAAAAAAGTGGTAGCCACAGAGGAAAGAATAGGACCACTGTAACCTGTCAGGCATGTTATAAAAGGCAACTTGATTGTGCATGATGCTAGCAGCCTCATCATGTAAAACTAATTATTAGAGAAACAATCACTGCAAAAGTGGGATCAGTACTGTGATACAGACTTTCTGTAAAGAGACATTACAGTAGTAGCCTTGTGCTGCATGAAAAAATGGTTGATGATGAACAGCAAGACTATATGAAATTGTTAAATTGTGTTTCTTCTTTGTGTAACCTTTGCTTTCTGACATTATTATAGGACTTTAGCCAAGAATGTTTTTATTATTCTTTGTCTCATCAGTATATTCCGTCAATTATGGTAACTAAACTAAACACCTCGTACTGGTTTAGAAGACACTGCAGAGTCTGTATTCAGTCAGTTTATTTCACATTCACTTGATCTAAAAATAGCTATGCGCATCCAATCTTGTTGCCTCAACCATTTCTTGGATTTCTCCATTCCTTCTCTAGCTTGTCTGCAAACACTGAATATTGTCGCGTGTTTAAAAATAAAGTTATACCAACAGATCCCACATGCAATTGTAATAAAGTACATGTGAAATCACTGATAAATGTATCTCAATTTGAAATATTTAAGATTCACAGACAATAAAGGAATGCTTTAGAACATGTCATTTACATCTATGCAGTTTTGGTAATGCCAGACAGAAAATAGGTCAAGGTTATCTAATAGCAGATGTTACTACATGGCAAGGGTTGGGAACTGTTTTGTGTATTACGTAAAATCTATTTCTGTTAAATGATGTGTTGCCCAATATTGTAGTTGCTATCTAAGATTTTCACAACTCGTTTGAAGCAAAATAGTTTTTGTTTGAAGCAAAATAGTTTTTGTTTGAAGCAAAATAGTTTTTTGTTTGAAGCAAAATAGTTTTTTGTTTGAAGCCAAATAGTTTTTGTTTGAAGCCAAATAGTTTTTTGTTGGAAGCAAAATAGTTTTTGTTTGAAGCAAAATAGTTTTTGTTTGAAGCAAAATAGTTTTTGTTTGAAGCAAAATAGTTTGCAAGTTGTGTATGTACTTTCATTGAAACTTTCGTCAAGTTTTAATTACTTCCAACATTATAATTTTTACTCCATTTGAGATCATTTATCCTGCTATAGGGGATCAAGTGTTTGAGAATTAATTATGCTTGCTCTTCAGTTTCATAAGGTCAGACGACTGGTTTTTGTCTTATCTTTCCTAACAGAGCAGAGACATGTACCGATTATTACAGCTGGTAAACTGGAGTATGATGTGACCAAGTCACAATCCCAGCCCCTTTACTTATTCTTGTGCTCTCTCATCGACTTTTACACTGTGATGAACATGAATGTTGTTTGGAGCTCCTCTTTACCTCTCCACATCTTTGAATTTAGTGTTGAGTCATTTGGCCAGTGAGTCTTCCCCAATTGGCTACACAGAGGGAAGTCCTGCACAACATGCTCTGCAGTCTGTTTGCTTAGTCCATCCATGTACAGTAGTGAAGTATAGAGAGGAAGTCTGTGCATGTGTTTATTGAGTCTGGTGTCCTGTCCTGATGCAAAGAATGGTGATAGGTCCCTGCCTGCCAGGAGTGTAGTAGTTGTCATTGGGGTGGTTCAGAAACAGAGTTCTTGTAATGTGAGAGAAAAGCATTTTAATGTAACTTAATGTCTTTATGCTGGTTTAGAAGACTGCAGAGTCTGGATACAACCAGTTTCTTGGAGGGTGGCATAACCAATGTGCGAATCCATCTTAATAGACTTAAATACTTAGAGCTAAGTAGACCCGCAGCCAGTTAGGCGTCATCTATATGCTACTCTTAACAAACCACCTAAAAATTTTTGATAGATGTTTAGTCTACTTTTTGGATTTATAACTGCCAAGTAATTTTTAACGTGCTCGACACTGAACACTAGAGTTCAATCTCGCTACCCAGAGATCATGGGAATTTTTACCAGAAGATCCACATTAAAAAAATCTCGGTCTCCGCCGTGATTCCAACCCACGACCTCAGGCACCTGAGGCGGACATCTTACCTCAAGACCACTGAGCTCCCCCCCCCCCCCCCCCCCCCCCCCATTAACAAAACAAATTCAAACAGTTCTCACCTCAATGGCAATCATAAACTGCTCATGTTCCTTTTTCAGCTGCTCTGCTTCTACTAAAGAGTTAGGGCACATAAAGCTGTCTGTCAGCATTGATTCTCCATTGCGGACCCAAAGAATCACCTGTAAAATGATCATTTGAATCATGAAATAACAAGTAATCTTCTCTAGGTTAGAGGACTCTCCAATTCATTGCTCAGCTCACCATACAACACAGACAAAAAATCTGCTGATTGTACAGCAGCTAGATGGGTGTGACGGGACCAGCAGACATTGCACCTATACTCCTTTGTGACAATCTCCCAGGTGATGGAGAATGTCAGACTACAGAAATCTAACTGAAGAATGATGAGATAGCTGACCTAGATGTATATGCTATATCCCTGACAGGATGTGATGATCATAGGATGCCAGCACACCCGGACTAATTCCCTTCAGGGATACTTGAAAGATGCATCCATACCTTCCTTCAATATCATGATGCCTATGGGACAACAATAAAAACATTACGCATCATCCATCTTACATAACAACTGAGGAAGACGTGCGCTTTTGTTCGGCAGGCATTGGGCTGTCCAGAGCTACCAGCTCACAGCTAAAGGGATTATACCATTATCATCACCACCTTTGATCCTTAAATCGGCGAGAGGTCATTACTCTTGATAGTGTCTTTCAGGGCAACAACAGACATCCTCAACAGTGATAGGTCTTCAGTTATCCCTAATAAGATGTTCCATGTGGTTCATGGCTCAGTGCATCCAATTTCAACAACCAATCCTATCAGGTTTGCCTTTATAAGTCCTTTGTTGTTCCAATCCTGCCTGCAAGACAACAGATTTGTATCTCTGCTTTGCTTGGCCTTTGTCCTTCGGCCTGTCAGGTTTAGGAGGACATAGATCTTGGAGTCATATTGGCATACAAACTCCTCTGAATCGCTGAAGGAAGGTGAAATACGACCTCATCCTGATAAAATTATAATTTATGTAGATGTCAAGTCAATCACAAATTAAAATTGACATTGGCCAGGTGTTATGTATACTTGTCATTACTGTGTTGAAACATTGACAATGGAGAAGAGAATTGATGCCTTTGAGGTGTAAATATATAAAAGAATGGGGAGCTATCTCCTGGAAAGAAGAAAAACAAATAAGTAAGTTTTGGAGAAATTTGGAGTGCATAAAGAATTGATGAACGAAATCTGACAACAGTTAAGATATTTTGGTCTCATCAAAAGTCCCTCCCTCCCTCCCTCTCTCTCTCTCCCCCTCCCTCTCTCTCCCTCCCCTCTCTCTCCCTCTCTCTTCCCCCTCCCTCCCTCTCTTTCTTCCCCCCTCTCTCTCTCTCTCTCTCTCTCACTACATGGGGTGTATTTTATATCATCTATTTACCTGTCTGGCTTCTATTTCAAAGTTACGTAGATGTACACACTGTTGTAGTCTGACTCTCTTCTGTTCAGCCAATACCTCCAAGTCTACTTGTCTCTCATTCAGGTAATCAAACAAAACATTTATACGGTTGGCTGCATCTTTATCACTTTCACTCATCACCTGAAAGTGAATTTAAAAGGGCGAAAAAATTATGAATATTAACTAAATAAATCAAATTCAATCACCGTGAAATGTTCAGATCACTATATATATTTTGTAATGAAATAGCAGAAACTTGGAGACAATGAAAACCATGCTAGGTAAATATTAGGTAAAAAATCTAGAGAACCCTTTGATCAAACCAATATACAGCAAAGAAATGGTCTGAATCTTCAATAATCAGAAAGAGAAGATCGTTGTTGCTTATGAAGGTCAAATGTGAATGTTGAAAGAATATTTATTATGCTCAAACACATCAAATTAAATACAGACATAACACATAATCCAGTGTGCTCCCTGCGATCTGCTATGGTGTTGAGAGATGGACACTAACAAAATCACTGGAAGACAAATTGAGAGTGTCCCACGCCTCTCTTAACTTAACTTAACGTCTTTATACTGGTCTAGACGACCCTGCAGAGTCTGTATACAACCAGTTTCATTTTCATCACCTTGCTCTAAAAGCTATGCGCATCCAATTTATTCTTAAATGCATTAACTGTCCCTGCCTCCACTACCTCCTCTGGCAATGCATTCCAAGCATTCACCACTATCTGACTAAAAAAATATTTTCTGATATTTAATCTGGACCTCTCTTTAGTCAACTTGTAGCCATGCCCTCTTGTTATTGTGGGTGGCTGTATTTTTAAAAAACTTGTTATAGTCTAATTTATCCATTGCTCTGATCATCTTATAAACTTGTATTAAGTCACCACGAATTCTTCTCTCTTCTAGACACTGTAGGCTGGTTTTTCTGAGTCTTTCCTCATAACTGTAATTCTGGAATCCCACTATCAGCTTTGTCGCTCTTTTTTAAATTCTTTCCAGCATGTTTATATCTCCTCTATGATAAGGACTCCACACCTGTACACATTACTCCAATCTAGGTCTCTTGAGAGACGTTTGGTCGGAATCACTCTCTGGAACCAATGTATGCAAAATCTCCCCAATTCTGACATATGACGATTGTCCTTGGTGAATCATGCGGTAATCTATGCAGAAAAGCCAAAACTTAGATGGGCAGGTCACATGTTGCGACAAATCGGTGGTCGATGGAGCGCAGTGACAGCAATCTGGTACCCCCGAAGTAAAAATAGACCGCAGGGAAGACCTCTAATACGTTGGCCAGACTCCCTTGCTGTCACAATAACATCCAAGACGCCTCTGGAGGAGGGCTTACCATGCACTGGACTTCCGTGGCCCAAAACAGGGTTCACTGGAGACGAAATTTGAACATGCAGCTATGCTGAGGAATGTGCCATCAAGATCAAGATAACACATACTATTTCCATTTGGGATCAAGATGCTGAGCAGCGCGCAGTGGTCAGCAACCCATAGCTGACTGCTAGAGTCAGGGCCAGCGAACCAGAGCTGCCAAGAACCTTCTACACCTCCACGCGGTGATCCTGGATAACAGGGTGCAGTAGGGCAGACTGGCAGAAGGGATCGAAGAGGAAATGCTAACCCGGTACTCAAAAAATGCTTGCTGAAGTCGGATGTGTTAGACCAAAAGGTGCAAATATCGCAGTCAAGCTGTAAACTATGACACAACGCATTCCGTTCTCTGGACTTCATTCTGCTTCTTAAGCCCTTTTAGGGTTTGGTTGCGAAGATTGAGAACGAACGAAGCCAAGCCATTTCCATGTTATATACACATCCAAATATGATGTAACATAATAAACACAGTGTACTGCCCATCTTCAGGTTTTTATAAACCTTGATGACATTTTGTACAGTAAAACTGAAACACTTAAAAAATGTATATTTTCTCCTTGTCTGCTAACTTCTTTTTCTTGTGTTCACTCATTCATTTTTACACAGTGAGACAAGTTCCTGTGATATTCTCGATCAATGTTTGGAGCTCCTTTTTAACTCCATACAGCTCTGAGTTTAGTCTTGAGTCATTTGGCCAGCTGAGTCTTCCTTAATTGGATATACAGAGAGCAGTCCTGTAAAGCATGTTCTGTAGTTTGTTTGCTGTCTTACTTTCATGTATGCAAGACATGTTCCGCTATGTGAATTACATTGTCGATCTCCCTCAACATGTCATCCAGAAGGTTTGGGAAGATCATCAGATGGTCTGTGTCTTGTGTTGCTCCCCAGTCACAGAAATCACTAAACTAAGCTATATTTTTCCTGCACTTGACTTGACTTGTTTCTCATGGTCCATTTTTGTTGGTATTATGTTATGTTTGTCTGCTGTTGAAAGGGATTTATGCTGAAAAGTACAGCTTGTTTTTAATGTGGCCTGTAAAACTGATAGCTACTTAGCTTTATTTTTAGTGATGAATACCGTAGCTCATGTTTTTCTTTGGAGTAAGTGCATTCATCATCTTCTTCTTCTTCTTCTTCATCGTACGCAGTCAGACAGTAACCATTATTTTTTCGAAAAAAGCAGCTGTCATCCTGAGGCTGTCAACACTGCCATAGAGCTTGTCTAGTGTTGCCACTGGTGATGGCCACATCTGCTCTCTCTGACCCTCGCATGTCGGGCAGCTTTGCAGCAAATGCTCAGCGGTCACTTTCCCGGTACCACACGGGCATTCGTCGGTGCCACCTATCTTCAATTTGTTGAATAGATGGTACCTCAGTCTATTGTGGCCAGTGCGAAGTCTGAAGACCACATCCTGCTCTTTTCTGTTCAACTGGTAATAGGCATCGTTTTTGGTGTAGCCAGTATGTTCGGTTTCCCATTTGGTCATGTATCTAGCTCTAATAAGCCGTTTTGACTCTTCGTATGTCATACTAGTATCTGGTTGTGGTAGTTTTGCACCTTCTTTTGCCAGTCTGTCTGCCTCCTCGTTGCCTTGGATGTTGCAGTGAGATGGAACCAACTGCACAACTACCCTTTTTGGTGCGGACTGCTGGCATAGTTGACAGAGTACTGCTCTTAAATCATTAAGTTCAGTATTTTTCTGGCTTTTTAGTGCTGTGACTACGGCCAAAGCATCTGTAAGCAGGACTATGTGGCTTTCATTCCTTTTACCCATTCATCATCTGAAGGTCCATAGTTCAAATCCATATTGCCTATTTGCCTATTACTGCGCTGTCTTTTCTGTTGTCTGGAGTATATGTTTTCTTTGTGCTTATCAAATACTTGTCTTTTTAATGGCTGTTGTCACTAAAAATCAATAGTTTTATTTTATAGATGAGAATCTGGTGGTCAAATAGTTATGGTACCGACCTCCTAGTCAGTGGGACACATGTTCAAAACCCAGAGGAGAAATAACTTTTTAACCTGCAACCCTGTCACAGTGACTGCTAGAGAAAGTAGTTATTATTTATCATCTCTAAATATCCCCCATCGATCCCTGCAATGAAGAAAACATTGTATTGATGTTTCCAATATATTAATTGCATTTTTTAGTTGATTTTTTTTCAGTATTGTTTAAAAAGGGAAGATAACTGTGTCTGCAGTAAAGAGTATTCAAAAAATGGTTCTCTATTTGTTAACTTTTTTTAGGTCATTTACCTTGTTTCCAAAAGTGGAGTGTACTATGTTTTTCATCTTATGGCCCAAGGCATCTGACTTTAGGACATTGTTTTTAAAACTGGTTAACCTTCCCCTTTTGACCTTGCTGGTTAGTATCCAGGGCGTCCCCTCAGTAACCATTTCCACCATCTCCTTTTCCCGGGACTCCCCCTCAGAAACCAGACGACCATTGAATAAGTAAAACTTTTTTTATACAGCGTTTACAGAAAGTCTGCCAAATTGTTGTCCAATTATATTAATACTAGACATTTGCATCAATTCTTCCAGTATACCTCGTGGGTACATTGCTTTTAAACTGATCTGTTTTGTTGACATCGTGTCAGCTTTTTTTGGTAAACATTACATTTTTATTCTGAGAAATGGCTTCAAACACAAATGATCGCAAGCAAAGATTCTCCGCCGAGCAAGAATCGGCAATTATTCATTCATGGAATGAATTAGAAAATTATGATTTAACAAGTGATGATAGTTCGTATTCAAAAAATTATAGTAGTTTGTCAGATTCTGAAGACATGGGGGCATCTTCCCTGGCTGGACCTAGTTCTAGACGTAGCAGAGAAGCTACTTGAGGAACAAATAATGTCCGCATTACTGAAGTAGAAGATCGAGATAGATTCGACCTCAGACGTGTAAGATCAAGCACACCTGATAATTATTAAGCAATATATGTAGATATATTATTTTATTTTTAAAGCATGAAAATAATAAAATAAAAAGTGCACATTTGTAAATTATGAATTTTTTCTAATTCTGACAACCAATTTGAAAATGCATACAGAATGTTTATTTATAACAAGACACACATAAAATTTCCTCACTTCTGTGAAAATGGATATACTCTACAATGATCCTGAAATTAGAAATTTCTGTTTTGCTGAAACATTATAATATAATTGTAAGTACAAGAGGAGCGCGTGGCCGAATGGTTTTGAGGCCTGCCTGCCGACAAGGAGGGCAGCGGTTCAAATCTCCGGTATGGTATATGTTGTTTTTCTGTTGGGGCTGAAATAAACAAACGTAGCCAGGACACGACGTGGCGACAGTAGTGGCGAAGCGGTCTGTAGTCCTCAGCCTTCAAAACCCCTCGGCTTCCTCAGTAATGGGAAAAATGTTGTATGACAGTTGTTTGTTTGGTTTTCTTTTTTGGTTTTTTTGTAAGTACAACATTTTTTGTTCTGTTTTGTAAATTGACTTTTGTTCTATTCTAATCTTTATTATTCTTTCACAAATAATAAGCCTTTCATTTCTGCATAATTTGACATATAACAAATTTTGTTTATCTTTGTAAATAAATATATTAATCTAAAATGAACAACAGCAGTCAAGTTTAAAAAGTAACTCCCTAAAATAAGCTCGTGAAAATATGGTTTTTGAGCATGTATACTAAGATTTAATTAATCCAAATTCATGCTAACTTGGTTTATGATCCGTGCCACTAACCAGTAGGCTATGCTACCTCATTAAAAATACTGTTGAAATGGAAGAGGAATAGTAAGACAATGTTAACCCTTTTAACCTGTGATCCCGATGAACCGGTGAGTGTGTATACATAACCCGCGCCCTGAGTCACCGGTTTGCCGGTAGAGCACACGTATCTTTTAACAACGGGCATAGTATGGATAGACAAGGGAGAATTTGCATACTACTTTCGGAATGTTACTTCAAAATGGTGGTGCCCATGAACTGATCACAATGCGACAAATTTTTACAATATTTTCACGATGAAAAGGCATTCAGAAAAACCAGTAAATGAGCATTTTAAAAGGCTTACAATGGAACAAGCTGTCGAGATTGTTCTCAATGATTCAGAGGACGATGAATTAGATTTAGATAGCAACTATTCTGAAACTGATATAGAAGTTCGATCAGATGATCATTTGAGTGATAACATGTGTTCATTAGACTCTGATGAAGCTACATCTTACCCTGTTTCTGATTTTTCTGGAGATCAGGCTGTTTTACAGGGGCGTGGAAGGGGGCGTCTCCCAGGTAGTGTCTCTAGTAAATTTGATTGGTCTCCAATAAATATATTCAGACCTGTGTCTGCAGTAGACACAACATTTATGGAGCAGACAGGCCCTAAGAACATTCCAGAAACTATTAATCCAGAAAGTAAAGTCAGTGAATTTTTGGAACTATTTCTGGCACAATTTGTGTGAGCAGACAACTCGACGCGCTGAGCAGGTGAGAAGCAAGAAACCAACTAGCTACTATGCCAAAAATTTTTAAAGTGTAGTAGTGCCAGAGATGAAAGCATTCTTTGGACTGTGTCTTCAAATGGAACACAGTGTGAGTAAACCAGGTTACGAGGAGTACCGGTCTAGCTCATCTGCTAACTTCGTGTCTCATACTCCTGGTTTCCGCACTGTGATGGACTGTGATCGCTTCCTTGCTCTCTGGACTTTTCTTCATCTTGTTGATGAGGAGGACCCGGCTTTGGATAAAGTAGATAAACTTTACAAAGTAAGGCCAATGTTCGATGTGTTGCTACCAAAATGTTGGCACTATTATTCGCCTTCACAGCACGTGAGCTTAGACGAAGGTATGATCCCCTCGAAGAGCAGGTTTGCCTTCAAACAGTATATCAAGTCAAAGCCCATAAAGTGGGGAATAAAGGCTTACATGGCTTGTGAAGCAAGCTCTGGATATATTCTGAATCTGGAAATCTACACTGGAAAAGCAGACAATATTATTCCAGATCTTGGTGTTGTTGGTAGCGTCGTTATTAGAATTTTAACTTCTGGGAATTTGGTCAACAAAAACCATATTGTTGTTATGGACAGATTCTACAACAGTGTAACTCTCTTTGACAAGCTGTACACTGATTATGGTACACTTGCTGTAGGTACAGAAATGACAAATAGGAAATTTTATCCAAAAGTACTGGTAGGAAAGAAGAAAATGGACAGGGGTCATTCAGAATTTATTTGCCATAACAACATTGTATGCCTTATCTGGATGGACCAAAGACCTGTAAATTTTATATCCAACTACCACAACCCAACAGAAATTGGAACTGTTAGAAGGAGAAGAAAGGATGGAACAGCTGTAGATGTTCCATCTCCTCAACTTTGTATTGACTATAATGTTTTCATGGGGAGCACAGATGTCAACGACCAAATTTGTCATCTCAACAAGACACAACGCTGGCCTAGGAGGCTAATTGTGAAATTCTTTATGTGGGCATGTAATAATGCCTACATACTTATGGATCATTATAGTCCCCACAATACAACAGGAAGACGCTACAGGACATTTGGGATGTTCATGAATGAAGTTTGTTTATCCCTCATTGGGGATTATAGAACAGCTACTGCAAAACTTCACAATCGTGTCGAGGCACAACAGAGACTGCAAAATGTTGGTTCCCATCATCCACAAATGTCTCCAAAAGCTACAGGAAATAATGTTTGTGTAGTATGCTCATTTAAATTTAACAAGCAAGCATGTCAAGGACTTCCCAAACATGACCTACAAAGACAGACCATTCAAACAAGTCAAGACAAAATTTTGGTGTAAACATTGTGAAACTTATCTGTGCCTAAAGGATGGGTCTACATGCTGGGAGGACTGACATAATAAGCAGGAATATTGGAGATGATCAGGTCAGTCTATTTGAGACAAAATAATTGAAACAGATCACTCTGTTTTGTCATTGTAACTAGTTTTGTTCAGGTGTCCATTTTTGGCTTTTTTTCTTCAGGAGCCCAGGGGAGTGGGGTTTTACAGGCCAGGTGACCAGGGTTCAAAGGGTTAAAGAAGGTGGTGAAATCAAAGAATGTAGTGTAATGGTTCTCACCTGAGCTAGCTCCTGGCCTCTTTGTATAACCTCATAGGTACAATTCTGTACATGATTGACACTCTCATTGTGTATCTGCAACAATTGCTCAGCCTTGGTCCCATCTGTGACCATCTCCATGTGCTGCAACTCTTCTGACAGAAGCTCCAGCTGGGAGGACACCTACATGAAGAACAATCAAATTAGGGGTAATACGTATCTTCACACTAGAAGATACAGTATGTGAAAGGAACAAATCTGACAGAAAGTGACAACGGTGTCATGCATGGCATATATAGACAAACTGATAATTAAATGGTTTTAATATTTTTTTTTAAATGCCTCCAAGCCTTCTTGTTGCACTAACAAATAACACAGACAACAAGACTTCAGTGTAAAAATAAGGCTGTGAAAAAGAAAAGGATGGATTGACGTGTTCAAGAAACACCCGAAAGACACAAATATAACAAAGGACACACAGTTGGTACAATAAATAAAACTAGAGCTCCACGTGACATTAGTAAATATATTATTTGAGATTATAGAGGACGCCGTTGGCTAGTGGTTAAGTGACGTGGCTCACAACCAGAAGGTGCTGGGTCTGTTCCCCATCACAGCACCGGCCGTTACCCCGGGGAAGCAAATCCTTAGAAAATGCAGGAGGAAACAGACCCTTACATAAAATGTATGCTGAAGTCGGATGCACTGGGCCAATAGGCGCAAAATAAAAACCACAGTGCAACGCACACCGCCTTGGGGAATAGAGAAATAAGGCGAACGCAAAAATTAACAATTATGGGATTATAAATATGTGCATAGAGCAGTGTTTCTCAACCTTTTTACACCTGCGCACAGGTGAAAATAAGAACAATTTTTCGTGGGTCACTCAGACAGAAATAAAAACTATTATTTATATATTATTTTGTGTATTCATTTAAAATATAATATTCCTCTTCCTATGCTCTCATTCTACTGCCCTTGCCATGAGGCATTGCAAAGAGGCGGGATGCTAGATGTCTTATTATTGCCAGGTGAAAGACTTGTGCTGAAGCTTTAATATAATTTTACAACATGAAAATGCTAGCTATTAAGGTGGCATGTGTTGCACTATATTTTTATTTTGCTCATGTCTGCCAAGTGCATTCGACTTCGGCCGTCCCCGATGCTAATAGTAGAAAGTTAGAAGGTTAAAATGTGTTGTTGTATGAAATTTTTTTGTTGTCTCCATTTTGTTGCGATTAAAGTTTTATAATGCAATAGCACATGAAATAACTTGCTTTTGAAAGCAGATAAATTAACTTCTAAAACGTGTCTATCAATTTCTAATTGACCCAATTTAAATTTCACGATTTTTGTAGACATGGTCATTACCAATAAAAATCTTGTGTACAAACTTTCATCAACAAACACACCAAATATAAATGACAACCTGTGTCCAAAAAAGTGCGGATACTTGTGTAGGTGATGTCAGTCAAGTCTAAAAATTATTAAACCACATTTATTAAACTCCCCTCAAGGAGATCTGCGTAGTTAAGGTGTAAGCTGCAATAACCTTTTTCACGGCACGCAGGAAATGTCTGCGGACTAGCGGTTAGGAAACATAGTAAGTAAAGTAAAGTATCCCATAGCATTACTGCCGTAGGGGTGTGAGGTGTTAGCGATCTCACATTTCAAAGGCTCGGCTATATGAGGGCGGTAGCCATCTCCTCTCCCTCGCCGCTTTTACTTCCCGGACTGAGCCGGTACCCATTTAAGGCTGGGTCGATCTGGGTGCCATTGCGGTCTGAAAAAAAACATTACCGCCTCAACTGGGGATTGAACCCAGGACCACTCAGATGCAAAGCCAGCGCGCTAACCACTGCGCTACGCGGCTCCACATAGAGGGTGACTATTAAAATATTTATCTTAGCACAAACTATGAAGATGGAACACATTCATTAACCTTTTTCCTCCAATATAAAGCATAGACCATTACTGCAGCCAAATCCTTATCAAGTAAACCTGTTTTCAAGCATTTGCAATCATTCAGTTTTTGGGCTCCAATGTGAAGTATGTTTTATCTACAACTAGTCCCTTTCCAGGAAGCCTGTATCTGAGCTTTTGCTGTGGCTGGTTATAAAGTCAGTTATGTTTATATGATGAGGTTGCCAGGCCCAAGTACAACCCTCTTTCATCATCATCATCATCATTTATCCGTCTGGTCCCCTTGGAACATCATATGGTCGCAACAGATGCTTTCCATCTGTTCCTTTTCAATGCTATCTTCTTGAGCTCCACTCATGAGACTCATTGAACTGACTTCCTCTTCAACTGTTTGCTAACATGCATTTCTTGGCCTCCCCATTCGTCTCTTTTCCTGTGAGTTCCAATCAAGTGCATGGCTCGTTATGTTGTCCGGCTTCAGTCACTGTTATGACATGCTTGAAAGGTGACATTGGTCCTATTCTTGTCAACCTGAGTACCCTTTCCTCAGGGGAACATATACAAAACTACTAAATTATAAAAGCAGATAACAGGGAGAATAAAAAAAATAAGAACAGGAAAGACATTAATAGAACAAGCACAAACTAACAAAGTAGACCCTGATATGGCAATATAAATTAATGTTAGAAAACTACTGCCCATAGCACAAACAGAAGACATTTCTTTTTTATTCTGACACATCTGCCATTGTCAGGTAGTTGAGAAGAATATATTTTAGGTGATGTCCGTTTTGTCAAAAGTAGAACAAAACAGAAGTTGAGAAAGAGTGTATTTTCTTCTTCTTTTTGTGATGACTAGGAAATGGAGTTATTCACTCTTTTATCCCTACCTCATATATATGGGATAGTTTCTAGAGCTTTCTTTGAAATCTGAAAAGGCAATTCCATACACAGCATGATTTTTAGGCTCTGTAAATGGCAGTGGGCTATCATGAATTGGAAAGTCTTCTACTGTATAGCAATTAGACCATCTTGTCAGACCTGCTAAGAAATGTTTTCTGTGTGGCAGTAGTTCAATTCTCGCCTCTGTCACACACAGAGCACACCATGAAACTACTCAGGCATGAAAGATTGTCTTAGAGTGTTATGCGGAAGAAAAACTGCTATTTATAGATGTGAATCTTGTAACATGAATAAACAACAAAAACTGCTTTATAGGTGTGAATCTTGTAACATGAATAAACAAAAACTGCTTTATATGTGTGAATCTTGTAACATGAATAAACAGAAACTGCTTTATAGGTGTCAATTTTGTAACATAAATAAACAAAAAACTGTTTATGGATGTGAATCTTGGAATGTGAATAAACAACAAAAACTGTTTATGGATGTGAATCTCTTGTAATATGAATAAACAACAAAAATTGTTTTATGGATGTGAATCTTGTAACATGAATAAACAACAAAAACTGTTTTATAGATGTGAATCTTCTTCTTAGTTGACCTGTACTTCTACAGAACGGATGCCGCTGTGCAGGTCCCAGCTCTGGTATGATCTGAATGTAGCCAGGAGCAGGATTTCCTGCTTAGGGGGCTAGGCTCGAGCAGCTTATTACTTTCCTGCGCTGGGACAAGTGCCGCGAAGGGTGGTTAACCGATGTGCGAATCCATCTTAATAGACTCAAACACTAGAGCACAGTAGACCCGCAGCCTATTTGTATTATTTATTTTTTTTGCGTTCGCCTTATTTCTCTATTCCCTCAAGGCGGTGTGCGTTGCACTGTAGTTTTTATTTTGCGCCTGTCGGCCCAGTGCATTCGACTTCAGCATGCATTTTATGTAAGGGTCTGCTTCCTCCTGCATTTTCTAAGGGTTTGCTTCCCCGGGGTAACAGCCGGTGCTGAGATGGAGATCGAACCCAGCACCTTCGGATTGTGAGCCGTGTCACTTATCCACTAGCCCACGCCGTCCCCTTGCCGCAGCCTATTAGATGCCATCTATGCTGCTCTAACTAAACCACCTAACCATAGCCAGTGTTATGCCATGTGACACAGTTAGTCACCTCTTACGACATATGAATCTTGTGACATGAATAAACAACAAAAGCTGTTTTACGGATTTGAATCTTGTAACATGAATAAACAACAAAAACTGTTTTACAGATGTGAATCTTGTGATATCAATAAACAACAATTAACTTGCAGCGTCATAAATCTGGTTCCTGGCAATAATGCTAAGCACAACATGAAAAAGTAAGAAATCCAATGAAGAGATACTACTTGGAGTAGTTTGAATACCCTCAGAATACCCTGGACAGAGAAAAGAACAAATATCGACATTCGGCAAGAGTTGAGCATAGAGGAGAACTGGTTTATCAATTCCATTTTGGCTAGAAAATGCAAATACTTTGGTCACATCATGAGACACCACGGTCTTGAGAGGACGGTGATGGAAGGTATGGTGCCGGGCAAAAGAGGAAGGGGTAGACCAAGAAGACGATGGCACCAAGATATCCAGGAGTGCCTGAGTATGACAGTGGCGGAAGCTGGAGTTTTGGCAAGGGAACGAGTTTCTTTCAGACAGACTGTGATGGGAGCGACGTTCTACAAAGGACATGCTACATGATGATGAGGTATATGCCAGCTGCTAGGTAGTCAAATGCTTTCATCAGTATGTTCGTTTTTATGATTTTTCTTCCTGCAGTTAACTATATTATTAGATATCAAATTTAGTATAAAACTATCATTGCTAACTGAAGAAAAAGGAAAAAAAAGATGAAAGGCAAAATTAGTAGACATATATTCAGAAGAGAAGGCCTTGGAAACCTTGTGACAACAGCAAAGATAAAGGACAAAGAAAGGCTGAAGACAACAGAGAAGAGAGATCTGGGATGCTCACAGCTAACTGAATGAGAAAACAAAGAGAATCTGATGTGCTGAAATTATCAAACATCAGACTTTGATTTTAGATGGTGTGAGGCATGACACAAGATGATAACTACATCTTACCTCCGTAGCATCTCTTTCAAAGACCTGCAGCTGTAAACAAAGATCCAGCTTCATTTTCCTGGCTGCCCACAAATCTTCAAGCTGACTACGGCTGTCATTTAACTGGCTCAAAACACCTACAAGAAATGTACAATTATGTTCTGGGAATATTCAAGGCAATTCAGGAAGTATGAGGTCTTTCATATGCTTGGGGGAGAGAGAGAGGGGGGAGTCTACCATGTGTCAGCAGGCCAGGTTACCATGTGTCAGGGATGAGTCTCCCATGTGTCAGGGATGAGTCTCCCATGTGTCAGGGGCCAGCTTACCATGTGTCAGGATGAATCTTCCATGTGTCACGGGCCTGATTACCATGCATCAGGGGGTGAGCTTAAAATGTGTCAGGGGTGAATCTAACATCTCTTTTTAATTTTCGAATGAAAAGGATTCTTTTACATGCATAACATATACAGTGGACCTCCAAGTTTGTTGTCCATCTCAGATAGAACAGCCACAGAACACAAATGCCTTGTGACTAGGAGACACTTGAAACTTGCTTGATTCATACACCAACCAATTCCCACTTTCATTCATTCATTTCTTGAGAGATGAGTGCCTTACCTATCAGTTTTAGCAATCCCTCCTATTCCAGAGACTCATTTGTTACAATAATCCAATAGCTAAGTTCCTCTTCTATCATACCATGTTTGCTATTGGACTGGCTCACCCTAAATCATTGTAGTTTTCATGGTTGCCTGGCTTTTGTCACATTGAAAGGCTCATATTTAACTTTAAACTGCAATATATGTTACGTCGGGCTCTTGTCACATTAAAATGCTCTTTTTCAACTTTAAACTGCAATATATGTTACTTAACTTAACTTAACGTCTTTATACTGGCTTAGAAGACCCTGCAGAGTCTGTATACAACCAGTTACATTTACATCACCTTGCTCTAAAAGCTATGCGCATCCAGTTTATTCTTAAATGCATTAACTGTCCCTGCCTCCACTACCTCCCCTGGCAATGCATTCCAAGCAGACACCACTATCTGACTAAAAAAATATTTCCTAATATCTAATCTGGACCTCTCTTTAGTCAGCTTGTAGCTATGCCCTCGTGTTATTGTGGGTGGCTGTATTTTAAAAAAACTTGTTATAGTCTAATTTATCCGTTCCTCTGATCATCTTATAAACCTGTATTAAGTCACCACGAATTCTTCTCTCTTCGAGACACTGTAGGCCGGTTTTTCTGAGTCGTTCCTCATAACTGTAATTCTGGAATCCCACTATAATCTTTGTCGCTTTTTTTGGTATCCTTTCCAGCATGTTTATATCCCCTCTATGATAAGGACTCCACACCTGTACACAGTACTCCAATCTAGGTCTAACTAAAGCTTTATACAGTTTGACGATCACTTCCTTGCTCCTATGTTTAATATTTCTTTTTATCATACCTAACATTGCATTTGCCTTTTTCACTGCTACCTTAACTTGCTCACTCACCTTTCCTGTATGATCTATTATAACCCCTAGGTCCCTTTCCTTATCTATCTTTCTAATATTGTTTTCTCCCATTCTGTAATTATGTTCCATATTGGATCTACCCATCTGGATGACTGTACATTTATCTACATTAAACTCCATTTGCCAGCTTACAGACCATTCTCGAATTTTATCTAAATCCGACATCAATATATCCACTTCCGCTTTAGATGAGACACTACTGCATAGTTTTGTGTCATCAGCAAATTTTGCAATCATGGATCCCATATCAATGTCCAAATCATTTATATATATCAAGAACAAAATTGGTCCCAAAACCGAGCCCTGTGGCACACCACTTTTCACTTCACTCCCCTCAGAGTACTTCGTATTTATGCCCACCCTCTGCCTTCTTCCCGTTAACCAATTTTCAATCCATTTGGCAACTTCCCCACCTATTCTATGTAATTTTAACTTTTGAAATAATCTTTGATGAGGTACTCTATCAAAGGCCTTTGCAAAGTCTAGATAAATAACGTCCACTGGCTCCCCTTTATCTATGATTTTAGTAACCCTCCTCCATGAATTCTAATAGATTTGTTAAGCATGATCTCCCTCTAGTAAACCCATGCTGACTATTTCTAATTAGATTAAATTTGTCTAAATGCATTACAATGTTTTCTTTGATTATTGACTCTAAGAATTTACAGACTATGCTCGTTAAACTCACCGGTCTATAATTTGCTGGATCTGATTTTTTGCCTTTTTTTAATAAGGGGATCACTCCTGCATCTTTCCAATCCCGTGGAACAATTGTAAGTGATTTAGAACATAATATAGCCAATGGTTTTGCTAGTTGGTCTCTAATTTCATACAGCAATTTTGGATGAATACCATCTTGACCTGGACATTTATTCACTTTCAACACCTCCAATTTTTTAAAAACCATTTCCTCTGTAATACAGATTGATTTTAATACCGCTGTATCCATGTCTCTTTGAAAAATATCTATAGGCTCTGGGATCTTGGAGCAGTCCTCTTTTGTGTAGACTGTGCCAAAGTACTGATTGAGCAGATTAGCTGCCTCCCTATTCTCACTTATTATTTTCCCTGTACTGTCTATGAGAGGGCCTACTTTGTCTTTTGTTCTTTGTTTATTTCTAACACAAGAGAAGAAGCTTTTACTGTCAGTCTTGATCCTCTGAGCAAGTTTTTTTTCGAAGTCTATTTTTGCTGTTTTATTCACTTTCTGAGATATGTTCTACTTGTCCAAATATTTTACATATGTATCTTTTGATTTACCTGCCTCTATATATTATTTTCCATGCTTTATTTTTAGCTCTTCTACATTTCACTACAAATCTAGTTATCCACTTTTTACGCTTGGGGTTTACCTCCCTACATGGAACACATTCCTCTTTTAGCGTTTCTAGAAATGTTTTAAAACTCTCCCACTCCTGTTCAACATCTGTTCCTACGACAATATCTTTCCAGATTATGGGGTTCGCTGCCTCTTTCATCCTCTTAACATCTGCCTTAGAGTCTGGCTCTTGTAATATTGAAAGGCTCATTTTCAACTTTAAACTGCAATATATGTTACGTCTGGCTCTTGTAATATTGAAAGGCTCATTTTCAACTTTAAACTGCAATATATGTTACGTCTGGCTCTTGTAATATTGAAAGGCTCATATTCAACTTTAAACTGCAATATATGTTACGTCTGGCTCTTGTAATATTGAAAGGCTCATATTCAACTTTAAACTGCAATATATGTTACGTCTGGCTCTTGTAATATTGAAAGGCTCATATTCAACTTTAAACTGCAATATATGTTACGTCTGGCTCTTGTAATATTGAAAGGCTCATATTCAACTTTAAACTGCAATATATGTTACGTCTGGCTCTTGTAATATTGAAAGGCTCATATTCAACTTTAAACTGCAATATATGTTACGTCTGGCTCTTGTCATACTGAGACTCATATGCAACTATAACTTTTACTGAACCATTGGCAAATTAATTTGTTTGAGGTATTGTCTCTGTATACTTACCGGTGTATTTGTTGTGTTAACACCAGTTTTGCTATAGAAATGGCTGAATCAAAAACGAGACCATTTCCGCTTACCCCGATAACAATGCAATGGCAATTTTGAGTTTAGATAATTTTTAACAATTTTTTTCACCCGTTTCACATGGATTTGGAAGATTATTACATTATTGATTGTCATGAAGTAAAGTTGTTGATACTGATTTTTGTGAGGTAGGTTTGTTTAGTATGTTTAAGTAGATGTTATAAATACGTTTGTAGTGAAAACAGATATGAAAATCTGGTTAGGAATACTTTCAGTGCTTTGTGGCAATTTCATGAATTTACAAGACATCTGGTGTACCCAAAAAATGGGTAAGTCTAAATGTTTGTGACATAATTTTAAAAATGTGGAAACTAGAAGGTTAAATATAAAGTTCAAGATTTATTTTCAATATATATTATGAGGCTAGCCTTTGTTATACAAGAGTACTCATATTATGGAAACCTAAGTATGCTTATATATGCATTCAAGAATAGATTGGAAGCATAGTTATTTTTAGATCAAGTATAATAAAAGAAACTGGTTGTATACAAGCTCTGCTAAGTCTTCTAAACGAGTATAAAAAAGTTAAGTATCAAATAGTAAATATAATAGGTCATACTATGATATGTTAGGGGTCAAATATGGGCGACAGATTTGTTTTTCAGTCAAGTTTATTAGCAGTGGAATTTAAAGGTATATCTTATGTACAAAGATTAACATGAAATCCATAATCTTGATATTCTGATTTAAAGAATCTGTCAAAATATGAAGTGATTGGAAACAAGCAAGATTAATCTTTGGAAGAAAATGGCATGTTTAATAATAGCTCGCATTTGTGATGTTCTTTATTTTAAAATTCAACACAGCATATGTTAAAGACAATCGCACGTGGCTGCTACTTCTTCCTCACATGCCATGCCAATTGATTTTCCACAAAGTCCCATTCCTAATGATACCTATCAATTCTGTTCATGAACCCCTTCCACGCAACAATATTAGACCACCTAGTATCACCTCTGTATATCATTCTTTGTCTCTCTTCACACATGTTTTACCAGATTAAATGCGCATATCTTTTAGAGCAAGAAAATGTAAATGAAACTGGTTGTATACAGACTCTGCAGAGTCTTCTAAACCAGTATAAAGATGTTACATTTAAGTTTATGTTGTTACAATGTTCTGTAACTTTCACATCTTCTCATAAAATCAATCATCAAGTGCCTTGCCGGTGGACGTTGGCGATCATGGATCTACCCTTCCTCTTATCACATCTGTCATTTATTAGTTCTGCCATTGATCGTCTCCCATGCCATACCTTCAAGTTGTCCAATATTTTCTCTATATATATATCCCACTGTCACTCTTTCCTGCGATTATGTCCATTGCCACTGCATGTTCCAATCCACCTCTTCTCATGAAATACCCAAGTAGGGATCAAGATGGTCTAATCCATCTAATTGATTGGTGGCTTTTGATACTGTCTATTGGATCAAGATACTGAGCAGTGCATGAGCTGCAGAGGTCAGTGACCCATAACTGACTGCTAGCACCAGGGCCAGCAAACCAGAGCTGTTATAACCCTTCTACAGATCCATGCAGTGATCCTGGATAACAGGCTGCAACAGAGTAGGCTGGCTAAGGAGAAGCGATCGAAGAGGGAAGGCTAACCAGGTACCCAAAAATACTTGCTGAAGTCGGATGTGTAAGACAGAAAGGTGCAAATATCGCACTCAAGCTATAAACTACAACACAAGGCAATCCGTTCTCCGGACAACATCCTGCTATTTGCAAAGTCCTTTTCTGGGCTTGGTAGCAGGAGAATGAGAACAAACAAAGAAGACGAAATGCCTGAAAAATGATGACTGCCTTGTCCTGATTTTTGTCATAACCTGTCTTTGTGTCTGTGCCTCTTCAAGTGCCACATTGTTAGCTGTCTATGCAGTCTATGGAATTCTCAACATTCTTCTGTAAAACCACATAAACTATCATAACAGTATTCATTCTCATTGATGAGGTCAAGTGGAGGGAGGATTTGAAGTTCTGAAGAAAAAAGGTAGTCACAGCGAAGCACACATGCCAGATTTTTATTTGACCCCGACAGAAATAAACTTCTGTCAAAGAAATAAAAATGCCATATGGACTTGCAAATTTGTTTGAGGTGATCACTGGTCCGTGACATGGATAAGTAGAATCATCCATTTAGACATGACAACAACTGAAGAAAATTACACCCAGAAACCACTACATTGAATAAACTTCTTTTTGCAGAGGAAAACAATCCTTGAAAAGCATATGAATATTCATAATGAAGTTATGTGAGAAATATGATTTAAATAAATACACAGACAAAATATAGATAATGAGAGTCATCAGAACATAAATATCAATTCATTGATGAAGTCACAAAAATAGAAGTCTAAGCCAAAAAGTAAGCGCTGGTATACCAACTATCACCATTACTAAGACATCTATACATTCCACATATATAGTCATCATAAGTTATAACTGACTCGTTCCTCGATAAGGTAGTTAATCTTGTGCGGGTTCCAACCCTCAGTCATATAGTTTTGCCATAAAGTGACCAGTGGATGATTGGAATGTCTCCTGAAGTTGTCACAACGCAGTGATCCTGGCACTTTGAGGCTCTGCGCTGTTGGTACTGGAGTTGGCATTGACCATCTCTTTCCTGATCAGCGAGCCATGCTTGAGCAGAGTCTTTGGCTTCACTACTTTTCTTTAGCTGCTGCATTGTTCCCTCTGCCTCTGCTACCCTTTGTTTACTTGTAAATTAGCTGCCCCTTGGGTAAGTGCACTAATAAGGGAGCCGGAACAGGGTATTCTGCATGACAGCTCCATGACAAATGGACTGTGCAAAAGAACATTTCTAGTATTATTGAAACTTTCTTTCACATTATACATACAGAGAATTGAGTGGTTTGTTCATATGACAAAAATGCATCCATACCTACCTAAAACACCGACAGTAGGGTTTCAGAGAACGAGGAGGACGAGGAAGGATTGACAGTGTTAAAGAAACACTAGAGAGGCATGGATTGTAAATGTCAATGATCATATTGATGGACCATGAAAAAAGATTGCACCACCAAACTCAGTTTCTAACTATATAAGTAGACAGATGGAATGAGATGAGATGTTGTTGATGTTCAAAGAGAGAACATACTGGAAAAACTCAATAGTTGTTGATGCTAGTGCGAATGATTAACTGAAACAAATAATGATATATTACTCACTTTCTATATGCTTGTAGTCTGCACTGTGTCCTGTTTTTTCTGTCTCCATAGAGATAAGCCTGGGAAAAACACAATACTGACATACAGTAAATTGTGATTATAGTAAAGTAAAGATAATTCCATTACAAACACTGTTGTCAGGGATGAAGTGTTAGAGACTTCATTGGCCTAGGCCTCAGTTTATTTATGAGGTAGGGTTGCCAGTTCCCTTCCCGAACAATAAGCCAGGTACCCATTTACAGCTGAATTGCCTGGAGTGTGCCGGTAACCTTGTACCTTTGCCATGAAAATAGAATGTTCTACCTCTACGAAAATCAAACAATTATAGCAGTACATGCTAAAATGGTAATGCTGAAGGTTATGTTCATTTGCAATGAGAAATTATTTAAAATATATATATTGTTATCTCTGTATGTGGGTAATGACAACAAAATAGGCTTTTAGTATCTATGAGTGCAAAAACAACATACACTCAGAAAATATACACACAAACCAAAGGAACAAAATCTAAGTGACAAGAAATTGAACCCTTGTCCTCTAAGTGGTATAAGTAACTAATCTTAGTTCTAGAAGTAACTAACCTCAGTTTTTCTAGAAGAAGTAACTAACCTCAGTTGGTCTAGAAGTAACTAGCCTCAGTTGGTCTAGAAGTAACTAATCTCAGTTGTTCTAGAAGTAACTAACCTCAGTTGTTCTAGAAGTAACTAACCTCAGTTGGTCTAGAATGAAACTTGCCTCAGTTTTTCTAGAAGTAACTAACCTCAGTTGTTCTAGAAGTAACTAACCTCATATGTTCTAAAAGTAACTAACCTCAGTTGGTCTAGACGTAACTAACCTCAGTTGGTCTAGACGTAACTAACCTCAGTTGGTCTAGATGTAACTAACCTCAGTTGTTCTAGAAGTAACTAACCTCAGTTGTTCTAGAAGTAACTAACCTCAGTTGGTCTAGAAGTAACTAATGTCAGTTGATCTAGGCATAACTAACCTCAGTTGTTCTAGAAGTAACTAACCTCAGTTGGTCTAGACGTAACTAACCTCAGTTGTTCTAGAAGTAACTAACCTCAGTTGTTCTAGAAGTAACTAATGTCAGTTGATCTAGGCATAACTAACCTCAGTTGTTCTAGAAGTAACTAACCTCAGTTGTTCTAGATGTAACTAACCTCAGCTGTTCTAGAAGTAACTAACCTCAGTTGTTCTAGATGTAACTAACCTCAGCTGTTCTAGAAGTAACTAACCTCAGCTGTTCTAGAAGTAACTAACCTCAGCTGTTCTAGAAGTAACTAACCTTAGTTGTTCTAGAAGTAACTAACCTCAGTTGTTCTAGATGTAACTAACCTCAGTTGTTCTAGATGTAACTAACCTCAGCTGTTCTAGAAGTAACTAATCTCAGTTGTTCTAGAAGTAACTAACCTTAGTTGTTCTAGAAGTAACTAACCTCAGTTGTTCTAGATGTAACTAACCTCAGCTGTTCTAGAAGTAACTAATCTCAGTTGTTCTAGAAGTAACTAACCTTAGTTGTTCTAGAAGTGTTTCTCCCTCTCCGACAGTGTTTATTGCTGCCTCAACAGTTGTTTCTCTCTGCTGGTTAAACTGGGCAATCAACTGCTCAGCTCCTTCCACACTATCAGCAAGTTCTGTACTCTGAAGTTCAGTGTACAAGTCCTCTAGCCAGTTAGTTAGCTGCAAAATAACATCACAAACATTAGCATTTTACATCTTCTTCTTCATCTGACTTCCAATACCTGGGAAAATATGTTACTGTAAGGATGAAAAGTAAGAACCAGTTTCATATGGTTAAAGGAAGGTCAGTGGGAAGGGGTGAGAGTTTTATCTGCATAGGAAAAGTAAGAACCAGTTTCATATGGTTAAAGGAAGGTCAGTGGGAAGGGGTGAGAGTTTTATCTGCATAGGAAAAGTAAGAACCAGTTTCATATGGTTAAAGGAAGGTCAGTGGGAAGGGGTGAGAGTTTTATCTGCATAGGAAAAGTAAGAACCAGTTTCATATGGTTAAAGGAAGGTCAGTGGGAAGGGGTGAGAGTTTTATCTGCATAGGAAAAGTAAGAACCAGTTTCATATGTACAGAGGTAGGTAAGTGGAAAGGAGTGAGAGTTTTATGTGAGTACTAAAAGTAAGAACCAGTTTACCATGATCAGAGGGAGACCAATAGAAAGAGATGAGGGTTTCAGTACAAGAGATATAAACGTCTCACTTGAGGGCAGAGGTGAGAATAGCTTCAGGGTAGAGACATCTGTTGAAGAAGACAAGCACATCTCAAATTTTATGTAGAAAGTCTTCATCTTCCTGTGAGCTGAGAATCCTGAGTGCATCACAGCAATATTGAGGGTGAGAAGAAATATAAAGTCGATAGCTGCGTGTGTCCATAGGTTTATAGAAGATGGTGGTGAAGAGGTCAGCAAGACAGATAGAGACAATGATATCAAGGAAGTTGGCTAAGTTTAGAGATATGAGATGTGAAGCAGTTTGTTGGATTAAATTTATTGATAGTCAATGAAGTTAGAGAGGTCAGCCTCAGACATCGTCAGAAATACTGATACATCCAACGAGGATACATCAGAGGAAAAGAGCCCTGATGGTGAGACCAGATGAGATCAAAAACATTCTTCATAAATAGAAAGGGTAGCTAGGGCCCTTCTTAGTCCCATAGCTACTCCACTGATATGGTTGAAGTAATGACCATTGAATTCAAAGGCACTGAGGGTAAGGACAAGCTGGGCCAGACGAAGAAGAGTAGATGTACTAATGAGGGGTTGATCCTTCTATTTAGGGAGAATTGTACAACTGTGAGACCATCAGAAAAAAAAATAAAGGTGTAGAGAGCAAACATCTAACATGAATAGGTGGTAGGTCCAATCTGGAGAGAGCACAGTTGAAGAGAAAGTTGCCAAGATATGGTTCATGTTCCTAAGGAATGAGGGTAGATCTTCAACTATGGGCTGGAAGACACTGTTATGGAAGTCAGATATAGATTCAGTGAGACAGAACAGAGCCAAAACAGTGGGTCTGTCTAGATTATTGGGTCTGTGGATTTTTGGAAGCATATAAGATGAAGGTTTGCCAAAACAGCTGTCAAAGATAATGATGCTAGAGGCACTCAAAGGGTGGAGATGGCTCTTAATCAGATCAAGAATGGAGATGTGAAACTTGGTGTTGTAAATGACAGTGGCTGTTCCTATTAACAGAAGTAGGAACAAAGTGTGAATATTTAGTATCCTAAAATTAGAATCCTCTGAGTAGATTAAGGCTGTAAGTCAAAGACATTAATTTATCTAGGAGAAGGAAAACTTGAAATCACCTGTACCTTTATAGATAGTCATACCTCATGTATATGTGAGTAGAATATCACAGTCAGATCAAGCACTGCCCTGCGTCGCTGTAGCCCAGTCAGGAAGCCATGCATCCGCTGCTCCAACTCATGAGCCTCACTGTAAATCTCTGTAGCATCACATTCCCCAGTCTGGGCTAATTCATCAGCAGCTGCCAGCAGCTTTTCTGCATTTGTTATTGTGTTCTGTCAACAAATAGACCAAGTATAAATTACTCATTAACAGAAGACCCAATACCTCTGTTCTGTTTCTAAAAATCAACATCACTGGTTCTTGTAGCTCATTGATTATACACACTCCTGCTCCACCTTTTCTTGTGCCCCACTCCACTCAGAACTTGTTTGATTTCAAAGCTCTGCGTACTGTGAATTTTTTATTCATCAATTGCCATAAATGGTGCTTGTGATGTCAGGATGTTGTCCTAAACCCCAGAATGACTAGGACAGCAGATCTGCAGTAGCCACTGCAGATTTGAGACCTCTACAACTGCCTTCCACTCATACCTTAGCCAGCCCTTCTGAAGTAAAGATTGGGAGTTGGACATGAAGACTGCCCTTGCTAAACACCTCTAGGATAGAAGACTCTCCAACTGAGGTTGTGCCACCAAATTTCACCAAATGCACATGTGAATGGCCTGCTGAGCTGTGTGTGGAGTAAAAGTCATCTGGGCTTCAATTAAACCCTCTAAAAAAATAACTTCCTCAAATATCTTTCATTTTCATGGTGTTCATCTTGTTTCATTTGGCAGATTGTGCTCTACTGTGTGTTCTACTATTGTGTTTTGTGACATAGAATTGTTTTTCAAGTATAGTAGCCCTTTTCAGTTTTCGCTGACTATAGAATGATGCGACCGTAAGATGGTAAATCTCTAGTGATTTTAAGAATGGTAATAGAATTTTGTGGGTCATCAAATGTGGTCAAGGACATGCTCATTCGGCGCAATGGGCCCTATTCACCTAAGCGTATATTGAATAGAATAATATAAAAGGAGGTCTAATAGCTGACACTGCCATCATGGTTGAAGTGTTAGATAATCCATTGTACTAGGTCTCAACTCAGCTTTGTTTATTCCCTTACATATTCAAGAGAGAATGGAAAAATAACACATACAGCCAACAAGTCAACATTAAACATCAAGAAGACAAGTCATGATATTAAATATATTTAATCCTCAGTTCAGTCCATCCCGTGACCTCTTCAGATTGTTGGATCACCGATGCTGACACCTCCATAATCCTGAGCCATCCCTCTCTGTCTGCAGTTGCTTTTCGTGCCTCCTCGAGTCGCAGTTTAGTGCATTCATGGATGTTGTCTTCCAATCATTTTCTCGGACGTCCTCACCTTCGCTTGCCCTGTACTGTGTTCTGTAGTATTGTATTTGCAAGTACATTTAATCCTACACCAACTAAAATAAGAATTGAAGAACTAGTGAGGAGGGGACACATCAACATATCTGGGAAGCACTGCTACACCAGATGGTGGAACAGACAAAGACATCAAATGCAGATTTAAGAAAGCTTGAACAGCCTTTGCTAGCTTAAACAACATTTGTGAGTCTTCACAGTAAGCACAAACAGCAAACTATGAATGTAGAAGATGTGCATACTGTATGTGCTTCTGTATGGTGCAGATTTTTGAGAATAATAGAAAAAGAAACATCAAAATTCTCAATATTCAACATATCTAGGACATATTCTTTTAAATATTTGAAGCCAAATAACATTACCAACTGTGAACTGTTTGCCCGGAGAAAAAAGAAGACACCATCATAACAAGTCAATGAACAAATATGACCGGCCATATCTTAAAGAAGATGGGAAGGAAGACTAACGTCTGGTCAGGTCAAACATACTGATCAGACATGTTAGTCAGGGTCAGGTAACATATACTGATCAGACATGTTAGTCAGGGTCAGGTAACATATACTGATCAGACATGTTAGTCAGGGTCAGGTAACATATACTGATCAGACATGTTAGTCAGGGTCAGGTAACATATACTGATCAGACATGTTAGTCAGGGTCAGGTAACATATACTGATCAGACATGTTAGTCAGGGTCAGGTAAAATCGACTTCCATGTAGTTCTCCCTGGAAATGGACTGTTCTTCTTGGCAGTCTGGCTAACAAGGTGGGAGATTGACGTGATCCCTGTAGTAGTGAGCGACACGCAGATGAAGCCAAGCATAGCACAACCACCTGGAGGAACCTGGTGCACCTTCATCAGCATGCTTGGGATGTGAGGAAAACTAGTGCAACCCGCCACTAAAATACCTTTTCAGTAAACATAATCATTGTGCGCATTCACAACAACAACATCTTAAGAAGAGAACCTAACAGGATGACCAGAATTGTAACTGCTCCAGCTGGAGCATGGGCGTTTAGGACAGAGGAGATTGGGCTGCCAACTCTGGGAACAAAGATTGTCTGAATGCGTGTCAAGGTCAAGCACCGTCTTGACACTAGGTCGACAAAGAAAACAAGGGTTTTATGTGGAAGACTTTGTCTAGTACAAGGGAGGTGTTCGGAGCTGAGGTGGGGGTTCAAAGCTAGCACTCTAGTGTTCCAATTTAGCGTAGTGGGGGTTGGTGACAGTCAGAGGCCGTCACGACAGGTCAAGACAGAGATTTGGGGATAATTATCCAATAACAACTAGCTGGAGGTAATTCCAAATTAGAGTGATGGCTAAGTTAGACAACTAACAGGAGACCATTGGACAGCCATGATGTTGCTTGATACTATAAAATACTTTGCAACGATGAACTCAGCAGGCTGGCTAGGAGAGGGACTGACAGGCTGTTTGTAGTCTGAGAGGCTGTCAGGAGTTTGTGAGTGTGTGAGTTTGTAGGGTGACTAACGAGCATACACCTCCGGATTTGGTCAATTGCTCTATATGTGTTTATGTTGGACACCCTGTGAACAGTAAGAGATCTGAATGTGTGTCGCACGTGCAGGACACCTAGTGAACGATGCGTTATCTAATTACATATGTATGTAAGAATATGTGAAGTGATTAAAGTAATTGTGAATGTATAGATCACCTAAGGATGGGATCTGAATGTCTGTGGTATGTACGGGACACTTTGGGAACGATGTGTGTTCTGAGTGTATGTTTATGCACAGATCGACTGAGTATGTGACCACAAGTGAGTATGTGATCCGACTATAAGTGACGTGATCTAAGTGCATATGAATGCAAAGATACCTGAGCATACGTGAGCCAATTGTATGTGGATGTACAGATCACCTGATGAAGGTAATCTAATTGTGTGTGAATGCACAGAACTGAGGACGAGTTTGTGAGTGTGTGTTGAGTGTGCAGATAAGGAGAGTGCAGTGACGAGAACTTGGGTTATGTAGTTGGGGAAAATATCAAAAGTTAGTGCTTAAAACCTCCAATGTAGTTGAACATATAAAAATATGTATATATTATGATTATTTAGTTTAGATGTATTTTGTTCTTTTTGTTAATATTGTTTTTGTTGATTTGCATAATAAAACAATAATGTCCTTAGTATGACAGGAGAGTGTTTGTTGTGTTATTTAATGTACGAAGTCGTGTCGTGGTGTAGATACCGGGTACATGTTGTAACTTTTTAGATAAGCAACTACTCAGCTAAACCTAGACTCTGCCACAGAATTGTCATGGTATGGATCCTAGAGCATAGACAAAAGAGATGCTGACCTAAGACAATTTGGTGTAGAACAGCAAAAACTAAAATTAAAATCATGAATCAGTGATTAGGCACAGTTCAAATGATGGCTGCAGACAAGGCGATTTGGTAGGAATTTGTTGCTGCCCTTAAAGACACCACCAGGTATGATAGTCGTTCACAGCTTTGACAATCAAGGATCCAATAAGAAGAAGACAGTTCCCTTCTTTGCTAACTTCCCAAACAATTAATCAGGGACCCATTAACAGCGGGTAAACTAGAACATGTCAAGAGGATAGCAATTTCCCCCAGTAACTTTGACATGACCAGCAAGCATTCTATCTACTCTGCTACTCAGAATTTTACACAATAGTATTGCCAGAACCATGCACAACCCTATATAGTTGTCTTTTATGGTAGTGGCCCTATTCTTTCCTCCCTTACAATATAATACAGTGAATACAAGAGTGAATAACTCATTTTCCCCACTATTCACAATAAGTAGATAATAAAATAATGTTTCATAAATGCTCTTATATTTTTCTTATTTCACTTCTTTTCTTTCTTTTTTTTCTTCTTCTCCTTTTTCTTCTACTTCTTCTCTTTCTTCTCCTTCTTCTTCCACTTCCTTTTCTTCTTCCTCTTCTCTCCTTCTTCTCTTCTTCTTCTTGTTCTTCTTCTTCTTCTCTTTGTGTCATGTTTACTGGGCTAGGAAATCAGAGATCTTGGTTTTCCACAACATCCTATCACTGTTGTAGGGGAATGAATATAGCCACCGCACTAAAAGACATACGAGTTTAAACACAGGAAAAACAGAGCCCAAAATATTAATCTAGGAGATTTAGGAAGTCCTTAAAACAAAAACAAAAACGTAAAGCTGCAGGTGCAGATGGAATAACCTGCAAGACAATTAAAGCTTGTGGATACCTAGTAGTAAAATGGTTACAAAGAATATTCTCCGCAGATTGAGAGCAAAGTAGAGTCCCTGAAGACTGACAAAAGGCAATTTTTTTTTTTTTTTTTTTTGCGTTCGCCTTATTTCTCTAATTCCCAAGGTGGTGTGCATTGCACTGCGTTTTTATTTTGCGCCTGTCGGCCCAGTGCATCCGACTTCAGCATGCATTTTATGTAAGGGTCTGCTTCCTCCTGCATTTTCTAAGGGTTTGCTTCCCCGGGGTAACGGCCAGTGCTGAGAAGGGGATCGAACCCAGCACCTTATGGTTGTGAGCCGTGTCACATAACCACTAGGCCACGCCGTCCCCCAAAAGGCTATGATTGTGGGAATTTGGAAAAACAAAGGCAACAAAGGCTTCTAAGCCACACAGAAAAGCTGTACGCGAAAATCCTGGAGCAGAGAATTTGGCCTATCCTAGAACCACAGATGAGTGGGGCTCCAATTGGTTTCCGACATGGAAGGAACTGCACAAACGCTCTATTCACCCTGAGACAACTAAACGAAACAAACATTGAATACGATCGGAAACTCTGTATGTGAAAGTAACGGAATGGGAATTAACACACACAAAACAGAAACTATGCAGATAAGCAGATTGCCTGAAAACATAAACATTATGGTAAACGGGTCCAGATCAAGCAAGTGCAGGAGTTCAAGTACTTGGGCAGTGTTTTCACACAGGATGGAGGTTTAGATAGAGAGATTGAGATCAGGTGCCAAAAAGCAAATGTGATTGCATAGCAGCTGTCCCCATTATTGAAACACCCTAACATAAACATGTCCACAAAAAGAATGCTGGTCAACAGTATATTCATGCCAACTCTCTGTTACCAGTGCCAAACTTGGACTTTAACGAAAACGCTAGAGAGAAAGATCATAACATGTGAGATGAGATGCCTCCGCAAAACAATCAATGAAATTAGTAGAGACAAAATGCGCAATGAAAATGTGAGAAGAATGGTCGAAGCAAGACCCTGCTCTGAACATATGATGAAGCGGGAATCTTCTTCTTCTTCTTCTTCTTCGTACGCAGTCAGACAGTAACCATTATTTTTTTTCAAAAAAAGCGGCGGTCATCCTGAGGCTGTCGACACTGCCATAGAGCTTGTCTTGCAGTTCCATTGGTGATGGCCACATCTGCTCTCTCTGATCCTCGTATGTCGGGCAGTTCTGCAGCAGATGTTCAGCGGTCATTTTACCGGTACCGCACGGGCATTCGTCGGTACCACCTATCTTCAATTTGTTGAATAGGTGGTACCTCAGTCTATTGTGGCCAGTGCGAAGTCTGAAGACAACGACCTGCTCTCTTCTGTTCAACTGGTAATAGGGAAGCGGGAATCAATTGGTTCGGTTATCTAATGAGAATGCATCCTGACCAACTACCCCTGTGCGCCTATAATGTACAAAATGTTGCTAATATTCTAAATCATTATGGGATGACGACCACTTCAGCGACACATCTGGCCCTAGACAGAAAACTACGGCTCCCTACGCCACCACGACACAAGTGAATAAGACAAGACAAGACAAGACCAGACTAAAAGACAACTAGTTAGGAATGTGTCGGATGCCTGTGACTTTATCATGTAACAGAAAGTATCACAGAAATCATTTGTTATTTGTTGGAGCTGTAATCTCCTTTTGACAAATAACACTCCTTTCAACAAACCATGACACAGTATATTTGGTTATATGGGTTTGTGTGAGCCGTCCACGCTGACATACCTCTTATAAGTGACAGTTGGAAATGCCCAGTAACAAGGCATCACACAATGACAGGCTAACGGTTACCAGTACTGTCAAAGGTAATCAGAACCTTTACTGTTGGGTCAACAGGAAAAAGCCTGGAGACTTGAAACCCGAGAGCTGCATCTTCCCTGATAAACTTGCCTAGTAAACTACAAGAAGGAAACCTCTCACAAATTTACTACCAATAGTCAAATGAGAGTCCCCAAAAAAATCAGGGAAGACATGGGACAGCCTCTGCAAGGTTCAACCAGAGGGATTTGCAAAACAAAGGACTAGCTTTTGGCTACCTGACATCAGACACCTAATTGAATGCCAGGATTCGTGATCAAGATGCTGAGCAGCGCATGAGCTGCAGTGGTCAGCGAACCATAGCTGACTGCTAGCGTCAGGGCCAGCGAACCATAGCTGCCAAGACCCTTCTACACCTCCACGCGGTGATCCTGGATAACAGACTGCAGCAGGGCAGACTGGCTAAGGAGAAGGGATCGAAGAGGGAATGCTAACCCGGTACTCAAAAAATGCTTGCTGAAGTCGGATGTGTTGGACCGAAAGGTGCAAATATCGCAGCCAAGCTGTAAACTACGACACAACTCATTCCGTTCTCTGGACTACATTCTGCTACTTAAGCCCTTTCAGGGTTTGGTAGTGGGAGATTGAGAACAAACAAAGAAGAAGAAGAAGAAGAATGCCAGGATTCTAGTAGCCCACTCAGTCATAATAACATAGTCTCCTGGATGAAAATTCCTGTGTAGTGTGAAAAATCATTGACCCTGTTAAGGGCTACAGTCCAAGCAAATGCATTGTGAGAAAACTGAATGGCTAACCATTCAGAAATCATCATTACAGAAGAGCAAACAAATGATTTGGTACAGGCTTCCTGCAAGGAGATAAACTGCAGTGGTAGTGGTAGGTATGTGATCCTGTTTGAGCAACAACAACAAAACAACAACAACAAAACATATGCTTTGTCAAAGAAAGACAACAAAGAGTATATAACAATAAACAAAATAGCAATATAGAATAACAATCAACTGAGCAGAGACATAAACTTGACTAATAAACTTGATATATCATTGAAATTAAACAGCAAATGTATTCTTTGTAATTAAACAAATTATAACATCCTTGCAATAAAACAATTGAGATAATCTTTGAAATTAGGCAGTTCATAGAATTCTAAAATTTATACAACTGATGTAATTTTGAATCTAAACACCTCCTACAATTCTAGAAATTAAACTACTGATATAGTCCTAGTAATGTAACATGTTAAATCATCCGTGCAATAGAACAATTGAAAAAATCTTTGAGTTTAGGCAGATCATAAAATCCTTGAAATTAAACACCTCATATAATCCTTCAAACTAACCAGCTTACATAGTTCCTAAAACACCTGATATAATCCTAGAAAATTAAACTGCTGATATAATTCTTGAAATTAAACTGCTGATATAATCCTTGAAAAACAGTTGATATTATTCCTGAAACACCTGACATAATCCTGGAAAATTAAACTACTGATTTATCTTTGAAATTAATTATATAATTATTGAAATTAAACACCTTATGTAATCTTTGATATTATACAGCTGATATAATCCTTGTAGTCATGCAATATAATTCTTGCTGATCTCTGGACAACATCCTGCTACTTGCAAAGCCTTTTCATGGCTTGGTAGCAGGAGATTGAGAACAAACAAAGAAGAAAGAAGAATTTGAACAATTGATATAATCCTTGAAATTTAACATTTAATGTAATCCATGACATGAAACAGCTGATATCATCCTTGAAATTAAACACTTTACTGTATAAGAGACTTGCCATATGTCATACAAGATATTGTCTTTGAAAGATGGCCTTTCCTAGTAAGTTATCATTATCATCATAGACAAGTGTCCTGCCCTATGTTGTTGATGAACAATTCCTTTCACAATCATCTAATCCTTTGAGCATCTTAGCCTTTCAGATGCCATTTCCTTCCCATCCAGTTTGCCAAGTCATTCCACTCTTTTTTCTTTCAGAAAACATAATTTGCCCGGCTCCCCTTTCTGAGTTTTTGCTCAATACCTGAATTCTTTTAATTTTAGTTAACAGTTCACAATATTGTTCTCTTGTAATATACCGTCATTGCATTTGTTAGCATTATTGTTAGTAATCTCATTGCTGATGCTGCTAGTGATTTCTCTATTTGTTTACTCTTTGCCCAGTACTTACATTCATAAAGCAATATTTTGTCCTAAATCACACTGGAATATACACACACTCTATGTCTTTGTCTCTGTCTGCCTCTCTCTCACCAATTTGTTTTCTATGTTCTGAGATCCTGCCTTAATCAGTGCCATTCTGTTTGTTATTTTTGTTATGTTTCTGGGGGGGGGGGCTCTGTGATCTCGAGGTGAGGTGTCCGCCACGGGTGCCGAAGGTCGTAAGTTAGAATCACGGTGGAGACCGAGATTTTTCACATGGATCTTATCGTAAAAAATTCCCCTGATCTCTGAGTAGTGAGATTGGACTCTCGTGTTCAGTGTCAAGCGCATTAAAATTTCCTTGGCATTTAGAAATCGAAAAGAGTAGGCTTAACAGCTGCTACCAGGACAAAATTCAGGTTAAAAATCTACCCGAATTATTTGTATCTTGCCCCAGGGCTAGTAAGCCGCAGGAAGTTTAAAATACCTACTACATATAGCCAATAGCCTTCGGCTACCTGGCAGCAGACATTAATATGCCTGTTTGAATACCAGGATTCCAAGTTATGTTTCTTGTACCATGATAGTTCAAATGCATCTGCTTTTTTTATTTTATTTTAAATTATTGTTCCTTCCGCTTCCATTTCAAATTTAACATGTGGATTTTTCTATTGTTTTTTTGTGTTTTTGAGATGGTTAGATTGAGTCCTCTTCCTTCCCTTGCCCGGTTTATTGCAGTGAACTATTTCTGTAAATCTTGTTCATTTTCACTTAGTACGGCATCATATGTGTACCACAAATTGTTACTCTGTTGTTTTTTTTTCCTGGAAGCATCTTCACCCTCTTCTTCCTGCCCTAGATTATTTGGTGGTCTAGGGATGGTCAGCTCAGTTTACAATCCCAACGAAACAGATCCGGTTCACTGCATCATTCTCAGTTTGACAGACATGACATGTCTGGGGTTGTTTTATGGAATGACCAATTCTTAGAGTCAACCCAACTGTAAAGAGGCACCTGAAAAAGTCAGGGAAAAATTTATGATCCACCATGGTAGCTACAAGGTCCATGCTCATCCTCCGCACTTTCAGCAATGAAAGGAACTGAGCACATATGGGGATGTTCAGATGAAATGAAAGGGACTTAGCAGATATGGGGGAGCCCAATTGCAATGAAAGGCACTGAGCACATATGGAGATGCCCAGGTCCAATGAAAGGCACTGAGCACATATGGAGATGCCCAGGTCCAATGAAAGGCACTGAGCACATATGGAGATGCCCAGGTCCAATGAAAGGCACTGAGCACATATGGAGATGCCCAGGTCCAATGAAAGGCACTGAGCACATATGGAGATGCCCAGGTCCAATGAAAGGCACTGAGTACATATGGAGATGCCCAGGTCCAATGAAAGGCACTGAGCACATATGGAGATGCCCAGGTGCAATGAAAGGGATTGAGCACATACAGGGGTGCCCAGGTGCAATAAAAGGTACAGAGCACATAAAGGGGAGCCCAGGTGCAATGAAAGGGACAGCACATACAGGGGAGCCCAAGTGTAATGAAGTCGGTTCTGTGAACCATTCTTCACTTCCATTTTCTTGCCCTCTTTTTCACTCCTTTAATACTTCTTGTAATTGTATCACTGTGTATGTTAAGGAGATTTGGTTGAAACATATCTCCTTATCTTATTCCTCTGTTTATATGAATGGACTTGCTGATTTCCTTATCCACTCTCACTGTAACCAAATGTTCTTCTTCTTCTTCTTTTCGCTAGTATCCTGCTTGTGCCTTTCAGCGACAGTTTATGAACAGGTTTCTTGACCCAGTTCTAGTATGTGCTTCATACACGGGGAGCTTCACTGCTTCTGTTATTTCTGCTATCCATTGTTTGCATGATCAGCCCCTGGCTATGTATTCATTGTATCTGTATAGCAACACTTTCTGAGGGATACTATATGGTGTTTGTCGCATGACAAAGCCGAACCATTTGGTTTGCTGTCTCTTGATGAGGTCTTGCACTGGTGTTGTACCTACTTATTTCCTAATATCTTCGTTTCTGATTCTATCCATTCTTGTTACTCCAAGCATTCTGTGCAATCATTGTATCCCTGTTGTTAAAATGTTTCTTTTATCTTTGCTTGTCAAAGTCCCATTTTGGCACTGATAGCACAATGTTGGTAGAAGTATAGTGTTCTTTTGTTATCCATTGTCTCACGTGTTTACATTGTAATATCGGGGACATTTGCCCAATGAATTGACTTGCTTTATTACATCTATTTTGGATTTCAGTGTCTCCTTTGCCATCTGCTGAGATTATGTTACCCGGTTAGTGAAATTTATCACCTGTTTTACTTGTTGGTCGTCATAACTTTGGTTTTCTCTATGTTCATTTTTCACCTTATTAAAATATTTGATATGTTCCTGCAGTTGATTTTCTGAGGTTGCTATTATATTTGGTCATCAGCAAATAGAAATTCATTTAAGGGATCACTGAGGTTGTTACCCTCACAAATGTTAGCGTTTTTATATATTGTGTTTATATTTGTGATAAATAGTAAAGGAGATAGTGCACAAACCTTGCCGTACATATTTTGTTTATATATGTGATAAATAGTAAAGGAGATAGTACACAAACCTTGCCGTAAATATTTTGTTTATATATGTGATAAATAGTAAAGGAGATAGTACACAAACCTTGCCGTACACAACCCTAATATGTCATTTTCAGAATATCCTGCGTTTGTTCTTACCGTGCATTGGCTATTCACATAAAGACTTTTACATAGATTGGTCAAAGATTGATTTATTCCATAATGTTCTAAATTGCACACAGTTGGTATCTCCTCACTCGATCAAATGCCTTCTCATAGTCCACGAAAACAATGTGTAGTGTCTGATCATACTTGATTGTTTTCTTCGTTAGTTGTCTTGATTGTTTTCTTCGCTAGTTGTCTGAGTGCAAAGATTGCATCTGTACAGCTCTTGTTTTTCCAAAATCCCATCTGTGCTTCGCTAAGCTATGGCTCTATCATTGGGCGTAGTCTTTTTTCCAGTATTTTACAGAATATCTTTCCAGTATGGCTAAGTAATGATATTCTGCTATATTTTGTATCGTCCTTTTCGCTGACCTTTTTTTTCTTCAATATTGGGAGTGTTTTTGCACTTCTCCAGTCTTCTAGTGTTTCTAGTTTAATCCACACTAGGTTATACTAAGCTACATATGTTACATATGAACCATATGTTACAAGCACATATTCTGTATGTTTCTTAGGCCTTGGCCTTCTATGTTTAATCCTCTAAGTGTTTTTATCAAATCTTCATTTCAAATGCTAATGAAAATTCTTTCATTGAAAAAAAGACACAAATCATTTTGAATATCTAGATTAACTATTAAATTTTGTGTTTTTTTATGACTCTACAGATCATAGTGGGCACTACTTGTCAAGTGAAAGGATTCATATTATCCTTAAACTAATAGCTGATACAATCCTTTAAAAAATAAATAACTGACATAATCCTTAAAGTAAAACAGTTGATGTAATCCTTGAAAATAAAGAATTGAAGTTACCCTTGAAATAAAACAGTTGTTGTAGTCGTGGAAAATAAAGAATTGACATAATCCTTAAATTAAAACAGTTGATGTAATCCTTGAAAATAAAGAATTGAAGTTACCCTTGAAATAAAACAGTTGTTGTAGTCGTGGAAAATAAAGAATTGACATAATCCTTAAATTAAAACAGTTGATGTAATCCTTGAAAATAAAGAATTGAAGTTACCCTTGAAATAAAACAGTTGTTGTAGTCGTGGAAAATACAGAATTGACATAATCCTTAAATTAAAACAGTTGATGTAATCCTTGAAAATAAAGAATTGACATAATCCTTAAATTAAAACAGTTGATGTAATCCTTGAAAATAAAGAATTGACATAATCCTTAAAGTAAAACAGTTGATGTAGTCCTTGTAAATAAACAATTGATGTTACCCTTGAAATAAAACAGTTGTTGTAGTCTTTGAGAATAAAGAATTGTTCACTTTGACGTGTGTGTTTCATGTAGAGTGAAACAAAACTGTATTTGAGAATCCCCCTATCCTATTGCAGCCGCAAACACATTTGCTGACATACTTAAGTATATCCACCAAGAGTCCATGTACACACATAAACAAGCGTTGTCAGAACGCATGTTATGTGTACTCATGCTAATTTGTATATGGCATTTCTTCTGCCTATCTTAAGTGCATAACTCTGGCATGTTGCTAAATGATCCAAGGTAGAAGAGGTATCAGTAAAGCCAATGATATGTTGTTACAGGTTTGCAGTTTCAAAGCTGGGTGGAAGTGGGGGAGAGTTGATGTAGACAGAGATAAGGTGAGGTGGGAGAAACAATAAACACATGGGGCAGTCGCTGTGTCAAAGCCACCTTACATGCAAGTTTAAGCTTCACAGCAGTGGTAAAGAACAGTTATTTTTTTTATAGTTTCAAGTGATCTTTCTCATGCCCCATGCCATTTCATTTTCAGTTCATTCATAAATACCACTGGTTTCTCACGCTGTTATTAATTTTCACAAGTTAGGTTTCAAGTATTGGAATTTTGGAGATTTCTGAGAGTTGATGTGTGCTAGGTATGAAGGAATATGCATAGATGCATGTTGGTGGGTTGTCTGTGTGTGTGTTTATGCATGTAGATGTGTGTGCATATATGAATGGGTGTGTGGTAAAGGGTGTCTCTGCACGGATGGATGTTAAAGGGTGTGTCTGTGCATGTAGGTAGGTGTATGTGTGTGCATATTGGTGAGTGTGCATGACTGTGCTTTGATGTGTGTATGTATGTGAGGTTGTGTTTTGGTGAATGTGTGTGGAGATATATATATATATATATATATATATATATATATATATATATATATATATATATATATATATATATATATATATATATGAGTGTTTGTTAGTGAGTGTATGTGTGTTGCATGTAAGTGTATGTCTGTGTTGCACACAAGTGTGTCTCTATGTATTTGCATGTGTGCATGGATGCGTGTTAGTGCATGTCTGTGTGAGTGTGCATGTAAGTGCATATGCCTGGGTGTGTATCTGTGGATGCATGTTGGTGGGTGTATGTGTATAATTCTCTATCTGTGTGTGTGTGTTTGTGTGCGTGCATGCATGCATACATGCATTTGAGAGCATTTGAGCTAGCATGTCTGTGATGTGTGCATGCATGTTGGTGGGCATGTCTATGTGTGGATTGGTATACTTTGATGTGTGTGCATGCATGTGTGTATGCGTGTAAGCGAGAGTGTCTGGTGGATGTGTCTGGTGTGTGTGCATGTAGGTGGATGTGTCTGGTGTGTGTGCATGTAGGTGGATGTGTCTGGTGTGTGTGCATGTAGGTGGATGTGTCTGGTATGTGTGCATGTAGGTGGATGTGTCTGGTGTGTGTGCATGTAGGTGGATGTGTCTGGTGTGTGTGCATGTAGGTGGATGTGTCTGGTGTGTGTGCATGTAGGTGTATGTGTCTGGTGTGTGTGCATGTAGGGGGGTGTCTCTGGATATATGTGTGTATGTAGGAGGGTGTGTCTGGGTATGCGTGCATGTAGGTCAGTGTGTCTGGGTGTGTGTATGTAGGTGGGTGTGTCTGGTGTATGTGTATGTAGGTCGGTGTATCTGGGTGTGTGTGTCTGGTGTGTGTGTATGTAGGCAGGTGTCTCTAGGTGTGCGGGTGTCTCTGGGTGTGCGTGCATGTAGGTGGGTGTGTCTGGTCTGTGTGTATATAGGCGGCGGGTGTCTCTGGGTGTGTGTGCATGTATGTGGCTGTGTCTGGTGTGTGTGTGTATGTATGTGGGTGTATATAGGTGTGTGTGCATGTAGGTAGGTGTGTCTGATGTGTATATGTAGGCGGGTGTCTCTGGATGTGCTAATAATGTAGGTGGGTGTCTGTAAATGGGGTTTTGTATGTATATTGGCATGTGTGTATGAAAGAGCAAAAGAGTGCAGTATAAAAAAAACACAGTACAGCAGGCATCAAACTGGTACACAAAGAAAATCTTTCACAACAACGAGAACTAACACAAAGAGACCTACTGCCTTGTTATAATGTAACACTCCATCATAAACAATCCAGTAATGTTTTAGTTAATCCACATAGAAGTAAAGACTGAAATATATTTGTATAAACTATCATTAAACTGTTTATTTTCATTTAGTGGGTCAAAAAGCAGGAGAAAATGAGGCAAGGGAGAGAGTGTGCAGAAAGATATAGAGTGACATGAGTCGTAAGAAAGAAAGAGGGAATGCGCGGAACAGGTTAAATACATACAAGTCACTAGAATTTCTCATTGTAAGCAACAAAACAAAAAACAAAAAAGAATGAAAATATGCCAAGAATTTGATGGAGAGGCATATGAGCGCAATAAAGAATGTATAAAAACAAATGCAGGACAGGAGATAAAAAGAGAGAATGGGCTGGAAGAATTTATCCAGGTTTGAGTATTGCTATTTCTAGGTCCTCTAGAAGGTCATCTGTGTGGATCATATGGAGCAACAAATAGGTCCACTGAAACATTTCGAGTAAAGCAACAAGATGGTTGTACATCGAAATAGAAACCTCATCACATAAAACAAAGTGACAACAGAAACCTCATCACATAAAACAAAGTGACAACAGAAACCTCATCACATAAAACAAAGTGACAACAAAAACCTAATCACATAAAACAAAGTGAAGACAGAAACCTCATCACATAAAACAAAATCACAACAGAAACCCCATCACATAAAACAAAGTCACAACAGAAACCTCATAAAATAAAACAAAGTCCCAACAGAATCCTCAACACACAAAACAAAGGACACCCCAAACCTCCAGGTGTTGGTTATAATGTAGTTTTCCTGATGGAAAAAGTCCACTAGCCCTTGTCCTCTTTCATTCGCAGTACCCAGCTCATTCTTACGAGCTATGTGTTTCTCAGAAATCATTCCATCACATTCCAATCCATTATCTGCTGTCTTTGCTGTCCTCAGACTTTGCTCTAGAGTGATATACATCTCTTCTACCTCCTCGTCATTGTGTGCTGTTGTAGGCATATATTTTTGTATTTTGACTGTGTCCACCATTTTCAAAGCCATTCTTAATCACATTTCTGAATACAGCTGTTGACTGTTTATCCATTCTCAGTGTCCTTAATATGTGGTTGTGTCTGGTCATCTTTCTTAATACAGCTGTTTACTGTTTATCCATTCTCAGTGTCCTTAATATGTGGTTGTGTCTGGTCATCTTTCTTAATACAGCTGTTTACTGTTTATCCATTCTCAGTGTCCTTAATATGTGGTTGTGTCTGGTCATCTTTCTGAATACAGCTGTTGACTGTTTATCCATTCTCAGTGTCCTTAATATGTGGTTGTGTCTGGTCATCTTTCTTAATACAGCTGTTTACTGTTTATCCATTCTCAGTGTCCTTAATATGTGGTTGTGTCTGGTCATCTTTCTTAATACAGCTGTTTACTGTTTATCCAATATACAATAAAATGTCTACAATTATACTACTTACTTCCTGTGTCCTGGGAACTACGTCAGACATTATGTTTTCAATGTTCGGCACATGTACTGCATTCTTATTCCCCTACAACATGTCATCTATTTTGCATGTTCCAGTAGGTTTGGACAGATCCTCAGGTGGTCTGGGTCTTGAAAGTCTTTCCATGTTGATCAATGATGCTTCAGTAGTGAAAATATTGGCTGACTGATGTGTTAATTACACTAATATTATTCATTTACCCCAGTCACAGGAGATACATTGTAATCATTGATGTTTTATTCAGTTTTTGTGTATGTTATCCCTTATAAGATGAGAATTTCTAATAAAAACTTCAAATTGTGATAGAAATTTGACACATCTTGTTATTGTCATGTGGGTGTTCGTTCTCAATCTCCCGCTACCAAGCACTGAACAGGGCTTTGGAAGTAGCAGGATGTAGTCCTGAAAACGGAATGCGTTGTGTCGCTAGTTTACAGCTTGACTGAGATATTTGCATCTTTAGGTCCGACAAATCCGTCTTCGGCAGCATTGTCATGTAAGTTGACATTATCCTTGCTAAAAACTTCAAGCATTTCCTGCAGGTGCTATCACAACATGACGTCATAATAGCTGCTTAAAGATGGCCACCCCATTAGTAATATGCAAGAAAGCTTTCTGTTACCCATTTATTTTATCAGAGAAGTTCTAAAAGCTATTGAAATTCATTGGCAAATGAAGGTTCTTCTTCTTCTTCGTTCATTCTCAACCTCCCACTACCAAACACTGAAAGGGCTTAAGTAGCAGAATGTAGTCCAGAGAACGGAATGCGATGTGTCGTAGTTTACAGCTTGGCTGCGATATTTGCACCTTTCGGTCCAACACATCCTACTTCAGCAAGCATTTTTTGAGTACCGGGTTAGCATTCCCTCTTCGATCCCTTCTCCTTAGCCAGTCTGCCCTGATGCAGCCTGTAATCCAGGATCACCGAGTGGAGGTGTAGAAGGGTCTTGGCAGCTATGGTTCGCTGGTCCTGACGCTAACAGTCAGCTATGGGTCGCTGACCACTGCAGCTCTTGCGCTGCTCAGCATCTTGATCCCAAATGAAGGTTCTGAATGGTGATGAATGTCTGCCGCTTTAGCAAGTGTACGGGTGGAATAGGACATTTTGAAACAGCATGAGTTCTGTGACAGACTATTCTCAACCAGGTCAGGCACATCGAGTAGTGACACAAGCGTCAATCAGAACAGCTGAATGCATCGTAATAAAAGAAATCAGAGTGACTGTGAATGAAATAATCCCACTTCTGGGCATCAGTCAAAGTTCAACACACTACATCATCCAGGATACAAAGTGTCTGTAAAGTGGGTGTCATGGCAGCTGACTCTAGAATTAAAATAACGACACAGTGCATGAGTAGCACCACATAAGTAAAAAAAAAACTGCAGTCAATAATATATACTTAAACTATACTTGTCTTGTGGGATGAATGTTGAGGTAATGTCCTTGACAAACTGCAGTAAATAATATATACTTAAACTATACTTGTCTTGTGGGATGGATGTTGCTAACAAATGAACAAGCCTGGGAGTCGCCCCTCACTTCCTAGTAAATACGAGACTCACAAATCTGCAGATACTATCACTTTCAATATATAAACATAGCTAAGAAAACCTGTCTTGAGTTCAGTGGCAGTACAAAACACATGAGGGCAGGGTGGTGAAAGGAAGATATCATATTTCAATGGCCTGTAAGAATGTTGGTGAAGAGTTTATCTATGCTTTACACCCAACCTGCTGCAGAATGAGAAAACCAGACCTGGAAACTTAGCAAATAGGAGTAGCATGCAGTCTTGTAGTTGCCATATAATTTAAACACGGTAGATAGGAATTCTTTCAAAATATCATATTTTCTCCCCATCTTTAATGGCTAATGAAGTGCAAACAAGGTTAACAGAAGTGAATAAAATTATTATAAAAAACGGTCACAGACATTGACAATGTTCTAACGTACAACTGCATGTTTAACCTTATTTTTAATTCAGCCATTGCTTGTATTGAGTTCTACTGTAGTCTCTGAGCCATTTGATTATTCATTTCTAGTAAAATACTCTGGTAGAAGACTCTCCAATTCATGACAATGCACACCCTGCCAATCACACAGGCTAAAAGCAGAAGCAGTCTGTTTTCTGGGTTTGAAACAAAGCTAAAGAAATAACAGCCCCATATATGATGGAGGAATAAAAGAGTGAATTACTCATTTCTCTGGTGATTGAAATATGTTCTCATCATCATTATAATCATTATCACTATCATGATCATCAAAATCATGTCAGCTCCCTGTGAAGCATATGTCTTGAACAACTACACATCTAGTCATGTTGACCTGCCCATTTCTATTGACATGTTTGTGGTTAACAGTTTCTACAGGGTGGAATAGGTAGCCCCATGCCCAACCCTCTTCAAATTTTGTATGGTTTCATTTGTTGAAGCATAAGTCCAACACTGCGTTTGGCTTTAAAGAAAGTCTAATTCCAGAAACTTATGAGTTTATAATAAATCATACATGAAAGGTGCAGGAGCAATTCCAAATTGGGCATGATAAAATGAAACATTTCACATAAGAGCAAGGAAGTAGTACGGTAGTCAAGTTATATTAATCATTAGTAACACCTAAATTGGAGTACTGTGTTCAGGTGTGGAGTCCAGAAAACAGAGTGGATATAGACATGATGGAAAGGTACAAAGAAGAGCTACAAAAATGATCGCCGGGTTTCAGAATGATAGTTTTTCAAAGTACAAACGGATACAAGAACAAGATGGCATAGCTACAAAATGTTTAAAGACAGGTCTAGATTAGGTATTAGGAAATTATTTTTTTGTCAGAGAGTGGTGAATTCTTGGAATACATTGTTGAAGGATGTAGTGGAAACAGAGTCAGTTAATGCATTTAAAAATAGATTGGATGCTCACAGTATTTTCGGTATCTATGGAGTGAAATAAACTGGTTGTATTCAGACTTTGTAAAGCCTTCTAAACCAGTATAATGAAGTTAGGTTTAAGGTAAGTCACTTCCTGTGTGGTTTCTTAGTTGCCAGACCTATGCACAACCCACCTAGCCACTTGTGACACGCCTGACAGACTACTGTGTTATTCTCTTTGCTCCCTTTTTGAGCCCTGGAAAAGTTCTCTAGAAAAGTAAATTCTTTCAAAATAACTCATTTTCTCTCCATCCATCTTATTAAAATATTTCTTTACAGAAAGAACAAAAACAAACTCGGACTGAATTAGTTTAGGAAAGGAAAGGGGCAATACTGCTTGCTCAGTCTGTCTTTCTTCTACTACTGTTTCATTATCCCCCCTGTTAAAATATCTGCTAAAATACAGAAACACTTCTTTACCAATAGTCATTCTTCTTCTTCTTCAGAGTTCCTCTAGCTTAAAAAAAAAAAAATTGTTGTATTTGTCTTTGTATTAGCCCTTTTGAAGACAGAAAAAAAGGCAACTAGTGATTACACTATAGAATCTCGATCAAAGGCAACATGCATTCCAACAATATGGCATTCCAACAATATGGTCATACAGTACTTAGTTGTAAGTGGTTTCTTCTATTGAAATGAATTGTTTTCTTTGTCTCTATTATACAACGCACTTTGCATTTAACTTCGTGCCATGCCAATTTGTCATTTTTGGTTTTTTTGAGCTATATTTGGTGATTATTTAATATTGTAGGCCCCAGCTGCTGCATGGCCAATTGATTGTGATGCCTGTTTGCTGAAAAAGAGGACAGCATGAAAAACTGCCAAAGAACATCCCCAGCAAAATCTAGCATAAGACAAGAGTTGAACATAGAGGAGAGAACTGGTTTATCAATTCCATTTTGGGCCAGAAAATTTAAATACTTTCTGTAGCATTTTAAATGTTGGGTTTTGTAACTGGTGGTTCATATTCATGTAGTAAACTGGTGGTTCATGTAGCACTTTGACTGGTGTGTTATAGCACTTTGACTGGTGGTTCATGTAGCACTTTGACTGGTGGTTCATATAGCACTTTGACTGGTGGTTCATGTAGCACTTTAACTCGTGGTTCATGTAGCACTTTGACTGGTGGTTCATATAGCACTTTGACTGGTGGTTCATGTAGCACTTTGACTGATGGTTCATGTAGCACTTTGACTGGTGGGAACTGGTGGTTCATGTAGCACTTTGACTGGTGGTTCATGTAGCACTTTGACTGGTGGTTCATGTAGCACTTTGACTGGTGGGTCATATAGGGCTAACTGGTGGTTCATGTAGTGCTGACTAATGGTTTATGTAGTGCTTTGACTGGTGGTTCATGTAGCACTTTGACTGGTGGTTTTTGTAGGTCTTTGACTGGTGGTTTATGTAGCACTGTCTGGTGGTTAATGTAATACTTTAACTAATAGTTTATGTAGCACTGATTGATAGTTTATGTAGTACATTGACTGATGGTTTATGTAGCACTTTTACAGGTTGTTTATATAGTACTGGACGGTTCTTGTAGTACTTTGACTGGTAGTTTATGTAGTACTTTAACTGATAGTTTATGTAGCACTGTACTAGATTGTTTATGTAGTACTTTGAATAGTAGTTTATGTAACACAGAATGGTGGTTTATGTAGCACTGACTGGTGGTTTTTATAGTACTTTGGCTGGTGGTTTATGTAGCAGTCTGACTGGTGGTTTTTGTAGCAATTCATTGGTGGTATCTGGAGCACTTATGCTGGTGGTTTATGTAGCACTCTGACTGGTGGTTTATGTAGCACTTTGGTTGGTGATTTGATTTTTCCTGCAGCATGAAAAATTGCTAAAGAACATCCCCAGCAAAATCTAGCATAAGACAAGAGTTGAACATAGAGGAGAACTGGTTTATATCAATTCCATTTTGGGCCAGAAAATTTAAATACTTTGGACACATCAAGAGACACAACGGACTTGAGAGAACAGTGATGGAAGGTATGGTGCCAGACAAATGAGGCAGGGGTAGACCAAGAAGACGATGGCACCAAGATATCAGGAATGCATGGGTATGACTTGCAGAGGCTGGAGTTTTGGCAAGAGAACGAGTTTCTTTCAGACAGACAAGGATTTTTATTTTTATATAAACAATTTACTGTTAAGTTTTATTTAATAAGTGCAAGAAAAAGACAATGTATTTTGCAGATAATACCCTTTATGGTATTAAATAGTGTCACAAATGTAAACATACGCAGTACGATCTGACAGTTTATCACCATATCTAGATTTCCTGTCAAAAAGACACACAAACTTCAATAGTGCAGCCATGTGATACAGATGGGCTATCTAATATGATTCTCAGGGGCACAGTTCCTTGCAAAAGGCAAAGAGGTCATTCTAAGATCTGTTGACAGATTAATCTCAGTGGCACAGGCGGTCATTCTAAGATTTGTTGACAGATTATTCTCAGGGGCACAGTTCCTGGCAAAAGTAAAAGAGGTCATTCTAAGATGTGTTGACAGATGATTCTCAGGGGCACAGGAGGTCATTCTAAGATTTGTTGACAGATGATACTCAGGGGCACAGTTCCTGGCAAAAGTAAAAGAGATCATTCTAAGATGTTATTGACTGATGATTCTCAGGGGCACAGTTCCTGGCAAAAGTAAAAGAGATCATTCTAAGATGTTATTGACTGATGATTCTCAGGGGCACAGTTCCTGGCAAAAGTTAAAGAGATCATTCTAAGATGTTATTGACTGATGATTCTCAGGGGCACAGTTCCTGGCAAAAGTAAAAGAGATCATTCTAAGATGTTATTGACTGATGATTCTCAGGGGCACAGTTCCTGGCAAAATTAAAAGAGATCATTCTAAGATGTTATTGACTGATGATTTTCAAGGGCACAGTTCCTGGCAAAAGTTAAAGAGATCATTCTAAGATGTTATTTACTGGTGATTCTCAGGGGCACAGTTCCTGGCAAAAGTAAAAGAGATCATTCTAAGATGTTATTGACTGATGATTCTCAGGGGCACAGTTCCTGGCAAAAGTAAAAGAGGTAATTCTAAGATGTGTTGACAGATGATTCTCAGAAATTGACAAGAAAACCTTGAAAGAGACTGAAACACTGACAAGACAATGCAAGAAATAATCACAATAATGGAAAATAAGAAAAACTAAGAATACCAAAAAAAATGTGTATATTATAACTTAAGGAGAAGATAATGGTAACGTGTTTTTAAGTCTTGTCAATGACCGGCCAAACTCGGATGTGACCTAAACCTTCTTGTGAACCACCCCAGCCAAGCTAGACTTTTCCTGGAGTCACCTTCATCATCTGACATTCAACAGCCAACTCAGAACTGGTATGGACCAGAGGAATATGACTGTGTAATTAAAACAAAGCATTGTTCGCAACATGCACTATATATCTTTGCTAGTTCTCAGTCATCAATGATCTCTTCTCTATCTGTCTCAGCTAGAAGTTCCAGGGGTTCCAAAGAAAAGTAGGGTCAGGTGACCAGATGACTAGAGGTTCAAAACAACAAGGTTGGCAAAAACAAGAGAGTCAGGCATCAATAATGATGAGCAGAAACGATGGCAGCAAATACTGTGCTGCGACACTGTTGGAAAGTCGAAGCAGGTGGTTGAGAATCAGCAAAGAGTTGGAAATTTGATCGCAAAACAGACGATCAATATCTCCATCAGTCCACGGGCACTACTAGTCGTCTCTCAGCTGTCTCGCCTTGACATCCTGGTGGTTCTTAACTTAACTTAAAGTTTTTATACTGGTTTAGAGGACTGCAGAGTCTGTATACAACCAGTTTCTTTTACATTCACTTGATCTAAAAATATGCACATCCAATTTATTCTTGAATGTATTAATTGACCCAGCCTCCACTATTTCCTGTCACAATGCATTCCAAGCATTCGATACTGACTAAAAAAATATTTTCCTTCATTGAAGATCAACACAGATGACCATGGAAGGCTGTGATGGGGCTGGTAACTACACTTGCCGAAAAACCAATAAGAATCACACTACAAACAAATAGATCCAGGATTCGAATTTAGCTGGGTAGGATCAATCCAAATGTACTAATTTGGGGTCTATGATATGATCTGCAATTGGAGTATGGTTGAATTATTATTATATAAATTCATGCCAGCTATCACACAGCACAAAACAAAGATGAAGAAAAAAGTTGATAGAGAGTTTATCAACAAAATCTTTATAGTACAAGAGATGGGATCAAGATGCTGAGCAGCGCATGAGCTGCAGTGGTCAGCGACCTATAGCTGACTGCTAGCATCAGGGCCAGCGAACCAGAGCTGCCAAGACCCTTCGACACCTCCACGCAGTGATCCTGGATAACAGGCTGCATCAGGGCAGACTGGCTAAGGAGAAGGGATCGAAGAGGGAATGCTAACCTGGTACTCAAAAAATGCTTGCTGTAGTCAGATGTGTTGGACCGAAAGGTGCAAATATCACAGTCAAGCTGTAAACTACGACACAACGCATTCCGTTCTCTGGACTACATTCTGCTACTTAAGCCCTTTCAGGGTTTGGTAGCTGGAGATTGAGAACGAACGAAGAAGAAGAAAAAGCACAAGAGATTAAACATTTAAAAAAATAAAATATTAAAGACACAGCTAGGAAAAGCAAGAAAAGAACAATAAAGACAAATAGATGAGATAAATCAATTAATTAAAATAAAGAACAAGGATGACAAAGAAAATAGAAAAAAACATAAAAATTGGAAAATAAACACGATGAAGAGTAGGGCAGAATAAGGAAATATGAAGCGAGAGAAGCTAATCAAAAGACACATTCTAAAAATAATAGATGAAAGAAAGAACTGATTAATAGGAAGAAAAAAGCAAGCAAAAATCAAATGAATAAGTTTATAGTATCACTACAGAGTCATCCTAGTGGAAAAGAATAGGATAACTAACCTTACAAGTGTTACCGGGACTCAAATGGAAGTAAAGAATAAAAATACTACAACCACTGACGAGCATGTTTTAAGAGGCGACTAAGGAGGGTTGAGCATGGAGTTGGCTACACCATGCAGTAGAAACTTTAAGCAAAAAAAACTTTAATAAATATCAACAGGTCAACATTTAATGTTGAAGACCTATGCTCCACAGGCAGCAAAAAAGGTTTTGATTGATTGATTGAACCTTCCAAGATTGTTGCAAAAGGTGACAAAAGGAAATTGTGCATGGAGCTAGCAACCTCATCATGTAAAACCATTCCTATTGAAACCAACACTGCAAATATTCAGATACAAGCTTCCAGTGCAGATACCAACTGTAGTGGCGGCTCTATGCTTCATTTGGAGTGTAAAGTCTAATCATTATCATAGAAACAGAATACTCAACTGGAACTGATCAAAACCTGACAGTTCAGACAACCTGTTTCTTCATCCTAATTCCTCATTTCCCCGCCCTGTGGAGCACATGTGCTCCAACTGCTGCTCAACAACTATCTTCAACCTTAGGTCATCCCATGTTTTTCACCTTATGAGACTTGAGATTCTCAAGGGTATGTCAGGTTGTATCGACAGGTTGTTTCAAGAGGGTATGTCTGAACTATCAAAAACATTTCTCTTTTTAATCTTCATTTGAATAGATAGTTGTCTAGTCTACCTCCGCAGGATTTTGTAAAAAAAAAAATGTGGGGGGTGTAGGACAAGAACAAGAATAGCACCACTGCCTTACACCACTGCCTTAAGAGGCAATTTACTGTGTAGCATGGCATAACATCGGCCATGGTTAGGTGGTTTGTTCAAAGCAGCATAGATGGCGTCTAAAAGGTTGCGGGTCTACTTTGCTCTAGTGTTTGAATCTATTGAAATGGACTCGCACATCGGTTAACCATCCTACGTAAGCGCTTGTCTAAACGCAGCAGAGTATTAGGAGTATTAAGCTGCTCGAAGCTAGCCCGCTAAGCAGGAAATCCTTCTCCCGGCTACATCCAGCTTATACCAGAGCTGGGACCTGCACATGGGGCATCTGCTCCTGTAGATGTACAGATCAACTCAGAACTAAGAAGAACATCATTGAGCATTGAGCACTCAAAGAAATGATGATCAACGGTTTTGTATGGATGTGTACACAGCTGGCACACTGAAGTATGTTGTGGTTGGATTTTGTTCAGGTGCTTGTTAAGTGGGATGTGTTAAGTTCTCAGGTGAAAAAAATGTTACTCTGATCTTTCATTGTGAGAATATTGATACTATATGGGTTGAGACTTGCCATATGTCTGTAGACCTTTCTCCCTGTGAGTGCACTAACTGCCGAGGCATAGTTACCTACATTCGAAATGATATTCAACGATAGGATACACATATAACAGTCCTTTCTACAGATATGGTGGAAGTCCCCATCTGGCATACAGGTTCAAAATATACTATATACAACATTTACAGCCCCCTAAAGATGACTTGCAACTTGTCTGATCTACATATCATAAACCACTCCTTGTACATGGCTTCAATGGGCATTTGCCTCATTAGGGTTACACTGAACACAACTGTACTAGAAAATTGATCAAAGAGCTCTGTGATGCAACCAACCTAACACTGTATAACCATTGATATTTTGTTTCTGGTCATTTGCTTCGTTGTCTAAAGTGGAGTGCATTCTACTGTGTTTTGCACCTTACAGCCCAGTGCATCCAATTCCAGTCCACATATTTTTTAACTGGTTAACTTCTCATAAGTTCATGCTGGTTCATGAATTGGAACAGATGCAATTTGGTTTGTGAGTCATGCCACTATCCACTAAGCTATGTCATCCCTCAATCCACTGATATTGAAACTGATATTACAGATGCTTGGATACAGAATGCATGTGAAGGGATGAATTGTAGTAATGCTCCTATGCTTCACTTGGAGCAAAAAGGTATATCATCATCATCAACCTTAGCAATCTGCTAAGTTTCTCAACCTTAAAACAGATTGGTCCATTTAGTGATGGAACTTTAAAACCCCTCGACTACCCAAACAATGGGAAAAATGTCATATGACAGTTTTTACAGTGATGAGACGAAGCTAGAGTTTCATATAGGGTGAATGGTGCCGAAGATGCAGCACAGCGAATTAGCTGACAAAGAGCTGACCAAGACTCTATTCCACCTCCAATAGGGGGCCCCGGAAACAGGCTGCATTAGTGTAGTCTGGTTAAGAGGATATGGATCGCACTGGGAATGTAAACCCGCTAACCAAAAATGGCAGTTGAAACTAGATTTGTCAGGCCGAAAGATCGCAGCCTCATTGTAAACTACAAAACATCGAAATTTTTAAGGAAAAATGAAAAAGAAAAAGAATTGAGGGCAAATGGGAACTGAGACGCTAGTTCGTTCAGGCACAACATACCAACCAGGATGTCATGTCAGGGTCAGGCACAATATATTGCACAAGACCTCTACCTCTCTTCCATGTAGCATTCACTGGAAACAGACTGTTTTTAAGGCAGTCTGGCTGACGAAATGTGGATGACATGATCTCGGTAGTGGTGAGCATCACGCAGATGAAGCCAAGCATAGCCCAACCACCTGGAGGACCACGGCCCACCTTCATCAGTACGCTCAGAATGTGAGAAACGCTGCTAGAACCCACCACTTAACACCCTTTTCAGGGCACACAAAAGAGTAAGTATACTCATTGTTAGTATTAAACAACAACAATATAGGATCAATAGAGTAGAGAACACTAGTTGAACTAATCCTGGCATGGCAGTGACATTCAGTTTTTTCTTAGTCCCCTGTATTACTTTTACAAAAAACCATACAACTGTGCGCTTCCTTAAATATACAACACATTATATGATGATCTTCTCATGTAATTTGTTATTTTTATTACCTTTATTTTGTTCAAATTTTAACTGTGTTCAATGTTAACGTGCTATCTATGATGTCTTTCTGTTAACATGACAGAAAATAAAATGGTGTGTGTAAAAATAAAAATTCCCAAGTAGCTCATGAATAGTATTATATTCTCTAAATTTCGAAATCTTGTAAATTATATTCTTGTTAGCTTTTATTTTTGTTTGTTTGTTGCTTCAATGAGTCTATAAGTTTTTTCTTTCTTTTCACTTTTTGACCTGCTTGTGCCTTTCAGCGTCAGGTCATGAAAAGGTTTCTTGACCGGGCCCTAGTATGTTCTTCGTACAAGGGAAGCTGTACAGCTTCTCTAATCTCTAATTTTTGCTATCCATCTTTTGCGTGGTTGGCCTTTGACTTTGTATCCATTGTATCTGTATAGCATTGCTTTCTGAGGGATACTATCTGGTGTTTTGACACGTCACGTGGCCAAACAATTTGGTTTGCTGTCTTTTGATGAGGTCTAGCACCTACTTGTCTCCTAATATCTTTGTTTCTGATTCTATCCATTCTTGTTACTTCAAGCAATCTGTGCAAGCATCTCCGTTGTTATAATGTTTCTCTTATCTTTGTTTGTTAATGTCCAACTCTGGCACTAACAGCACAATGTAGGTAGGAGTATTGTGTTGTATAGTGTTCTTTCTATATCTATTGTCACGTGCTTGCATAGTAATGTTGGAGACATTTGCCCAATGATTTGACATGCTGTATTATGACCGTTTTGAATTAACAGAGCTAAGCCAGAGATTATTGTAGATCAGCTAATTTTAGTTTGTAAACATACATCCATTTATAGTTCTGACTCATCTTTTATGCCTCTTTCATATATGAAATGAAGTCTTCACCAAAATACTTTGAAAACACAGGCAATGCAAAATATGAAGAAAAATGTGCCTTTAGGAAGACAATTAACAATACATAAAAAAGATTTTAAATAAAATAAACATATTCTTATAATTAGCTTCATAAATGCAAATAGACTGAGATGAAAGTATATACAGTATAAGCTATTTGCAATAATGAACACCAGAAAAAAGCAAGTAGCCAGAGATGGAATGAAAAAAACCAGTTGTAATACAGTTGTAATAACAAAAATCATAAAAGCAAATAAACTGACAGAAAATTATAAAATAAACCCATTGTAATAATGAACATGATAAAAGCAAATAGGTGGAGAATGGACAGATATACTTTTTGATCTTGTTGAATTATAAAAGTAGGGCGAGAGACAACAAAAGTAGCAATGAATTCAATTAAATATACAGCAATAGACCACAAAGCAAATATATATTCAACTGAGGGAGGAGTGAATCTACAAGACTAAGAACGGGAGAAACTAATACCAAAACAAAATTTAGACATTGTTGAGACTGTGTCATCATAGCTCAATGGCTCATTAAAAATGCAATTACTGGTGTGCATCTGATGAGTCTAGTGATAGATACAGGTAGGTTCAGAGATGTGATCACCCTGTGTGGAGTGTTTTATAGGAGGAGAGATGGGTAGGTTCAGAGATGAGATCACCCTTAATGTAGAGTGTATTACAAGAAGAGAGATAGGTAGGTTCAGAGATGAGATCACCCTTAATGTAGAGTGCATTACAAGAAGAGAGATAGGTAGGTTCAGAGATGAGATCACCCTTAATGTAGAGTGCATTACAAGAAGAGAGATAGGTAGGTTCAGAGATGAGATCACCCTTAATGTAGAGTGTATTACAAGAAGAGAGATAGGTAGGTTCAGAGATGAGATCACCCTTAATGTAGAGTGCATTACAAAAAGAGAGATAGGTAGGTTCAGAGATGAGATCACCCTTAATGTAGAGTGTATTACAGGAGGAGAGATAAGTAGGTTCAGATATGAGATCACCCTTAATGTAGAGTGTATTACAGGAGGAGAGATAAGTAGGTTCAGATATGAGATCACCCTGTGTTAATCCTAGGGTCCTTTACTGAGGGAAAAATTATAGGACCACTGCAGCTTCATGCATGTTATAAAATGCAACTAAAGACGGATGTGGATTGGGCTGGCAACTCATCTTGAAAAACAAATTTCTACAGAAATCAACACTGCAAGAGTACACAAAATGTATTGGTACAGGCTTCCGGTAAGTGATCATTGTCACTGGTCGCTACATGCTTCACAAAGAGAGTAATAGAGAGAGGCAGAGACAGACAGTCAGTGAGAGAGTGAGACATTATGCGAGAAAGAAAATGCAACAGATAGAGAGAAAGAGTTAGTGACATAGAGAGACAGAGAGATAAAGACAGACAGAGAAACAGAAGGAGGGAAGGATAGAGTGAAACAGGGAGAGAAAGAGATAGAGATACAAGATGAAACAACATCACATATCATTCATGCTAAACTACAGTGGTAATACTCACCCTAGCTACTGACTCGAAATGTTCATGACTCTTTTGTAATGCTTTGGCTCGTTGTAAGGACTTGCCAATGGATGTATTTTTCTTGAGGAAAACATCACCATGGTTGTTCAACCAGTCAATTACCTGGAGAGATTCCAAAGGAAAATATGACACGTGTGAACATTATTGCAAGCCCAGTCAACCAGCTACATTTCATTCTACATAGAACATAGGGCCTACACTGTAGAAGACTTCAGATTCTGACAGAATCTGACAGTGCTTCTCGGTTTATCTTTGTCTGTCCGTCCTGTTCGGTTGCCCTGCTTCTGCCCCTCCGCAGTGAAATGTCCTATTTTCTCACTGATTCTACTTGCCTCTCTCTTTCAACTTTCTGTTGTTATTTTGTTGTTGTTTAATGCCCATAATGAGTAAGTTTACTCTTTTGTGCCCCATGAAAAGGACATTAAGTGGTGGGTTGTAGTAGATGGAGTAGCTTTTCACACATCACAAGCATGTTGATGAAGGTGAGCCTTCAGGTGGTTGTGCTATGCTTGGCTTCATCTATGTGGCACTCAATACTATGGGGATCACATTGATCCACATCTCCTAACACCGGACATTCAAAAAGATGATGTTCAACAGTTTCATAGTAATGTGTGCACAACCAGCAATCTGGAGTATGTTCTGGTTGGATTCTGTTCAAGTGACTGTTAAGTTGTATGTGTTGAGTGGGAAGTCGGAAAATGGTGCTTTGGTCTCTACGTTGTCTTTGGGATTTAGGATGGCCATATGTTTGTAGATTTCTCTTCCAGTATTTTCTGTTGAACATCTATTCAGCCAGGCCTCTTTGTTCGCAGTCTTTAGTAGTTGTTTGACTGTCATCCACTTCAGAACATCAGTCCTTAAAAAAAATGTAAGACTTGAATGTCTTCATAAATTAGCTAATGTGAGACGTATAAAAGTAATTATCATCATCATTGGCTCTTTCCGTCTTGTCAGACAATAGTAATTGTGCTTTGACAAAAAAAAGGTATGCAACTACAGTCTATGACGGTAACGGATGTAAGACCAATTCGGGCAGAGAAGCGTCTTCAGCAGTATGTGCAAGGAAACACTTCGCATGGTGTGGCGTATCTTCTCAAACGCTGAGTCTTCAGCCTATCAGCAATCAGCATCTCCCGTGTCTGTATTCCGTGCTTAATCCTGCTCCTCCATGTAACACGATCCATGGCGCTCTGTTCCCATGGTTCCAAATCGATGCCTGCATCATTCATATTCCGCTTGCATAAATTCTTGTACCGAAGTAGAGGCCAACCCCGAGACCTTTTCCTCAACTGTAATTCCCCATAGAGAAGATCTTTTGGTATTCTGCCATCATCCATCCTCCGAAAGTAATAATTGTTACAATAATAGTAATAATATTGTAATAATTGGTGAAGTCATGTACTTCGTCATTGATGTCACTGCTATTAATGCAGAGGTTTGCAACCAGCATGAGAAATTGTAGGATTTCAGGGAACTGAGCTTCAGTTTAGTGTATGTTAAGTAATTAGTTATAGCATGCATATCAGGTACACAGGGTCAACTGTTCATCCCGAGGCACCTGAAATGCTGCACCATGGTGTGCGAGGCCACAATCCTAGATCTGCTATTCGTGGACGATTGCGCCGTCAACACTTGCTCAGAAAAAGTTATACAGTCCACAATAAGAAGGTTTCGGCAGCATGCAGTAACTTTGGTCTCACGATCACTACCAGGAAAACTGAGGCACTATTCCAGTCTGCCCCAGGAGAGCCGTACATTGAACCAAACATTACTGTACAGAACCAACGTCTCCAAACAGTCGCTAGTTTTCCCTACCTAAGCAGCATCCTCACTGGAAAGGCAAATATCGACAGTGAGGTCAATAACAGGTTTGCTAATGCGAGATCTGCATTTGGGAGGTTCCAAATAAATGTCTAGAATCGACAAGGCATCAGTGTCGCCAGCAAGATAACAGTGTATTGTGCTGTGGTGTTGTCCACTCTGCTGCACGTCTGTGAGACATGAACAGTGTATTGTGCTGTGGTGTTGTCCACTCTGCTGCATGTCTGTGAGACATGGACAGTGTATTGTGCTGTGGTGTTGTCCACTCTGCTGCACGTCTGTGAGACATGGACAGTGTATTGTGCTGTGGTGTTGTCCACTCTGCTGCATGTCTGTGAGACATGGACAGTGTATTGTGCTGTGGTGTTGTCCACTCTGCTGCACGTCTGTGAGACATGGACAGTGTATTGTGCTGTGGTGTTGTCCACTCTGCTGCACGTCTGTGAGACATGGACAGTGTATTGTGCTGTGGTGTTGTCCACTCTGCTGCACGTCTGTGAGACATGGACAGTGTATAGCTCAATCATTTTCACTTGTGCTGTCTGCGTAAGCCGCTCAGGATCAGGTGACAGGACAAAGTGCCTAACTCTGAAATTCTTAGAGATACTAACATGTTGAGCATCTATAGACGTCTAAAATTGGCTTAGCTATGATGGACGGGACATGTTGTTCACATGCCAGATAAACGCAGTCCTAAGCAGCTAGGATATGGTGAGCTCAAAACAGACAGACTCTCACAAAAGGGCAGAAGAAACGCTACCGAGACTCCTTGAAAGTGTCTCTGAAATGCTTCACTATTGCTATCACCTCCAGGGAGATGCTAGCACAAAACTATACCACCTAGTGATCTAGTATCACAACAGGTGCTCAGATAGTGGAGAGTACAGCCATTGCGACGAAAGCAAAAGTGTGCTGCCCGAAAGACCAATACTCACAACGATTCCACTGTCGGCTCCCCACATGTGTGTCCTGACTGTGGCAGGGTGTGCTGTTCCAGGATTAGTCTATAGTCATCAGAGAGCACATGTTTTACGACAATAGTCTGATGCTGTCGCTATCTTCGCATGCGATGACCAAAGCAACTTTTATTATTATTCATATTTTTTATGCACATTTTTTTACATTCATACTTTTATTCCAACGTTAAAACGTTTTCAATTTTTGAATATAGGGAATATTATTTTGACATATGGTGAAAAGGGGGCATGGTGCAAAAAAGGTTGAAGACCTCTGTGCTAATGGCAGCATTTGATTAACAAGGGGGACAACTACATATGTTTGGGACTTATTTATGAAAAATTTAAATTGCATTTCACATATCATACATAGTTAAAACCTTTTCAGGTAATCCGACACCAAAATATGTATGCATACATGAATCGTAGTTTAAATTCTGTTTTACTTTATTCTCAAATTGTTCTATTGTTGAATACAATTTAATGCTAGAGAGCGAGATCTACATTACCTAATGTGTGGCAACCAAAAGATCTATAGTTTATTAGTTAACTCTGGTTTCTCTTCACAACGCATAAATCTTTCGCCTTTTACTAAAGATTTCCGTGGAGAGGAGCAATATAATGAGTCTAAAGTCTATTTTTCAAACCCTCTCTGCAGGGTATATAAATTCAATGACAATGAATGGCTGAACTACTTGTTATGTTGACATAGAAAGATTAATTTCATTTAGAAACAAATCTTCACAAAGTCAGCTTAATTAATTTCATTTTGGGAAGCATTCTTCGCAACCCTGACCTCTCTGATATTCCAAAGGGGGTATGTGGTGTTACCGAGCTTTGTCCAATTTGAGACAAATTTCATGTTGGTGGTGTATGTCACAATTGTTTACATGCCAACCAGCTGGTGTGGACTGACCACCAAAACTCACTTTCACTGCTGAGTACCTTGTGACAGACCAGACAAAGCTACCATTCAATAATTAAATTCAAAACAGTCTAGAAGATTGCTGTGGCGAAACAGAAGCAGATGTGCACAGAATACTAACAGCCTGGACGTGGTGGTTTTTCTGTGCAAACCAAGGTGACCTCTTTCAATACACAGAACCAACTAGGACCAGAAGGACAGAATTTACTTTCTGCAAGAGCACAATACACTGACTGACTAAAATCATTGTTTGAGTTAGAGATCCTTCGTTTATGGGCTTCATCTAACAACTCACTCTGGTTTTAGGGCTCCAGAAGTGACGTGCACCTTGCCCTCACTTGTTAGTAAGACAACTCCTGCAACAACAAGGTCAAGAACTAAGCTTCTGCAGTCAGAGGCCATATATTGTTCATGCATTTTGTTACAACTGAGAGCTCATTCAAAATCCACCTCAATCCATGACAGAATTTGAGATAAGAAGATAGTCTCATCATTTGTCTTGTCTTTTGTACCTGAAGAACAGCTCACAGAACCAGACTTTCTTGCACTTGGGTGTCCCAATGTGTGCTCAGTCGCTTTCATTGCTAAAAGTGCCAACAACAAGCATGAATTCTATAACTCTCGTAGCAGCTGCTGATTTGTCCCCTGACTTTGTCAGATATCCATTTACAGCTAGGTCAACTGGGAAAAGCGGTCAAACCATGAATAAACCCACGACATTCCCAGGCTGTCAAACTGAGCACGACATGATTTGAACTTGGTACACCGGTGCAAAATGCTCACAGCTCATTCTCCACACACTCCTCCATGAAGAAGATTAACTGGTCGTAACCTAGATTATTATTGTTTTGTGTGTGTGCCAAAGTCAGACTGATATATGCTTGGCTTTTTCAAAACTTGTAGAGAATATGAGCCAACAACTCCAAGCACTGCTAGGCTGGCCATGTAGTCAGAAGGAAAAACAAACACCGGAGAACAGAACAGCAACCACTCTGTGGTACCATGCTAGAAAAAAAGACAACTCCCCCCAAATCCAGATGGCAAGATTCGCTCGAGCCGCACAACACTTACGATCCTAAAACAAACAAATTAGCCATCAACTGGACAGCCCGTGCCTGAGACAGAATCGACTGGAAACCGAGATGAGACCAGCACAAAACCAAAACACGCAGCACTGCTCAAGCCGAGCTGGCTAAACAGAAAAATGCACCCATCGGCTACTAGCAACTCCCACAGGAGTTAGGACCTGCACAAGGGTTAATGCCCTTGTAGACGCATAAGTCAACTTAGACTAAGAAGAATATGAGCATGCTTTCATACAGACAGGTCATGTCCAGACCAAATCACAACTCAAAATTGTTAAAAACTATGATTGCAGATTCTTGTAAGATCTTCTAGGTTTGCCTTTAATTACCCACCTGTTTCACATCCTGTTGGAATAACCTTAGTCCTAGCCTCTGATGCAGCTTGACCTTCTTGCCGTGCCAAATTTGTTCTAAATGTCGCTGATGAGCTAGAACCTGAAAAACAACAAGTATCAGTGAGTCAGAATTATTGGCTTGAATATTTTTGTACATTTCCAGTAACATACAATTATGGAAACAAACACAGACACTGTTAAATTAATTGTTTCGACCTATCTCTTGGTTCATAAATTTGATTCTGCGACTGACTCAAAGAAGGCCCAAGGGTTTCATTATTTTTAGAGCCCAATTGGCTTATCTTCATGCGTTCTCAATCTCCCGCTACCAAACCCTGACACGGGCCTAAGTAGCAGAATGTAGTCCAGAGAACGGAATGCGTTGTGTCGTAGTTTACAGCTTGACTGCGATATTTGCACCTTTCGGTCCAACACATCCGACTTCTGCAAGCATTTTTTGAGTATCGGGTTAGCATTCCCTCTTCGATCCCTTCTCCTTAGCCAGTCTGCCCTACTGCAGCATGTTATCCAGGATCACCGCGTGGAGGTGTAGAAGGTCTTGGCAGCTCTGGTTCGCTGGTCCTGATGCTAGCAGTCAGCTATGGGTCGGCGACCGCTACAGCTCATGCGCTGCTCAGCATCTTGATCCCAGAGGAGCAGATTGACAGCATAGCCTTCACCAACACAACCAAGGTATATGCTATATGGTGATAAGAGAAGCCTAGACAGACTGCCACATTTATGTGTGAAATAATGTGGTTATTCAAGAGCAAACAATGAAGAAGAAAACTGACAAATGCCTATAAGTCTCATCTGAGCTCTTGACAATAACCTGAACCTTCCCGCATCTAATTGTATATATTTTGTAATGAAATGAATCCTACTTTTTGATGAAACAGCTCACCTCATGAACTACATCCAGCACATGCCCTGCTGCCTCTGAGTAGTCTGCCTTGGCAGTGATGGAGTTGGCACTGCTGGAAGTCACGGGTGTTTGAAGGGTGTCTAGTAAAGCTTTTCCATCACCACAAACCTGCAAGATAAAACAACACAATATTATTTCCTCTGTTTAAAGCACCAAATAAGTACAGGATACATACAATAACTTTAAATAGTTGAAAATGTTGGAAGTGAAAAGAGTATTAATGACCAAAATCAAGGTCAGACAGTTAAGATATTTTGACCATATACCAAGACATACCTCCTTGTTGAAGACCATACAAAAGGGTAAGGTGGAAGGCAGTTGTCCAAGAGGCAGACAAAGTTATAAGCCAGAGAATAACATTAAGAGATGGACTGAAAAAAGTATGTCAGATCGCATCACTACAGCAACGGATAGAGTAAACTAAAGATCCATTGCAGCCGGCCTATGATGTGGAGATGGCACTTGAACTGAACTTAATCTATATCGCTTGCCTTGGGACATTCACATTTTGGGACATCTTATTGAGTTCTTTCCACCCATGAGGCTCCATTTGTCTTGGCCATTGTTCTTAGCCACATATATTTTTGCATCCCCACATGTCTTCCCATGTGGGGTCCAATCCAGTGCATGTCTTGGAATATTGTTTCACTTTTTTTGGCGGGTGTGTCTTACACATCTCAATTTTCTCCCGCGAACTTCACTTCTATAATGTTATTGCCATATTTATTGGGTGACGGACCTGTGTTTGTTATTAACAATGGTCATCGAACATGAAGCATGTGACAGAGACATCTGTTCATGAAGGTCTGCAGTCTGGATGTGATACTTTTAGTTACATGTGACCAAGACATCTGTTGATGAAGGTCTACAGTCTGGATGTGATTCTCTTAGTTATATGTGATGGAGACATCTGCCGGTGAAGGTTACCAGTCTGGGTGTGATATTCTTAGTTACATGTCAAATGGGATAAAGAAGTCCAACTCTCGTGTTCAGTCTCATTCATGTTAAAAATCCCTTGGCAGTTATAAATCGAAAAGAGTAGGCTAAACGGCCGAAACCCAGACAAAATTGTTAAAATTATAGTTAAAAATCTACATAAATTGTTTGTACCTTCCCCCAAGACTAGTATGTAGCAGGACGTTTAGAATACCTACTACAGATAGCCTTCGACTACCTGGCAACAGACATTAGCAACATGACTGTTTGAATACCAGGATTCCTAGTATCTTGAGAGACTAGTGGCCTCTCAGCTATAGCAACCCCCTGTTAGACAAATTTATATAGCTACATTTTTTTATCTGCAAATATATTAAAAAATAAGGTGAAGATGTTTTGTTCGTGTTTTTGTTAAGATATGGTAGCTGACCCATATTTGTACATGATCTTATACTCTTTATAAAACATTAATGTTCTGACCTCAAAATACTTCAGCTTGAAAATACAGTTGAAGTTCAAATGTCACTAAGTTAGAAGCTACTGCTCAAGTGTAATGTCCTATCACCTCAGGCATTGCAGTATTGTATATCAGGCTAGCAACATCACCATGTAGAAGAGTCCATACATTTCCCAATACTGAAATCAATGAACTGATGATCCACAGATTGCTGTGTAAGAATCAGAACAGCATGGAGGGCCGATTATGCAGAAGTGACATAGCCAGATGCTTGCATCAGGGTAAGGTGACCCATAACTGACTACGATCTTATTTCACCCCCAAGTGGCAGCCCTGGAGACAGACTGCCACCATGCAACCTGGTTAAGAAATTAGAGATCAAAGAAAAAAGATGCATCCAGTTCCAAAAATGATGTGCTGAAATCAGATATGTTGGGCCAAAAGGCACAGCTGCGACATTCGACATAATGTCACAAACATCCATTTAAGGACGAACACTGAAGAAGAAGACTCGTACTGGAGTATGGCATTACAGCTTGGGCCACTGCAACAAGAACATACTTTGGCCAAAAAAACTTGAGTTAAGAACCAAGCTACATGCATCATTACTGGGGCCATGAAGTCCACACCCATAGAGGCTCTAGAAACAATGATCAGTAGATGGTGGATAGACAGGACATAAAAGTAATGATGCAGAGACCCAATGCACCAAAGCAAGGAAGAGGGCATATTTAAAAGAAGTAACTTCATGACAAACTCAAAGAAACTGGTACTCAAGGACTTAATACTGTCATAAATAGAACAAAGGCCAATTAGCCCCCCCCCCCCCCCCCCACCCCACCCCAAATGCACCAATAAATGCGCACTTCCAGGGCTACAAGAAAAATCAGGAATCAAAGAAAAAGATGTGCAGACAGGCCTGAACAGAAGACGCATTACAGAAGAGTACAAAGATGCTAATTATCCAGAAAGGTAGACACATGCCTTTACAGATGGCTCAGCTACAAACGCCATCTTGGATGGAGGAGGAGTGGTGATCAGACAGAAAAACAGCAAAAAGGCAACCTGATCCAAAGCCACAAACAAGTTCTTAAGCAACTTCAAAGTCATAATAGAAGCTCTTACCACAGCAGAAATGGCCCTACAACACAAAACCATATACATGGGAAAATCGTGATACTAACTAATGCGCAGTCAGCCACAATGGAAGTCAAATCCCATAAGAACACTGAACTGAATGAATTGAGGGCAGCATTGGCAAATATGTCTAAAAGGTTTAAGAAAGCAGTGAGTCAATGGATACTATCACATCATAACATCAAGGGAAATGAGGATGCCAACAGTCTAGCCAACGAGAGAATGAAACTGATATAGGAAGAATACCTCATCAAAAGCAAAGATGCACGAAGATCCCATAAACGCACTAACAACACCAAAACCCATCAATACTGTACGAAAACCTACCTGGAGGCAGGATATATTTCCAGAAGTGGTAGAAAATATACCAGGTATTGCAAACAAAAACTGCCACACTGAAAAAGAAAGGAGAGATACTACCCTAAGCTTCATAACGAAAAGCTACCCAAGCATGGACTGGACCCATGCATACACCGACGGTTCTGTAACAAACACTACACAGAACGGAGGGGCAGGAGCATTCCTGAACCTACCAAATGGCAGACAAATAACACTGTCACTCGCTACTGGTAAGTACACAAGCAATTTCAGAGCGGAGGCAGAGGCACTGAGGGCGGCAGTGGAAGAAATGGTGACACACAGTGAAAATGAGAGCCATATAGTCCTGCTGACAGATGCTCTCGCCGTAGTCACAGCGCTAAAAAGCCAGAAAAACACTGAGCTTAATGACTTAAGAGCAGCACTCTGAAAACTGTGCCAGCAGTCCGCACCAAAAAGGGTAGTGGTACAGTGGGTTCCGTCACACTGCAACATCCAAGGCAACGAGGAGGCAGACAGACTGGCAAAAGAAGGTGCAAGACTACCACAAACAGATACCAGTATGACGTACGAAGAGTCAAAACGGCTTATCAAAGCCAGATACATGAACAAATGGGAAACCGAACATACTGGTTACACCAAAAACGATGCCTATTACCAGTTGAACCGAAGAGAGCAGGTCGTTGTCTTAAGACTTCGCACTGGCCACAACAGACTGAGGTACCACCTATTCAACAAATTGAAGATAGGGTGTACCGACGAATGCCCGTGCGGTACTGGTAAAATGGCCGCTGAACATCTGCTGCAGAACTGCCCGACATACGAGGATCAGAGAGAGCAGATGTGGCCATTACCAGTGGAACTGCAAGACAAGCTCTATGGCAGTGGCGAGAGCCTCAGGATGACTGCCGCTTTTTTCGAAAAAATAATGGTTACTGTCTGACTGCGTACGAAGAAGAAGAATAAGAAGAATACCTTATCAGCTACAAAGAAGCAAAAGTCATAATAAAAGGACAAAACAAAGTAAAGTGGCAGGAAGAATGCCTTAAATATCACGTAGATGACAGATACAACAGAATGAGACACCACTTGTACACCAAATTCAAGATAGGTACCACCAGCCTTTGTTACTACGGTCTGGCAACAATGACAGCAGCACATGTACTTCAGGACTGCCCCTAGCATGCAGATCTGAGGAGAAGGATGTGGCCCAAACACACTCCCCTTGATGAGAAACTGTATGGCCGAACTGAGACCCCGAAAAAGATCATCATGTAGCATGTCCTTTGTAGAATGTCGCTCCAATCTCAATCTGTCTGAAAGAAACTCGTTCCCTTGCCAAAACTCCAGCCTCCACCACAGTCATACTCAGGCATTCCTGAATATCTTGGTGCCATCGTTTTCTTGGTCTACCCCTTCCTCTTTTGCCTGGCACTATACCTTCCATCACTGTTCTCTCAAGACCGTTGTGTCTCTTGATGTGACCAAAGTATTTGCATTTTCTACCCAAAATGGAATTGATAAACCAAATCTCCTCTATGCTCAACTCTTGCCGAATGTCTACATTTGTTTTTTTTCTCTGTCCAGGGTATTTTGACTCGAAGGATATCTGAAAAAGATAGCAGATTTTTTTTAAGAATCCAGAGTCACAATCTAAAAGAGGAATGATTGCAGAAGAAGCAGATTGCAGTGTTCTAAAATCAAAAGTGGGCTGAGTACAGATGAGTGCCAAAAATGACGAAGTGTGTTCAATAAGTGGGTTGTTGAAATCATCAGGATTCACACTGTTCCGTATGACAGTTTTCAAAACATTAACAAACGAAATTGATCTTTCATCATTGTCAAATAAAAGCACATCTGTATTTGTTGAAGCTTAGACTGATGACACATAACAGACACGCTCTTCACCTCTGCATAAGTCTGGCTGATTGTCTCAATGAGATTCTGATGTTGCTGAAGTGCCTCTTCCAAATCCTCTATACCAGATGGTATCTTTAAGCTCTCACAAGTATTCTGCCATACAATCACTTGGGCAAGGTACTGAAAACACAATAATACATATCTTTTAAATACATGCTTTTGGTTATTGTTCTCATTTCATAAAGAACTCTTGATCTTAACCCTACCACGCCGCTGTACCTAATTATCGGTAATTTAACTGCCGTTAAACTGCTGTACCTAATTTTCGGTACTTTGGATAGTACGTCATAAAATGAGTCATAATCTAAAAATAACCAACCAATCGTGGTCAATCCTCGTGATTAGTCATTGCAAATGGCTGCCCCCATGTTTGAATTGATTTTGTGTGGTTTAACGTGAACAAATTCGGAAAATTGACAATGAAACGAGCGGCTGATGAACCAAGCACTTCAACAGGAAAGCAAAGTAAGTCTAGGCTTATGACAGTCCAACAGGTGATCAATAATTTGGTTGATTCAGACTCTGTTCAAGTGAAACAGACAGAGAGCTCGAGTGATGAGATGAAGGCTTTTCTTGGACTGAGAATCTATATGGAATACTCATGTATAAAGCCCAGCTATCAGGATTATTGGACAAATGAGGGCTCTTTGTTGTGTTTACTCCTGGATTTTGAAATGTTTTATGACTCGAGACAGATTCTTTGTCTTTTGCTGGGTGGATTGGCACACAAAGGTGGAATATTGACGCTAGATAAAAGGTAAACCTATTTTCTACAATGTCTCCAAGTTACATCTTATTCTAACCACTTGTTTGCATGTAACTAACATTTTTCTATATCATGTTGGTTTTTTCTCTTTAATGCTCTGGAACCCATGAATGGGGGACAGTTGGGTTCAGGGCCTTAGGTCTGGTAGGGTTAAGTATTCTCACAAGTTGTATCGAATGCTGCCTCTATCAGTTATTACACACTTATCTAAGGCTAGAATTTTCTTGTTTCAGATAAATAATGTAAGACTGAAAGTAGTGAGTGACACGCAGATGAAGCCAAGCATAACACCACATCCTAGAAGACTCCCCCCCCCCCCCCCCCAGTCTACCTTCATCAGCACACTCGGGATGTGAGGAAAGTTCCTGCAGTCCACCACATAATGCGCTATTTTCAGGACACACAAAAGGGTAAACTTACTCACTGTGGGCATTCATTCAACAACAAAGAGAAAACAGAGACTAATGATATATTCTAAAGAAGCAGTACACATACTGAGACAATATAAATGTAACTAGTATGGTTTACCAGTAGTATTACTGGGCTCGAGTGGTCTGCCTTGTGTATGACAAAGATAAGAATAGCACCACTGCCTCACAGAGAACATGTCGTAAGAGGCGACTAACTGTGTGACATGGCATAACACCGGCCATAGTTAGGTGGTTTGTTTAGAGTAGCATAGATGGTGCCTAACAGGCTGCGGGTCTACTTTGCTCTAGTGTTTTAGTCTATTAAGATGAACTCGCACATGTTTTGACCACACTCTGTAAGCTATTGTCCTACGCATTGGAGTATTAAGCTGCTCGAGCCTAGCTCGCTAAGCAGGAAATCCTTCTCCCGGCTACATACAGCTCATACCAGAGCTGGGACCTGCACAGGGGCATCTGCCCCTGTAGAAGTGCATGTCGACTAAGAACTAAGAACTACTGGATTACTGAACGACCCATTCTTCTGCGGCAGTTACACCGTTGCGGGTTCCAACTTCTCTTCCAGCGGTCTCTGTCTGTGGCTCAGTGGATAATGAGTCACCCATCTGCGACATCATGAATGTTGTTGCAGAATGAAAGGGAGTCGGACAAACATGTTGGTGGTCGTTTCTTGTCTATAGGGTACCATATTACTGTTGCTGTGCTCCAACAATCGTTCGTTCTTCGCAGTAAGTGCCCCCAGCAATGTTGCATCTTGTCTGCATAAATAACTGCATCTTCCACCAGGGACAATTGACGTATGACCGAGTTGTGAAGACCTGTGCGTTGGCGTTGGCTATGAAGCGTGAGGCTGACCATGAGTCTCTCAAGGGAGGTCACTCTGATTTTGTGTCCATGTTTACACCACATAGCATATTGCAGGTAGTACTGAGGAGTTGAATAGGGAGGTGCACAGGCTCTGGTTGTAGATGTTGTCCAGTACCTGCTTAATCGAGGAGAAAGCCGCCCAACCCACACGATTCTATTTTGTCACGTCTGGGCTTAAGTCATTCTGCATGTTGAGCAGACGTCCAAGGTAGATGTAGATGTTCATGTCATTGAGTCTTTCTCCAACTAGGAAGACTTGGTCGTGGGAAGCGAATCGACTGTGCATGACTTTCGTCTTGGACAAGTTCATTTCGAGTCCTGCTTTCTTTTCCACTAGGTGGAGCGCTGCTAGCATTTCATTGGCATCTGTGGCTGCCTCTGTGATGAGTACTAGATCATCTGTCTGTGGCTGCCTCTGTGACGAGTACTAGATCATCTGTCTGTGGCTGCCTCTGTGACGAGTACTAGATCATCTGTCTGTGGCTGCCTCTGTGACGAGTACTAGATCATCTGTCTGTGGCTGCCTCTGTGATGAGTACTAGATCATCTGTCTGTGGCTGCCTTTGTGATAAGTACTAGATCATCTGTCTGTGGCTGCCTCTGTGATAAGTACTAGATCATCTGTCTGTGGCTGCCTCTGTGATGAGTACTAGATCATCTGTCTGTGGCTGCCTCTGTGATGAGTACTAGATCATCTGTCTGTGGCTGCCTCTGTGACGAGTACTAGATCATCTGTCTGTGGCTGCCTCTGTGACTAGTACTAGATCATCTGTCTGTGGCTGCCTCTGTGATGAGTACTAGATCATCAGTCTGTGGCTGCCTCTGTGATGAGTACTAGATATCTGTCTGTGGCTGCCTCTGTGATGAGTACTACATCATGTGTCTGTGGCTGCCTCTGTGACGAGTACTAGATCATCTGTCTGTGGCTGCCTCTGTGATGAGTACTAGATCATCTGCAAAGCAAAGGTAATTTAGCAGCCTGCCATTTATGTTGATGCCAAAGGTATCCCAGTTGCACCGGCTGATGACAGATTCCATGCGGAAAAATGGTTCGGTGAGATGGGGGTCCCTTTGACATACTCCTCTCTGTATGGGTACTACTACCGGCCTTTGGAAGGGTTGAAAGGCAGTCATGCATTTGGTGTAGCAGTCAGCAAGGATTCTTATATTTCCCTGGTGGACCCCTTGATCTATTAGAGATTGCCAGACGAATTTGATTCTACTGAGTCAAACGCTTTCTTGTAGTCGATGAAGGTGTAAATTAGTGGGGTCTGGTACTCTCGGGCTGTTTTGATCAGTCAGCAGCAGGTTGAAATGTAATCCATGGTGCTGTATGCACAAGTAATCCAGCCTGTTCAATAGGTTACGCCGCATCTAGGGTTGGGTGGATTCTAGCGAAGACACATTTTGTGAATATTCTGTAGGTAACCAGTAGTATTTACATGTATTTTTTACCTGATTAATAATTATGCTGGACAACAGACAAAATGTATCCAAGACAAAAGTAGCCTTTTAAAACTAATCTGGACATGCTGAACACGAATATGAACTTACAAACTATGGATTACCTCTAGTTTTATAGATAAGGGGTGGGGTGGGGGTATTTCAGTGAGAATTGATGGGTTGTACCTGACGTTTGATACGTCGAGCTTGTGACTCCGCATGGGAATGATAACCCTGAGCTTCAATTGGATAACACAATATGTAACAGTCATTGCAACCACATTTCATTCTTGTCATCATTTGATCATTTGTTCTGTGAATTCTGTGAGTGCAGACGTCTAGTTCAAGTTGCCCCGTGAATGTATGAACAGTGGGGATTCTTTTTTCTATATTTGCAAACAGATTATTTTGTTATCACAATGCCGACCCCTAACACTGACGACCCCTAACACTGACGACAAACAAAGCTTACAGTCTTTACTTTGGCTGTGATATCAGTGACCAGGATTGTTATTGGGCCCCACACATCTTGTCAATTATATGCGACTAATCTGTGCTCCTGGTTGAACCGAAAAGGATGTTCGATGTGTTTTGCAGTTTCAATTATGTGGAGAAAATCTTTAAAACATCTTATTGATTGTTCTTCTTCTTCTGTGTTCATTCTCAATCTCCCGCTTCCAAGCCCTGAACAAGGCTTTGCAAATAGCAGAATGTAGTTCGAAGAACGGAATGCGTTGTGCCGCTAGTTAATGATTGTTAATTTTGCATGATTACTTCAATTGGACAAAGTATTTCTAGGAAGAAAAGGCAACTTTTGACCGATCTAAATACTCCATCTTGCCCAGTGTCTCCCTGGGAATACCTTCCTGATCCACATCCACCTTCCGATGATGAAGACAAAAGTAAGGCCAGTGAACATCCGTCACAATGTGAAAGCATTTACATGAAGTGATTCTAATGTTGTGCTTACTGAAAAGTCTGCACAGCCAAATAAAATTACCAAGAGTGAACTGAATGATCTAGTCAGAGATCTGGAATTGTCTAAAAGTAAAACAGAACTGCTGGTATCCAGACTGCAACAATGGAATCTTCTAGAAGAGAATGTGTATGTGTCTATCTTTCATTGTTTAGCACAAAAAATCTCTTTATATTTTTCAAAATAACAGATAACCTCATTGCATGTTGATACAGTGGGTCTGGTGTTATACTGACTACAAAAACAGCAATTTGTGACTGTTCATTTATTCATCAAAGTTGAACTGTGCTGCTCTATAATGGTAACATTTTACCATTTGTTCCACTCAGCTATACAGTCCACATGAAAGAAATCTACAACAACATGAAGCAACTGTTACACACCCTCAACTATGACAGGCACAAGTGTAAGTGGTAGATCTGTGTTGAGAAATCTACAACAACATGAAGCAACTGTTACACACCCTCAACTATGACAGGTACAAGTGTAAGTGGTAGATCTGTGTTGAGAAATCTACAACAACATGAAGCAACTGTTACACACCCTCAACTATGACAGGTACAAGTGTAAGTGGTAGATCTGTGTTGAGAAATCTACAACAACATGAAGCAACTGTTACACACCCTCAACTATGACAGGCACAAGTGTAAGTGGTAGATCTGTGTTGAGAAATCTACAACAACATGAAGCAACTGTTACACACCCTCAACTATGACAGGCACAAGTGTAAGTGGTAGATCTGTATTGAGAAATCTACAACAACATGAAGCAACTGTTACACACCCTCAACTATAACAGGTACAAGTGTAAGTGGTAGATCTGTGTTGAGAAATCTACAACAACATGAAGCAACTGTTACACACCCTCAACTATAACAGGTACACGTGTAAGTGGTAGATCTGTGTTGAGAAATCTACAACAACATGAAGCAACTGTTATACACCCTCAACTATGACAGGCACAAGTGTAAGTGGTAGATCTGTGTTGAGAAATCTACAACAACATGAAGCAACTGTTACACACCCTCAACTATAACAGGCACAAGTGTAAGTGGTAGATCTGTGTTGAGAAATCTACAACAACATGAAGCAACTGTTACACACCCTCAACTATAACAGGTACAAGTGTAAGTGGTAGATCTGTGTTGAGAAATCTACAACAACATGAAGCAACTGTTACACACCCTCAACTATAACAGGTACACGTGTAAGTGGTAGATCTGTGTTGAGAAATCTACAACAACATGAAGCAACTGTTACACACCCTCAACTATAACAGGTACAAGTGTAAGTGGTAGATCTGTGTTGAGAAATCTACAACAACATGAAGCAACTGTTACACACCCTCAACTATGACAGGTACAAGTGTAAGTGGTAGATCTGTGTTGAGAAATCTACAACAACATGAAGCAACTGTTACACACCCTCAACTATAACAGGCACAAGTGTAAGTGGTAGATCTGTGTTGAGAAATCTACAACAACATGAAGCAACTGTTACACACCCTCAACTATGACAGGTACAAGTGTAAGTGGTAGATCTGTGTTGAGAAATCTACAACAACATGAAGCAACTGTTACACACCCTCAACTATGACAGGCACAAGTGTAAGTGGTAGATCTGTGTTGAGAAATCTACAACAACATGAAGCAACTGTTACACACCCTCAACTATAACAGGTACAAGTGTAAGTGGTAGATCTGTGTTGAGAAATCTGCCATTGCCACCTTCATGTAGCTACAGCAGGCTTACACAAAGTTTTGCTGTTTTCTTTGTCCATGTGACAGCCTTGCCAGGACTTCCCATTTCAAGAAATGGTAATCACTTGAACTGGAGTATATAAATGTACTTGTATAATCCAGCAAGATCTTGCTCCCTCCTCTCTACATAAGACTTGGACTAATGAAGAATTTAATAAAGGACATAGATTTTTGTTCCTTTATGAGAAATTTCCAAGACTCAGTGAAGTCAAAATCAAGGAAGGTGCATTTGTCAGTCCACAGATACATCAGCTGTTCTGAGATAATTGTTTTGATAATATCTTCACAGGTGATGAAAAGTTATGAAATGTTGTTTAGCAAGTTGTCACAAACTTTATAGAAAGCAATAAGCCTCACAATTACCAGAAGATTCTAGACACCATCTGGCAGTCCTACGAAAGACTAGGAAGCAACATGTCTTTGAAAGTATACTTTCTGTATTCTGATCTGAATTTCTTCCTGGCTAACTGCAGTGCTGCCAGTGACGAGCACGGGGAACCATTTTATCCAGACATTTCTACACTCTAAAAAAGGTACCAAGGTAAGTAGAATGCAGCAATGCTAACTGACTATTGTTGGACCCTTGTGAGAGATACTAAAGAGACATTCATTACAGACAACAAGCAAGGCAGTGTCACCTTGAATGATTCACTCTATAAGGATTATCATAAGGTATGTATATGTGAATGTGTCAAATGTTTTTAAATAAATATTTTAAAAACTAGAGTTCATCTGTTGTTTTAATAGCCACATTCTTATTTAACAGCCCAAACAACTTCTTCTTCTTCTTCTTCTATGTTCATTCTCAATCTGCTGCTACCAAGCCCTGAACAGGGCTTTGCAAGTTTCATGATGTAGTCCGGAGAACAGAATGCGTTTGCTCGCTACTTTACACCTTGAATGCGATATTTGCAAATTTTGGTCTGATACATCCATCTTCGGCAGTGCCCAAACAACATAAAGGTAACATGGTTTCATCTCAGATACACACAAAAAGTTCAAATTTGTTGTCCAGTGTTATTGAAACAAATTAATTCAAAATTAATATAAACTGAGTATCTGATCAGAGTAGTGGTAGATCACTCACTATTCAGAGCAAAGGTATGGGACTTAACTCCTGCAACAGTCATTTTCCAGTTAGCCCAGCAGTAAATGGGCACCTGACTTAATATTAGGAAGGAAAAGGCATAGAGTTAGGGAACTGGCCAACCCCACCTCAACAAGCTATGCTTTATGAATACTAAAGTCTCTAACACTTCATTCCTGTCCAGCGGTCATCTGCTGAAGGACACCCTTTATCTTTATTTATACTTCTTTCTTCTTATCACATTGGGGTGCATAGGTCATCAACCAAGACTTTTCAAAGGAATGGATAAATTAGACTACAACAAGTTTTTTAAATACAACCACCTACAAGAACAAGAAGGCATAGCTACAAATTAACTAAAGAAAAGTCCAGATTTGATATTAGCAAATATTTTTTTAGTCAGAGGGTGATGAATACTTGGAATGCATTGTCACAGGAAGTAGTGGAAGCATAGACAATTAATGCATTTAAGAATAGATTGGATGCAAATAACTTTTAGAGCAAGAAAATGTAAATGAAACAGGTATAAACCAGTATAAAGATGTTAAATTGAGTTAAGTTAAATAGATGTCCTTTGTTTTTCTTCGGTCCTTTCTAACTTCTCCACATGTTTCTTGTATCAGCCTCTTCCAGCTACTGTCTGGAGTCTTCCTTGTTGATGGAAAAGAGGTTAGCAAACAAGTTTCCTTGTACCTTTGGTCAGTCTGTATCCTTGACCCTGTTAAAAGGCCTTTTTCTTTCAAGGACAGCTCATTAGATATGCTGATTTTACTGCTTCTGTAGCAAGAAAGTGTTTATGTGGTAGTGAAGCTAATCTAAAGCCTTCCACTTCTCCTTACTGATACGAGCTAAGTGATTCCTCTTCTGGCAACATTATTTAGATTTATTAGCTTGTTTCCACACTTTACAGCAATATTTCCTGCAGAAGACGGATGTGTCGCATTGAAAGGTGCAAATATCGCAGTCAAGCTGTAAACTAACAACACAATGCATTCCATCCTCCGGACTGCATCCTGCTGCTTGCAAAGCCCTGTTCAGAGAACGAATGCAGAAGAAATATTTGCAGCTAAATATTAGGTCTTTGGGTAAAATAACAACCAATAAGAAACATTTTTTTTTAAATAAGTAGGAGTTTGAGATTGATTCATTGTTAAGTGCTAACGTTAACTGAATCATTGAAATAATGACATGGCTTTGAGTTGTCGTTGCTGAGATTCATATTTTATTGATCGATAAAACAAGCAACCTGAAACAATGAACCTGGTCATCTATTTCTTACAGTAATATTATGATTGAAACCGGTTCTTCACTGGGGCATAAAAGGAAAGCAAAGAATAGTTGCACTGTAACTACCAGGCATGTCATAAGAGATGACTAAGGACGGTTTTGGCATTGGACTGGCTACTCAAATCTGTATAAACTAGAAGCCACAAGAAAAAGAAGCAAAGACATTTACACGGCAGGACAGAAGTGGAGTGACTTAGAGAAGTGATATGTTGATCTCATTTACACTGCTGGGTAGAAGAGGGGTCATTTAAGGATGTGATATGTTGATCTCATTTACACTGCTGGGTAGAAGAGGGGTCATTTAAGGAAGTGATATGTTGATCTCATTTACACTGCTGGGTAGAAGAGGGGTCATTTAAGGAAGTGATATGTTGATCTTATTTACACTGCTGGGTAGAAGAGGGGTCATTTAAGGAAGTGATATGTTGATCTCATTTACACTGCTGGGTATAAGAGGGGTCATTTAAGGAAGTGATATGTTGATCTTATTTACACTGCTGGGTAGAAGAGGGGTCATTTAAGGAAGTGATATGTTGATCTCATTTACACTGCTGGGTAGAAGAGGGGTCATTTAAGGAAGTGATATGTTGATCTCATTTACACTGCTGGGTAGAAGAGGAGCCACTTAAGCAAGTGATATGTTGATTACCTTTACCAAAAAATGATGCTTATTACCAGCTGAACAGAAGAGAGCAGGTCGTGGTCTTCAGACTCCGCATAGGCCACGACAGTCTGAGGTACCACCTATTCAATAAACTGAAGATAGGTGGCACTGACGAATGCACCTGTGGTACAGGGAAAATGACCGCTGAACATCTGCTGCAAAATTGCCCGACATACGAGGACCAGAGAAAGCACATGTGGCCATCACCAGTGGCAACACTAGGCAAGCTCTATGGCAGTATCGACAGCCTCAGGATGACAGCTGCTTTCTTCGAACAAATTCAAGTTGACGTCTGACAGCATACGAAGAAGAAGACCACCTTTACACCACAGGGTAAAAGAGGAACCACTGATATTACTTAACGTCTTTAAATTGGTTCAGAAGACTCAGCAGAGTCTGTATACAACCAGTTTTATTTACATTTCATTGCTATAAAAGCTATGCGCATCCAATCTATTCTTAAATGCATTAATTGTCCTTGCCTCCACTACTTCCTGTGGCAATGCATTCCAAGCATTCATCACTCTCTGACTCATCATCATGTAGCATGTCCTTTATAGAACGTCGCTCCCATCACAGTCTGTGTGAAAGAAACTCTTTCCCTTGCCAAAACTCCAGCCTCCGCCAGTCATACTCAGGCATTCCTGGATATTTTAGTGCCATCGTCTTCTTGGTACCCCTTCCTCTTTTTCCTGGCACCATACCTTCCATTACTGTTCTCTCGAGACCATTGTGTCTCTTGATGTGACCAAAGTATTACAATTTTCTAGCCAACATGGAATTGATAAACTAGTTCACCTCAGTGCTCAACTCTTGCAGAATGTCTACATTTGTCTTTTTCTCTGTCCAGCGTATTCTGAGGATCTTTCCGTAACATTTTGACTCGAAGGATTCGATTCTTTGTCTAGAAGTTTTGGTCCATGGTTTGCTGTCACAAGCTGCCACATGAAAAACACAGGCTCTCAAGACTTTTACTTTTATCATTTTGTTGGTGCTCTGCCATAATTTCTTCAGGCTGTTCAGTCTCTGCATTGCCAAGGCTAATCTTCTTCTGATTTCTTTCATGCAGTCGCCATTTTTGTCAATTCTGGAGCCTAGATATTCAAAATGTGTAACCTGATCTATTTCCACACCACACACTGTAAATTTATGCTGACATTGTGTTTTGTCGGTGGTCATTATCTTTGTTTTATTTATGTTTATAAACAGGTTTTGATCTTTACTATGTCCATTAACGGCTGAAAGTAGCTGCTCTAGCACTTCTGCACTTCTTGATAGTATCACTGTGTCATCTGCGTATTGTAACTCTGGAATCTCGTACCCCCCAATCGTAAATGGGTCAAAACTGTCAATGTTCTCGTCTTCTCAAACATTTCTCATTACACATTCCGCATATATGTTGTACAGATAAGGTGAGAGGATACATCCCTGTCATACGCTCTTTTGTACTGCAAACCAATCTGATGTTACTCTCTGACTAAACAAATATTTCCTAATAAAGGGAAATACTTAGGAAAATATTACTTTGATCGCCTTTACACCACAGGATAGAAGAGGGGCCACTTAGGGAAATGATACTTTGATTGCCTTTACACCACAGGATAGAAGAGGGGCCACTTAGGGAAATGATACTTTGCCTTTACACCACAGGATAGAAGAGGGGCAACTTAGGGAAATGATACTTTGATCGCCTTTACACCACAGGATAGAAGAGGGGCAACTTAGGGAAATGATACTTTGATTGCCTTTACACCACAGGATAGAAGAGGGGCAACTTAGGGAAATGATACTTTGATCGCCTTTACACCACAGGATAGAAGAGGGGCAACTTAGGGAAATGATACTTTGATCTATGTCATTTCACAATCTAAAATGGATAGCCACCAGGTTTATAACTTGGTAGGGTTTGTTAATGAATCTATAATTTTTTTTACAAAACTATTGTATGTGTTACAGTTAATATTCTATTAACTTATTTTTCTGCTGGAGACTGGGAAACAATAAATTTATAAAAATCAGTTTGACATCCATCAGAACAATAATACTGTGAACCAACATTTGGTTTTAAAAGACATTAATCAAATTCTGAAATGGGGATCAAGATGGTGAGCAGCGGTGAGCAGCTGCAGTGGTCAGCGACCCATAGCTGACTGCTAGCGTCAGGGCCAGCGAACCAGAGCTGCCAAGACCCTTCGACACCTCCACGTGGTGATCCTGGATAACAGGCTGCAGCAGGGCAGACTGGCTAAGGAGAAGGGATCGAAGAGGGAATGCTAACCCAGTACTCAAAAAATGCTTGCTGAAGTTGGATGTGTTGGACCAAAAGGTACAATTATCGCTGCCAAGCTGTAAACTACGACACAACGCATTCCGTTCTCTGGACTATATTCTGCTACTTAAGCCCTTTCAGGGTTTGGTAGTGGGAGATTGACAACGAACGAAGAAGAAGAAGAAGAAGAAATACTGAAATGGACCGCCCTCTGTATAGCCAGTTCTCTTCATTATTTGTAATTGATCAGTTACAGCAATGTAGCTAAAATTTAAAAAAACCAAAGTTTTTTAGTTCTAAAACAAATCAATTTCTTGTTATTCCAAATCTAACTCATAGTATTTTCCTGTTCAATTTTTTATGAAACAAGTATTTACCTGTTCAGCTTTTTTATGAAACACAACTGACATGCGTAACACAGTGCTTCTGTCTTCAAGTGCCGCTGCCAGGCTCTTCCACTCTCTCTCCAACCTCCCACCTTCCATTCGGATGGTGTTTGAGGCATAATGACCAGAATCACACATGCGCTGAGCCATACCCAGAATCCTTGTAATATTCACATACACATTCTTGAAAGAGAAAACAGTCAACAAAACATCAATTAATGAGGTTATTAGAGGCTGTGGCCTCCTTAATTATACAGACAGTAGCTTCAAATCTCCAGGGGTTGGTGTGGATCTAATGGCTTGATCATGTTGGCTTCTGGGTATTTTTTTTGTTTTTTGCGTTCGCCTTATTTCTCTATTCCCCAAGGCGGGTGTGCGTTACACTGTGGTTTTTATTTTGCGCCTGTCGGCCCAGTGCATCCGACATCAGCAAGCATTTTATGTAAGGGTCTGCTTCCCCCTGCATTTTCTAAGGGTGTGCTTCCCCGGGGTAACGGCCGGTGCTGTGATGGGGATCGAACCCAGCACCTTCTGGTTGTGAGCTGTGCCACTTAACCACTAGGCCACACCGTCCCACCTTCTGGGTATTGAAAGAGCTGACTTCTTCGTAAAGACTCATTATGGGTACTTTGGATACGGATAGGAGTGACATTTTAAAGTCTGTTGATCACCGCCTGTTGGATGATGATGCTGCAATAGATGAATCAGCAGTACTCAGACTGCAGAACTTTAAAATCAAAGATGGTCGAGCGGAGTGGTGCGCATGAGAGGGCAGAGCTGGAGTGTGTACACATCCAATGAGCTTACAGGAATCATCAGTATCAACATCCTTTGGTATTTGCTGAGAGAGACTGAGCACCTATAGGTATGAGTGGAGTAATGTCAATTCTTGGCAGTTAGAACAGAACAGGTCTTTCTAAAACCCAACAAAACCATGTGCATCCATAAAGAGTGTTGTTGTTGTTGTTGTTGTTGAATGCCCACAATGAGTAGGATTACTTTTTTGTGCGCCTTAAAAAGGACGTTAAGTGGCGGATTGTTGTAGTTTTTCCTCACATCCCAAGCGTGCTGATGAAGGCAGAATCAGGTCATTCAGGGGGTTGTGCCATGCTTGTTATCCACGCTACCATAAAAACAGCCCATTTCCAGGAAGGGATACGAGGAAGCTAAGGTGAGAGATTTGGCCAGTATGTTTTGCTGCTTAGCCCTGACTGACATGTTTGATGAGTATGTTTTGCTGCTTAGCCCTGACTGACATGTTTGATCAGTATGTTTTGCTGCTTAGCCCTGACTGATATGTTTGTTTAGTATGTTTTGCTGCTTAGCCCTGACTGACATGTTTGATCAGTTTGTTTTGCTGCTTAGCCCTGACTGACATGTTTGATCAGTATGTTTTGCTGCTTAGCCCTGACTGACATGTTTGATCAGTATGTTTTGCCTGATCAGTTGTTAGTCTTTTCTTCACCCATAAAAAATAAGAACATTTATTATGTATCCTGTTATATTACATAGAACCGTAAGGTTGCAAAAGTCATCCACCAATTATTCAAATTTTGGGTTATCTTTATCTCAGTTCAGTTCATGAGACCCCAATAGCTTTGGCTTCCACTCCAATTATTTTCCAACCTAGCCAGTCAATCATAGGGGAGGAAGACTAACATCTGGTCAGGCAAAATAAACTGATCAGACATGTTAGTCAGGGTTAGGCAAAACATACTGGCTAAGACCTTCACCTCAGCTACCTAGTAGCCCTCCCTGGAAACGGGCTGTTTTCATTGTAGCCTGGCTAACGAGGTGAGGGATCAACGTGATCCACATCGCAGTGAGTGACACACAGATGAAGCTAAGCCTAGCACAACGGCCTGGAGGACCTCGGCCCATCTTCATCAGCATGCTCGGGGTGTGAGGAATGCTACTGCAACTCGCCACTTTTCAGGGCGCACGAAAGAGTGGGCATTCGCAAACAACATGTCAATCATCTCATCAGCTCACTGTGGAGCATAGAGCCTAAACCAACAACCTCCAAGTCTGTCTGTACCATGTTATCTTCTGAAATAAAGACCACGACTATCCAGCAGATTATATTGTTGGTTACTTCCTTGAGGGTGTGTACCATCCATTTCCAATTTCTCTCCTGTAACTTCCAACTGTATTGTTTATAGTCATATTCACTGCCACCATAATATTTTTGTTATTACATTTCAACAACTGATATCATCATGTGCCATGCATCATGGCATTGACGATCAGTTCCCTCCAGAACCAAATGTCTTTTCAGCAGCACGTCTGTTGTTTTTAGTTTTTTCAAACCAGTTTGTCATTCCATCATAGATCTTTCTTGTCTGTCTTTCTCAGCCCCTGTAACCCTTGGTGTTTTTCCTGTTGTCACAAGTGTTTTCAAGCTTCTTTTCTACAGTGGTGGTCCTATGCTCCTACTGGAGTAAATAAGGAATTATGAGTGTGAAGAGCACATCAATGCTATAGTACAGACTTTCTACAAAGTGACCAATTGCAGCTATCTACTTTGGTGTAGAAAATGCACAATGGTAAATGACATTTGTGCAATGACAGCGAGTCAGCCATGTTTTCAAAAAACAGATACTAAATGCAATAATAAACTGCCACATTGAAAGCATTTTGAATATCTGGGCTCCAGAATTGACAAAAATGACGACTGCTCCAAAGAAATCAGAAGAAGACAAGCCATAGCAGAATAGAGACTGAACATCCTGAAGAAAATATGGCAGAACACCAACAAAATGGCAAAAGTGAAAATCTTGAGAGCCTGTGTTTTTCATGTGGTAGCATATGGCTGCAAATCATGGACAATTACCAAAACTTCTAGAAAAATAATCGAGTCCTTTGAGTCAAAATTTTACAGAAAGATCCTCAGAATACCTTGGGATGGAGGAGAACTGGTTTATCAATTCCATTTTGGATAGAAAATTAAGTTACTATGATTGAAGAGACCTCTAGTTATCAGAATATAACATAAAAGTGTTTCATGACTCATCACAAGCTTGCTATTCTCAGTAACAAGGCCTTATGCAGCGTAAAGATTTTGGATTTTTATTTCTGTATAAATTTTAACGTTTGTTCAAATTGTAACTTTTTTTAAAGTTAATATTTACCCTTTATTACAGCTAGTATCGCTCAGTGCCGGTCGCCTGCAAATATCAATTTCTGTCCGGTCGGAAAACCGACTTTTAACACAAGCTTTACATTCCGTTATTTAGTTTGCAGAATTTTAGGTTTTTGAAATCACCTACAAGATGGCAATGATTCAGATGTGCGCAATTGTCATTTCTTCTTCTTCTTCGTTCTCAATCTCCCACTACCAAACCCTGAAAGGGCTTAAGTAGCAGAATGTAGTCCAGAGAACGGAATGCGTTGTGTCGTAGTTTACAGCTTGGCTGCGATATTTGCACCTTTCGGTCCAACACATCCGACTTCAGCAAGCATTTTTTGAGTACCGGGTTAGTATTCCCTCTTCGATCCCTTCTCCTTAGCCAGTCTGCCCTTCTGCAGCCTGTTATCCAGGATCACCACGTGGAGGTGTAGAAGGATCTTGGCTGCTATGGTTCGCTGGCCCTGACGCTAGCAGTCAGCTATGGGTCGCTGACCGCTGCAGCATCTTGATCCCCAATTGTCATTTAACTTATTTTACCTTAACTAAACTTCTTTATGTTTGTTTACAAGGCTCTGCTGTGTCTGTATACAACCAGTTTCTTCTACTTAACGTGATCTAACAATAACTAAATACATCCAATATATTTTTTAATGCATTAACTGACCCTGCCTTCACCATTTCCAAGCATTCACCACGCTTTGACTAACCAAATATTTCCTAATATCCAATCTGGACCTTTCTTTAAGTAATTTGCAGCTGTGCCCTGTTCTTGTAGTTGTCTGTACTTTGGAAATCTTGTTATATTCTAATTTATCCTAAAGAGTTATTTTTGATAGGTAGACATTTGAGAATGTTGGGAAGTTTCAGTTGACACATTTTGTGCTAGGAAAGTTGAACTTCAAGATCCGAGAAATGATTTAATGATTACGCATCTGAATTACATGTGGATATATAATGCATGCCAGATTTAGACTTTGACTGGGACACATAGAAGATAGGGACTTTGACAAAGGTATTGAGGGAAACACATAAGAAATACGCAAGAAGTTAAAAGTACCAATATTTTGTTTCCTCTCATATTTCCACCTCCATTTAAACATCAAACAAATATATTATTTTTATTATGAAAAATCCATGTCATCAATATTTTAACTATGCTTTTTTACAATGTTTACATAATTAAACTAATTTTTTTTTAATATTTATTAATTTTATTGCAAATAAAATAATTTTTTGTTTGTTTTTGCGTTCGCTTTATTTCTCTACCCCTCAAGGCGGTGTGCGTTGCACTATGTTTTTATTTTGTGCCTGTCGGCCCAGTGCATCCAACTTCGGCATGCATTTTATGAAAAGGTCTGCTTCTTCCTGCATTATCTAAGGGTTTGCTTTCCCAGGGTTACGGCCAGAGCTGTGATTGGGGAATGAACCCAGCACACTCGTGTTGTGAGCCGTATCATTTAACCACTAGCCCACGCTGTCTACCAAATTAAATGACTTGATTTGCTGCACTTGCCTGGACTGAAAGAGACAAATGGACCAAAACAGCGTGGACAGGAAAGGGTTAGCATACTTGTTGGTTGAAAAGAGGACAAACCTAGACATAAATGTCACAAACCTCAGCACTGGTTGCAAATTGGCAGTGTTCGGATTCAAGTTCCACTGCCATTTGATGACATGTTCCTATCTCCGTGTAGTTGACTAGAAAAAGGTCTCTGTTGTGACTTATCCATTCAAACATCTGAGGACATTAGAGAAAAGGAATTTAACTTTTCCACTGAAATATATTATTGTTCAAATCATCACAGTGACATTTATTCCCATTGCTGATATCCAGCTTCTTCTTCTTCATCATTCATTCTAAAGAGGATGTTGTGTCATAGTTTACAGCAAGGCTGTGATATCTGCACCTTTCGGCCTGAAACATCCAGTTCCAGCTGGCTTTTTGGGTACCAGATTTGCCTTCCCGCTGTGATTACTATTCTCTTAGCCAGACTACACTAAAACAAGTAGGAGAATGTTATCCGGAGAACGGAATGCGTTGTGTCGCCAGTTTACAGCTTGACTGTGTTTCTGCACCTTTCGGTTCGATACCTCCGTCTTCTGCAAGGCTAAAACAGTCTGTTTCCAGAGCCGCCATCTGGAGATAGAATAGGGTCTTGGTCAGCTCTGGTTCGCTGACCCTGATGCAAGCAGTGAGCCATAATTCCCTGGCTGCTGTCAGCTCATTCTCTATGCTGCATCTTTGAACACGTTGCTATGCAGAGGGAAGTAACTATCAGTATTTGGTGGGCATAAATACACAAGAACCAACTTATGTGGTTATCATTAGAGACTAACGGCAAGACAAATGAGAATATCAAACTAATTCAGATAATAACCGTTATAACAGATACAATAATTTACTTACCTCAACACTAGAAGATGCTATATGACCACAGTAATGGAGAAGAAGACTTAATGTCTGGTCAGGCAAATTATACTGATCAGACATGTTAGTCAGTCAGGCAAAACATACTGGCCAAGACTCTCACCTCAGCTTCCTAGTAGTCCTTATTGGAAACGAGGTGAGGTGAGGGGTCGACGTGATCCCCATAGTCGTGAGTGACACGCAGACGAAGCCAAGCATAACACAACCGCCTGGAGGACCCCGGTCCACGTTCATCAGCACGCTCGGGATGTGAGGAAAGCTACTGCAACCCACCACTTATGTCCTTTTCAGGGTGCACAAAAGAGTAACCTACTTATTGTGAACATTAGCAAATAACAACCACAGTAATAAATTCATAAATTTTCATATTTCAATGCTTTACTTAACGTCTTTTTACTGGTTTAGAAGACTCTACAGAGTCTGGATACAACTTGTTTCTTAACCAATGTGCGAGTCCATCTTATTAGACTCAAACACTAGAGCTAAGTAGAACCCTCAAACACTAGAGCTAAGTAGAACCCTCAAACACTAGAGCTAAGTAGAACCCTCAAACACTAGAGCTAAGTAGAACCCTCAAACACTAGAGCTAAGTAGAACCGCAGCCAGTTAGGCGTCATCTATAGCTGCTCTTAACAAACGACCTGGGGGAAAGGACAATTAACTTGGATAGATTTTTACCTTGAATTTTGTCCGGGCAGCGGCCTTTAAACCTATTCTTTTCTATTTCAAACTGCCAAGGAATTTTTTTAACGTGCTCGACACTGAACATGGGAGTCTGATCGACACTGCCCAGAGATCAGGGAAATTGTTACCTGATGATCCATGTGGAAAAAAAAATCCAAATTTCCACCGTGATTCGAACCTGCGACCTCCAGCACCCAAAGTGGACACCTTACCTTGACATCACTCAGCACTCAAATTGAGAGAGTAGCTGGCCAAGAGATTTGGATGCCAGTTTTCTGACCACGAGGACATGAGCTTAAGGCCTTAGTACAATCTAGGTTTTCTTGTTCTAGATAAAATAAAAACCTAGCCTGCACTCAGCATGGTGACTGTAAGGGCAAGCTGCCTTTATTCCTCAGCACTATAAATCCTCTCACTGGATCTCACGAATGGGAATAATCATAGTAAAGACATTTGTTTTTTTGGTGGATAGAATGCTTGGAGGGGAACGTTACCTTAGTTCATAGCGAATAATTCGCTATTTTCTGTGGTAACAGCATGCCTTGGTTCGAATCACGTTCGGAGACTAAAAAAATATGGGTCGTGATTTTAATTTGGGACCACTTCTCCAGTTCCTCCCAGCTGTAATTGGGTACCTGACGCATGAGTTAGGGAAAGTAAAAACAACAAGGAAGAGCACTGGCCACACCACCTCTCACAGGCTGCAGCTTAGTACAATGGAGTCTTCAAAAATGCCATTTGCAACCAACGGTTAATTCTGCTGAATTTCCATTTAGTTTTAGAATTCTTGACCTCATCTGACGATTCCAGTCAGAGCATATGGCTGCAACACATGATACCCTCCGGTTTTTATTTTGAGCTGTGTTCTTGAACTTCGCATATGAGAAAGCAGTTCTTTAGATTCCTGACTTTTCTCTTTCACTGTGGGTTCCAATCGTCTCTGCTTTCTCTCCTCAATCTTTGAAAGCAGACTAATGTCTGGACAGACAAAATATACTGATCAGACTATGTTAGTCAGGGTTAGGTGAAACGTACTGATCAAGATCCCATCTTACTTTCAAGCAGTTCTCCCCAAAAACAGGCTCGTTTCATGACAGTCTGGCTAAGGTGGTGGGGACTGGCAATGTAATCCCCCTAATGAGGAGTCTTTCACTGCACTATGGCCTGGAGGACAAGGTTCATCTTTACAAGTACGTCTCAGGATGTCTGGAGAGCCACTGTAACCTGCTACCAAAGAAAGTCAAGAATACCAAACTCAAGTACAAGCGACATTAGCAACATAATAACTCCTCAATTTCAACTTTATTGACTGTTTTCATGTTCTCTGCCACAAATCTGTGTTTATTATTACACCTTTTTTGAATAGGTCACAAATATTTAATATCCAGAACACTGACCTTTTCGACATCCTCCTCAAATATTCTCAGCTGCAAACACTGTTCCAATCTCATCTTCTTGACCGTCCATAGCTGGTTCAGATGCTGCTTTGTAGATTGAAGATTATCAAGAAGCTGAGATATTTGGGGTATGGCAGACTGGAAATCAGCATTCCCAGATATTACATATCTTCTGCCACTCGATCCTGGAATGATTGATCAAGTTCATGACAGATTGATCACGGCAAAATAATAAATTAATTTACTCATTAGATCAAGAAGCTTATGCCTAAAATGTGTTACTGTAATATTTAAATGATTACAGAGAACGTAATATTAAAAATAAAAAAATAAAAATTGAAAATGTAAATCTTCACTATAAAAATTAAATAAAAATACCAAAGTATCATGTGTAAAACTTACCATGTGTAAAACTTACCATGTGTAAAACTTACCAGGGTTAAAACCGAGTTTAGATAGTTGATAGACATCTAGCAATTGGTAAAATGTAAATATTAATATAATTTATTAAAAATCATTAATAAACTTATACTAAAACTAACAAGTTATTAGTAAAAATAAATGTAAAATATAGTAGTTCATTAGTAAAACTGTATTCAAACAACTTCAAGTTGCAGAAGATGTTTCTGAATAAAATAAAAGGTAGAAAGGCAAAATATTTTGACAGTCTGCTGAAGGTTATATTCAAGGGATGAGTGGACGGCAGGAGAACCAGCTTAGGTGATGATGGTCGTCCATCATGTGTGATGAAGACAGCTCTCTTTGTTCAGCCGTGTGAACAATCTTTTCATTTTACTGTGTCTGCTGAAATGGGTGATTTGGATTAAAGTGAGAAAGATTTTCAGAATATGTCAACCTCACTCTCTCGTCCTGAGCTACCTTTCGCCAGTGGAAAGACATTATCAAGATGACTGGAAATAGCACAGGATGCAGATTTTTCTTCAGGGTTTACAGATGAACAGATAAAATTAAGATGTGGTAGAGACACAATCTTACTGAGTGTATCGACCTGGCATGAGACAGAGACAGCTGGAGATCCATTCTCATTAACCTCTGATGCGGCTGCAACATTTTATGATGATGATTAAAACAAACAGAACATTTTTAGAAAAACTGAAGTCCCCTGTGCAAATCTCAAAGCCCCTAATTTCAAAAGAAAGGTTAGAACAACAGTTTAGTAAAAGGCGAGCAGGACGAGTTGTTTTTGGTGTGGACAACTACATTGTGAAAAACAAAGTGCAGCAGAAATCATCAGCATATGCGTGCATGAGCTAAGCATTCCTGCGAGAAGACAAACTACAGTGTGGCTCTATGCTCCTGTTTCTAAGAATCAACATCACTGCACTCCGGTCATACCCATTGGTGCTCAGTCTCTCTTAGCAAATGGCACAGGGTATGGATGCTGATGGTCCCTATAGATCGCTCATTGAACACTCTCTTGCTCCGTCCTCTCATGTGCCCTAATCTGCTTGAACCTCATTTAATGTTGAAAGTTTGTAGTCTGTGGATTGCTGCTTCATCTATTGTGGTGTCCTCATCCAACAGATCCATTGATAGATTTCAAAATGGTATTCCTATCCATCACTAACGTACCCATGATCGGAGCTTGTGAGGACAAGATGTCAGCTCTTTCATTGCCCTGAACTTCAGCATGACCAGGACAGTAGATCCATGTCAAACCCTGAAGGTTTGAGGCCTCAACAGCTGCTCTTCACTTGTACCTAAGTCATCTTTCTGTAATACGGCTTGCGCGTCTGTTACGATGACTGCCATTGCTAAAGATGTCTCAGATTTCCATCTAAGCGCTGACTTCACTGCGTCCATCTCCATTCTCAAACTGGAGGTTGGTGACATGAATGCCTCACTGCGCTCTGCAATGACCTGTCCTCTCACTCTAGCCAAGAAGCCCCAGCCTATGCTCTTATCAGCATCAAGTTAGTCAGACTAGAGGCTGGTGTTGAAGTCACCAGATCGTGTCACACCATTGTCGATTTCAGAAGATCTCTTTAGCTCAGCATTAGTTTGCATCCTAATGTGTTTCTTATACGTCCTCTGTTTCTTTTCCCCTGAATTTTGCCTTCCAGTATTTTCAATAGTAGACCTCCATGTCTCATATTGTGACCAAGCCAAGACAATCTACCTTTTTGTACACTTTTCATTAGTTGTCTATGTGCCCCTATTTCATTAAGTGCTTGTTTATTTGAACTTGTTTCCTTATATCCAGCCACATCACCAAATCTCAATAGCTTCTATGGACTGTTCATACTTTTTGTTTAGAGTCCATGTTTAGAGCCGTACAGTGCTACAGGCCAGAAACATGTGGTAATTAATCTCTTCCACAGCTCAATATTGATATTACTTAATGTTAGAAGTTTCCCATGGAATGCCTTATTTGCTAGTGCAATCCTAGTTCGGATTTAGGCTTCGCAAATTGGCATCGTCTGTAATAATTTGTCCCAAATAAGACCAGTCCCTCAATGCTGATATTCCTTCTTTAGGTTTGTTTGGCAATTATCATTGTTTTTGTATTACTTACATTTATCTTCATACCAAATGCTTTGACTGTATCATTGACCTTGGTAAGTAGATTCTGTATTGCTTTCTCTGTTCCTTCTACAATGGCTTGACCATCTGCAAATTGTATGGCTCCGATTTGTGCAAAATACAATAACGATGAAAACTAAAATTGAGCTTTCAAGGTTAATCATGTTGAGGTAATGTATTGTTAAAACTATGGTAAACCTGTATGTTATATACTATGAAACTAAACATTTAGTATGTGCGCATACATGCATGCATGCACAACTGCTTCAATCCAATAAGACATCACTAATCACAAAGAAATGTTTGAGGGGATAAATATTGTATAACTTTGCTGTATTATGAAGATGTCATTGTCTGCATAAAACAAGGTGGGCTCATGTTTTGATATTCTCTAAGCTGAATTAGTTTTATGATTCTTAGTCAGTTTTTTTGTACCTAATATTGTCTGTTTGATTGTTTGACCGACAGTAACACCTCGACTTAAGTAAGGGTTATGTTTTTGGAGGAATGTAAACTTACACTGAAGTATTCACCGTTCACATAAAAAAATGTTTTATGACATAACATATTTGTCTCTGCCGGTGTTTACATGAGCCGCACATTTAGTTGTGTTGGCTCTGTAGAGGGGAGAGCCAGTGCTGGATGGGGATGGTGGGGGAGAGGAATGATGTTCTGTAGCAACTTCTACCTTCCTTCCCCCCCCCCCCAGAAGAGGAGACTATCGTCTGGTCAGAAAAGACATAGAGCAAACAATGTTAGCAGGATTAGGTGAAATATAAAAATCAAAACTGCCATGTTCTCCCTGGAAACAGGCTGATTCATGGCAGTCTTAACTAATGAGGTGGTGGATCGACGTGATCTTGTAGTAGAGAGCAACACACAGATGAAGTCAAGCATAGCACAACCGCCTGCAGGACAACGATCCACTTCATCAGCATGCTCAGAATGTAAGGAAGGCTACTGCCACCCACCACCCTTTTCAGGTGGAACAAAAGAGTAAAGTTACTCATCGTTGGCCTTAAAAAAAAAACAACCTGCCCCCTCTCAATGTTAAAGGCTGAACATCATCTTGATTGTGTTGTTAGCGACATCTCACAAATATGTCTAGTGTAGATTGTGTGGTCACATGCTTCTTGTCATTGCAGATGACTTTGTAACTAGACATATCAGAATAGATACGGTTGTTAACATTCTCGAACAGCTCGGTGTTAGAATTCATTGTAGTTCTCCGAATTATAGTAATTTTTGTGATTTACGTAACTGCAAATTTCCCTAAATTGCAGGTTATGTAACTCAGGATGTTACTGTATTTCATTTTCATTCCCAAACTATGCTAAATACAGCAGCTTTAAAATTTGGATGCAATGATTTCATAGTATGATACTGGGGAGCAATAACAAGAATACTATGTCGTATTAAGTATCAGTTTGGCAGTGGTTTCCTCCAAAAAGATCAGTAGTAGTTGTAACTGCTTGCTCCTTAATAACTAGAAAGCAAAAACAATATATTAAAATGAAAACCTTACCCGTGTATTCCCCAGTTATCCTCTGCAAGATCTGATGACCCTCCATAGCCAGCTGCTCCACAGGTGCCATGGTAACTCTTTTCTTTAGGTGGTTATGCTCCTCTAAGACCATCTGTGCCCCATTCAGATCATCAGGTAACTCAGGGTTCGTCAGGATCTCGCCAAGCTCATCAAGTTTGTCCAGCAGATCTAATGCTTTCCAAATAAATTCTTCCAGCATCTGAGAAAAATCAAAACATGGCCGGGAATTCAAACTGCACTTCAAATTTTTAATTAGTTCGAGCACAGAGAACAAGTGCATTTATAGAACAGAGAGAGGAACAACAACACAGCAGTGAATAAACTAACAGCAGTTAGCGACTCATAGCTGGCTGTCTGCGTCAGGGTCAGCGAATTAGAGCTAACCAAGACCCTATTCCCCATCTAAGTGGTGGCCCTGGAAAGGCTGCATCTATACAGCCTGACTGAGGGAATAGGGATATAAGAGGAAAGACAAATCCAGGTCCGAACATGTCATGCTGACACCGGATGTGTTGGGTTGAAAGGCACAGATATTGCACGTTTGCTGTAAATTATAACACAACGTAACAAAACGTTTTTTCTGAACGAGCGATGAAGATAAATAACAAAGTGAGGAAATAATATAATTGCAAGAAAAACACTTCTATACCTCTACCTTTACGCCCCTAAAAGTGGGTCCCATGGCAATAATTGCCTTCAGGAATGAAGATAACTTTTCATGAACTAAGCCGCACTCTATGTGAGGTGGGGTGGCCAGATCCCTTCCTTGCTGTTCATACCTTTCCTAAGTCATACATCAGGTACCCTTTTACAGCTGGGACGACAAGTGTAACGGTCGTACCAGAAAGGAACCACGCCCTGATTATGTTTCTGTCCGTCCATGATTTCGAACCCTAACGAGATGTAATCCCAGTCTTAGCAAGCCAGCTCACTGTCAACTAGGTTACTCGCTCCACTATACCATCATCTTCTATACCAGCATCATCAATTATCCTATTTTTAAAGATCTCAACAGAGCATAATATTGCAACTGTTGCTCACCAATGATTAGTTATTAGTGACAATGGGATGTACAGCATTGAGTTTATATACAAGTTTAAGTTTATATATGTCCAAATGAAATCGGAACTAACTGCACCAAGTGAACAAACTTAACTTAACTTAACGTCTTTATACTGGTTTAGAAGATTCTAAAAAGTCTGTATACAATCAGTTTCATTTACATTACTTTGCTCTAAAAGCTATGTGCCTTCAATTTATTCATAAATGCATTAACTGTCCCTGCCTCCACTACCTCCTGTGGCAATGTATTCCAAGCATTCATCACTCTCTGACTAAAAAAATATTTCCTAATATCTAATCTGGACCTCTGTAGCTATGCATTCTTGTTCTTGTGGGTGGCTGTATTTTGAAAAACATGTTATAGTCTAATTTATCCGTTCCTCTGATCATCTTATAAACCTGTATTAAGTCATCACGAATTCTTCTCTTTTCTAGACACTGTAAGCTGTTTTTTGAGTCTTTCCTCATAACTGTAATTTTGGAATCCCACTATCATCTTTGTCGCTCTTTTTTGTATTCTTTCCAGCATGTCTATATCCCCTCTATGATAAGAACTCCACACCTGTACACAGTACTACAATCTAGGTCTAACTAAAGCTTTATACATTTTGACTATCACTTCCTTGCTACTATGTTTAATATTTCTTTTAATCATCCCTAACATTTCATTTGCCTTTTTCACTGCTACCTGAACTTGCTCACTCACCTTACCTGTCTGATCTATTATAACCCCTAGGTCCCTTTCCTTATCTATCTTTCTAATATTATTCTCTCCCATTCTGTAATTATGTTCCATATTGGATCTACCCATGTGGATGACTGTACATTTATCTACATTAAACTCCATTTCCCAGCTTACAGATCTCAATATATCCACTTATGCTTTAGATGAGACACTACTGCATAGTTTTTGTGTCATCAGCAGATTTTGCAATCATGGATCCCATATGAATGTCCAAATCATTTATATATATAAAGAACAAAATTGGTCCCAAAACCGAGCCCTGTGGCACTCCAATTTTAAAACTTTACACCACTCAGAGTACTCCTTATTTATGCCCACCCTCTGCTTTCTTCCCGTTAACCAATTTTCAATCCATTTGGCAACGCCAAAAAATGCACATGATGATGTCACTTCAGATGTAAACAGCACATATCAATCGACAAGTTTGCAAAATGTCATTATCCTCTGACTCATAGTTTCCTCAGGTGACCATTAAAAACATGGCGGGTGTGATACGGAATCTGTCCAGAGTTGATCAGCAAGCGGTTATTCAGTTTCTAACAGCTGAAGGATGTCGACCAGTTAACATTCATCGCAGAATGCAGGCAGTGTATGGTGACAAAAGTGTGTCGAAGACAACAGTGAAGAACTAGACAACGATGTTTAAAGAAGGACGTGAGTTAACGAAAAACTTCCAAGACCAGGTCAGGCGCATATTGTTGCGTCAGAAGATGCCATCGCCAAAATTGATGCAGCAATTCGGGTGGACCATCACCAGAGTTTACGTTCACTAGAGGAGAAATTTGCTGTCTCGCTTGGGACAGTTCAAATGGTGGTTAGCAAGAAACTGAAGTATTGAAAAGTGTTCACAATGGGGACCAATGCTTCACTTGCGGCTTGACTTTTCATTTGAAAACTAAGAAACCATTGTACTGTTTTTTAATGGACTTAATTTCATTACAGTAAAAATTTAAAGTTTGAAATATTGTGAGAATTGCAGCTGGCAGAGACACTGGCACACAAAGGTTACAAATATGGTAAGTAATTTGTTGCCAATGTACTTGCTGGATGCAATGTTCTGACCAATAAAAAATAATGGCAAAAAAGCACAATATCTATGAAGCACAATAAAGCAAAGTGCAATAAAGCAAGATGTATACTAAAGAAAAGTGTTAACAGGACAGAACACAATAAAACAAACTTCATTTCAATTATTAGTACTTCACAGACAACTTTATATACCTAACCTACCTTTTTCCTATCCATCAGTGAGCCCTTAAAGTATTTTGATACAAATACTTCTTCATTTATCTTTGAAATTTATGACCTCAAAATGTGTTTCTAGAAAATAGAAAATGGATCACACAACCAACTTCATTGCATTTGAGTGCCCCTATAGTGCTCATTTGGCATGTGAAATTCTACAAAATCTATGTCAATATTAAACCAGACAATAACTTGTTAAATTCCCGTCTCCATTTTGAGAAGTCGAGAGTACGACCACTGCACCATAATGTAAAAAAACAGATGGTTCTACTATGGCAGAAACGGTCATTAGGGAAGAAATGTTACGGACCACTTTTTCTAAGTCTCAGCTTTTTTTGGCGGTGGGGTGACTAGTTCCCTTACTCGCTGTCTTGACTTCTCTAACTGTATGTAAGGTACCCATTTACAGCAGGGATTGAGCCCAATACCTTAACCATGGGAAGAAAGAGTTCTAACAGAGTGGCCAGCACCGCTACTTAAATGCGCATAAAAATAAACAAGTCGTAAGAAGGCAACTAACTAGAGTTGCGCAGATGGTTGACAATCTCATTATGTAATTTAAAGTTGGAACCAACCCTGCAAGAGCACATAATTGCTTTATAGTTAAAGAGGTGGTCTCGTGCTCCTGCTAGAGGGAGAGAAAATGGACATGCTATATGACATCATCATGATGCAAGACACCAGAGAACAAAGGAGATAGAGAGACATGACTGTCAATGCCTTCTGACAAACACTTGGCAATGATAAGGAAATTATGAACTCTTGCATTTTTTTCCGAGTGTGAAATTCTTATTCTTCTTCGGCATTCGACCTGAAAAGGATGTTATGTTGTAGTTTACAAGGTTGCAATATCTGCACCTTTTTGGCACAACATATCCAGATTCAACTGACTTTTTTTGGGTATCAAGTTTGCCATCCCACTACAATCCTTATTCTGTTAGAATGACTACACTAGTGCAGTTTGTTTTCAAGGCTGCTGCTTGAAGCAGAATAGGGTAAGCTCTGGTTCGCTGACCCTGATGCAAGCAGCCAGCTATGAGTCACTGGCTGCTGTCGTTCATTCACTGTGCTGCATCTGTCCCCAGGTGAAATAAAAACTTAACCTGCTCAATGAATTTGATGCCTGCTGGGACAAGCAGCCTTTATTTCCCAGCTCTATAAATCCTTGGCTTACCCAAACAGTTGTAGTAAATTACATAATGTTAGTTGTTGTTTTAGTGCACTCTCTTATGGTGGGTAACATGTTAATCAACTTAATCAAACTGACCAATCGCAGCTGAATCCATTGTTCATGGTCGTACTCTAGTGTGCCATCAAACTCCCTGGTCAGCTGACATGGTTCTATAGCTCTGTTCAAGCTGTCTAATGATATCATGTTGGTCTGGAACAGAAGAAGAGATTGTTTATCAAATGATAATACCTCATGAAAGTGGTAGTAGAGAGGAAAGAACGTGCCCACTGTAGACTTTCTGTTTCTTATCTTTATCCTCTATCGTCGTCAAAGATACATCATTGTCTTTAGCGGTCATGTTTGTCGCTGTCTTTTTGAGGTATGTTGAGTTACACTGTGTTCTGTGCCTGGACACTCAGTCTATCCATCTACAGTATGCATTTGTTTGGGGGCTGCTTCCCTAGCTATTAGTTGCCTATCTATGTGCATAACAGCACTTGTTTGTTGCCAGAATGGTCTCTTCTAGGAAAGCTGTCTTACTGGACCATGCAGCCTTTCCTAACCGAGAAGGGTGCCTTAAAAGAAAGGACAGCAAAGTTTGTCCAGTCTGTGGAGACTTTACATTGGTGTTTAAAAACATGTGAAAAAGAACATTATTAAATGAAATAGCCATTTTTGATTTGTCTGGTATTTCTGTGTCAAGGACTTTTAACAACAGCATGGCTATCTCTACTGCCTAATATTTTTTAAATGTTGGCCTAAACTGGAAGATCTTCTTCTTCTTTCGTTCACTTTAAAATATTGTCTATATCTGCAGTGTTGTCTCTTGTATAAACTTCACTGTCTTTTGTAGTTCACATACAGGTCCATAAAGTTTCTCTTCCAGTGTAGTTTCTATGGGCCAGTGAGATTTTCTCTGTATATTATATTCGGGGCAGTTTTATAGTATGTGCTCTGCTGTCTGGGGTGCCTGTCCGCATGTACACATGGCTGAGTTGCCAATCTTCATTTTTGTGTACATGTGGCTGCAGAGTCGGTTGTGTTCTGTTCTAAGGAAACTGGAAGATGACCCAAGTGGTTCCTGGGGCAAACAGAATAGGACCACTGTTTCCTTCCTGGCATCTGGCATGTCATATGAGGTGACTAGAGAGAGCTGTGCATGAGGCAGGCAACATCCTCACGTGAAAACCATTGCTTTGAAACAGCACTGCAAATGATTCTTCTTCTTCTTCTTCGTACGCAGTCAGACAGTAACCATTATTTTTTCGAAAAAAGCAGCCGTCATCCTGAGGCTGTCGACATTGCCATAGAGCTTGTCTAGTGTTGCCACTGGTGGTGGCCACATCTGCTCTCTCTGATTCTCGTATGTCGGGCAGTTTTGCAGCAAATGCTCAGCGGTCAGCAAATGATTGAAATCAGACATTCCTAAAAGTTTATTAGGGTAATCCAAATGCAGCATTAGACCTACACTGTCAAAAAATGGAGTAATGTGAATGTTAAAAAGTTAAACTAGAAGATAAATGTATATCTGTCCATGCTCTATCAGTCGTCTCATACTCTGCGGGAATTTTTAAAAACTTCTTCTTTTGACATTTCTTGCGACAATTCATTCCTAGGGACTACAGCTGAGGTTGGAGATCACTGTCAAATAAAAGCAAATGACCCCAAAGACACCTTTCTAATCACCTGGAACACACAATATTTGTCCAGGTCAATATTCACTCGATTGTCGACAGTTCACTAACCACAGTTTTCTCATTTTATCTTTATTTCAAAACCATATGACTACACAGATATGCAAAGAATTTGGCTTCACAATTAGTATGAATAAAACAAATGTGCTGGGACATACATAGGTGGCACACTAACCACTACCATAGACAACTATGAATTTGCAGATGTGGACCAATTCTCTTACCTAGGGCCCATCATCAACTATAAGCTCTCCCTATGACAGCCCTAACTCACTAGCTTGAAGACCCAAAACAAACAAGTCTCCATCATGTCCTTCCCTATGACAGCCCTAACTCACTAGCCTGAAGACCCAACACAAACAAGTCTCCAACATGTCCTTCCCTATGACAGCCCTAACTCACTAGCCTGAAGACCCAACACAAACAAGTCTCCAACATGTCCTTCCCTATGACAGCCCTAACTCACTAGCCTGAAGACCCAACACAAACAAGTCTCCAACAGGTCCTTCCCTATGACAGCCCTAACTCACTAGCCTGAAGACCCAACACAAACAAGTCTCCAACATGTCCTTCCCTATGACAGCCCTACCTCTAGCCTGAAGACCTGACACAAATAAGTCTCCAACATGTCCTTCCCTATGACAGCATTAACTCACTAGTCTGAAGACCCAACACAAACAAGTCTCCAACATGTCCTTCCCTATGACAGCCCTAACTTACTAGCCTGAAGACCTAACACAATCAAATCTCTAACACTTCCTTCCCTATGACAGCCCTAACTTACTAGCCTGAAGACCCAACACAAACAAGTCTCCAACACGTCCTTCCCTATGACAGCCTTAACTTACTAGCCTGAAGACCTAACACAATCAAATCTCTAACACTTCCTTCCCTACTTTGAACCCTCAACAGCTGCTATCCACTGGTACCTAAGCCATCCCTTCTGTACTTTCTGAAGTACCATCTGCGCATCTGTCACGATGACTGTCCTTGTTATAGAAGTCTCAGATATCTATCTCAGTGCTGAGGTCACTGCTTCTGTCTCCATTCTCAAACTGGAGGTTGTTGACATGTTCACTGCGCTCAGCAATGACCTGTTCTCTCACTCTAGCCAAGAAACCCCAGCCTGATGTCCCGTTGAGCCTCACTGATCCGTTGGTGTATATGACGGCGACACTATCCTGCATGTTCTCAGTTATCAGCTGATTCACCTCATGCTCTGCTCTCCCGTTATTCCATTTTTTGTATTCCTTGCCTAAGGTTATGATGACTCTCTGGTACTCTATCATTCTATCACCAGTGTGGACCCATTCTTCCCCCTTGGCTATCGTCTCAGCTGGTGTGACGTGTCCAAGTATTTTCTTTGTTTGTGTCATGCATGATGCCCCTCTCTTGATTCTTGATCCCTTAGATACTACTGTACAGAGGGTGCTGCATGTCTGTGGTGACACGCATATAGTCTTTGAAATGTGCCATGGAGCTGTAGACTCTTCTTGGTATATTCTCTATGATGTTGTTTATATACACCAGAAAAAGTGTGGGTGACAGTACTCCCTTTTGGGGTACTCCTTGCTCCAGTGTCACCTTTTTGCTCATCTGCCCTTGTACTTGAACTCTGGTTGTTCTGCTTTTGAGGTAGTGGCTGATCCATCTGTACATTTTTCCAGATACTTCACTTCTTCGTAGCTTGACTTTATGTCCCCCTTTCCACACCTTGTCAAATGCCTTCTCTAGCTCCACCCAAACCACTACTGTATGCTTTTTCTCTTGGTAAGCATCCTCTATTTCCTGTGCTATGAGAGTGATCTGGTCCTCAGTGGATCTGTGTTGTCTAAATCCGCTTGCTGTGGAATTAATGTATGTGTTTTTCTTCCAGGTGCCACATCAGTCTGGTGTTTATCATACGCTCCATCAGTTTACCTACACAGCTCAGTAGACTGATAGGCCTGTATCCATTTGGATCTGTTCTATCTTTTTCTTTCTGTGGTACGGGTATAAGTACAGCATCTTTCCATGCCTACGGTACAATTCCCCTTTTCCAGCTTTGTTTCAGGACTGACAGTAACTTCCTCTTTGCTGTTTGGCCCAACCCCATCAGCATTTCATTTGTTACCCCATCTTTTCCGAGCGATTTCTTTTTCTTTAAAGTTCTCATGGCCTCATTCATGGTTAGTTTTGCCATCATGTGCTCCTCTGGTGCAATCTTGATGTTGTCGTGGCTCTTTTGTTCTTCACTAATGTCTGTATGCCTGTCTGTAGGGACATCAATGTGGTTTGCTCTGGCATAATGTTCTATAAAGGCATTTGCTGCTTTTTTTCCAGTAAGCATGTTGTCACCCTGATTGATGGTAATTTTTTTATTTGATGGTATTTCGTCCTTCATAGCTCTGACTAAATTCCATAGTTTGTTCCCTTCTTTATCTAGATTGAGGCTTTCTGTTTTTTTTTTCCAACTGTCTCTTGTTATTTGGTTCAGTGTTCTTTTGTATTTCGCAATGACGGCCTATCACAAGAAATGTAACTGCTAAACTTTCAGAGCTACTGGTCTAGCACAATGTAGTATTCAGTAAATATATCTGCTAACATAAAACTTGTATCACTGCGTAAGGTTATTCTGGATTAAAATTATATGTGTGTTAATGAAGCCTTATTATCCTTGTCTCAACATCAGACCAAGAATGTGCTTGTTGGTGATTTTGAAACCTCCAATTTTATTCATATTTTTAGAGGATTCAACCCTTTGCAGCCTCAAGTGCATGTCAATTAGGACAAAATAATCACTTACCTCAAAGTTATATTTGGAGCTACCAAGACTTGTCCTTTGTTTTTCCCAGAATTTCTCAGGTTTGATGATGAAAGCCATATTGATATTGCCAGGAAAACATTCCTAAAATGAAACACCGATCGTAGAGTTACAAATGTTCCTCTGAATATTAAAGACAACGCAGATTCTTGCACTAGCATCCACATTTACAACTTTTGCTATGAACCTCACATAGGTATATACATAGAAGAGATTCATATCAAGTTAGAAAAACAAAACATTCCCCTTCAATCTATGATAATTCGTTACGACCCATCTAATTCTCTACTTCTCTTGCCTTAGGAATTCCAAAACAGAGATATGCCTCTACTGCTCTTGCCTTAGGAATTCCAGAAGACTTATGCCTCTACTTCTCTTGCCTTAGGAATTCCAGAAGACTTATGCCTCTACTGCTCTTGCCTTAGGAATTCCAGAAGACTTATGCCTCTACTGCTCTTGCCTTAGGAATTCCAGAAGACTTATGCCTCTACTGCTCTTGCCTTAGGAATTCCAGAAGACTTATGCCTCTACTTCTCTTGCCTTAGGAATTCCAGAAGACTTATGCCTCTACTGCTCTTGCCTTAGGAATTCCAGAAGACTTCTGCCTCTACTTCTCTTGCCTTAGGAATTCCAGAACTGACTGGGTTGTAATGCTATCAGCTAGTTTTGATAATGAGTGTCCTATACAATGCCAGTGCCTTCTCCCCACACCATATTCCACTGATACATGTCTGGTCCTTTCCAGCAGTTCCACATTACAGATCTTGTCATATCATTTCAATCTCTCTATTACCCCTTTATGAAAGTTTGTACCTTTTTCGTTGTTCTTGTTGTTCTTCAGGTTTCAGAGTCAGACAACACCACAACCATTTTTACATTGCAGTTGGAGATTGTTATTTTTGTGTTGAATTTAATTTTCTTTTGATTTCCATAAGTTTCCCAATGCAATGAAAACTCCTTTCACCTTTTGTATTCGTATTTTGATATTGCTATCTGTACTTCTTACTCTGTCCATATTGCTACCAAGGTATTGAAATGATTCCACATCTTGTAGGAGTGTGTCTCGCAACACAATTGGATTATTGTAAGTTGCATTTATTCTCATAATCTTAATGTTTGAGTTATTGTTTCTGCATTCCCGGGTAGTTTTTTTTTTTTTTTGTTTTGTTTTTTGCGTTCGCCTTATTTTTCTAATCCCCAAGGCGGTGTGCGTTGCACTGTGTTTTTATTTCGCGCCTGTCGGCCCAGTGCATCCGACTTCAGCATGCATTTTATGTAAGGGTCTGCTTCCTCCTTCATTTTCTAAGGGTTTGCTTCCCCGGGGTAACGGCCGGTGCTGTGATGGGGATCGAACCCAGCACCTTCGGATTGTGAGCCGTGCCACTTAACCACTAGGCCACGCCGTCCCCTATATTCCCGGGTAGTAAAACTAACGTCTGGTCAGACAAAACATACTTATCAGACTTGTTAGTCAGGGTCAGGCTGGTCAAGACCCTCACATCGACTTCTCAACAGTCCTTCCTGGAAACAGACTGTTTTCATGGCAGCCTGGCTAATGAGGTGGGGGATCGACGTGATCCCTGTAGTAGTGAGTGACACACATATGAAGCCAAACATAGCACAACTGACCGGAGGACCCTGGTTCGCCTTCATTAGCATGCTCGGGATGTGAGGAAAGCTACAACAAACCGCCACTGAATGTTCTTGTCATGGCACACAAAAGAGTAAATCTACTCTAGATATTAGGAAATATATTTTTAGTCAGAGAGTGCTGAATGCTTGGAATGTATTGCCACAGGAAGTACTGGAGACAGGGTCAATTAATGCATTTAAGAATAGATTGGATAGCTTTTAGAGCAAAGAAATGTAAATGACGTAAATGAAACTGGTTGTATACAAACTCTGCAGAGTCTGCTAAACTAGTATAAAGACATTAAGTTAAGTTATTCATTGTGGGCATTCAACAAAAACAACAACAACAACAACAACAACAACTCTGCATTCACAGTCTCAATCATTTCTGTGACCTCTCATCAAGCATACTTTGCTGACTCAAGCAGCAGAAAAGATTCCAGTTAAACTCGGAAGGCAAACACTACAAATTTAAAAAGAACTTTTTTGTCTAATTTTCATCATTAAATATCCACTCTAATGACTCTAACAAAGACAGCAGTCAGATCAACGCAACACCCTGTTTTGACAATGGTATGATGATGAAAATCAAAGAGCTTTATACCTGCAAAGCTTTGAGGATTGGTTTGACTGTTTCCCATTTGGTCCCTCTCATGTCCAAAATCATAGTAAATCCTCTATCACGAATTTCATCACTGCAAATATAATGATAGGGACTGTAGTAAAAAAGAATGTCATATGTGAACAATACAAAAATAGATCCAGGATAAAATTACACTTGGAATGCTTGGAATCCTGGTATTCAAAGAGGCATGTTGTTAATGTCTGTTGACAGGTAGCCGAAGGGTTTTCGTAGTAGGTATTTTTAACTTCCTACTTCTTACTAGGACTAGGGGCAGATACTAGTAATTTGGGTAGATTTTTAACATTTTAAAATTTGCGAACTCTTTTCAATTTCTAAATACCAAGCAATTTTTAGCAAAAATATTCCTGTTTCCACCGTGATTCAAAGCCGCGACCTCCAGCTCCCGAGGCGGACACCTTACCTCCAGACTACTGAGTCCCCCTAAAATTACACAGGCACAGCAAATGTCATTAGCATCTATGTTTTATTGTTTCGCTCCAACAGAAGCATGGGGTCAACATTGTGTTTATATCTATGTAGGCAGCCTGCTCTAAACCATTTGTATGCACTTGTAGTCATGGTTCCTATAAAACTTTGTTTTAGATGATTAGGTTGCCAGCCCATGCATAACCATTGAATTGTAAAACATGTATAGTAGGTAGCGGCGTTGCTATTTTTTCTTCCCAAGTTAGGAGTCTCTGGATTCAAGCAGGACATTTTTTTCAAATAAACTATTCCGATTATACTCTTGTCTCTTAGTTGCTCCTCTTCTACCCCTTGGTGGGTGTAGAGGTCCTTATCTACATACTTGCAATTGAATGTGCAGACACACAGATAATTGGCCTGTTGTGTTTGTGTCTTTGCATGATGGAGAGGCCATCTCCTTTTTGGACATTATGCAAACCACCATTGATGAAGAACTTTGCTACATTTAGAGTTTTTGCCTGGATAGCGGTTAATAACCTGGTCTTTATGATTTTCAACTGCCAAGTGTTTTTTAAGTGCAGAGCATGTATATGGGACCTCAGAGGGTATCGTCCAACTCTGACACGAGATCTTTGAATGCATTGTCTATCTCCAATAAGACTAGACGTTAGTCACGCCTACCTTGAGACCATACAATGCTTGAAATCTGCACCATTTTGTGTTTTCGTTCGCTCCTCGAGAGGCGAGTGTCTTAAATATCAACTATAGAGACTTCCCCATCCAGATTATTTTATACATTTATTTAAGGACCAAGTATGTGACACATATAGCGGATTGTATATATAGTGGGGATTCCGTGGCGAAGTGGTTAAGCCGTTAGCCTTGTGATTAGGTGGTGTGGGTTCGACTCCGGACTCTGCCGTCTTTTTCACGGGTGCTTGATGCGGAGTCCCCTGCATCTCATAGTCGCCCCCTAGTCGTCTTGTCCTTGACTTGTCACTGGGGTCGGGCGGCTCGAGACGAGAGAGTGAGGATAAAAAGTAGCGCAGTTAATCCTTGCTAAAAATAGCGCTAGCAAAAATTAATTATGCCATCATCGTCTACAATGGACGGCGGCCTTTGCCTTTGCTTTGAGTGGGTTGTAGCACCTAGCCCCACCCTAGACCTATTTATTTCTTTTTTCATAAAGGGAGCAGCCATAATCTCTCATACTCAAAGACCTTTGTGCGCGGTGAAGAACCACATCCTCCTCAAGGTAGTCCTGGTAACCGGGAGTGCAAGCCCCCCCCCCCCCCCCCCCCCCCCCCGACTAAATACAAAGATTCAAATGGAGCAAACTTTTATACAAATTCCTGGTGCAACACCACCATATAAATGCTCTGTGGTTAAGAAGGAACCAGCACTGTACTGAACAGACCTGGGAAATGAGAACCCTATTTACCATATCCAATTGGGGGTCAGCCGTAAAGGTAGTTGCCCAGGACATAATGACTTAATTGTCTGGAACTTTTGGTCACGGGTCTAGAGTCTAAGAGAACTTGGTCTAGCCAGTAGACAATTGGTAGTGGGGAATGAGCAGATTAAACCTTTCCGTGGCACATTGCCAATGCACTCTCATTTGTTAAGAGTCAGGCCAGTACATTTCTGTCTTTCGCCTGGGGTGGAAAGAAAATCCACAGACACGCCAGCCCAACAATGTTAATTGTGGGAAGGACAAAAACACATTTATTTAATATAACCGACTGATCTTTTTTTTTTTTTCTTTTTTTTTTGTTCGCCTTATTTCTCTATTTCCCAAGGCGGTGTGCGTTGCACTGTGGTTTTTATTTTGAGCCTGTCGGCCCAGTGCATCCGACTTCAGCACGCATTTTATGTAAGGGTCTGCTTCCTCCCGCATTTTCTAAGGGTTTGCTTCCCCGGGGTAACGGCCGGTGCTGTGATGGGGATCGAACCCAGCACCTTCTGGTTGTGAGCCATGCCACTTAACCACTAGGCCACGCCGTCCCTGCCGACTGATCTAATCTATCTGGTTTGCCATAGCTCTCAAGATATTCAAGATAAATATGTTCTTTTCCATATAAAAACCTTTCATTTACAAACTTATTTATTTAAACATCACAGATAATCTGGTTTATTAATATTTTGTATTGAACAAGATTTGTGCTTCATTTTCTTATCAAGTTAAAACCGCCATCGGAGAGGAACATCTTTCTATGACCCATGTGCCAAGAAAGGTTTCCATCCTTTCAAGTCCTGGTAACACGCAGGAGTCATGCAGAAAATATCAACTTATATTAGCCACCCACAAACATACTACTAACAGTTAAATGTGAGTCCGGGGACGGCGTGGCCTAGTGGTTAAGTGGCACGGCTCACGACCCGAAGGTGCTGGGTTCGATCCCCATCACAGCACCGGCCGTTACCCCGGGGAAGCAAACCCTTAGAAAATGCAGGAGGAAGCAGACCCTTACATAAAATGCGTGCTGAAGTCGGATACACTGGGCCGACAGGCGCAAAATAAAAACACAGTGCAACGCACACCGCCTTGGGGATTAGAGAAAATAAGGCGAACGCAAAAAAAAAAAAAAAAAAAAAAAAAAAATGTGAGTCCAAAAACTAACCAACAAAGACACGGGATGGCACCTTCTAATTATAGAATTATATCTCCTATATGGGTTGCCTCCAGCTACATGGCATTAATATCTTCCTATACCTTTTCTTAAATCATCATCTCATATATGTCTCCATCTATCTACCAGCCCCTTTACTCTTACCTCTCTACCTAAATCACCTTTTGGTCTTAACACATCTTGGCGGCCACTGGTGTATCTGGCTTTTTTCCACTTCTTACACCTTCCTGGCCACTTCATCCCGCTTCTGTCATTTGGATTCCTACACCCATCTCGAGAGGAGTGATCTGACATTTTCTCCGTTAAATACCCTATTTTTTGCCTTTATGTATTGACATCCCCCATTGTGTATTAATCCCTACTTCTATGATTCGTTAGTTAATTACTGTTGTTGTTTGTTGTCTCTGATGAAGGCCTATTGGTTATAACATATTCTTTTGTGTTTTCGTCTTGGTGCTATATTAGACCATACCAATTTATGATTTTTGTTCACTTTGATTTTTATTTCCAATTATAGCAGACCAGATGGGTTTGCAGAACAAAGGGGATAGTTTTTTGGCTACATGACATCAGACACTGATCTGCTTGACTAAACAATAGGATTCTAGTATATTAGCTAATAAAGTGTCATATTTTAGTATAAAATCTGACCTTGGTACACTGGCTAAGTAAGTCATGAGTCTCCTGAGGTCTTCATACTTCAGTCTATCTGGGTGTGTATGGGATGGAAAGGTCAGGATTGGGCCACCTCTTTTGTCACGCCCACCTGTATATCAGATGAACATATTATCATAATGATAAGATGTAATAGAAAAGCACTCAAGGAAATCAAGAGAAACAGTATGTTTTTAATGTCTGGTGAGGCAAGCTAAATAAGATAATCTCTTGAATTAATAAAAACAAGAGTGAAATAAATGCATGGGTTAACAATATATGAGAATGGATAGGAGTGGTAAAATAGATTGTTGTACAAAAGTTACTAAAAGAAAGAGAGAGAATGGCAGGGAGACAGCAATGTAGAAAGAGGAACAGATGGGAAGAAAGGTAGGGATAGAGAGACAGAGAAATGGAGAAAGATGGTCAGAGAGATGGAGAGGAAGACAGTAACAGACAAAAAAATAGAGGCAGAGATATATATATATATATATATACACAGAGAGACACACACACACACACATACATACAAAGAGAGAGAGAGAGAGAGAGAGAGAGAGAGAGAGAGAGAGAGAGAGAGAGAGAGAGATATTATGACTTAAATATTTAGCCACCAGAATGCAAATTGTCATAATGTAATGATGATGTTATTAGTTAGTTTTCTTTCCACTTGTGCCTTCAAGCGACATGGGAAGCTTAAATCGTATATCCTGCGCCGTGATTTTACAGTTTATTTTCATCGTCGTACAGCAGACACTGATCATCTGGAAAGAGTCATTTGTGTCTTGAGTTCTGCATCAGATGTCTCAATTTGACTGGTCTCTGATGTGATTTTTTCCATGTAGATGTTAAACAGCAGATGATGTTATTAGGTACAGAATAAAAAAAGAGACATACAAAAATGCCAAATGTTTTATTTATGAGGGCTGACCAAAAACGTAAATTGACTTAGGCTGGACAAAAACTAACAAGCCTATTTAATACAAAACCTCAACCACTTCAAAATAGGCCCCTTCTGGGTTGACATGCTTCTTCCAGCTGTGCTCCCACTGCTAGAAACACTTCTGGATGTCATTGTTGGGGATCTCCGCCAGGCACTTCATCACATTTGTCATGATTTATTTCTCCCACTGCTAGAAACACTTCTGGAAGCCATTGTTGGGGATCTCCGCCAGGCACTTCATCACATTTGTCATGATTTATTTCTCCCACTGCTAGAAACACTTCTGGAAGCCATTGTTGGGGATCTCCTCCAGGCACTTCTTCACATTTGTCATGATTTATTTCTCCCACTGCTAGAAACACTTCTGGAAGCTATTGTTGGGGATCTCCTCCAGGCACTTCTTCACATTTGTCATGATTTATTTCTTCTATGTCCTGAAATCTCATCCCATTGAGTGGCAGACTGTGTCTTGGATAGAGCCAAAAGTCACAAGGAACCCCACCGGGGACGTATTTTACCTATTCAATGCCGTGTTTCAGCTAAATATTCTAGATGACGTGTGATGTGTGGGCAGGAGCATTGTCGTGATGAATCTGCCAGTTGTAATTCTCCCATAGCTGTGGTCTCTTGCATCTAACTGCATCTCATAGGTGACACATAACAGTCAGGTAATACCCCTTGTTGACAGTTTGCCCCAGAGCAGTGTACTTACGATGAACTACGTTCTGATGGTCGGAAAAAACTGTCAACATGACCTTCAGATTTGTTCATGATTACTGTGCCTTCTTTGGTCTTGAAGTAGCATTATCCGGTGAGATGAATGTGCTATTGTCTGAGGCTCATAACAGTAGACCCAGGACTCTTCTTCCGTTATGATTTTTTAAATGGAATCAAGTAGAGCAGTAGCTCACAACATGTCAAGCACAAACTATAGATGGTTTTCTCTCTGTTCATGAGTGAGGAGTCTTAGTATGAATTTTGCTCTGACACAGCACGGCCCAAGATCTCCAGTCAGAATTGATTACACTGAACTGTACAAGATTGCCACCTTACTCTAAGCCTCTCTGTAATTATTACTCAATGATCTTCCATCACTAACCATCGCACTTTCTTTATTGTTTCTGAAATTCTGCATGTTGAGGGCTTTCCTGATTGTTCGTCGTTCTTTATTGACGTGTAGCTATTTTTGAAACGATACCACTCTTTAATCTGCATAGAACTCATACCAAAAGCCCTACTTATCTTCTCGATAGTCTCTGATTGCATGTCATCAAGTAGTTTTACTAAATTTAATGCAAATTCTTTGTTCGACATGTTCTGTCATTTTGAGTCAAAACACAAATGCAATGAGCACTGCAACAGTGTGACTTTCATGGTAGCCTCATAAAAAATCCCTGTGGGGATTACAGTGTCAATCCCCGCCTCATAGACACAACCTATTTCCAGGGACCCTACAATGAAGTGGAGTTTGCATCTTGATTTGTATGTTATTCTCAAACCTGATGTTACTCTTCACTTCCACCCAGTTGATAGTAGATTACATGTGTTTATAATTTAATGGTGACTATCATTGAGCCCTCATCTTCCTGGATTCCTGTAGAAAAACATTCACTTGGTCGCATGTGTACTCAAAAGTCCATGTCGCTTAGATTTGATTGCGGGTCATTGGCATTGTTGACAGTGTTCCCCCTAGGCATGAAGTGTTCTAATATAATGCCTCGTTCATCCCAAAAGAGAGTCAGGATAATCTTCCCTGAAGATTGATGAATGTGAAACATCTTTCGGTTTCAGTGAGGAGGGATGGCTCCATTCTTTGCTCACTCTCTTCATTTCCTTGAAGACACTCTGTGGTACTGTAGCACATCATGGATGATGTGGTGTGCTGAACCTTGACTGATGTTCAGATATGCGGCAATTTCATTTCCAGTCAATTGGTGATTTTCCTTTACAAGGTGGTCAACGGCTGCAATCAACTCTGGGGTCACTACTCTGTGTACCTGACCGGTCGTGAAAAGTCTGTCACAGAACTTATGCTGTTTTGGAACTTCCTACTTCACTCATACACTTGCAGGAGTGAAAGGCATTTATCACCGTACTGGCCCTTCATTCGCCAATGAATTTCTATCGCTTACACCCCTTTGCTGCTCAAAAAATGGATAACAAAACACTACTCCTCTTTTGTGCATATCAATAGTGGGGCCGCCATCTTGTAACTGCATTTATAATGCCATATTGTTCGTCTGCATCTTGATTGCATGTGCAGGACACTCTTGACATCCTTATTAACCATATTAACAAGTTATAATACAAAGACATGTTTTTTCTCATTTCTATCCGACTTTTAAGATTTTCATTTGAAGCCCCCTTGTAGTTATCAATTACGAGAAAGCCTTTGACAGTATCAAGACCAATATTGTGATAAATGCTCTCAGAAACCAGGGCATCTCTGAAACCTATATCAGACCGATTGAGGAAACAAACAAAGACTGCAATACAGCTATCACGCTATACCACTGTCCAGTATTTGTGTAATAGTTCCAGCTGGAGCAAGAGAGTTTAGGGCAGGGGTGATGTGGTTGACGACTCAGAACAAAGGTACCTGAACGCGTGCCAAGGTCACTCTCTGTCTAGTCACTACGCCTAGGTCACTCACTGTCTCAACAAAGGAAATCAGAGTTGGAGAAAGAATGTACAGGTAGGAACTGACCACTGGCGTTCTGATTTGAACAGTAGGGAGTGATTGACAGACGGGACGGCAGCGGAGCTTGCTGCGATAGATGAGTGACAGGTGTTCAGAGTATTCGCCCAATAACGACTGAGTAGAGCCATCCCCTGAGATCCATTGGTCAGCTCTGATACTGCTTGAGAGTATATAACAACGAGACAAAGTTTAGCTCAGCAGGCTGGCATGGAGAGGGGATGAGTGAATGTAGATAGGAGTCTGTTTAGCTCACCGACTTAGATAGAGGAGCGATTGATAGACTGTTGTACGAATGTTGGAGATAATGCAGGATCGCTCAAAACAGCCACGCCATTGAGTCGGGGTCCAGCCGCTCAAATAGGTGTGTGTGGGAGTTTTGTTTTAATAGATAATCTGAACGTGTGTTGAACACGCAGTTAAAGGAGATGTGTGTGCGGCAATAGAACTGGGTTTTTGATAGTTGGGAATTCCATCAATAGCTAATGCTTAAAATTTCCGCTTTAGTTTAATATTTATATTAACATATATATAATAGAATATTTAGTTAAGATGATATGTATTGTATTGTGTTTGTAATTTCACTACTCATTTTTCTTATATGAGTAATATATAATAAATATGCCACCTGCTGTGTAATATGTCATTTATTGAGTATGGTCATGAATGATGTGGATGAGTGTGATAATGTTCTAAGTTAGAATAACCCCAGGGCAAACAGTGGGATCTGCTACATTTGTTCCGATAGCAAGAGGAGTCCAACTTGGCAACACTATCTCCCCAAAATTATTTACAGTGGCTATCGAAGAGATTTTTCAATCATTACATTGGATCAACAAGGTGTAAATATAGATGGTGAGTGGTTCACCAATTTACGATTTGCAGAAGACATTGTGCTCATCAGTCATACAATTGTGGAAGCCAAACAATTCTTGAGCAACCTAAATGGGGTCAGCAGAGCTGCTGGTCTGAAGATAAATAAAAGTAGAACACAATGCCTCAGAAACCCTTACTGCCAAAAGCAGGACATCAAGCTAGGAGAGGAAACCATCACGGAAGTCAACTCCGAAATATTTACCTAGACCAAGAGATAAATGCCAAACCCACAATCGACCACGAAATTTATAGATGACGAAAAGCAGCTTGATATTTCTTTAACCACTTTAAGCCAAAACTCCACGAGATGATAGCCACCACAGCAAAAGCCCACACTTTCAATTCCATGGTAATTCCAGCAATGATTTACAGATGTGAAGTGTGGAACTTGCGCAAAACAGATGCTGAAAAGCTCAGAGTCACTCAGAGAGCAATGGAACGGCGCGTACTAAAAATGTTGATACGAGATTAGATCTAAAACGAAGAAATTCTACACCAAACTTAGTTTCGAGATGTGAAAGCAGCGATATCACGCAAACATCGTTGGGGTGGACACGTGGTACACATGCCTGACAACATTTTTGTGACCATGTGCCTGTACACATCCACGGGGTCACCCACCTATGCGATGGCAAGATGGACTGACCAAAGGCCTGCATTGGTAGAGCACTGCAAAAGATTGGGTCGCATACAGAATATTGTTGGCTTCTTCACATACAGCACATGTGCCGGACTGGCGCTGAGGATAATATGAGGATATATATATATTCATTCCCTTCTTTCAATTCCTCCCTCTTCTGATATAACCTTAAAAACTATGTCTGAGGTTGAAAGAAGTGTGCCTTGGTTTATAAAAAATTAAACCCTCAACGGCCCTCCCTCTTTCTGTCTAAATATGGGCTTATTTATTATCACATTTACGTTAATGTGTATTCAGGAGAATACATTTTTTTTTTATAGATGTACATCAGAAGTGTAATGTTTTCTTTTTGTTTTGTTTATTAATGCATACAATGTGTATGTTAACTCTTTTGTGTGCGCTGAAAAGAGTGGTAAGTTGCTGTAGTTTCCTCACATACCGAGCATGCTGATGAAGGTGGACAAGGGTTCTGTAGAATGTTGTGCTATGCTTGGCTTCATCTGTGTGGCACTCACTACTATTGGAATCACATTACAATTATTCCCACAAATAATCAGAATTATTTCATTAAAATTCTATTGACACATGCTAATGATAAAACAAACCACCTGGAGTGGTCGTTAATCTTTTATCACTTACCTGAGAGGTAGGCAACACGTTCTCGTAACACATGAACAATGTCTGCTGCCTTCAATCCATCATTCCTTCTACCACCTTTACAAGGGAAACAAAAAAAAACCTATTTATTAAACAACTACAAAAGAACAAAGATCTGGAATAAGCATATGACATTGCACTATTTGCACACTCACACATTGCATATTCAAGAGAAAACAGAGGGACTGAGGGCATGTGTTCAACAGATGGGTCTGAACATTGGTATCAATAGAACAGAAGTCATGGCACTGGATATATGAGGGGTGTTCAAATGAAACCTGATCTAATTGCACCAAGTGAACATAGGTACGATGCACATAACGATGTCACTTTTGATGTAAACAGCACATACCAACCATCAAGTTTGTAAAATTTCATTATCCTCCTACTCATAGTTTCCTCAGCAGACTGTTGAAAATATGGGGGGTGTGATATGGAATCCGTTGAGAGTTGATCAGCGAGCAGTGATTCAGTTTCTAACAGCTGAAGGATGTCGACCAGTTGACATTCATCGCATTATGCAGGCTGTGTATGGTGACAAAAGTGTGGCGAACGTAAGCGTCGTCAGCGGTCCACCCAAATTGCTGCATCAATTTTGGCAATGGCATCTTCTGATGCAACAATATGCACCTGATCTTGTCTCGGAAGATCTTTCGTTAACTCACGTCTTTCTTTAAACATTATTGTTCAGTTCTTCACTGTTGTCTACAACAGACTTTTTTCACTATACACTGCCTGCATTCTGCGATGAATATCAACTGGTCGAATCACCGCTTGCTGATCAACTCAAGACGGATTCTGTATCGCACCCAGTCTGCTGAGAAAACTATGAGTCGGAGGATAATGAAATTTTGCAAACTTGATGGTTGGTATGTGCTGTTTACATCAGAAATGATGTCATCATGCGCATTGTACGTATGTTCACTTGGTGCAGTAAGGTCCGGTTTCAATTGAACACACCTCGTATTAAGTCCCACATAAATTGAGATAAGAAATGGGGAGCTAGCAGGGATGGGCACATTTTCTCACCTCAGAGGCAGAGTTGCACAAGAAAGTGGAACAGACAAAGACATCAAATGCATAGTGAACAAAACTGGAATGACATTGTACTAGCTTATACTTCTTCTTCATTCTCAAACTCCCGTTACCAAGCCCTGAATAGGACTTTGCAATTACCAGGATGTTGTCCTGAGAACGGAATGTGTTGTGTCATAGTTTACATCTTGACTGCGATATTTGCACCTTTTGGTCTGACACATCTGACTTCAGCATGGCATATTTTAGTACCGGGTTAGCCTTCTCTCTTCGATACCTTCTCCTTAGCCAGTCTGCTCTGTTGCAGCCTGTTTTCCAGGTTCAACGCGTGAAGGTATAGAAGGATCTTGGCAGCTCTGGTTCGCTGGCCCTGACGCTAACAGTCAGCTATGGGTCGCTGACCACTGCAGCTCATGTCCTGCTCAGCCAGTAGCTTATACAATGTGTGGAGGTCTTCAAAGTGCAGCACAAATTACTAAGCTAAGATAGAACAATAGTTTCGTACTTTCTGTGCTGTGAGTGAAGTATTGGAGAGTGACAGAAAGAAAGATCGCCAAAATTGTCATCTTTCCACACAGTCTATCTAAGAAGGATTCATAGAATTTTCTTTCCAAGCGCCAATACCAACCGAGAAATGTTTGCCCAGAGGGGAACCGAGAAGACATGCACGTCATCATAGCCGGTCGATGCTGGAGTTTGATCGCGACCATGTCCTTGAAGGAGAGCATAATCAACATTACTAGAATTGTCATCGTATAGGCCCCAGAGGGCAGAGATTAGAGAGGTCGACCTGGAACAGCTTGGTGAGGAGCCATGGAGGCTGAATTGGAGGTCATGGAGCAGAACTTGGGAAGTGGAGGGAATTTGCTGCTGACCTTAAAGATGCCACCAGGCATAATGGTCACTGACCATTTTACCTGTCAGTGACCAAGGATCTAAGATGAAGAAGAAAACAAAAGATTGAAGCAGAAGAACTAGAGGAACAAAAAAGTCATGAATGAACACAAGATAGATTATCAAGGACAGGTGGTAGAAAGCTCAACAAGTAAAACAAACTGCTACAGAAACCATCACTGGAAGAGATAAGTGCATTGATACAGGCTACCTGTAAGGATACCAACTGCAGCTGTCACCCTGTGCCATGTATAGAGCAACAAGAGGACAATTAAACAATACTGACCAGGACAAGAGGCTTACAGAACTTTGTCTGATCATCCATGCTCCATAAACACTCAACGACGTAGTTATAAACGTAGTTATAAACATGATGAAAGAAATTTATGCAAGATGTACCCAACCCTAAACCGGGTGCCAAAGATGCAGCATAGCAGATGGACTGACAGCAGCCCTTGCCTCATAGTTGGCTGCTTGCACCAGCACCAGCGAACCAAAGCTGACCAAGACCCTATTCAACCTACAAGCAACAGCCCTGAAAACAGGCTGTATAAGTGTAGCCTGGCTACGAAAATAGGGATCGCAGTGGGAATGCAAACCTGAGTCCCAGAAAAAACCATCTGAAATCGGATGTGTTGGGCAGAAAGGTGCTGATATTACAGCCTCAGTGCAAAGTATGATGCAAAGTTACAATGTCATTCTCCAAAATTTAGACACATATCAAAAGCATGCTGAATGTAATGTTGCCTTCTGAGTTTTAGAGAAAGCTTTAGAAATAACAGTAAATATTTGATACTGGAATAAAGGAGTGAATAACTTATTTTCCAGGGAATCAGAAAAAGAAAAAAAAAAGAAAATTTAACTAAGAATTGTGCAAGAAAATTAATGATCTAATTCAGTTCCAAAATTGGTGTCCAATATTTTAACTATGGACTTTCTTTACATTATAAATCAGACATAAATGTTGTCACGTGTCCATTCAAACAACAACATTTGACGGAAACATGAAAGATCACTTCAGTATCATAAATAAAATCACACAAAAGTTCAGAAAAAAATACAAAATATAATATACAGTTGATAGACTTTAGTATAATTGTCTTTAAAAACAAATTTAAAAAGATTATTCTGGCCTTTCATATAATTTTTCTGAAACATATAGCCAAAATCTATAATAAAATCATTATCATAATGTACATCATAATCATTAGTTACCACAGACTATAGATTGTATGCAATGCATCATCAAAGGTCATATTTCAACAGATATAGAAGGCACGGAGGTATACAGGCAACAGATGAAAACTATATGAGATGAGACTAGCACAAAAATACTTAGAAAGACGGAAAGGGAATGCACAATGTAGATATTATTGGACACTTCTTCTTTGATGTATGTCCTGAAGGAAAGGAAGTTGTGATGTGTCACAGTTTACATCGAGGCTGCGTGTTACATCATGACACCTCCAATTTCAGCTGGTTTTTTAGTACCAAGTTTGCCTTTTCCCTGTGACCCCCATTCTTTGACCAGACTATACTAGTGAATAGTGCAGCCTGTTTCCCAGGCTGTCATGTGGAGGCAAAATAAGGTCTTGGTCAGCTACGATTCGCTGACCCTGCTGCAAGCAGACAGCTATGAGTCGCTAACTGCTGTCCGTTCATGCACTACCCTGTCTTGGCCCTTGTCTGACATTATTGCGGAGAAGAAGGTCAGAAAGCTAAGAAAGGATGATGTGAACAGATACAAAACCTTGTGTACTAAACCAAGGCTCATGGATTTTGTACTGAAGCTAACAAGGAAGTACGGAAGAGCATCAGAAGTGACAACAGAATTTATATAGATGAGTAACTAGTAAGAAAGAGATGAAGAGGTCACTGCAGCACAAGGTTATTGTTGTTTGCGAATGCCCACAATGAGTAGATTACTCTTTTGTGCACCCTGAAAAGGACGTTAGGTGGCGGGTTGCAGTAGCTTTCCTCACATCCCGAGCGTGCTGATGAAGGTGAACCAGGTTCTTCAGGTGGTTGTGCTATGATTGGCTTCATCTGAGTGTCACTCGCTACTATGGGGATCACGTTGATCCCTCACCTCGTTAGCTAGGCTGCCATGAAAACAGTCCGTTTCCAGGGGGGGCTACTAGGAAGTCGAGGTGAGGGTCTTGGCCAGTATGTTTTACCTGACCCTGATTAACATGTCTGATAAGTATATTTTGCCTGACAAGATGTTAGTCTTCTTCCCAGCAGCACAGGGTAAAATTAGATAATTATACAACACAAAGAAGCTAAAGGGGAAATATAAATTTTATTAAGGATAAAGTAGGGAGGTTGACTTGCAATATGAATGATCGACTTAAACGGTGGGAATTGCATTTCGATGAACTTTTTAATTGACCTGCCCCACAAGATCCCCCAGACATTCCATTGGCTGAGACAGATCTGCGAGTAAATTGTGAGACATTATTTTTTTTTAAAAGAAATGAAGAAAGTTATAATGCTGCCCACAAATGGTAAGGCTACTGAACCAGATGGTATCTCAGCCAAGGTTATCAAAGCTGATGTAGACATTTCCATAGAAATATTCCACACACTACTTGGTCAAGTTTAGAATAAAATGGAAAAACCCTGTTTTTCTTGACACTGTTAAGAGTGAGGTTGGCCAATATAAAGAAATATTGACTATGGTTTAAAACATGCAACTTTACATGGTATTGGCATGTATCAAAATTATCTGTGTTGAGCAAGATGATCCTGCCAGGTACTGTGCCTGGGAAGCGAAAGAGAAGGAGGCAGAAAAAGAAATAGAAAGATAACATCAGAGAGTGAACTGGAAGTTCCATACTAAAACAAAAATCATGGCCAAAAAAACCAAGTGGAGTGACGGGAACTGATCTAACAAATTACAGTTCTGATGCCCCAATGACCTTTCAGGTTATGGGACTGATGATGATGATGACCACTGGCTTTGAAGGAAGGATACGTAATCAAGTTGTCAAAAAATGACAATCTTCAACAATGCATTAATTATAGAGGAGACATTTTAACACGGTCATACTGAAAAGATTAAAGGGTGCAGTGGAAAATCAGCTAAGAGACAAGCATGAGGGTTTTCATCAAAATAGGTAATCTGTAGACTTACATAGCCACTCTGAGATTAATAATTGACAGTGTGGAATGGAACCCACCTTATTTATCAGTTTCGTGGACTATGAGAAAGTGTTTGACAGCTTAGGCTTGTTAGAAGTTACTTAGGCCCTGCGTGGTGCCACTGAAATACCTAACAAAACTAGGAATATAAAGTATACATAGTAGAGTTCTACATAGTAAGCTGCTTCTTGAGTTTTTTTAGATTAAGACTGGTGTACAACAAAGTTGTCTTTTGTCACCATTTATATTTTTTGGCTATGGACCGCATTTTGAAGCCGACCACATCAAATAAAACGGCTGGTTCACTGGAGTCTGACAAAACAGTTTGAGGATTAGAACTTTACAGATGATTTGACTCACCAAAACAATACCAGTGACCAGATGCAAGGTAAAATGAGTGTACTAGAAGCTGGGCCTCAGAAAATAATAACTAAGCATACACAAAACTCACATGCATTATTGTGCTTAAAGATTGTTGGATTGCGTTAGGTCACACATCAATACAGGAAGTGAGATTATTCCGGCATCATGGTTGTAACATTGACAGACTTTGTGGTATAGATATGGATATCCACATCAGAATACAATGGACGAGAGAAGTTGTTCATTATACTGGAGATTGTATGGAAATCTTGGGAGATGTTGTACAGCAGTAACAAAAATAAAAATATCCAACGCAAATGTGAAGTCCATTCTTTTGTAAGGCTCCGAGAGATGGAGATCAACGAAATCAACATTAGGGGAGGTCCAGATTTGTATAAATACACAGAATTACAGGGTTGTAATGGTAAGATAAAATCACCAATAAAGAACTGTGGAAGAGAACAGGTCAGATTCCTGCTGATTAGAGATGTGGAACAGATGCTGGCAATGAATCAATGACACTTTGAGAAAACCAGCTGATAGCATTACCAGAGTCTCTGTTTTGGAATCCCATTAGCAAAAGGCACAGAGTACCAACAAGAAACACGTGAAGAAGAGAGATACTAAAAAATGTAAAGAACTTAGAGATGCATTGGCCTTGGGCTTGGCTGATTTAGTGATTTAAAGCTATTGCAATGGCCCTAAAACAGGAAACTTGGTCCATATGTGTTAAAGATTCGTGCTCTGCATGGAGCATAAAAGGTTTTGATTGACTGATTATCAAATAAGAGACAGCTACGATATCAAAGTGAACTTAAACATTGAATACATGATTATAATTGCCTGGGACATGTTTTATTTATTACATAATATAATATTTAATATTATTTATAATATTTGAGCTGCCGAATTCATTGATGGTGTTTGAAAACTAATGCAATTTTAATCAATACTGTAAATGATGGGAGTGGAGATGTTTAACTACAATACAAAGGACTGAATACTTTCTGGAAACATTTATTGACTGACAGTTGTAGGTGTCAGAAAGTTTACCCACTTGTCGTTTTATGATCAAGTCAAAGGGAAATAACTTGAAATAAATTTTTAACAGATGATTAATTTGTCACAAGAATTATAGCGACTATTCTTTGTTCTTGTTAGAATTTGGCACATTTATGTCTTAATGCACATATTTCAAAACGTTATAGCTGAAACTATATAATAAAAACGTGTCCCCGGTCAAAAGGAACAGTTCTGGCACCATCTCTGCTGCATGGCACCGTATCATGTCCGTGGGACCAGACCACTGCCGAGGCTGGAATCGTCCGAGACTGTCGACTGCAGCACAGTATTTTTAACTTTCAAATTTATAATTACCTGGTCTGTAATAATACTCGACATCCTTTTCGGCCCCACCTTCTGCTCCTTGTTCTCCAGAATTCATCCTTTGAATTTTATCATATCTACAAGAGAATCACAGTAGCCGATCTGCAAATGTATCCTCATCTGAGAAGCAGTCAGTCGGCCATTGTAATAACAACGCTTCGGGTTTGTTCGTCAATCTCCGGTGCTACCGGATGTTGATTAGGATGTCTGCTACCTGATCAGTAGCGCATATCGCTCACTGAAAAACGTATTTTCGGTCAAAATAAATTGTTATCTTGTCTTTATGCAAAGCCAATTTATGTATATGTAGAAGATCTTAGATGTTTGACTGTATTATTACAATATACTTGGCTAAATACTTTTTTATCGGTTAAAACCGTGTGAGTAGTACGTGGTGAGTCAGCCCGCTAGGGGGAGTTTTTAATTCTGGCAGGGGCGTCTCCGATCACGGGAAGGTTACACGTGCAATCTGTCAATGGACATTGCATAAACAGTGGTTTTGTCAAATTGAAATATATGCTTTGTTTGTTCATTTATATTGTTTACTTGTGACAACGCCATCTACTGTCAGAGAGGCTGAGAAATGCCTAAATGAGCTTTTCGGAGCAAATATGACAGTTAAAAATTAATAGAAGAAAACCCAGAACACTTTTTTGCCCACTTCGGGGAATTGCCGCTAGGAAATTATCTTGTCGAAAATGTGAATTCGTGCATATACCTAGACCAAGCAATTTAAAAACTCCCACATAATAAAGCATGAGAATTTGCGAAGATTAGCAACAGCATGGTTTCATTTCAATCTGAAAAAAAAACATATTTCGGCAGATCAGATTAGAAACGGCAAGCCAATAATTCACACTTTAACAGCATGGTTACTTGATTACTGGGATTACTGGGATTCCGTGACGAAGTGGTTAAGCGGTCGGCCTCGTGATCAGGTGGTGTGGGCTCGACTCCGTCTTTTTCAGGGGTGCTTGATGCGGAGTCCCCTGCATCGTAGTCGCCCCCAGTCGTCTTCTCCCTGACTTGCCACTGGGGTCGGGCGTCACGAGGGGAGAGAGTGAGGATAAAAAGTAACGCAGTTAATCCTTACTAAAAATAGTGCTAGCAGAATAAATTATGTCATCATCGTCTACGATGGACGGCGGCCTTTGCCTACTTGATTACTGATTGACCCGTTCTTCAGAGGCGACTACACCGTTGCGGTTTCCAGCTTTTCCTCCAACGGTATTTGTCTTGGTCCACGGTGGACCAGTGGATAATGAGTCGCCAATTTGTGACATCATGAATGTTGTTGCGGGATGCATGGGAGTCGGACCAACGCGTTGGTGGTCGTCTCCGCGGTCGTTTCTTTACTCTGGGGTAGCATATTACTAAAGCTGTGCTCTATCGATCCCGTCCGTTCTTCGTAGTAAGTGCCTGCCCGTCGGCATTCTACCTGTGTGTATATAGGTTGTGTAACACTGAGTAAAGGTCTGGTAGAGCGGTAGTCCACAGGTTTTGAGATCCTCTGCCGTTAAGCCATCCTCGACGGGTGATTTTGTCGGGGGCATAGTATCAAGGTTGTGATGGATTTATAAGGGCAGGAAGTCTGGTGGAGGAATTGGGAGAGGGGAAGGGGTTTGGGGGTCTGGCGATTTAAATAATTTTGTGTAGTATTCCTTCACAATCGATTCCATGCCCAGCCTTGACTCGGTATGCGCCCGACTTGCTGTTTTTAAGCAGGGAATGACATGACTGTGTTCGGAAATGCTTCGAGGGGCAAGTTTTGTGCTTCGCCGAATCTCCGCCGCTGCGAGGAGACGATTGCGGGTGAATTCTTCTTTAACAGCATGGTCAATCCAACCAAAGCACAGGGCTGCGAGGTATGGAACCTACACAAATCAGACTAAGTGAAGCTTCCAATTACTCAAACTGCAATGGACCGAAGAACACCGGCAGAATCTCTGCGGACCAAATTTACAAATGAAAATCTGGTGCAGTACCTCTTTCAATGACGTCGCAGATACTGGGTTGTTAACAAAATACAGATGCCTGACGACGGATGGAAAGAAAAAGTTGCGCTCTAGTGGCACTACAACTTTTAACGTCCATTATTATGTCAACAAATGAGACGTAGAGACAACTTGAGTAAAGCTCTTCGTCCAACATGGTAGTTAGTTAGTTGTTGGCGGCATCATCAGACCGTTGTTAATCTTGATTATGTAACTTGCGCTTTATTTGGATTATAGTATGGAAGAACTACGCTGGCCATGAACCTCACTCTGCCGTCCCGAGCTACATTGAAAGTGTCGCAACACGATCAGTTGAGACGACTGCATGCAGGAACTCTGGTCATACTTCCATCGAGACCATGGGTCGCTTGAAACTTGTGGGAATATATCGTCCAACATTTCCGTTCATCGCTTTGAGAAGCCAGTGTCTTACCTCTCGACTACAGCGAGATAAAAGATCGATGTGTGATTGAATACCAATATTACAGACTACATATATACTATACGAGGCAATTGTAACAGTTCCAGCTCTCCGTGGAGCATGCGTGTTTAGGACACGGGAGATTGGGCTGGTGGTTGTATTCTTGTAACAGATCTTAGCTGTAGAGACAATATATAGGTAGAAGCTTAGACATGTTTTAACATGTAACAGGTGGGAGGAAAATATAAAGAGCTTAGACAATAATCTTTTTTCTTTCTGCTTCCTGGGATTTTAGTCAGTGCAGCTGAACTCAGTCCTGCCAGAATTGAGAAACCAAAACGTACCATTTGTCTCGAACCGCGCAGGTGGGAGTTTTGGTAAACATTCGTAACCTGACGGAAGTTACAGGCCACGTGTCTATACCTGGAAAGATAGTGGTGGTAGACTTGCTACCGCCGACAAACCCGCGTCGTCTGGAAACCACGCGAACAAGATGGAAGCTAATGGCAAGCAGACGGACGAAAACGAGGGTCGTTTTGAAAATCACGTGATCTGGGGATGCAGATCGAATATAAATCCAGGCAGACAGATAGAGACGAACTCTTATCCTTCTCTTTCTTCTCACCTTACTCTGTTTCATTTTACTCTGTCCTACAGTTACACTCTTGCACAGCTTTCACACGCGCCCTCAGGGTGAGACCCTTCCATTGCACTTTAGTTAGGCTGGCTTCTGAGAGCGCACAAACCTAGCATTGGTACACATACATCCAAGCACTGGTTTATGCGTCTTAATATCGCCCAAATTGACTACGGTCTGGGGTGGAATATGCGCGCCTCAGCCATTAGAAACTAGTGAGGCAAACAAGTAAAATTAAAAACATTTAAAGATTGCATTACTTGAAAAGGAAGAGATTCGAAAGAGAATCTCAGCTGAGAGTAGTTGTCGGTGAGAAAAGACTTGACTTCAGAGATTACAGGAGAACACTTTCGAAGGAGACGCTCGGTAGAAAGCAGGCGATAGAGTGGGGCAGATTTGAGAACTATATTAGAGGAGAACATATTGGAAAGAGACGCTCAGTGGAGGGCAAGTGACAGATATGCAGTTGAGGCAGATTTGAGTTGAGAACCACAGAGAGAGAACATTTCACCTCAGAGACTGAGATTACTTGAGAAGACTTTTCGAAAGAGACGCTAAGTTGAGAGTAGGCAGCGGAGAGAAAAGACTTGACTTCAGGCATTACAGGAGAACATTTTCGAAAGATACGCCCAGTGGAGGGCAGGCGACGAAGATATGCAGTTGTGGCAGATTTGAGTTAAAATTTAGACGGCGGAGAGAGGCAGTTGAGATAGACACGCGGCAAGCAAGGTAACTACTCTCATATTATGTAGTGGTCGAAATTACAAGTCGTCAGAAGCTTATAGAGGCAGTCTTCCAGTCATCCCATTTATCACATTGACGCAGTCCCACTGATCACGTCGACATCATCTTGTCACGTGAAAGTAAGTCGTCAGTCGCAGCTAGAGGCAGTGATCGCATGGATCATATTTCATGCAGTCTATCCTGACCACGTTGACACCACTTTGATCTTCCGCCGACAAAGAGGAACAAGCTCACAGGCGTCATACTTGGGCTCAAAACCTACGAAATTAACCATCAGCGGCAATCCGCAACTAAGTTCGGTCGCAGCAGACCAGATTAGGAGAATATAGTATCGTAACGTGTAAATGGTGAAAGAAATCATTTAAGTTATTAGAGAGTTGACAGTGTTATCCGAATAAATAATATATTATATTGTGTTTATATTTAGTGTTAATTGAATTTGAATAGAGTGAGTGTAGAGTGCAATAGAATAGAGCAGGCCCCTTTACCGCCTGCGATAGAGCTCTATCAAGTAGATTGGCTTTTGGTATATTCTCTGGGAATCAAAAGTTACCTGAATGATCGTAGACGAGCCCAGGTCACTCCAAGGTCAGTCACCGGTGCGAGGTCAATGTTCACTATAGGGGGAACAACTTGGCTAGTTTTGAGGGGTGGGTATCAGATTGACCATTCTGGTACCAGACAAAAGTGGTAGGGGCTAGATGGACTATAGGAACTCACACGGCAGGCTGTCACATTTAAAGTGGCAATGACCTTTAGATATTGCAACCAATGGGATTCTAGATTGGGTGGGACCAAATTAAAGTGATAGTAGCTAACCAGCCAACTGAGAAGAACCACTCGACAGACATGTGTTTATAGAGTTAAGAAAAGAATCTATAAAAGACAATGCACAGTGAAATTCAAGGAGATCCGGAGAGAAACAGTTTACAGATTGGTTATCCCATCACACACCTAGAGCCTTGCATACACACATAAAGGTGCATATCGTGGACACCCTGTAAATCATGTGAGATAGAGATCTGATCATATGCGAGTGTGCGGATTCGTCTTGGAACGACTTGAGAGTTGATCTAGAAGGCTGTCTGGCTGTTCTCCAGGACCATTGGTTGAGTGTTCGAAGATTGGTAGCCGTTCCACGATCAAAGTGGCTCGATTAAGGATTCTGTGAATCCTAGGGACTGCATTCCCAGTGGCTCGATTAAGGATTCTGTGAATCCTAGGGACTGCGTTCCCAGGGGCTCGATTAAGGATTCTGTGAATCCTAGGGACTGCATTCCCAGTGGCTCGATTAAGGATTCTGTGAATCCTAGGGACTGCGTTCCCAGTGGCTCGATTAAGGATTCTGTGAATCCTAGGGACTGCATTCCCAGTGGACTGATTAAGGATTCTGTGAATCCTAGGGACTGCGTTCCCAGTGGTTCGGACAAAGTGGCTCGATTAAGGATTCTGTGAATCCTAGGGACTGCATTCCCAGTGAACCGATTAAGGATTCTGTGAATCCTAGGGACTGCATAACCAGTGGACCTATTAAGGATTCTGTGAATCCTAGGGACTGCATTCTCAGTGGACTGATTAAGGATCCTGTGAATCCTAGGGACTGCGTTCCCAGTGGACCTATTAAGGATTCTGTGAATCCTAGGGACTGCGTTCCCAGTGGACCTTTTAAGGATTCTGTGAATCCTAGGGACTGCGTTCCCAGTGGACCTATTAAGGATTCTGTGAATCCTAGGGACTGCGTTCCCAGTGGACCTATTAAGGATTCTGTGAATCCTAGGGATTGCGTTCCCAGTGGACCGATTAAGGATTCTGTGAATCCTAGGGATTGCGTTCCCAGTGGTTCGGACAAAGTGGCTCGATTAAGGATTCCGTGTAATCCTAGGGACTGCAATCCCAAAGGCACGTGAGCACGGAAAGAGAGGTGCATCACATGAACCCTAAGTCGTAACACGGGCACCAAAGGGGCAAGTCTTAAACACTTAAGAACTGCTAACGGTTGTAAGTGAAACGTAGCAAATTGTTAAACCCATATCTGTACGCTGGACAGCCTAAACACGGTCACCTTTAATAGTTTTGTAATTATGTAGTATAAAGGAATGCGTGACCTAAAGCAGTCAACCCTGGTAGAGAACGGCAGATCAAACAACAACGTAGACAATGCGGAGTACGGCAGAAGACGACTTAGATAGAACCCCTGATTTGTAATACGATTGAAGACTAAGTTTAGGATTTATTGAATTTCAATCAAGACTTAAAACCTGTGTGTAAATTGTTTCGGAGGCACTATCAAAAGCTAGTACTTGAATCCTTTGAGTTAGTTTAAGATATGTTATTATCTAGTTTAAGAAGTTCTTTTCTTTTGTTGATATTATGTAACAATAATTCGTGCAAATAAATGATATTATTTTGTGTTAACGGTTAACGATAGTTTGAGTGTTTTCTGTGATTGAAGTGTAATGTCGTACAGTCAGTTGTAAGTCAGTAAACTCTAAGATAACTCTCAAGTAAGCCTAACCTGTTACACAATAGGCATCTTAAAGATGCATAACTTTTTAATTAGGACATATACTCAAATTATTCTGGAACGTCGCCGCATTTCCCTGTTCGGTCATGTTGTCCGACTGGACAGGGAGGTCCCAGCTCACCAGATTCTTCAAAAGACAGTCAACAGTGCTAACGGCCCCCACATGCTTGCTGGAAGCGCCGGAGAGGTTGTCCTCGAAACACGTGGCTCCAACAGGTAGCAGCCTCCCCATCTGCCTTAGAGGAGGCCTGGCAGCACGCAGTTACAACTGGATATGGTGATGTTCATCCGACGCAACGGGCCTCAGACGTCTAAGCGTCATGGAAAATAGCAATACTGCTTTATTATTCCCTGGTTTCCGCAGGATTCAAACAATAAACATTTTTTGATTCTTCTTCTTCTTCTTCTTCGTTCATTCTCAATCTCCCACTACCAAACCCTGAAAGGGCTTAAGTAGCAGAATGTAGTCCAGAGAACGGAATGCGTTGTGTCGTAGTTTACAGCTTGGCTGCGATATTTGCACCTTTCGGTCCAACACATCCGACTTCAGCAAGCATTTTTTGAGTACCGGGTTAGCATTCCCTCTTCGATCCCTTCTCCTTAGCCAGTCTGCCCTGCTGCAGCCTGTTTTGATTCAATTAATTACTCTCCGGACAACAGTAACTTCTGCAGAGAGGTCATTTAGTAAACCGAAGCTCACGCGCTATTTCTACAGTCCAGATAGGCTGCAATGGATGATCCCCAGAATCATCCGTCTCCTGCTTTGATGGTAAAATCTGCCAGGTTTTTCTCTGTCCATCTTTTTATGTTATCCAACCACTTATAGCGTTGTTAATCTCTGGCAATGTTAGCCCACTACCTTTCCTTCCAGTATTTGTTCAGCAAGATGTTGTGTCTTTTGATTTGACCAAAGTATAGTAACTGTCAGACACTCTGATTTCGCTCATCAATTTTCCTTACACTTATTATTTCCTCCAAAATGTGTTCGTTATTCCTTTTGTGCGTTGTATCTCAAATTCTTCTATATAACCACATTTCAAAGGAATAAATTCTCTCCTCCAATCATTTGTTCATTATCCATGTTTGTACACCATATCTTGAAGGCGAGTATACATTACACGTGATCACTCTCATTTGTCATTTGTGATTTACTTATTTGGATGTCAATATAACTCATGTTGGTGAAACCATATTTGTGATTTCCTTATTTTGGATGTCAATATATAACTCATGTTGGTGAAACCAGATTTGTGATTTACTTATTTTGGATGTCAATATATAACACATGCTGGTGAAACCAGATTTGTGATTTACTTATTTTGGATGTCAATATATAACACATGCTGGTGAAACCAGATTTTCCCACCTCTATTCTCTTCCTGATTACCATTCCACATCTCCCAATGTCCGTTAATATATTTCCAAGATAGGAGAAGCTCATGAACTTTTTCAGTATCTGACTGTCTAATTGTATCTTTAGAGTACGGTACTGGAACATTTATGTTCTACTTTGCTAATTATGGTAGCTATCGTTTTCTCTGTGTTAATGTTCAATACATACACCTGACTTTTGTTCTTGACTTGAATCGTCATTTTTGTAGTTCTTGTTCGCTTTCATCTAACAGAACTGTACCATCCTCATGTCTGAGATTATTTATTGATACTCCACTGGTGAGTTCTGGTATTTCCTGTCTGTTGAAAAATATGTTCTGTGTAAATGTTAAACAAATAATGGAATAATACATACCCTTGTTGCACTCCACTTTTAACGTGTGTACATGGCGAGTAAAGTTAGCCAGATCTTGTAGCATGGTTTCTTATAGATTGTGAGCTAGAATATTATAACATTTAACACTGAACAAAAAGACTTCTTCATAGCAAATGCTAAGACTTCCGTTAAACGTAAAAATCTGATATTCATTTATTACAAAAAGAGTAATAGTTACACATTGATAAAAACCTAACCTAAATCTACTAAACAAATATGAACCTAGCTAACTCATGGAATATTAGTATGAACTAGATGAAATCCCTGAAACTATAAAACTCAGTTCTGTAGTCTAATCTAATATACATAAGAAACGCTATACAAATCTCGTTCTATATACGTAAACACTCTCTTGTCTGGAATCTCGTGTGCTCTTCTTGGCACCTGGTGCTGATAGTCTCTAGTGGACGTCGGTTCTGCGTCATGTAATGACAGCTTCTTATGATGTTCGTACGTGTGCTCTCTAAGAAGTCTTAAGGTGCATCTTACTTTATATCTGCATGCGTACGTTCTCTCTTATCATTTGTCTCTACAGATCCGAGCGAGCGTTCACTGTGGAGTAACCAGATACGTTACTTTACTTAGTATGCGTAATTTTTCTTATCCTTCTTCCCCACAGATCAGAGTGCTCACTGCAGAGACTATAGATATGTTCTATTTGCCAATTTATGCTTACGTTCTCTCTTATCTTTCATCCCCACATATCAGAGCGTTTACTGTAGAGAATATGTATATGTTCTTTCTTTGATCATAAAAGGGCCACCATTTCACTTCAAAAGGCACAAAAGCAATGTCCCTGGAGTATAGTGAGTCAGCCTTCTAGATCTGTTCTCAAAAATCTAATCCCCTAAACTACTTTACTCTGTTTTTTATGGACCTCTTTTTGCCCCATCAATTAGTGTGTTCGCTCTGAGCCAGTCGGACATCTGTCAATATACTTTAGCCCTTCCCTTCCTTGTCCTAGTCAAACTGTGACGGTCCGGCGTGCTATTTTTTGCTGCTTAAACATGACGGGGCGTTCACTAGTAACCATGCTGCCTTTCGCTTTCTCAACTCGCAGCCACTTTGGCTGGCGTTGTTTTAATCCAAGTTTTTCCAAATTTTGCGAGAATAAACAGTTGTCTTTGCCCTCTATGCTTTTCCTAGTTAGTGGCCCTGTCATGTACTCCTCCCTAATACACAACACTATTACAATCTTACAGTTTGCAGTTTGCTCTCAGTATAGATTACTGAGAATTCTTATGACTTTTTCATCCACGCCTCTGTTTTTCAGCCATGTACTTATCTTCTCATGCTGGCCTCTGTCAAAAGCCCTTTTGTAGTCTATAAAGCACATGTAAATGTTTTACTCTACTGAGAAATATGTGTCTGCTTGAGTCATTATACAGAATACTTTAAGATCTACGATATATTGTGAATTTGATCGACATAGAAATTGAATTAAAACATTGCCAAAACAAGTAATGTTCATATTGTTGTCCTAAATATTTTTCACAAAACATGCCAGGGAAGACAGGCCATACAAAAACGTGCCCGTTACGTCTATTGCAACGGTACTTGATCAATAATCCTCCCCTCGACTGAGAGACATTTACTGATTCAAGCATCTACTACCCATCATGTATGTCTTGCTAGGCTTGATAGGTTTCCCCATTTTTGTTCTAAATTCTGATGTGACGTAATTGTCAACCATTTCTATTGCGAGTAGCAGGGTCAACTCCACGCAAGTTGTTCTTCGACAAACATTATAGGGTCACTGTTTCCTTCCCAGCAAGTCGTAATAGGCTACTAAGAAAGGTTGTACATGGGGCTGGCAGTGTAATAGATCTTAGCTGTAGAGACATATTACATATAAGGAACTTAGATATGTTTTCACATTTAACAGAGATAGGAGGAAGATAGAAAGAGCTTAGACAACCATTTTGTCTTTCATTTTCTTGGGACTAAGTCGCTGCAACTGAAGTCAGTCCCGCCAGAATTAAGAAACCAAAACGAACCATGTATGTGTTTGTCTCGAACCACGCAGGTGGGAGTTTATTGTAAACATACGTAACCTGATGTAACACCAGCCATGTGTCCAGACCTGAGACGATAGCGATTGCGGCCGGGTAGACTTGTTGCCACCGACAAACCCGATCGAAACCGCCCGATCAGGTTGGGAGATAATGGAAAGCAAACGGACAAAAACGCGAGCCGTTTTGGAAAAATCACGCGATCTGGGGATGTAGATCAAAATATAAATCCCGATGGAAAGACGTGAGAGATGTGAGGAAAGAGACGCTCAGTGGCGAGCAGGCGACGGAGATATGCAGTTGAGACAGTTTTGAGTTTAGAACAACAGAGAGAGAACATTTCACTTTAGAGGCAGGTACATTTTCGAAAGAAACGCTCAAGTAGAGAGCAGGGGACGGAGATATACAGTTCATACATATATTTGAGTTGAGAACCACAGTAGAGGAGAACACTTCATTTCAGATACAGAGATTACTTTCGAAAGAGACGCTCAGTGAAGAGCAGATGTATTGGTCGTAATTACAAGTCGTCAGTGGCTTATAGAGGCAGTTTTCCATTACTTTTCCAATTCATCATATTGTCGCAGTGCCACCGATCACGCCAACATCATCTTGATCACGCAATTGTAAGTCGTCAGTAGCAGCTAGGGGCAGTTTTCCAGTGATCTATGAATCAATTTGACGCAGTCTATCCTGATCACGTCGAGACCACTTTGATCAACAGCTGACAAAGAGGAACAAGGCCACTGACGTCATGCCTGGGTTTAGAACCTATGAAGTTCACCATCAGCGGCAATCCACAACAAAGTTAGATCACAGTTTATATTCACTTAAATTAGTTTAGAGTGAGTGTAGAATGCAATAGAATAGAATAGACCCCTTTACCGTCTGCGACAGAGCTCTATCAAATCGATCGGCTCTGGTACAGCAGCTTCTTTAAGTAATCACCAATCCTTTTGAAACCACGCTACAAATAAACTTGATTCAGACTTCCCCAAGGGGCCGCAAGATGCAGCAGTGAATGAAGTGAGAGAGCAGCTAGCAACTCACATCTGACTGCTTGCATCAGGGTCAGTGACCCATAACTGACTAAGGCTATCCCACCTCCAAGTGGCGGTACTGGAAACAGACTACAACCATGCAGTCTGGCTAAGAGATCAGAGGTTGAAGAAAGAAGGCAAACCCGGTGCCAAAAAATGCCGTGCTCAAATCGGATGTGTCGAGTCGAAAAGCCCAGATATCGCAGCCTAGCTGTAATCTTCGACACAACCTCTAATGCACCTACAGTAGACTAGATTACATAACAACGGGCTGCAATTTGATCGAGAAGGCACGAGAGCATCAAACACCGCTAATACTCAAATTCATCGACTACAAAAAGGCATATGACTCGGTGGAAACAGAATTCGTGGGGAAAGCGCTGGGCGAGCAAGGAGTAGATCTCCACTACATCGAAATACTCGAGAAATGCTACGAAGGATACACCACCGACATCCGCCCATTCACTCATCCCATCACTATCGCGACCGATAAGGGAGTACGGCAAGGAGACCCTATCTCGCCGAACCTATTCTCTGCATACCTGGTCGACGATGAGGCACTGCGACTAAAACAACTACGGCATCAAAATCGACGGAAGACGACTAAACCACTTCAGATTCGTAGACGACATTGTTCTTAGTACAGAGATACCATAGAAACGACAGAGATGATGCGGTCACTAGACACAGAAGGCAGAAAAGCAGGTCTAGCTATGAACCTATGGAAACTCAGAGCTATGCGCAACCGTTCCGCAGAGCCCAGCCCAATACTCTTGAGTGGAACGCCCATAGAGAACGCTGACGAATATGTCTATCTGGTAAGGTTCCTCAACATAGAGAACAACATAAAACCTGAGATCGCCAGGCGGAAACGGGCGGGCTGGGCAGTCTTCAACTCTATCATGACATCCACAAAATACATCAGACTACGTGCGGACATCTTCGACTCGGTAGTCCTGCCAGCGCTCTGCTATGTTAGCGAAACCTGGTCTCTAGCGAAAGCAGCAGAGAACCAACTGAGAACAGCATACACATCTCTTGAAAGACGTATGTGGGCAAAACTCTCAGACAACAATAGCAAAACAAACTACACAAAAGCGACATCCGGAGAATGTCACACATTAAGGATGCTCTACAGCACGTCAACCATTCGAAACAACCCTGGGCAGGCCCATATAGCTAGACGACAAGATGGAAGATGGAGTACCATAACCACCATGTGGTACCCGCGCAACAAAAAGTTACCTCGGGGACGACCCCCAACTCGCTGGCGAGATTCATTAGACAAGCACAACATTCACGACCCCACAACAGACAGACTACTAGCACACTGAACGACACGCGCCCGGGACAGAAACGACTGGATCCTGAGTTGGAACCCGCTCAAGGGCGACCGACCCTTAGCGATGAACAGGTCGAACTAAGAGCATGAACTGGTCGGGGTAACCTCATAAAAGTTGAGATCTCGTACAATGATGTCTCTAGCCCTTCATCCCCAACGGCAGTGTCTGGGATACTTGTATCTTTTACATAATTATATATTTGTTGGCTTTTTTCTGGTCTCTTTCGTTTGGCAGAACTGTCGTGGAAAACAAATTTACTAGAAGCAATATTTCCTTCGTTCACTGCTTGTTCATAGTAAGAGCAGCCATGACGACACACGTGTATCACTTCCTAACAATTACACAAGACTGTTTGTTTCGTGTGGTGTCGAAACAACTGGGTTTTTTACTGGCCAGGTGTAATCGTCGCACGTTGAAATGTTTAAATTTGTGACATTTTTCTCAATTCAGCGAGCAAAGAATACAACACTGATTTGACTTCACCGATCTGGTTCCTCTTTGAGCATGGAGCAGTAATATATGCCCCCTACCAATTTATATTGTGGGTCGTCTTGTTGTGATCCATATATGAGACTCCAACTCCATCGCCACATGTTTTCGCAATGTATGCTTTAGTCCAGATTGGACTGCGTGTGTAGGAGTTGATTCATGATCTATAAACCCTGAGGTGATAAGTGGAAAGAAGAATTTATTTTGGCTCCCCAATTCGTTTCTTTCTCAGTGAGTTCCAATCCAGCGCAGGTCTGGGCTATATTGAAAGTTTCTTCTGGAGCTGTGCCCTAACCATCTTCAGTTTCCTTCCCAAATCCCCAGATGTATTGATTATTGTTGAGTTCTTTGTTTATGACTATGATATACGTGTCTGACATTACATCTTACTTTTCAACACGACGGATACAATGAAGACATGTTGGTGGAGGTGTGTCTTCTTCGTTCGTTCTCAAATTCCCGCTACCAAGCCCTGAACAGGGCTTTGCAAGTAGCAGGATGTAGTCCGGAGAACTGAATACGTTGTGTCACTAGTTTACAGATTGACTGCTATATTTTCACCTTTCTGTCCAACACGTCCGTTGTCGACAACAGGTATTTTTTTAGTACCAGGTTAGCCTTATCTCTTCGATCACTTTTCCTTAGCCAGCATGCTCTGTTGCAGCTTGTTATTCAGGATCACCGCGTGGAAGTGTAGACGTGTCTTGACAGCTCTGGTTCGCTGGTCCTGATGCTGACCGCTGCAGTTCATTCGCTGATCAGCATCTTGACGTTGTGTAATCTGGATATGAAACTCTTATTTACATATCATGTTTCCAAAACTGTAAATTAAAAACGCTTTAACATAAGTATTTAACAGTCCTATCATATTTTGGTAGTTGCGAATTCACCTCAACGTATTTCACATCTGATGACTAGCGGGACATTCCATTTCGGATTAAGGGGAAGACAGGTGAATAAAATTGTATTTTAAATTAATAAAAAACAAAACACATTGCTAAAAAAGGAGCAGAAGGAAATCTCCCGGCAGGCAGATTAAAATAATTGGACAACCAAACACTACAATGCAAACACTACAATTTTAATTACTGAGGTGGCCAGAACCGAACAAGGTCGGAAGGAATGGCGGTGAAATCGTTTTCTTGGAGAATGCTATTGGGTTTTATATTGGACTAAGACAGTTGGCTTTTGTTAATCTTTGCATTAGTATCTTGGTTTGCTCCTCCATTTTTGTCCGTTGTTGGCAGACACACAGCACAAATAAAAAGGCGGGGAGTGCCTATCATATTTTTGTAATAACACTAGACCAAAGATTATACGTACTATAACCTAGATATGGCTTGACGATTGTTGAGGGTGTGAGATCGTACACCGTGCGGTACGTAATTGCGTCTTAATTCGCCCCAAACAAAAGAAACATATATCTTTTTAGCACCGAATTTGGCTTGGCTTAGCTTGACTTCGTTCATTCTCAATCTCCCACTACCAAACACTGAAAGGGCTTAAGTAGCAGAATGTAGTCCAGAGACTGGAATGCATTGTGTCGTAGTTTACAGCTTTACTGTGATATTTGCACCTTTCGATCCAACACATCCGACTTCGGCAACCATTTTGTTAGTACCGGGTTAGCATTACCTCTTCGATCTCTTCTTCTTAGCCAGTCTGCCCTGCTGCAGCCTGTTATCCAGGATCACCGCGTGGAGGTGTAGAAGGGTCTTGGCAGCTTTGGTTCGCTGGCCCTGACACTAGCAGTCAGCTATGAGTCACTGACCACTGCAGTTCATGCGCTACTCAGCATCTTGATTCCCATCGAATTTGAGGTAGTGACGTCACAAAAGATTCCACATTTTAATTGTTGGTGGTGTCAAACATTGTGCGAGAATAGACGATAATATCTGGAATCTGTCAACGTTGGTCCTTGGTAAGACGAGTTGCATCCAGTTGATATAGCATCATGACATTATCCATGCTGTCAGACGATCTAATAACAAGCATGTTTTCTAACCCTAACCATTTTATCTACACGTATATCCCTATCTAAGTCGTTACTTATTTATTGAAAATAAAAGTATTTCGATCTGTCCTTCCGTTAACCCGAAATTAAATGTTCCGTTATGTACGATGAAACTCTGTTTATTCTTCCTCCATTTTTGCCGATCTGACAAGAAATTATCATCTTTCAACTTTAGGACTGCCATAAGACCCGTCATTTGTTTTAGCTTAAATTAACTTAACGTCTTTATACTGGTTTAGTAGACTCTGCAGAGTCTGTATACAACCAGTTTTATTTACATTGCCTTGCCCTAAAAGCTATGCACATTAAATGTATTATTAAATGCATTAACTGTCCCTGACTCCACTACCTCCCGTGGCAATGCATTCCAAGCATTCGCCACTGTCTGACTAAAAAAATATTTCCTAATATATAATCTGGACCTCTCTTTAGTCAGCTTGTAGCTATGCCTTCTTGTTCTTGTGGGTGGCTGTATTTTGAAGAAAAAAAACGTATTATAGTCTAATTTATCCATTCGTCTGATCATCTTATAAACTTGTATTGTCACCTCGAATTCTTCTCTCTTCTAGACACTGTAGGCAGGTCTTTCTGAGTCTTCCCTCGTAACTGTAATTCTGGAATCCCACTATCAGCTTTGTCGCTCTTTTCGGATTATTTCCGGCATGTTTATATCCCCCTCTATGGTAAGGACTCCACACCTGTACACAGTACTCTAATTTAGTTCTCCTGTTTCTGCGTTTAGGCTTTTTGTTCATACTAGGTCTATAGTCCAGTCACATGGCCACTGCCTCTTGTCTCAGCTACTGTAAACTGTGCCTGGTGGTAGTCTCCGTTGAGTCTTTGTCTGATCTCCTTGATTAGGTCGCATACGACGAACTTTTCGAACACACCGCTGATCTTGAGCATTTTCCTAGTTGCTAGGAGTTTCAGTGTATCCTCACGGATCCGGCTACCTACTTCCGGTTTATGGATTTGACTACAGTGGCGCAGCTGTTCAATATGTACATAAGTAGTTCTAGATGGCGGGTAGGAGTCCCAATGGATTGCCATTCTGGTTTTTAACGTGATCGCAAACTTGATAGCATCGAGTGTTGGGGTCATCTGGATAGGTCGTCTGCGGGAAATGGTGTTTAGGTTCATAGTCGTCCTCATAAAATTGTGATGTGATCACTGCTTATACTGAGCCAGGGAAGTGCTTCTTACCTTGGTAATAAAACTTACATCGCTACTGGGCACGTAGTTGATCTCAGCCTTATTCTTCTAGTCTGGGGAGTGCCATGTCCATCTTACCCAGTCTGAGGAGTGACATGTCCATCTTACCCAGTCTGAGGAGTGCTATGTCCATCTTACCCAGTCTGAGGAATGCCATGTCAATCTTACCCAGTCTGAGGAGTGCCATGTTTATCTTACCCAGTCTGAGGAGTGTCGTGTCCATCTTTCCCAGTCTGAGGAGTGCCATGTCCATCTTTCCCAGTCTGAGGAGTGCCATGTCCATCTTTCCCAGTCTGAGGAGTGCCATGTCCATCTTACCCAGTCTGAGGAGTGCCATGGCAATCTTACCCAGTCTGAGGAGTGCCATGTCCATCTTACCCAGTCTGAGGAGTGCCATGTTCATATTACCCAGTCTGAGGAGCGCCATGTTTATCTTTCCTAGTCTGGCGAGTGCCATGTCCATTTTTGTTCGGTCTGAGAAGTGCCATGTCCATCTTTTTTGTCAGTGGGGCTTTTTGTGGGGTATTCACGATATGCAGTATGTATATTCCGTGGCGAAGTGGTTAGGCCGTCGGCCTCGTGATTAGGTGGTGTGGGTTCGACTCCGGCGTCTTTTTCACGGGTGCTTGATGCGGATTCCCCTGCATCTCGTAGTCGCCCCCTAGTCGTTTTGTCCTTGACTTGCCACTGGGGTCGGGCACCTCGAGAAGAGATAGTGAGGATAAAAAGTAGCGCAGTTAATCCTTGCTAAAAATAGCGCTAGCAAAATTAATTATGCCATCATTGTCTACGATGGACGGCGGCTTTTTTTTTTTTTTGCAGTAAAAACCTTTAAACATTCTCCTCTGTAAAGTCGTTTCATTTCAAAGAAGCTGTTCAGGTAGTGGTCACTAACCTGTTCTGGTCCGACACTTGTAAAGTGGTCTCTAACACTCGCTGACAGCGGTGTCTGATGTAGAATCAGTTATCTTGTGTTTTCACCTGTCCTCACTATCATCTTGTAGCGGGGCGAATGCCATCTTCTTTTTCTTCTGCGCAGCTATTAGTGCTGAGTGGAGTTCATTCTTTGCAACGATTTCTTCGGTAGCTGGTTACTTCCCGAGACGACCTTGAAAGGTTGACCGGTGTCCTCCTGGCTGTAGTGCAACACGAGGATCCTCAGTAAACTCAACACTGGGGATTACAGTGGCAATCCCCATCTCGATGGCTGGGCAGACTATTGTGACACACGGGGACTTGTGGTGATGTCTTGATCAGTATGTTTCACCTGGCCTTGATTACTGTTCGCTCCCACCTACCCTCAACATCGTCTTCTCGCAAAGCGAAGGTAATGTTCTTCCTCTTCTGCTTTCTTCAGCCCTGGACACCAAAAAACAAGTGACACACTTTTTTTATTCTCTTTATCGTATATTTGAGAGTCGGATTAGTGTTGAGGTAGAGCACTAGTTTTTCAAGGTAAAGGTAGGGGCTCAACGTCCACAATCGGCAAACACAGTTATAGAGGGTCATTTATATATAGATACCTGACCTATGGTTAGAGAGCGACAGTCAGCTTCATCCCCTACGACAGTATCTGATACGGGACTTATTTATTATATATTTGGGAATGTGATTCTGGAGTTCCATTTAAATTCATTTAGCTACTCCACAAATGACGATGAATGTAGTGCCAGTATAAAGAAGCCTTTTTAGAGGGTTGTAAAGTGTATCACAGCTGTGAATACATCTTTTGTGTCAGCGTGTAGCCCAGTGCGTGTATATTCGCACGTGTGTAGTCCAGTGCGTGTTTACTCGCACGTGTGTGGCCGAACACGTGAATGGGAGTTTGTCATAACAAGGAAGATAAGCCAAAGGTACCTTTGTAAACAATTCCACGTTTTTCGTTTATCAAAACACAATTTTGTTTTCATTAGAAAAACTAATCATCCTCATTCAAATTGATGGTTCTAATGTGAAGTTTAAGCCCCCACTGCAATCCCCCCCCCCCCCTTTACTAAGGTAAGCCTATTTAGAAACGTTTGCAATCATTACCTTTTTCACTCGATCCTTCACTTCATGTCTTAGAACCCTCCATCAGTCCACCTTTGCTTGGCTGTTCTACATATCCACTGTTTGTTTTGACAACTGACTCCTTCAATCTTTGCTTGGCTATTACATCTCCCTCTCTCGTTCAATCTTTGCTTGGCTATTACATCTGCCTCTCTCGTTCAATCTTTGCTTGGCTATTACATCTCCCTCTCTCATTCAGTCTTTGCTTGGCTATTACATCTCCCTCTCTCATTCAATCTTTGCTTGGCTATTTCATCTCCCTCTCTCATTCAATCTTTGCTTGGCTATTACATCTCCCTCTCTCGTTCAATCTTTGCTTGGCTATTTCATCTCCCTCTCTCATTCAGTCTTTGCTTGTCTATTACATCTCCCTCTCTCATTCAATCTTTGCTTGTCTATTACATCTCCCTCTCTCATTCAGTCTTTACTTGGCTATTTCATCTCCCTCTCTCATTCAGTCTTTGCTTGTCTATTACATCTCCCTCTCTCATTCAGTCTTTACTTGGCTATTTCATCTCCCTCTCTCATTCAGTCTTTGCTTGTCTATTACATCTCCCTCTCTCATTCAGTCTTTGCTTGGCTATTTCATCTCCCTCTCTACTTCAGTCTTTGCTTGGCTATTACATCTCCATCTCTCATTCAATCTGTGCTTGGCTATTAGATCTTCATTGGTTTCGATAACCATCTCTCTCCTTTTCTCATTCAGGCTTTGCTTGGCTATTACACCGATTCTCTTTTTGTTTTGACAACTTTCTCTCTTTCCTTCATTCAATCTTTGCTTCGGTGTTACACTTTCCTGTTTTGACTACCCTTTCTCTCTCTCCTTCCTTCACTCAGTCTTTGCTTGGCTTTTACACTTTCCTCTGTTACGATTACCTCATCTGTCTCTCTCCTTCCCTCACTCAATTTCTTCCAGTCTGAAAGTGCAAGCTCTGCTTTTTGTTGAAGCTATTCTCTTTCTTGAACTCACAAAATCTCTCTTTAAGCCTGCATGTGTAACTTGACTCTTCCGAAAGTTGCTGATCTTATCTACTGACTTTCCATCCATTTCTGCTGCTAAAGAGTCATGGGGAGCTTATGTTATCCTTCTTGGGCCAAGTGTGTTGCAAGTCTGTATTGTTGTAGAATGTCTCCTCATCTATGGGTATGTGCCACTTGGCCTACCTTATGCATTATAGCCAGGTCTTCTTATGTTAACGTCTTTATACTGGTTTAGAAGACTCTGCTTACAACCAGTTTCTTGTACATTCACTACACTATATCTAAAAATACCTATGCGCATCCAATCTATTCTTGAATGGATTAATTTACTCTGCCTCCACTATTTCATGTGGGAATGCATTCCAAACATTCACCACTCTCTGACTAAAAAAATATTTCCTGGTATCTAATGTGGATCTTTTTAAAATTAATTTGTAACTGTGCCCTCTTGTTCTTGTAGGCGGCTGTATTTTGAAAAAAAACTTGTTATAGTCTAATTTATCCGTTCCTCTGATCAACTTACAAACCTGTATTAAGTCACCTCGAATTCTTTTATCTTCTAGACACTGTAAGCCGGTTGTTCTGAGTCTTTCCTCATAACTGAAATTCTGGAATCATACTATCAGCTTTGTCACTCTTTTTTGTATTCTTTCCAGCATGTTTATATCTCCTCTACAATAAGGACTCCACACCTGTACACAGTACTCCAATCTAGGTCTAACTAATGCTTTATACAGTTTGACTACCACTTTCTTGTTGTAAGCGTGTAGTAGTAGTTGGCTTGGTTCGTTCTCAATCTCCCGCTACCTAACACTGAAAGGGCTTAAGTAGCAGAATGTAGTCCAGAGACCAGAATGCGTTGTGTCGTAGTTTACAGCTTGACTGTGATTTTTGCACCTTTCTGTCCAACACAACCGACTTCAGCAAGCATTTTTTTAGTACCGGGTTAGCATTCCCTCTTTAATCCTTTCTCCTTAGCCAGTCTGGTCTGTTGCAGCCTGTTATCCAGGATCACCGCTTGGAGGTGTAGAAGGGTCTTGGCAGCTGTTTCCCCGGCCCTGACGCTAGCAGTCATCTATGGATCGCTGACCACTGCAGCTCATGTGCTGTTCAGTATCTTGATCCCGTAGTAGTAGTTGATCACATTGTATTATCCTGAGATGACAGAACCATCGTATTTTCTGTCTTCAACACCTGGGATAGTTCTAACCATATTTCTAATGTCTTCATGTTATCTCCTCGTGCAACCAATGAATTTTCTATTCGTGGCCTAGAAGCCACAGTTTCAGTTCTTCATTTGCAGTGTACCCAAGCATAGCCATATGAATAGATCCACCTGTATCTATTTTGCACCTCATATACGTAGCTTCTGAAGCAAGGATTTGAGGGTCTCAATCCTTAAATGATGGCTACCCTGATTGATTCAGGTCTCGGATACTAGAGGTCAATAGTCAGCATTGCACACAAAAAAAGACAACTATAGACAACTTTCCAATAACTCTATTTAAAGCTTATAGAAAAAAAGGTCACAGTCCACCGACATCTGTTAAAGGTCAAACAGTTCTTACCTGAGATCTGTTAAAGGTCAAACAGTTCTCACCTAAGATCTGAAAAAGTCAAACAATTCTCACTTGTGATCTGTGAAAGGTCTAACAGTTCTCCCCTGAGATCTGTTAAGTCAAAACAGTTTTTACCTGAGATCTGAAAAAGTCAAACAATTCTCACTTGAGATCTGTTAAAAGTCAAAACAGTTCTCACCTGAGCTCTGAAAAAGTCAAACAGTTTTTACCTGAGATTTGAAGTAACTGCCTCAATTTACATTCTCATACTGGAGCAGGTTGTAACAAAGAACAAACAAATGATCTCTTAAGATATTTAATTACAATTGTTTCAATGAATCAATTCATAGTCAACACATAAAGACACCCACTCAACCATAATGTGACTTTGAAATATGTGCATGCAATGGATCTCATCTTTCATTCAGTTCTCTAATGAACAGATAAGAAATAGCATGTTATTGTTAACTTGTATTATTTGATGGAATGAAATTAATTTATTTTATTACACACATTAAAGTACAAAAATATAAACAAAATAATAATAAATACATAACTACTTCAGAAATACACCCTGCTAAGAATAACTTGACACACTGGTCCAGGAGAACGAACCAAAGGGCTAAGAAAATCAAATCTAGGCCTCTAATTAGTTCAGTCACAAAATATGCCGCACCAATAATTAGATGGAGATCCCTGCCGAAGACGAATGTGTCGGACCGAAAGGTGCAAATATCGCAGTCAAACTGTAAACTAGCGACACAACGCAAATCCGTTTTCCGGACTTGGTAGCTCGAAATTGAGAATGAACGCATAAGAAGATGGAGATCATTGCAAAACCTGCATTTGAATGTGGAAATAGCACAAGGAGTGTGTAAGCAGTATGGTGGTTAAAGCACTTGATCTCACAGCAAGGGTTTCAATTTCAGTCTCAACACTCTTCAGTTAGCCAGCTGTAAACATGACTTAGTTATGCTAGGAAAGGCAGAGAAATGGTCACCCAACCTAAAAAATTTGAGACATAGTCAAATTAAGTCTCACTATCACTTCATCCCTGTAAGCCATGTCTACAATGGGACCACCTTCACTAGCACAAGAAGTACCACTTCATCCTTGATGACAGTGTCTAAAATAGGTACACCTTTACTAGCACAAGAAGTATCCCTTCATCCCTGGCGGCCGTATCTACAATGAGCCCACCTTTGCTACCACAAGAAGTATAGCTTCATCCTTGGCGGCCGTATCTACAATGAGCCCACCTTTACTAGCACAAGAAGTATCCCTTCATCCCTGGCGGCCGTATCTACAATGAGCCCACCTTTGCTACCACAAGAAGTATAGCTTCATCCTTGGCGGCCGTATCTACAATGAGCCCACCTTTACTAGCACAAGAAGTATCCCTTCATCCCTGGCGGCCGTATCTACAATGAGCCCACCTTTACTACCACAAGAAGTATCACTTCATCCCTGGTGACCGTATCTACAATGAGCCCACCTTTACTACCACAAGACGTATAGCTTCATCCTTAGTGGCCGTATCTACAATGAGCCCACCTTTACTACCACAAGAAGTATCACTTCATCCCAGGTGACCGTATCTACAATGAGCCCACCTTTACAACCACAAGAAGTATCACTTCATCCCTGGCGGCCGTATCTACAATGAGCCCACCTTTACTACCACAAGAAGTATCCCTTCATCCCTGGTGACTGTATCTACAATGAGCCCACCTTTACTACCCCAAGCAGTATCACTTGAATAGACTGCCACCATGCAGACTGTCTAAGAGAACACAGATTGAAAAAAAGAAGGCAAACCTTGTCCAGAAAATGTCATGATAAACTGAATGTGTTGGATCAAAAGGCACAGATATCGCAGCCTTGCTAAAAACTGCTACGCTGTGTCCTTTTCAACACCGAAGAAGCATGCCGCCACACTGGGCACAAGGGTGGAAAACCTATTATTTCTTATGATCAACAATTCTCAAATGAAGAGCCGCCACCAAGAGGTACTGCACTAGCTGTGCTTGTATTCAGCAGTTAAAAGGAGTGAGCAAGTGTCTCATATCTCACATGTCTCTCATGTCTCTCATATCTCTCATATCTCACATTGCTTGTTTTAAGCCCATTCTGGTTGAGAAAATCAATTTGGAGTATAGAGAATCATGCAAGTAATGATGTTAAAAACTGAGAGGGCTAATATAAGAACAATGTTTTAGAAGTACTCAGAGGAAAGAAGTAATTGGTTGTCTCCTCCTCGGAGAAGATACACCATGATGATGGTGATGATTCAAAACTACAAAACATTACTAGAGCACATTTAGTATTTTTTTAAACTAAGTGTTTCCCTAAGTAAATCAGCACTTAAAGATAAAATTGACATTTGTTAAAGCTTCTTCAAACATAAAGATGATATCACCTAGGTTAACATAAAAACCATAAGCTACTCACAGTGGCACAGAAATGTTTATCTACCATGGCACAGAACAAATTCTCAACACTGAGACTAACGAGGTACAAACTTAAAATGTACTGAAAAGCATTAATATCCAGTCCAATATTTCAATTTATAAACTCATTGCAGGGTAAAAAAAAAAAAAGGTGAACAAACATTTCTGACACCACACATACCATGTTTATCAACATAGTAGCTAATCTGTCACTTTACCAATCTGTTTCCACAAGTAATTTCAAATTGTTGCAACCAAAACTAATGAAGAATGCAATTTACATATCAAAGTTTGAAGACAAATAATTATTTGACAATATACGTATGCAGTATAGAGTTGCATTCATCTATCAATATAGTTTCCTATAGCCCATATATTGGTTTAATCATTGTATACCTGTCAACCTCTTCGGGTAATACACTGCAAATTGGATCAATTACAACTACGAAAATAAAGAAAAAGAAACCCAATTCGAAAGTAATTTATTTAAAAAGTTAAAACACTGATTAAACCGTCAAAGTTTAATACACGATCAAAGCAATCTTACAGTACCCAAGAACTGAAAGAAGATGTTGCAGGTGTGGCAGCATTTAGCTGAGCAGTTAGCAGTTGCGAAGTAATTATCTAAAGAGTTACAACATTTATCTACACCATGACAGGACTTCACACAGTAAACACTACCCACCAAAAATGGCATGATTTCATAACATGAATTTTAACAAAAAGATTATTAGCCAAAAACAAACAAAATACATCTAAACTAAATAATCATAATATATATATATGTATCTATGTATATTGAACTACATCGGAGGTTTTAAGCACTAGCTTTTGATATTTCCCCCAACTACATAACCAAAGTGCTAGCCGCTGCACTCTCCTTATCTGCACACTCAACACACACACTCACAAATTCGTCCTCACGATCGTATTACGTACTCAGTTGTTTTGTGCATTCACACACAATCAGATCACCTTCAGTCAGGTGATCTGTACATCCACATACAATTGGTTCACGTATGCTCAGACAATCTGTGCATTCATATGCAATTAGATCACATCACTTATAGTCAGATCACGTACTCACTTGTGGTCACATACTCAGTCGATCTGCGTATACACATACCACAGACATTCAGATCTCCTCCTTAGGCAATCTGTACATTCACAATTACAATCAGATCATTTACCATTAGGCGATCTGTACATTTATAAATACTTTGATCACTTCACGTATTCTTACATTCATATGTAATTAGATCACGCATCGTTCACTAGGTGTCCTGCATGTACGACACACATTCAGATAGATCTCTTACTGTTCACAGGGTGTCCAACATAAACACCTATAGAGCAACTGACCAAAACCCGAGGTGCATGCTGGTTCAGTCACCCTGTGAACTCACACACTCACAAACTCCTGACAGACTCTCAGTCTACTAATAGCCTATCAGTCTCCCTCCTAGCCAGCCTCCTAAGTTCATCTTTGCAGAGTATTTTATAGTCTCAAGCAACATCATAGCTGTCCAATGGTCTCCTGTTGGTTGTCTGACTTAGCCATCACTCTAATTTGGAGCTACCTACAACTAGTTGTTGGATGATTATCCCCAAATCCCTGCTACTCTAAATGTTGTGGCGGCCTCTGACTGCCACCAACCCCCACTATGCTAATTTTGATACGTCAGAGTGGTCAGCTATGAACCCCCACCTCGGCTCTGAATATTCTTCCCCCAAAATAAATTCTTTCACTTAAACTCCTTGTTTTCTTTGTCAACCTAGTGTCGAAACGGTGCTTGTCCTTGGCACGCATTAAGGCAACCTTTGTTCCCAGAGTCACCAGCCCAATCTCCCCTGCCCTAAACGCCCATGCTCCAGCTGGAACTGTTACACAGGCATATTTTGCCAGTAAAAAGCTTCACTTTCTCAGGTCACGGTGAAATATGCACATCATATGCCTGTCATAAAACAGCCACAGATTTATGTCTGTATCAAGGACTGGACAAACATGAACAGCCACAATGAAAACAATCAAATAAGTTAAGCAAACATCAATATTCAACATAAATGACATTTTCAACAAAAATCATATAACTACCTGGACTACCAATCATGGCTGGAGCACAGTGTCCTTGCAGGAGCAAGATATTGAATTTTAACTAGAATGAGCTGTTCTTCGACACGGTAAAACATCAAAATCTGTGGAGAATCATGAAGGAAATGGGGTTTCCTTTGCACATAGTCCATCTCATTGAAACATTATACCAAGATCAGCAAGCCGCTGTCCGAGTATCTGGGCAAACATCGGATTGGTTTGCAGTACAAAAGGGAGTCCGACAGGGATGTATCCTCTCACCTTATCTGTACAACATATATGCAGAAAGTATAATGAGAAATGTTCGAGAAGATGTGAACATTGAAAGTTTCGACCCAGTTACAATTGGGGGGTACGAGATTCCAGAGTTACGATACGCAGATGACACAGTTATACTATCAAGAAGTGCAGAAGGGCTAGAGCAGCTACTTTCAGCCGTTAATGGACATAGTAAAGATCAAAACCTGTTCATAAACATAAATAAAACAAAGATAATGACCACCGACAAAACACAATGTCAACATAAATTTACAGTGGGTGGTGAAGAAATAGATCAGGTCACACATTTTGAATATCTGGGCTCCAGAAATGATAAAAATGGTGACTGCTCGAAAGAAATCAGAAGAAGACTAGCTATGGCAATGCAGAGACTGAACAGCCTGAAGAAATTATGGTAGGGCACCAACAAAATTAGAAAAGTAAAAGTCTTGAGAGCTTGTGTTTTTCCTGTGGCAGCTTATGTTACAGAAAGATCCTCAGATTACCCTGGACAGAGAAAAAAACAAATGTAGACATTCGGCAAAAGTTGAGCATAGAGGAGAACTGGTTTATCAATTCCATTTTGGCTAGAAATTGCAAGTACTTTGGTCACATCAAGAGACGCAATGGTCTTGAGAGAACGGTGATGGAAGGTATGGCACCAGGCAAAAGAGGAATGGGTAGACCAAGAAGACGATGGCACCAAGTTATCCAGGAATGCCTGAGTATGACTGTGGCAGAGGCTGGTGTTTTGGCAATGGAACGAGTTTCTTTCAGACAGATTGTGATGGGAGCGACGTTCTACAAAGGACATGCTACATGATGATGATGAGCTGTTCTTGTAATTTGTTTGACTTTGTTAGTTTTTTCATTTGTGCTTGTTTGGCTTGTCTAGGATAAAGATATATTTAAGTAGAAACGTGTAGAGATATATGTTGTATGTTAACCAACCTTGTATTTCAGCCCATTATTAGGATTGAACTTGACTGCAACTATTACTTGGTAAAGTTATAATATGAAACAACTCTCACTATGAGCTTCCTACAATATTCTCTATTGACTCGACACAAATTTGCTCTCTAAACAGTTAATTAGGACATCTTAACAAACACAAACCATGTTTTAGATTGCTTAAAAAAATCAATTTAAATTAGTTTTCTTCTACATTTTCTTCTTGATTTTTTAAACAATCGAAAACCTTGTTTGTGTTTCTAATGAAGTGCTAATTTACTGTTTACAGAGAAAATTTGTGCCAAGAGCCGAGGTTGCAGAGTGGTTAAGTACACTGACTTCCCAGCCGAGAGATCGGAGTTCAGTGCTAGTTGGTGTGGGACTTTTTCTGATCACAAAATGCCCAAACCACTTGGACAACAACTAATTTTTCTTCATTTGCTCTTTATGTAAACATGATTGAAACAGTTCTGAACACACACACACACACACAATTCCCAAATTGTTCACAAAAAAAACCTCTCACAAATAACATTATCATCAGTACATTTGAGGGGGAGTCATAAAGTAACCAAAATATTTTGTATGAACACGTCACATTACGGTTATTTTTGTACTCCTCCATTCTTTCCAATAAATCTTCCAATGATAAATATATTTTCATAAGCTGTCATATAAAAATATTTCTTTTCAAATTGATCAAGCACATTTATTTTTAACTCTACAAGCACATTAAAATCATGTATTTTAAAATCATCTCTCAAAAGTCTGTCTGCCATGTTGAAACTTTTAATCGTCTCTCAAAAGCCTGCTATATTGAGACTTTTAATCACTCAAAAGCCTGCCATATTGAGACTTTTAATCATCGCCCAAAAGCCTGCCATATTGAGACATTTAATCATCGCTCAAAAGCCTGCCACATTGAGGCTTTACTTATTTTAAAATACCGTTCACTTAATTTTTACATACAATCTCAATAACAAACAATACTTACATAAACCTGTCAAACATAAAACTCTCACATTGAAATATTTCCACAAAAAAGGTATAAATCTCCACAGTTTGACACTTCTCATGCAAATTTATCACATATAAACATATCTTCAAATCAGAACATACTCATCTGCAAACTTGGCAAAAGGAAACATTTTAAAATAACACCAACTCCATTAATTTGACCATTACCCAAAAACAAGTGGTGTTTTTTAAATATCCTAGTAAAATAAACACTTTCAGCTATTCTTAGATTTTAATTTTGCTTCTTCTGTGTGAATGACATTGTCCAAAGGATCGGTATGACAGCCTCATCTATGAACTCCCTGCACAGAGTCTGTCCCCAGCAGAGACTCTCCCTAAAAACTATGCTGCACCTTGACAAATCATGTGTCATTCAAATAATTTTGTATGGCTCTGAAACTTGGACGGTCTTGCAAAGAGATCAGAAGTGATGCCTTGAAGCCTTCCATATGTGCATCCTTAGAATCCACAGGCACGACCGTGTTACCAATGATGAGGTCATCTGACAAATTCATCTCGAGAGTATTGTTATTAAAACAGCCTCTCACTGTCCATCTTTGGTCATGTGGGCCGTCTTCCCAGGATGTCCAAGCCTGCCAGATCCTGCAGCTGACTGTCGAAATCAAAGGTAGAAAAAAAACCTTGCCCCACATGGAGGCGCCACCAGGTCGTCTACGCAACTCCTGATTGCAACAAATCACCTGCACCCAATCAGATTTAAACATTTCATGTACCTTGGTCATCAATTGTAGTCACAGATGGTTGACGTGACAGGCCTTGGTCACCTAAATAGATTATTTATTATTGTGAATGAGGCTTTTATTTGTAACATTACTTGCTCTACCTAATTTGTGTTGCTATCTAGATTTAAGTGATTTTCAAATAAACTGAAGCATTAATAAATTAGCTAAATACATACCGTTGTTGTGAGCACAGGAATAGCCTGAATGATGTGACAGAAGGAATAAGAACAATGAATGTATAAAAGGAACAAGAACACTTTTTATATGAACACAAAAAAATACAAAAATAATGAGGAAAGGGTACAAAAACCAGCCTGAAATTAATAACACAGATAAAATGACAAAAGAGGGGTTGAAGATGCAGTAGTCGATTAGCTGACAGCAGTCAGTGACTAAGTACTTGATGCTTGAATTAGGGTCAGCAAACTATAGCTGACCAAGAGCCTATTCTACCTACAAGAAGTGGTCCTGGAAACAGGCTGCACTTGTGTAGTCTGGCTAATAGAATAGGAGTCGCAGAGAGAAGGAAAACCTGTTTCAAAAAATGCAGTTAATTATGACACAGTATTTTTTTTCAAGAGGAATGCTGAAGAAGAAATGAGAAGAGAGAACAACCTAGATGTGGCCATTAGACGTCGTTTGGAGGTGACATAATCATCAGTCAATTTTATTAGTTTCTACTGAACAATCTACCAGTGTCATTCACCTGGCTAAGCAAACTCAGCACAAAATATGCTCAGATACAACTGGTAACAAACATGTACATTTATTCTCAAAACCAATCTTATAAGTCAAAAAGATGAAAGCTAAGTAAGAATTACCTCTATTTCTTTAGTGTTGTTTTGTATATGTGAGGGTTCCTCAGAAAGTAATGCCCCACCACAATTTTTCTTCTGAAATTATTTATTCAGAATGTATGAAATTCATACACTGTGTAACTGAATGTTTCCTTTACACTTGCTAATTTTCCACATAATCCTCGTCCACTTCTACGGCATTACGTAAGAGCAAAAGAAGGGCATGCATGCCTTTCCTGTTCACATAGTCATGTTCCTTTAACGTCTGTGGTTGGTTGTGATACTTCAAACAACCTGTCTAACGAATACCTTTGAATATCCAAGATTGTTGACAACTACTATCACACTTACATCTAAATTCAGCGTACATCGGTGCTCCTATTCACAACTTCCATATACAGTACACAAATGTTACTGCTCCCTTCACTTTCTAAGCCACCAAGAATTCAGTTACAACTTGTCTGTAATGAGTGCTGCACACAGAAGCTATTTTAACGGACTACTGTAGCAAAGTTATCTGTCATTCGGCGGACAGCCACTCTCCCCCTTCTCTCTCTTCTCTCACCTCACTCTGTTTCATTTGACTCTGTCCTACAGTCACACCCTTGCACAACTTTCACACGCGCCCTCGTGGTAAAGCCCTTCCATAGCACTTTGGTTGGGCTAGCTTCTGAGGGCGCACAAACCTGGCATAGGTACATACAGATGCACACATGCATCCAAGCACTGGTTTATGCGTCCTGATATCGCCCAATTGACTACGGTCTGGGGTGGAAAATGGCGCGCCTTCGCCAGTAGAAACTAGTGAGGCAAACATCTAAGCAAAAAAAAAAAAAAAGTTATCTGTCAGAGGACTGTGCAATTGTGCACATGTACGGTAAACAATGTTGCAACCTATAAACTGTCACTGTTATCTTTATTCTAGGAGGAGAAAAACAACGTGGATTACTTTCTAAGCAACCATTGTATATGTGTCACGATAGCTTAGATAAATATTTGTATTTGCAAATGTTTGGCTATATTATCTACAATCTGCCAGATTGGATTTTCATAAGCTTCTTCTTCTTCTTCTGCTTTCGTTCTCAATCTACCACTACCAAGCCCTGAACAGGGCTGGGCAAGAAGTAGTTCGGAGAAAGGAATGTGCTGTGTTGCTAGTTTACAGCTGGACTGCAATAATTGCACATTTCGGTCCGACACATTCGTCTTCGGTGGAAATAAGTTTCTTGATTTATTAATGCTGCATACTCTTAGATTAAATGCACATGCAATATTCACATGAACATAGAGCAGACACATCTTACTACACTGGATATTATTGATCAACAATAAAATTACACATAAAAAAACAACAGAAAGTATGTAAACAAAGTTTTACATGGAATATAAACAGTAACAGTAATGTTTTTATACATAGACTGAAGAGAAACTAACCCCTGTCACAATATCTGTCTGCAGAATCATTTGAAAGTAATTAATTATGTAGAATACGAAAAATGTAGATTGATGAGTGGAGATGGAATGCATAAGAAAAGGGGATATAAGTTGGCCCTGGAAACAGGAGAAGATTGTGAACATCAATGAATCTCGTGAGCATGAACGAGGATAAGTAAATTGGTTACCAGAAGTAAGATAATTCAAGTTGGAATAATTAGTAAGATAAGTCAAGTTGGAATAATTAGTAAGATAAGTCAAGTTGGAATATTTAGTAGGATCAGAAAAGTTGTTTTACCAGAAGTAAGATAAGTCAAGTTGGCATTATTAGTAAAATAAGTCAAGTTGGCATTATTAGTAAAATACGTCAAGCTGGCATTGGTAGCTGGATCAGAAAAAGCTAGTAATAAACATACAATAGTCATAGAATGCAACATTTGAGGAAAAAAGCAGAATCCACAACCTCCTGGGTCAGTTCTGATAATAAAAGACAGTAACAATGAAAATATGAGGACAGGAAATACCGAATAATCTGAGGCCTAGATTTGATATTAACCTGTCAGACAAATTTCACCAAAATGTGTACCTCAATATCGAATACACACGCAACCCATTGTCCATAACTGCCATAAAGCATGTACTTTGTTTTTCATAAAATATACAAATGCTAACTCCAAACCTAATACATTTTAAAAGCAATTACAATACCTATGTCTTTCAATATGTACACATTCATACACTATAAATTGTGTGCTACATACAGAACTATAAAACAATAGAAGTTAATAAATGGGCACCAGTCAAAGACTAAAAATACAAAGGCTTAAAGCAAATGTGGACTTGAGCTATTCCATCTCAAATAAAATTGAAACACTGAGCAAATACTGTTAACACTCTGCTAGATATCCTTGCAGGTCACATGTTGAGAAATGCGGCCCAGTACACATGGAGCTCAGATACTGTAAAACTATGTGGACTATTCATTTACTTGCATACAAACACTTCCCCTGTCTAATGCATAAATGTATACTGCCTTGAACTTTTAGAATTTTCTTACAAAAGTATAATTTTCACTTTGTTCATCAATTTTTACTTCTAACAATGTCTCATCATTTCTTCCTTTTCTTCATGGCTATTCTGTTGGTCCGGTATGCTCCAGATGTTGTATGTATTTTCTGTACCTGTTGTTTTCCATTCATCTAGAGAACTTTCATAATCACAGGATATCCATTATGACAACCTCTGAAATAAAACATACAGACCACTACCATGTCCAACTCCTTAAGCTTGTTCATGAGTAGTGTGTCGATCCTTAGAGACTCCCCAGGTAGAGCTGAGTACTCCGCTGCCTCAGGATGAGGGCAGCGAGGAGTGTGTGTTGGACCAATCATACAGAAGCCATCACTAAAAGGGCATAAATGATTTGGTACACGCTCACAACATGGAGCTCAGATGTGCCCCATTCTCCTACAGGAACTAAAATTGAAGAAGTATAATTAATGTTGGCTTATAAATTCTCAAGCATTGTCATCTTTCATCATCACCACCATCATCAGTCCCGTAACCTAGAAGGTCGTTGAGGCACCGTTATTGCAGTTTGTCGAACCAGTTCACGCCATACGTCTCGATTTTTTGCCAGGGTATTAGTTTCAACTATAGACCTTCCCGTCCACTCTTTTATATTGTCCTCCCATCTCTTTTTTGGTATCCCTCTCCTACGCTTCCCAGGCACAGTGCCTTGCAGGACGGTCTTGGTTAACTCCACCGATCGTGATATATGTCCATACTATGTCAATTTTCATGTTTTTGCTATAGTCAGTAGGTTTTTATACTGGCCTAACTTCTTCCTAACAATTTCAAGAACACTCTCATTTGTAACGCGATCCAGATATGAAATGCCAAGAATTATTCGCAAACATCTCATTGCTATAACTGTATTTATTTTTGCTCTGCTGCCAAAATGTTCATTCTCAAATAAAATATAGATAAATACACATGGCCCATGTATAAATAAGCCACACAGGAGACTTTCCCAGATGCATAACCTATACTTTACAAATCACTCCAAAAAAATGATAACTTCTATAATTTTGATTGCTTTCCCAAAAGTATTCTGAAAAGACTGACTGAACTTTTCAGAAATGAAGCCAGCATTCAGTAACCTCCATTACAAATGTGGCCATTCTACTCAGGAAAAATACAAGATTGAAACAGGTTACACTCAAGCACACACACATTCTCAGTTCATTCACAAACATTTGACACATTAAACATTCAGTACGGATACTGGTACTAGTGTGCCAGACTGTGGGAGGGTGCTATCACCAACAAATTGTATAAGAAACCATTATCAACCAATCCACAACGGTTTCTGCCATGTTCTAGCATACACTATAACACACAGCTCTGCCACATAGTTTAACATTTACACATAAATAATGTATGCATGCATTAATAAATATTAGTATAAGCAGAATTTGTACACACGTTATTGAAACGTTACTGGGATTACACACACATTGAGATATATTATTGTTTCCAAAACAGATCGCACTTATTTCTGTACATTATGTGAACTCTGTTCTATATTTCACCATAGCTCTTGTAAAAAGGTGTTTTCTTTATTCATAAGACTTAGCCACAAATCATGGCCACTGAAAAATACCCATAAAATAGTGTTTCCTAACCCGAGGTCAACAAAGAACCAAGTTGGTGTATGCAAACTAAATCAACATTTTAAAATTTATTTTTCCCCCTTAGTATACACAGCTTCAATTTTTTTAAATTAAATGCAATAGAATGTGGTCAATTTTGAACGATAAGTTTAATTACACATGCATCTAAAAGTTTATTGAAAATAATTTAGAAGAGAATTGATGGCAAGATTGAGATGGTGCTGAAAGATAACCAGATTGGATTTTGCAATGCCAGTGGTACACGAGCTGTCATCAGATCATTGCAGCCTCTCACCAAAAGAATGATAGATCAAGGATGACCACTATTTATCTGCTTTATTGACTAGCAGAAAGGCTTTGATTAATTCCCCTGGAGTAAATTTTTTCAGATGCTGCAACAAATAGGTATAGAGAGACTAATCATTAGGTTTATCCAGTACATATATAAAAAGCAAGAGGCGATTATTCAGGTCTAGTTTCAATAAGACGGTGAGTACGACAGGATGCTTTCTATCACTGAGTCGCTAAAACGCATATACTGAGATGATGATGGAAAAAGTTGTTCAGAGTTATAGATGTAGTAATAGACGATTATAGTAATGGACGTGTCAAAGTCAATGGTATGAAAGTTAATGCCATCAAATTTGTCGATGACCAAGCCGGAGTGGGAGGGATCAGTAGCAACATTGCAAATGCTGCTTTAACAAATTAATAGCAGTCAAATGGTTTGAAATGAAAATAAACACATTGAAGACAAAAACTTTGGTAATAGACAGGTAAGCAACATAAGCAATTGAATATAATCATCAATGATGAAATAATCGAACAATTACAGAAGTTTACATATTAGGGCAAACCATAAAAGAAGATTTCCATAACAATGAGACAGAAATTAAGACAAGTATTACATTGGCAAAACAGGGCTTCAGAGAAAAACAGAAATTGTTAACCTCAAAGAATATCAGTATTGAAAGAATATCAGAATATCAGTATAGAAACAATATCAGTACAAAAAGAATATCAGTATAGAACTGAGGAACAGAATAATCGCCACTCATTTATAGCCAATTGCACTGTATGAGGCTGAAACATGGAGTTAGGTAAAGATGGATGAAAAAAAGCTTGGAAGTGTTTGGAATGTGGTCCTACCGCAGAAAGGAAAGAGTGAGTTGGACAGAAATAAGATCCAATGATAATGTCCTCACTGAAGTAGGTACACAAAGACAAATATTGAAAATGAAACAGAAATGAAGATTGGGTTGGCACGGCCACAATATGAGACAAAGTCTTATCCAGAAGATACCAGAGGGCAAAATTCATGGAAAAAGAGGAAGGGGGCGAACAAGACTCACCTTTATATCTCAGGCATGCAAAGACTAGGGTCAAATAGAAAGACATACTCAGACAATCTTACAACCAGTCGCAGTATTGTTCAAACCGAAGATGATGAGTATGCACACTATTTGCTATTCACAATTTACTTAAATATTTAGGTTTTTCTTTCATTATTGGTTCATTAACCATCTTTAAATAATATTGAATGGGTTATGTAAAGTAAGAGAAATGTAGGTCGAAGATGCAGCACATTGAATGAGCTGTGACAGCAGCCAGCGAGTCACAGCTGGCTGCTAGCATCAGGATCAGCAAACCAGAGCTGACCAAGACCCTATTCCGCCTCCAAGCTACGACCCTGGAAACAGGCAGCACTTGTGTAATCAGGATTAGAGAAAAACAATAGCAATGAGAAAACAAACTGGATGTGTTGAGCGAAAAAGAGCAGATATCGCAGCCTCACTGTAACCAATGACACAACTTCCTTTTCTGGGCAAATGCAGAAAAAGAAAAATGTATGCTTGAGCTTCTAATGTCATCTGGTGTGGTGAGGAAAAGTACAGGCTGGGAAAGGTTAGCAATCAGTGCCCTTAAATGTGTCTAGGAGATTCAACAAGTCTCAAATGTTTATTTTCCAGTCTTGTGGAGGTCTTTCGTGTGGAAAAAGAAATATAGTTCAGATCAACAAGCATACCTATTTCATTACCTTTCAAATGTCCATTGAAGTGAATCCTGATTACAGTAGGGTGGGATGGGGGGTACGCTCGACGACTTACATTCACGTCATCAACCAATATTCTCAAAAACCAACTTTTGAAAAGATGACCTTCAATTTTAATAGCTGATATTTGCAGAAACTGGTGGCCTTCAAATAAAGTTGGAATTGATGTATGGGCAGAAATGTATTTCAGTGAACTTCATTCAATCATTCTTGTATGTTAGCTTTCAACCAACGGGAATCTGGTTTATTGTCCACGACAACATCCCTGCTTTGTTTATCCTCTTCTCAATGAGATCGTTCAGAGTGTCTTTAAAAAATAATGATTAATTTCATTGTGCGGCAATAAGAGTGTCAAAAACAGTTCTCTGTACACACCTATTTTAAAACACTTGCAACATCGACAAGAGTAGAAACAACCTTGATACTCTTCCTGGTGTTGACATTTAACCTTGACTAATCCCGAGTCGAGAGTTCTCGCCTGCCAGTTTTCCACCAATTATCGAGACCTGGCACCAGTTTTTCATATATAACTGGGCTGCCGCAGAAATTGACTCAAATCAAGTCTCTTTGTTATGATAAATACGTCACATCCTTCTACACAAGTTTGACCAGCTGGAAGCCTTTTGTGTCAGATTAAAATGAATTTGAAACACTTTATTACCTTCTTTACGCAGATTGGAGCCAGCCAATTATTGAGAATGGTGAAGTTAAGTTGTTGCAAAATATCTTTGTGAGGTTCATCTGTTTAGAGGAGCGATGTTCCGTAATTGGTGAGTCTAAATGTTTGTGCTTTGTTTTATAAATTTTCACCATCTTCTTGTATCTCACACAACAAAAACAATAACACCAACAAGTTCTTTATTTATTTATGTCTCTACACACAACAAACTCATGTCTATAGACAAAAAGACTACTGGATCTCAAATTCAACAGCCATGGTAAAAATGTGCTAAAAATAATGCAGTCGCAGATGAAGTTGCATAAATTTGTATGCGGGTTGGTTAATGTTGATGAAGTCAAACCAATTTTTAACTTCTAACTTGAATTCCTAAAAAGAATATTATATATGATACGATACAGGCAAGACAATAACAAAAATGTAGAGAAAAATGATAAAACAAGGGACAAGCAGATAAAAAATAGATTAGAGATGTCTTGTGCGTGTTTAGACAAATTCACATTTAACAAGCTTGTACACATATTGAAGTGAGAAAAAAAATGTGTGGTTTGAAGTCTAGGGTCAGACACGGGGACAACGAGAACCACCTTAAGGTGCAGAAGGTGCTGTGAACAATGCAACAGCAGCCAGCGACTCATAGATGACAGTTTCTGTTAGGATCAGCAAACTAGATCTGGCCAAGACCCTATTCTAACTTCACGTGGTGAGCCTGGAAATGGTTTGCACCCCTGTTCCCTATAGGATGGGAGAATATAGATTGAAGAAGGAAGGCCACCCAGTCCCAAAGATGTGTTGTCTTGAAAAAACTGGATGTGTTTGGGAGGGTAGGGGAAGAAGAGAAGACATCACAACATTGCTGTAATCCACAATAGAACACAAGAATACATCCTATGAGAAATATTTCAGATATGAAGTTGCAGAAGATTTAGAGATGATTTTGTATATATATAAAAGAGGCTGCGTGTCCAAGGGGTGAAGCATCCGTTTCACAATCCCAACACATCCGGTTCGAATCACGCTTATGTCCAGTTCGGCAGCCTACCATACTGCACACTTGTCAAGAGACTTATGGTCAAATAGGTTGGTGGTTGTAAGAAGCGATGTACTGCAAAGGAAATGCTACTTACTTATATATATATATATATATATATATATATATATATATATATATATATATATATATATATATATAGACAAAGAGAGGGAGACAGAGGAATAGTAACACTGTAATCTGCTAGGCAGGTGACTATAGAGAACTGGTACCTTGTAGTTACCATAGGGAACAAAGACAACAGAAAAGAAGACAATATAGACCCCATGGTAGAACAGCAGCAACTAAGTCAAGTTACACATACTGGTATGAAGAAGGAGGAATGTTATGTGTGCATGGAACTTACCAACTACAAAACTTGCTGATGGGTTGCAGCAGTTGACTTATGACTGTGAAAGAGTAGGTGACATTTTCCAGGAAAGTGTCAGAAGATGCTGTAATGTGACTCGGTTAAATTAAATACGTGCTGCAATGATCATATTGAAGACTGCGGAGTGTTCTTGCTTCGTTGAAACCCCCAAAATCTGAGATAACAGTATCTAATTATTCACCCTAAGCCAGTCAGGCTTTAAGTTTGACATATGCATCACAATTGTTAGCATCCACAAGTCTAACGAAGACTTCTATGTATGTGCTGCCTGTTATTAAAGGTATGCATGCACCTACAAAAATGATAGACATATTATGGAAAGTTGACAGACAAGTCATATCATTATTACTCAATTGTTGTCTTTCTCACACACAAAATTCTATTTACATTCTCATATATTCTACTCACAATATTTACAAAATGCTGACATTCAGATCTTGAATATAGCACAGCTCCCAACTGTAACATTGGACAGAATACAAGTAATACCAGGTGCACAAGAAATTAACATCCACAGATAACTTGCCTTGTTGTGTTTCTCCATTGAGCAGGAAATAAACTATTGTCAAATAGCTCAATGCATACTTCGTGACTAAATGGTGTCACAATTACTAAATCCCAAACCCCACATCACGTCGTAAGAGGTGGAAACAGGCCATAGTAAGGTATTATCACAGACGAATGGGGTGTTGGGGACTAGTCTAGGAAGCTGACAAGAAGTATTCCATTTGTGACAAACAATTAAAGGAAATTAAGACTGATTAATAAAATATAGACTAGAATCAAAAAGTAAACTCACAACACTGAATGGCACAAGTAGGAAAAGAAAGTAGCATGATCAAGGTATTGCAAAATTTAGCTGGTCCATGAAATGTGAAGAAAAGGAGACATATTTTATTTTGAAGGCATAAATAAAGTGCTGGATAACCTTGGATTGAAATGATAAAGATAGTAGAAGTCTTAAAATATTATTTATGACATACTCACAAAATATGCTTTTATGGAAACTACAAAGGAGAAAAAGATTAAAAACGACAGGTAAAACTGTAGACAACATATACCATTTTTTTTAAAATAAAAAAAGCTGCCTCATAAGATAGATGGAAGGCTATGTCTCAATGCAAGAGGTAGAAAGTAGAAAACCATATCAGTTCAGCTGCCATCTCCACATTGAAGGCCGCCTGTAATGAATCTCTAAAGTCCTTCATACCTTGCCTTGATGACACAATCAGCCAGACTTTTCCCTGTCCATTTTTGCACGTTTTCCTCCCGCTAATAGTTGTTTACCTCTGGCATGTTTACCCTCCTTCTCTCCTTCCAATATTGTTGCAAGGTGTTGTCTTTTTATGTGACCAAAATATCTTAACTAAGCAGACTTCATTCATCATTTTCTTTACACTTCCAATGTCTCCAAGACTTACATATCCACATTATTCATTCTATTAAAAAATTATCCATATTTCAAGGGAATCAATTCTCTTTTCCAATCATTTGTTCATTGCCCAAGTCTCTAGTCCATACAGTAAATTTTGAATTTGTGAGTAATATTGCCTGGATGTCAATTATTTTCAAGATTTGAGGTCTAGACCTTTTCCAGTATTTGACACTGTATTTTTATACGTACAGTAGATGTCAAGTTTACTTTGTTAATTATCACATTATTATTTTCATTTATTCAATTTTAATGTCCAAACCATACACCTGAATTTTGTTCTTGAATCCTGTAGTTATTTTGTTCTTGAATCCTGTAGTTATTTTGTTTGCTTTCAGATATCAGAACTGTGCATTTGAAAATCTGAGATTATTTATTGATACTTCATTGATAATGAGTCTGTTCCTCTTTCTATCCATAAATGTGTTCTGTATAAATGTTAAACAGACTTACTTACTTTCTGTGTCATGTAACCGCACCTGATGCTATTTCGTTTGCCATCATCAGATCTTCCATTGTACAGGATTCCTGCATTCTGGGACAGTTAAACAGGTGTGCTGGGTCTTGGGTTCCCCACATTCACAGCCATCATCGTCCGCATATCCCCATTTTTTCAGGTTTGACCTACACATAGACACTCCCGTCAAACAGACTAGGAGGGAGACTGTACGCATCTTTGTCGCAATCCTCTTTTTTACATCTATACATTACGAGTAAAGCTTGCCGGAACTTAGTGTCATTCTCCTGAGAGTAAAGAGTATTCTCATGTCTTTTCTATCCATACACCAACAAAAGTAATGAAACCATATTAACTAATACATAAAGTGAAGATGATATCTGATCTAATCTTTGACTTGTTAAAGTTATGTCTTATTAAATAAAAGTATACATTCATTTGAAAGGAATAAACAAACCAAATCTCCTCTTGCTTCATTTACATTCTTATTCAAGATCTGAATATCAGCAAATCCATCTTGGATGGCTCTTGATAATTAGAGATTGCAGTTAAAACTGAAGTTAAAACTGACACCAACATAATGGACACAGGGAACAAATTTGTGTCCTTGCTAATATCAGCGAAACTGGAAGGAGAACCCAGGAAAGCCTCCATGTTGTGAATGACCTCCATGACCATGGCCGAAATGACCACCTCCTGGATGACCCCCAAAGCTGAAACCTCCTAGGTTGCTTCCATTCCCAAAAAAGGCTTGGAATATCTGGTTGGGGTCCACGGTATCTGCAACAGTAGTTGGCAAGCATGAGATTGTATTCTGGTCTTAAATGTGTACCAAAGAGTTAGTGTATAAGATTGAAGAATAAGATTTGGTCTTAAATGTGTACCAAAGAGTTAGTGTATAAGATTTAAGAATAAGATTTGGCCTTAAATGTGTACCAAAGAGTTAGTGTATAGAGTTGAAGGATTAGATTTGGTCTTACATGTGTACCAAAGAGTTAGTGTATAGAGTTGAAGGATTAGATTTGGTCTTAAATGTGTACCAAAAAGTTAGTGTATTCTTCTTCTTCGCGTTTGTCTTTCAATTGTAGAGAGCTCCACTTCCGTCCTGCCCTGTTATAAGCAATAGCGATTTTGACATTTCTTTTAGACATTTGGAAATGATTTCTTCTGTTTATCACTTGGATTTGAAGATTCAACCATTATTGAGAATGGGGAAGTTAAGTTTTTGCAACAGATTTTTCTGAGGTAGATCTATTTAGATCTGTATATATAATAAATACATTTATAGTGAAAACTATATAACTATCTTGTAAACATTGATTATCCATTCTCTGTGAAACTTTACAACATTTTTTTTTACAAACAAGGAACGTAGAAAACAGGTCAGTTTTTATGTATGTGCTGTTTTTCAACATTTTCACTAACTTCTTGTATCTCAGAAACTAATACACACACAACAAAAACAATAACACCAACAAGTTTTAAAAAATTTATCTATGTCTATACACACACAAAAAATCAGATCTATAGATGGCGTAGGCTACTGGTTAAGTGACATGGCTCACAAGCCAAAGATGCTGGGTTCGATCCTCAACACAGCACCGGCCGTTACCCCGAGGAAGCAAACCCTTAGAAAATGCAGGAGGAAGCAGACCCTTACATAAAATGCACGCCGAAGTCAGATGCACTGGGCCGACAGGCACAAAATAAAAAAACAGTGCAACGCACACCGCCTTGGGGAATAGAGAAATAAGGCTAACGCAAAAAAAACAAACAAACAAACAACCATAGTAAAACGTGACGCCCTGAAAAAAAAATTGTGGTTTGGTAAAGGTTAAGTGGAGTACTGAACCAATGATTACAGCTGGGTATACGAGCGTGCTGTGACCAGGTCACAAACCCCATCCCAAAAAACAAGGTCAAATTTCTCTGCCCATTATACACACTGAAATCAAAGCAAAAACAATACTATCAATTGTGTATGTCTGATAAAACAAGTAAATAACTTACACGAACGAATGATTGAATTTTGTATAGAAGGATATAAACAAATACTCAGAAAGACAAATAACTGAATGACTTTTTCTTCTTTGCTCATTCTCAATCTACTGCTACAAAGGGCTTTGCAAGCAGCAGGATGTAGTCCAGAGAACGGAATGCGTTGTGCCGTAGTTTACAGCTTGACTGTATATTTGCACCATTTGGTTCGCACACCTGACTTCAGCAGTCATTTTTGAGTACCAGGTTAGCCTTCCCTCTTCGATCCCTTCTACAGCCAGTCTGCTATGTTGCAGCTTGTTAGTAGAATCACCTCGTGGAAGTGTAGAAAGGTCTTGGCGGCAGCTCTGGTTTGCTGGTCCTGACACTAGCAGTCAGCTTTGGGTTGCTGACCGCTGCATGCTGATCAGCATCTTGATGACTAAAGGCAGACTGAAGACCCACTCTAGTCAGCTATTAGAGTAATAATATAATATGAATTGAATGAGTCATTCGGGATCAAGATGCTGAGCAGCGCATGACTGCTAGCGTCAGGGCTGACTGCTACCGTCAGGGCTGACTGCTACCATCAGGGCCAGCGAACCAGAGCTGCCAAGACCCTTCTACACCTCCACGTGATGATCCTGGATAACAGGCTGCATCAGAGCAGACTGGCTAAGGAGAAGGGATCGAAGAGGGAATGCTAACCCGGTACTCAAAAAATGCTTGCTGAAGTCGGATGTGTTGGACCGAAAGGTGCAAATATCGCAGCCAAGCTGTAAACTACGACACAATGCATTCCGTTCTCTGGACTACATTCTGCTACTTAAGCCCTTTCAGGGTTTGGTAGTGGGAGATTGAGAATGAACGAAGAAGAAGAGGAAGAATGAGTCATTGAGTTGACAGGAGCCAGCAACCCAGCTGGCTGCTTATGTCAGCCAACCATAGCTGATTGCTTGTGTCAGCGATCCACAGCCGACCAAGACAATATTCCACCTCCAACGGCACTGAAGACAGATACACTTGTGTAGTCTGCCTAAGAAAATACAGATTGGGAAGGTAAACCTGGTCCCAAAAATGCCATACTCAAAGGTGCATTTATTACAGGTTCGCTGTAAGCTAGGGCACAATGTTCTAACATCCTTTTCAGGATGAACGTCAAAGCAGGTGTCAACAAAAAGGATAAATTAGACTATAACAAGTTTTTATAAATACAGCCACCTACAACAACAAGAGGGAGCAGCCACAAATTAATTAAAGAAAGGTCCAGGAAATATTTTGTTAGTTAAAGAGTGGTGAATGCTTGGAATGCATTGTCATGGGAAATAGTGGAGGTCAATAAATTCATTCAAGAATTGATTGGATGAGCCATAGGTATTTTTAGATCAAGTGAATGTAAATAAACTGGTTGTATACAGACTGCAGTCTTCTAACCCAGTATAAAGATGTTAAGACAAGAATATGAATTGAATGAAAACAAAGACAACAAGCTTACCAAATCCAAAACTGTCCACATCTTCTAAATCCTGACCGCTATCGTAAAGGGCTTTCTTTCTTGCATCTGATAAAATACTGTATGCCTCTCCTAGCTCTTTAAATTTCTTTTCTTCCTCCTTTTGTTTGTCTAAGGTGTCGTTGGAATGGCGATCTGGTTTTTGGAGAAACAAATTGCCAAGTATGTTGACCGGGAATGTTCAAAAGTTGACATTTAAAAAATTAAATCTTGTTCTTGAAAATCATTAATCAAAACTTGTCAACCTCTTGTGGGGCACAAGGCTTCAACAAATACTTGTCACATCCTCCGGTTTGAGTCACCTGTTCCAGCTTTTCTATGTCTTTCTCAATTCTGTTGTATGTCATCTCTATGTGTGTTTTGGTTTAGTTTCACTTCATTTCTTTTACCATGAGGATTCTTGAACAGAGATTGCTTTCCACTGTTGTTTGTTCGGTTCTTTTGAATGGATCCACATTGTTGATCTTATACCATTTAATTTTTGTTATTCTATTTTCAGTTATGTTTTTATTGTTCTCTATGTCTTAGACCCATACAATAGGAGTGAATTTACAATGGAATTGAATTCACTGGCTGCTGTCAGCTCATTCCCTGTACTACACACATCCTTGGCAATTCCAGGATTCTATATTTTCGGCTCACTTATCCATTATTTTTACATCTTCAAGATGGCAACAGCAGTGCTGATGTGGCCTGTAGTTCTCAGCCTAAAAACCCTCGACTACCTCATCAATGAGAATAAAGTCATACGACAGTTTAAAAAAACAAACCAATTATCAATTATTTTCCCATATCTAATTCAAATTAATCCATTCTTCCTCCATTTCTATTTCATATATTATTCCACGATATCTAATTCATCCATTCTCCACCATATCTGATTAATCCATTATTCCACATGTATAATTCATCTAGCCAAATTCCTCCCCCATGTTCAACTCATCTATTTATCCCCCATGTACAATTCATCCATTCTTCCCATGTGTTTATAGTCTCAGTTATGATCACATATCTTATCCCCCTTTGTGTGTGTGTGTGTGTGTGTGTGTGTGTGTATCTTGTTTCCTTGATGCCTGCAGTGTTCCTGTGAAGTGGCTGTCTCTTGTCAGGAGCTATTCATGTATAGTCTTTAGTCTATTTCATTTAGTGTTACAATATCAAATGATTGATCAGAAGATGAAAATTATAAATCAAACAAACACTTGAGAAGATTTAAGAAACAAATAAACGTTGACAGCTTGGAGGTAGATACTAATAGAAACCACATACCTGGATGGTGTATCAATGCACGTTTCTTATATGCTCTTTTAATTTCTTCCTCCGTTGCTGTTTTATGTATACCCAAGACCTTGTAATAGTCCATTCTTTTGCTTCTCTTTAATTGTAACTTGGCCTGTTGCAGAAGCTGCTTGTTTTCTGATGCATTGACAGCAAAAACATGATGAGTATTTATATAGGTTGATACATCAAGAAGGTCAATGTAAGGTATGTGTTTCTAGTTATTATGCATTCTATTTATTCTACTGTCAACTGCCATAACATTCTGAGCTTTGAAATTCTATAAGCAGTACCTTCTTCTTCTTCGTTCTCAATCTCCTGCTACCAAGCCCTGAAAAGGATTTTGCAAGTAGCAGGAAGTTGTGCGGAAAACGGAATGCGCTATGTTGTAGTTTACAGCTTGACTGATATATTTGCACCTTTTGATCTGACACATTCGACTTCAGAAGGCATTTTTGAGTACCAGGTTAGCCTTCCCTCTACGATTCCTTTTCATTAGCCAGTCTGTTCTGTTGCAGCCTGTTATCCAGGATCACCGTATGGAGGTGTAAAGAGTCTTGGCAGCTGTAGTTTGCTGGCTCTGACGCTAGAAGTCAGCTATGGGTCGCTGACCACTGCAGCTCATGCGCTGCTCAGCTTCTTGATCCCTAACCAAGGTATTTTGAGGACGGTTCTGTTGCGTTTTGTCTCGAAAGCCCCAGTCCTCTTTCTTAATATTATTATTTCCGATCCTCTTTCTTAATATTATTATTCCCCGATCCTCTTTCTTAATATTATTATTCCCGATCCTCTTTCTTAATATTATTATTCCTCGATCCTCTTTCTTAATATTATTATTCCCCGATCCTCTTTCTTAATATTATTATTCCCCAATCCTCTTTCTTAATATTATTATTCCCCGATCATCTTTCTTAATAATATTGTTTTTAGCTGTCCATGATATACATATCATTCTGTTCAGGAACCACATTTCTGTAGCAGCAAGGAATTTCATTATTGTCCAGGATTCACATCTATCAAGAAATATCAGTTCTAGATATCACTGCAAGGCTCCCTCTATCTCTCTTTCATTGTCAATGCAGTTTCTCAGCTTATTTTCTAGAAGCCTTGCTTTAGGGAGTGCCATTCTGGTCTTTATTTTAGTGATACATATTCCGTCATCTGCTATGATGTCAAAAAGTATCTGTTGTTTGCATCAAAGATGACACTACATAAAACCAGTAATTTCCACAACTTACCTCTAGTCTTGACCATCTTGTATATCTGATCATAATCTCGAACAGCTTCTTCATATAGTCTTGTGTCTGTATAACTGGTCAGATACAAGTATGACACATTTATATATGTACATATCAACAGAACCATACTTATCCACCATTTACTTCAGCTAACAAGGACAGTTTAATATAGTTTTAATGTAATATATCTGCCTTTGATTCCTTAGCTGTCCATCGCCCTTCGCCCTGGAGTACCATGATGGTCTCAAGGCGTGATGCAGATCCATCTTGTTGATGAGCGGTCACATGGGCGTTGTAGTTGTATGGCCACCAGAATGAAAGATACCCTTCTCGTCCACCTATCGTCTGTACTTTCGTATTGATGTAGAGCCGACCACATCCCGAAACTCAGTTTGGTCGCAGATGTCAATGTTTCTTAGGTCTCTTAGGGAGATATTTAGCACTCTATGCTTCATTGCTCCTTCGGTAATTCGGAGCTACTCTTCATCTGATTTGCGTAGACTCCCAAACCTTTCGTCAATATTCCATTGCTGGAATAACCATGCTATTAAAGATGTGAGCCCTTGCCTTGATGTCCGTCATCTGCTGGTGTATCGGTTTAATGCAGTAGAAGCAGAGCTAACTCACCTCTTTCCTGCGTGAGATCTCCTTATGTATGCTGTGGTTGTTACTGATGTCCTGGTCTAGGTAGTGTGTGGGTATTTATATTTATATATATATATATATATACACATACACACATACAGTCCCGATATATATATATATATGTATAGTGTCCCAAAATAATATTACCACTTTTTGAACATTAATAATTCAAAGATAAATAACATGAACCTTAATGTTAAAGGTGTTCAAAATGGCTGCCATTGGCAGCAATACATCGTCTGCAATGCCTTAGAACAGATTGACAAACGTCATATATGGTTTCCATGGGAATGGAATCACAGACAGTCAATCACGTCTCTCATGGGATCAAGTGTTCGTTCTTCCACAATGTGGGAATTAGCATTGGCCCATTACACCACAGTTGTGGCAATTGACAGGTCCATTCAATTAAAAATTTGCCTCAGCAGACCAAAAAAAACAAATCATTAAAATTCTTCTTGTTGCACATGTTCAAAAACCACTCACAAAATTTGAAATGCCTGTCTGAGCTGTGCTCATTCGTAATGTGAAGCAACTTGGGAATGTAGGGCTTCCATTTTTATTGCACTAAAATGCGTTGACCATATGATCTACTTATATCTAACTCACGTTGAGCTTGCCTTATGGACTTCTGTGGGGATAATGTGAAAGTCTGCATCATCTCCTCCCTTCATTTCCGTTCCTCTTCCTACTGCACCGTCACTTCTTCACATGACACAGTTCCCTCCCTCTTAAACTTGCTGTGTAATCTCGTAATTGTTACATGTGATGGTGGTGCAGTATCAAATTATGTCCATCATCTCTGCACCTTAATCACATTTCATAAAACCCCTTTAAAATCCACTTACATTGCTCAAAAGAAAACTTGTTTCAGTTCAGTTCATCCTGTAACCCATCAGATCATTGGGGCACACTTGAAGACACTCCCACAAACCCAAGAATGACTGCACTTACTCAATGTAGTCATTACAGCACCAAATACACACAGACCAAACAGGTTACCTTTAATACGTTCTCTCATATTAATCTTCAAATAGTGTAAATATTATTTTGGAACTCTCTCTCTCTCTGTATATGCGCATGCATGTGTGTTTGTGTATGTATGTATATTCATAGGCGACTCAGTCTTTGCAACCATGCGCGTGACACCCTGTGACTAGCCTCTCAGGACGCAAGCCTGGGCGCTGAAGACCCTGGGCTGCCCAAACAGCAGGATCCCCCTCTCGGCCTCGCTGGTGTAATCCAAAGTATGACAATTTAGCACCAGCTCAGCTGCAGGAATGAGTTCACAATTTTGAAACCATCCGTCTTAGGTGCTACCACTCCAGATTTGCTGTCTGTTTTACAAACCAGTATAGCCAACAAGCATGTAAATGATCAGATATGTTCCTACAGTCTTACTTCTTCCTTGATCTCTTTGACAGGACCAATAGACCACCACTACAGTTGACTCCCTAGTAGGAAGCCTGAACCAAAGTACTCATGTACTCTTGAAGTGGTGGTTTCTGTGGCACATGGTTTTATGTCATGAGTTTGCCAGTCCCATGAAAAATCTTACTTAGATGTCTTTTGTAAAATGGGTATGAGTGGGGGTTGCAATGACCATATTATTTCCTCCCCAATAAGGTGTTCTATATCCACACAAGGATATATGTTCTAAATATGTATGTTACACTTGCTAATCATGAACATATACACTTAGACATTTCCAGCTTTACTTACAGAATGAAAATAAGTTTGTAAAGGATTTATTTAACTCTTTACAATTGAAACCTACCATTTCGCTCGCCTCATGTAGGCTTTGAGGTATGTCTCATCCAACTCAATTGCTTTTGTACAATCCTGAATGACCTCTTCTAACTTGTTCAACTGTTTGAGGAAATCAAGAAAATCTGTAGTAAATGTACACAGATTGTTTCTAAATTAAAAGATACAGATCAGGAATGCTAAGATACAGCAGACTTAAATTAGGGAGATAAGGAAAGGGTTAGGAAAAAATGAGTAATAGACAGAAACAAGAGAAAAAAAACAGTCCACAGTTTTAAAAAAACATAACCATAGTAAAATGAATCTATTAGCTTTGTATTTCATTTTTTTTCAAAGAGCAATAGGTGTCCAAAGAGCAATAATGTCATTTCAGCATAATATACCACAGAGAATGGGCGATAAAGAAAAAAAATACAAGAAAACTCCTTAAAAAATACAACTCCACATTAGTCAACATTTCCAAAGTACAATGAAGATTAAAACATGCTGAATGGAAGATATCACTAACACTTTATCTGCTACATCATAATTAATTGTAATAGACAATAAAGAAAAAAGGTGACGCCTTTAGGCCAGAAAAGCAAGCCAGTCATTTGTAGAAAATGAGATACTACTGTTTGACATGAAATATGCTTAACTCATTGAAAGCTGTATCAATAAATGAGTTTAATTTTAAAATTCTATCTTAGAAAAACAGTTATGTAGACATATGCAAACTTTTGAATATTTCAGGTCAGATATTATATGAATACTGTACAATCACCACACAAACATGGCTACTGGCATTCTACGCAAGAAATGATTGGCTAGTACAGCTGAGTCATGCAAAACATTGATTTCGGCTGGTATTTCCAGCTAGTCCCAATGACACCCTTCCGCGCCATTCTAAAGATTGTAACACAATTATTCTTAACACTGATTCTCAAAGACGAACTGCCCTGGTGGTGAGACACCACGTTCACCTTACATCCATGAGTTCTCTCAAACGATTGTTCAAATCACTTTAATTTTATTTTATAAACGCAACAAATAAAAGTTGCATAAAATCAAGTCAAGCACAAATAATGATAAGTGGGATCAAGACGCTGAGCAGCGCATGAGCTGCAGTGGTCAGCGACCCATAGCTGACTGCTAGCGTCAGGGCCAGCGAACCAGAGCTGCCAAGACCCTTCTACACCTCCACGTAGTGATCCTGGATAACAGGCTGCAGCAGGGCAGACTGGCTAAGGAGAAGGGATCGAAGAGGGAATGCTAACCCGGTACTCAAAAAATGCTTGCTGAAGTCGGATGTGTTGGACTGAAAGGTGCAAATATCGCAGTCAAGCTGTAAACTACAACACAGCGCATTCCGTTCTCTGGACTACATTCTGCTACTTAAGCCCTTTCAGGGTTTGGTAGCGGGAGATTGAGAACGAATGAAGAAGAAGAAGCAGAATATAAGTATATTCATCTTCCCAAACAATGGCTACAAGAACTAGAGGGCAATGCTTCAAATTATTTAAAGGCAGGTCCGGATAAGAAATTAAAAAAAAAAAATTTCAGTCAGAGAGTGGTGAATGCTTAGAATGCATTGCCACAGGATGTGGTAGAGGCAGGGTCAGCCAATGCATTCAAAAATAGATTGAATGATCAGTCATTTTTAGTATTAGTCTTGAGTGGAATAAACTGGTTGTATACACACTCTGTAGAACATTCTAAACCAGTATAATGAAGTTAAGTTAAAATGACAACATGATAAGTATATTTATCTTCCAAAACAATTACAACAAGATAAGTATAGTATATTTATAAGGGTCTCTGTGGCAAAGTGGTCAAGCCGTTTGCCTCGTGTTCAGACGGTCGGGTTTAGATTTCGAGCTGCGACGGTCGGTCCATGATGTAAATTTTTTCAGGAGATCCCTGGGTTCATCGCTGGAGCTACGGAGTTCGCGCTTTGTGCGATGCTCTCAACAGATGGGGTACCCATCTGCCAAGAGAGACAGAGCTAAAATGGGGAAAAAACCTGAGGCAATGAAGTCGAGCCCCCACTTAAAATTAAAGTATATTTATCTTCCCAAACAATAACAACATGATAATGATACCTATCTTCCCAAACAATAACAACATGATAATGATACCTATCTTCCCAAACAAAACAACATGATAAGTATATTTATCTTCCGAAACAATAACAACATGATAAGTATATTTATCTTCCCAAACAACAACATAAGTATATTTATCTTCCCAAACAATAACAACATGATAATGATACCTATCTTCCCAAACAATAACAACACGATAATGATACCTACCTTCCCAAACAATAACATGATAAGTATATTTATCTTCCCAAACAATAACAACATGATAATGATTATCTTTCCAAACAATAACTATAGCTGGGATTTCATGCAGCATGCACAGATGTTACTCCTTCAAGCTATGTTGAGCAAGTTTGGTTCACCTTCAATCTAATAAAATATGGTCTTAGTACATCTGTATCTACTTCAATCAAATAGTCTGCCTTCTACTCTAACTACATATCAAACTTATCACAAACTTGTATTGGGATCAATCAATATGTTTGAGAATTAGAGAGGAGGCATCACCTAGTATAACTATTAAAAAGGGGTTAGGCAGGGGTATGTGCTCTCCCCTTGCTTGTTTAATGTATACACAGAGCAGATTTTCAAAGACATAGATAACATGCTTGGATTTAATATAAGAAGCTGTAGCATCAATAATATCAGATATGCTGATGATACAATGTTAATAGCAGAGAATCCAGTACATGTGTAGAACTTAATGGATAAGATAAACAGCAAAATTCAGCAGTATGGGTTGGAAATCAACATAAAAAAGACTATAGTTATGATGTTCACCAAAAAGAAAGAAAGTCCACATAAATGGAGAAATTCTGGAGCAAGTGTCAAGCTATTATATCTTGGCCAACTCATTTCAGCTGATGGCAAATGCAAAAGGGAGATCATTCAAAGAATTGCAATGGCCAAAAATACATTTAACATTTAGCGTGAGAGAAACACTTCTGTCAAAGCAGATATCTCAGATATAAAAAAATTAGAATCATTAATTGCTATGTGCATTCAGTTTTATTGTATGGAGTAGAAACCTGGACCCTGACAAATAAAATGGAGAAGCGTACTGAAGCCTTTAAAATGTGGATATTCGGAAGACTTGGACGAGTTTCTTGGAAAGATAGGAAAACCAGTAATGAGGTTCTGGAACAATTCCAGGTAGAACAGACACTTCTGAAGGAAATCAAAATCAGAAAAATAAAATATTTTGGTCATGTCAAGCGCCCTGAGGTTATTTTAGAGGGTAAGAGAGCCAAAGGGTGACAGAGGTACAGACAACGTCAGGATGTGGTCGGGACACAGTTTGACTGCATGTACCAGTCTGGTGCAAGACAGAGACAGATCCATTACCGTCAACCCTCATTGTGGAGACGGCACTTGATGATTTCAATGACTAGCTATAGGTTCCTGGGCTGTTCTTAATATCTGTTCTAGTACTCAACGTTTCACACCTTTAATAGTATGGATATCCCAGCAATGGTATATGGGTGTGAGGTTTGGAGTCTACACAATCAGATGCAGAGAATCTCCGTATTACCAAAAGAGCAATGGAGCAGAGTCATATAAATCTCTCGAAGAGACAACATCCGAAATAAAGACATACGCGCCGAAACAGTTTCAGGATGTTATCGTCTTTGCGAAAGTAGAGTTTTCCATCATGGTTTCCACATGACTGACAATAGATGGACGAGGAGGGTATCTTTATTGTGACCATACTACCACAACCTCCCGCTGACCATCATCTGCCAAAGTTTGGGACAATTGTTCCTACCTGACATTTGACCTAAAACCACCATTTTGCACTAAAGACATGTACCTTTTCAACCATGTATGTTAGGAAGAGAGATTTACCTTTGAGCAAACTGTTGCTCTGTTACAAAATAGCTTGGAATTTGTTGACTTGTTATTGGGGTCAATATTCAATGCTTCAGAGTACAGAGTATAGGCATCTTGGTATCTAGCACCACGAAATGCTGCATTGCCCTCTTCCTTTTTGGCTGCTAAAGCTTTAGCTTTCTGTAATTATATACACAGGAAACAGAATGACACTCCACACAAATACTATCAACTTTTAATGTGTTATATGGATAATTTCAAACACAATCTACAGGCGCTGATAATAATAATTAGACAAAGTTAGTCATTTTGGAGATAAATTTAGGTAGCCCATTTAACATTTGACTTTCAAAGATGGAGTGTTAGAGATCTCATTATGCTGGGTCTCGACTTTTTATGAGGTTGGGTGACCAGTTCACATTCTCATTGCCTTGCCTTTCCTGACAGTAAGTCAAATAGCCATTTAGAGCTGGGTAAACAGGGACATGTTGCTACCAGTGAGCAAACCCAGCACTTTTGCCATGAAAAGCAAGTGTTTTAACCACTTTAGTTTTAAATTATAATCCAAAAAAATCTTGACCTCCTCATTGTTAACAAATGTATTCTACCATCTTGAGGCTAACTACCAGTGCCTTTTCTTGGATGTTAGAACTCGTAGTAGTTTACCGCTGTCCACTCTGTCATTTTATCAAACTATTGCCATTGTCCAAGGGGAGGAAGACTAACTTCTGGTCAGGTACAACATATTGATTAGACATGTTAGTCAGAGTCGGGCAAAATATACTGGCCAAGACCCTCACCTCACCTTTCTCGTAGCCCTCCCTGGAAACAGGCTGTTATATGGCAGCATGGCTAACGGGATAAGAGATCAATGTGATCCCCGTAGTAGTGAGCAGCACGCAGATGAAGCCAAGCATAGTATATCTGCCTTAACCCTACCAGACCTAAGGCCCTGATCCCAACTGTCCCCCATTCCTTGGTTCCAGAGCATTAAAGAGAAAAAAGCAACATGATATAGACAATTTTTAGTTACATGCAAACAAGTGGTTAGAATAAGATGTAACTTGGAGACATTGTAGAAAATAGGTTTACCTTTTATCTAGCGTCAATATTCCACCTTTGTGTGCCAATCCACCCAGCAAAAGGCAAAGAATCTGTCTCGAGTCATAAAACATTTCGAAATCCGGGAGTAAACACAACAAAGAGCCCTCATGTGTCCAATAATTGTGATAGCTGGGCTTTATATATGAGTATTCCATATAGATCCTCAGTCCAAGAAAAGCCTTCATCTCATCACTCGAGCTCTCACTGTCTGTTTCACTTGAACAGAGTCTGAATCAACCAAATTATTGATCACCTGTTGGACTGTCATAAGCCTAGACTTACTTTGCTTTCCTGTTGAAGTGCTTGGTTCATCAGCCATTCGTTTCATTGTCAATTTTCCGAATTTGTTCACGTTAAACCCCACAAAATCAATTCAAACATGGGGGCAGCCATTTGCAATGACTAATCACGAGGATTGACCACGATTGGTTGGTTATTGTTAGGTTCTGACGCATTTTATGACGTACTATCCAAAGTACCGAAAATTAGGTACAGCGGTTTAGCGGCAGTTAAGGAAATTACCGATAATTAGGTACAGCGGCGTGGTAGGGTTAAGGACTCCGATCCACTTTCATCAGCACGCTCGGGATGTGAGAAAAGCTACTGAAACCCGTCACTTAATGTCCTTTTCAGGGCGCACAAAAAGAGAACAACCATTGTTCAACTTCATAGTTTATCAAACTATTACCTGTCCACTCTGCCATTTTATCAAACCATAATATCAGTAAATTACCATCACTCTAACAAACACATTTATGAAGTGCTATAATGGTCTCAGCAGCATTAACAACTACTAGGACCTAAATGTTGTCATGGCCAGAAGTGGAATTAAGGATCATCTCTCCAAAAGTATGAACATCCCAGCTCACAAACTGTTCCCTAATGCTCTTCGTAAATGAAACCTTAAGCCATGTGTGGTAATTAAACTAGGAGAAGGAGAAGGAAAACGCTTGGCTTCAAACCATCTAAGGGGACGGCGTGGCCTAGTGGTACGGCTCACAACCAGAAAGTGCTGGGTTCGATCCCATCACAGCAACGGCCGTTACTCTGGGGAAGCCAACCCTTAGAAAATGCAGGAGGAAGCAGACCCTTACAAAAAATGCATGCTGATAAGGATGCACTGGGCCGACAGGCGCAAAATAAAAATCACAGTGTAACGCACACCCGCCTTGGGGAAAAGAGAAATAAGGCAAACGCAAAAAAAAAAAAAAAAAAAAAAAAAAAAAAAAAAAAAACCCTAATATCTTGCTGATAATCTGGCGACAGCCAAAGGCGAGGGTGAGTAATCCTGAGTTTTAAAAAACGAATAAAACTTTACAAAAGTGAATGTGCCTGTCAGAAACGCATAGATGTCACAATCCAAATATAAAATGCAGTACAATGTATCTACTGCTCATTTTTAAAAAGCAGATGAAGTAAAGTAACCAGAACATACTCTATAAATATCCTTGGCCTTATGGTGATCAGGTGCTCGCCTTAATACCTCCTGAAAGTGTTGAAAGGCTTTTTCTGTGCTGTCTTGATAGTACAGGCACATCCCTCTCACATAAAGAGCATCAGCATTCATTGCTTCCCTCTGGAGAATATCGCTGTTATATAAAAGGAGAGATACCATTTTATTGGATAAACTATACATTTTAGTCTGTGGTTGTAAGAGCACCTTTTTATATTAATGAAACTGAAAATATGTTGTATCAAATGAAGTAAACGGGGACGGCGTGGCCTAGTGGATAAGTGGCACGGCTCACAATCCGAAGGTGCTGGGTTCGATCCCCATCACAGCACCGGCCGTTACCCCGGGGAAGCAAACCCTTAGAAAATGCAGGAGGAAGCAGACCCTTACATAAAATGCATGCTGAAGTCGGATGCATTGGGCCGACAGGCGCAAAATAAAAACCACAGTGCAACGCACACCGCCTTGGGGATTAGAGAAATAAGGCGAACGCAAAAAAAAAAACAAAAAAAAAAAACAAAACAAAAAAAAACAATTAAGTAAACAGTGAATTAGTTAGGCAACACATAAGTGCAGGAAAGTATACAGAGGAAGTCAATGCAAAATACAGCTAGATAACAGTGAAGACAGTCTCACAATGTGCAGAAAGCAACCTCTAGATATCATTAAATAGTTCTTAATGTGAGCATCCATAGGAAATGAGAAAAGAAAAATATATGAATAAATTAAAGTCTAAAACCTCAAGACATAATTAAAATAGATCAATGACAAATAAATTGAAATCAAAGAACTAGTTGAGAAGAAATAGACTGTTTTAAAAGGTCACTAAGAAGGATCGAGAACAAAACAAGGCTGTCTGTTGCAAATAACATTTGAGAGAACTTTAAAGGGCAGGAAACAAATAGCAGAAAAATATAATAACAAAACAATATGGTTGAAGAAACATAAATATGCAGTATAAAGCCAGAATGGTCTCGAATTACAATGGCATGAAGGAAAAAAAAAAAGGTTACCTTTTTCATAAATTAGTTGGGTTTTTGTACAACAAATTCCATTAAGTATCATGTATGTTCAGTCCATGGAATTATCAGATCTGTATGCAAATTACACATGGTTTTCTCAATAGTTTAGATGTCTCTTATCCAGTTCTGCATTTATTGCCATTAGCAATACTCCACTGTAAGTTCCTCAACATTTTGGGATTATAAATCTACTCAACTAGTGTGCAGTATGTTTATATATTCCTATATTATGTTTTAAATATCTGGGCTCAATTGTCAGTGGTGAAGGATCAAAATGTGAGGTGTTGGCTAGAATAACACAGACAATAACGGCACTTGCGCGGCTTAACAAAATCCGGCAAGACAATTAGTTAGCCATATGCATGAAGAAAAGATTAATGCGTACATTGGTCTTGTCATTATTCCTTAATGCTTGTGAAACATGGACAATTACAGCTGACCTGCAGTGGAGGATACAGATCTTGAGGATGAGATGTTTCCGATGACTTCTAAACGTCACGTACAAAGACTAAGTTACATATGAGAGAGCATTCAAACAGCAATAGGGCCTTTTGAAGACCTCTTGACAACAGTCAAAAACTCCCAACGGCCACATATCAAGATCAAATGGTCATGCAAATATGATCTTGCACGGAAAGCTGCAATGCGGGTGACAAAGAAGCCGCCCCAAAAAGAGACGGAAGGACAACATAAAAGAAAATGGACCAATCTCTGACCAGAGGAGGCACAGACAGTGCCGCTGACAGGGAAGAGTGGCGTGGGAGTGTCTTCATGTGTGCCCCAACAACCTCACCAATTACGGGATGACCTGACTTGATGTGGTGCCTGGGAAGAAAAGGATAGGCCCACTGCACGCTATGAAAGGTGACTAAACAGGGTTGTGCATATCTCATTGAGTAAAACAAAGTGCTGCCAAAATCACATCTTCAAAAGCACATAAAAGATTTGATGCAGGTTTCCTGAAAGGAAGTGGTAGCCTCATTCCCTCACTACAGTGGAAAAAAAAAAGAAATAAAGAGCGTGCATGTGCACACATATATATCCCACGTGACAAGGTAGTCAGAAGGTAAACATTTAGTAGGCTTGTCCATGCTTTTTGCTGATATCTAATCATTAGATTAGAGCCAATACTTCTTGAATGGTATTTGCAAAACTCCACTGGAGGAGCGGTCTGATTGTGCGGTTACTGTTGAATACCACAATCAGCACAAACTATAACAATAGTTGTTGCAAATAGCAAGCAAAAATGACAACAGCATCGAACTGGAGCTGAAATATATGATCGCATATGACTGTAAAGTCCAATCCTGGCATGTCAAACTCTGCCGGACTTGAGACCCACATGTGAGGATCAAGCTAACTACACACCCGTGTGCTATTGAGACAATTGGGACCCACATGTGAGGATCAAACTAATTTTGTGCTATTGAGGCATGCATGCAAGGATCGAACTGTACACACACGTGTGCTTTTGAGGCTCAATAAGGGAGCAAGGAACATTAAAACTGCAACCAGTTAGTTATTGTCATATGAGGTTACTAAGTAGGGTTGTGCATGAGGACAGCTACATCTTCCATTTGTTTTTATTGCTGGAAGCCACTCATACAAGTTAATTTAAACTATTATCTGGGGTAGTTGTCTCGCCGCAGCGACTCAATTTCAACCAGTGTTCGTAAAGCGATCTCAGTCCCGCCAGGCGGAGCGATAGCGCGGGATTGCGGAAAACGCTCGCCTGCCTTTCCCCGTAGAGCGAATTGGGTGCGGTTTGTTGTAGTGGCTCCTCCACCGAGGTGCGCTAGTCTGGTCCGTATCAGGAAACGTGGTCCGTCCGTGGTGATTTATCTAAGGCTTATAGCAGAGCTCGACAGTACGTCTCGCTGGTGGTCCGACTCTCGCAAAGAGCTTGTGACCGGCAAATGGAAAGCAGGAATCGTTGCCTCGAGGCCCTGCGTTCTCCTACGGAGAAGGGCAGGCCGGCAGGCCAAATTGTCTCTAGTCCCAGTGAAATGCATCGCCGAGGTCGTTGGGATCCGTTTTGCACAGAGCGCTGCCATCCCTCCTCGAGCGAGCCCGGTCGGTCGGTCGTCTGGTGCGTGTGGGAGGCCCCTGTCAGGCGGTCCTAGGTCGACGGAGTGAGGGACGGGTGGAACAACCGTCCGTCCGTCCCGTCAGTCGGTCCCTGCGGCCGTCGTCCCAGTGAGGCTTTTTACACACCCTTCCTCCGACGACCGGTGTGTGCTGTACGTACGTCTCCGACAGATATCTGGTTGATCCTGCCAGTAGTCATTTGCTTGTCTCAAAGATTAAGCCATGCATGTCTAAGTTCACACTGTCTCACGGTGAAACCGCGAATGGCTCATTAAATCAGTCGAGGTTCCTTAGATGACACGATCCTACTTGGATAACTGTGGCAATTCTAGAGCTAATACATGCTTACCAAGCTCCGACCCTCGCGGAAAGAGCGCTTTTATTAGTTCAAAACCAATCGTCGTTTCCCCTCGCGGGGTTGCGGCGTCCCCACTGGTGACTCTGGATAACTTTGTGCTGATCGCATGGCCTCATGTGCCGGCGACGCATCTTTCAAATGTCTGCCCTATCAAATGTCGATGGTACGTGACATGCCTACCATGTTTGTAACGGGGAATCAGGGTTCGATTCCGGAGAGGGAGCATGAGAAACGGCTACCACATCCAAGGAAGGCAGCAGGCGCGCAACTTACCCACTCCCAGCACGGGGAGGTAGTGACGGAAAATAACAATACGGGACTCTTTCGAGGCCCCGTAATTGGAATGAGTACACTTTAAACCCTTTAACGAGGATCTACTGGAGGGCAAGTCTGGTGCCAGCAGCCGCGGTAATTCCAGCTCCAATAGCGTATATTAAAGTTGTTGCAGTTAAAAAGCTCGTAGTTGGATCTCAGGCGCAGGCGGGCGGTCCGGCTCGCGCCGGTTCACTGCCCGTTGTCTCCTGCCCTACCGTCTGCCGGCTCTCTCCCACGGGTGCTCTTCGCTGAGCGTCCTGGGTGGCCGGCGCGTTTACTTTGAAAAAATTAGAGTGTTCAAAGCAGGCCTCGGCTGCCTGAATAATGGTGCATGGAATAATGGAATAGGACCTCGGTTCTATTTTGTTGGTTTTCGGAACTGGAGGTAATGATTAACAGGGACAAACGGGGGCATTCGTATTGCGGCGTTAGAGGTGAAATTCTTAGATCGCCGCAAGACGAGCTACTGCGAAAGCATTTGTCAAGAATGTTTTCATTAATCAAGAACGAAAGTCAGAGGCGCGAAGACGATCAGATACCGTCGTAGTTCTGACCATAAACGATGCCGACTAGCGATCCGCAGGAGTTGCTTCGATGACTCTGCGGGCAGCTTCCGGGAAACCAAAGTGTTTGGGTTCCGGGGGAAGTATGGTTGCAAAGCTGAAACTTAAAGGAATTGACGGAAGGGCACCACCAGGAGTGGAGCCTGCGGCTTAATTTGACTCAACACGGCCAACACTGAAATGACTGACATGCCGAGACCACTTTTCTGGGGTCTAATATGGAACTGGTGCTGGATTTAGACCCTCAGAAATCTGGGGTTATGCCCTCTGTGGCTCGGTTGGTCTGCATCCAGTGTTTGATAAAGGAATTGACGGAAGAGCACTATCAGGAGTGGAGCCTGAGGCTAAAATTGACTAAACACGCCAATAGTGTAGAATGACTGTCAAAAGAGAGCACCTTCGGAGGGTCTAATAGTGAACATGTGCTGGTATTAGACCCACGGAAGACAGGTCAGTCTCCAAACCCCCAAATGAAAGAGCGCCTGCTACGGTAATCTGGTCTTCACCCTGCAGAAATCGCAGGCTCCAGAAACAAACTGCCATTGACAAACTAAAAGCCCTCTATTGATACGGTCTGGCTAATATTGAACGGGTGCTGGAAATAGACCCTCTGAAGACAGGTCAGCTTTACCCTACAAATGACAATGCTCTGCTACGGTAATCTTGCTAAGCCCGAGAGGAGCCGCAGACATTTTGGTTCACGTACTAGGCGGATAAGCCAACGGTTCGAGGTGAGGGATTACGGCCGAACGCCTCTAAGCCAAAAATCCCGCCCAAAAGCAGCCCAGCACGAATGCAAAGGGAGGCTTCGACATGGTGGAGACCTCGGGGTCACGCTCCAACCCCGCCCGGTCAAGCCGCAGAATTAGGTCTCTGCCGTCCGCTGATAAAAGTGGGCGGGAAGCTGCTCGATATTCACCCCAAACGGCGATGAGGAATGAAATCATTTGTAGAAGACTTAGTTCTCGGTCGGGTGCCCTAAGCAGTAGATCAGCTACCTCACTGCGAACTGCTGAGACTTAACCCTTGACCATGAGATATGTCCGCTCCCTAGGCGGACAACATCTCCGTGCAAGACTAGGCTTGTCACCTGGTCAAATGCACTATTTCGAGAGGAATCACAGGTCGCTGACATTTGGTCCACGTGCTTTGCTGATAAGCTAACATCTGAGGGATTACGGCCGAACGCCTCTAAGCCAGAATCCCGCCCAAAATCTCAGCACCGCTGAGATGGGAGGCTACGACATGGCTGGGGCTTGTGTCCCGGCCCGATCGAGCCGCAGGAATGCACCTGGTAAAATGCACTCCTTCCTCGCTCTTTGCATCTGTCTGTTATCAGTCATTCCAATGGACGCAGAAGAGATGCAGTCCAGCGGACATTGCACCTCCTGTCCTATGGTGACAAGCTCCCGGGTGGCGGGGAATGCTAGGCGTACCATCACTGCAGATGAGCCGAGAAAATAAAGCGAGCAAAAAGATACCTCACTCATATGCATATGCTACGTTTCTGGCAGGACGTGACGATCCTGGGAAAAAGTCACACTGGACTGCGTCTCTTCTGGGATAGTACAAACTAGTGCATAGTCCATCATATCATTGCCAAACGCTATAGACACGAGTAGGGAAGACTCGATAGTCCTGCAAGACAACTTCCTAAGAGAGACAACTCTGACCAAAAACAACTGCTGCCTTGCAGTCAGGCTGGGGACAGCCAAAGGCTAAGGAGGGCAACCCTACAGAAACGCCTGTTGAAATCGGATGCACTGAGCCACTGGCTAACAAATTAAATCAGTGCAACGTAAATATCGCTGTAAACAGCGTACGAAGAAGAATTTAAACTATTAATTATATTTCTTTGGTGGTGGGTTACAGTGGCTCTTCTTACATCCCAAAGCATACTTGAAGTTGTGCTGGGTCCTCCTGGCTATAGTGCAATGTGAAGCTCACCAAAATGAGGATCACAAGTGTTGATGCCCACCTCGCTGACCAGACTGTTTACAGAACCGTGACATGGACACGGAATTGGATCATGCTCATTATGTTTCACCTGACCCTGATGGAACTCTTCACTCCCACCCCATCCAGTAGATGATATTAGCCACAAGAAACAAAAATGAAGAATTCTACACCCTATTGTAGAAGAGGAATGACTAAGTCAAGGCTAATTTTGCAACCACTATGGTCATATATATAGCCCAAGTGTTACCATGGCCCAAAAGAAGAGTAAAGAATAGTAACACTGTAACCTGCCAAACATGTCATAAGAAGGGGAAGGGGGTGTGGGCGCTGTGGTCGAGGTAAGGCACTCGCCTCTCAAAACGATGAATGGAAACAGTAAGGGTTCAACCCACCCCTGGTCTTAAAGGAGGTGGAACTAGAGTGCCTGCATCCTGAATTTCCTCCAGTCATCTTGACTTATGTCTTGTCACTGGTCCAAGGTAGTTCAAGACCAGAGTGAGGTTGATGACCAGCACAGCTTCTTCCTTACTATAATCCAACTACAGAGCAAGCCCTGTCGAAGACAGATGTGTTGGACCGAAAGGTGCAAATTTTACAGTCAAGCTGTAAACTAGCAACACAACACATTCCATTCTCCGAAGAACTGCATCCTGCAAAGCCCTATTCAGGGCTTAGTAGCGGGAGATTGAGAACGAACACAGAAGAAGATAGCGCAAGTTACATCATCAAAGCAAAACCATCTGATAGTGTCGCCATGATCACTTGCGATGGGCAACTAACCATTAGAAATGTTTAAGGAGGGGATGTGCATGGGGCTTGCTATCCCATTCTGTAGAAACTTTAAGTCACAAAAACATCAACAGATATAGACAGACCAGTCCAACAACTGATGACTTGGCATGGATTTATTTAAGGCCTATATGGAACTGAAATAATTTTGACCGATGATCATATATTCCTTGATGGAATCCATGGATCTGACACTAGATACATCTTTATGAGCACATAAAAGCTTTGGTAGTTTTCTGAAAGGAACCAAACTGCAGTGGTGTCACTATGCTCCTACTGGATCTGTGAAAAATGAGTGACAGACAGACAGACACACACACAGATAAATATATATATACGAATAAATGTATACTTTGCTTGTTCCTGGGCTTCCTGATATCTGCCCATTAGAGCCATGGCTTCTGCCTTTTGAACTTTAAAATGAATAGCAGCAGAACAATGCCCTATGCACTGATCCAGATAGAATATAGCCTGAAATAACCAATAGAAGTAGAAATAAACATGGCTCCATTTATAACATTTACAGTCATAATTTTTTTAATATACATCATTTTGAAAATGGAACATTAAAAAAATATCAACCTAACAAATAATGTAATGTTTAGCAGAATTTACTTTACGGTGGTTTAAGTAACATATGTCAAGAAAATACACATGTGCATTACATTTTTTTCAGCATGTGTGACCAAGTTGAGAAACTAAGAGGCAATTGGGTTTAAATTTTAAAAAATTGAATAATTATGAATTGAATTGAATTGAATTGAAGATATACCTATAATTACAAGGCAACTTAATCAATTATTATGTTTTAACAACATCAGGTGACAAAAACAGTTTCACACAGTAACAACTCTACAAACAAGCAGACAATTCATAAGAACAGCAAACACATAAATTTTGTTGAACAGATGGGCAATGGGAAACACTGTGAGAAAGGGAGAAAGGTCTACAGACATATGGCAAGCCTCAATTCAAATGGCAAGGAGAGATCAGAGCACCCTTTTCCAGCTAAGAATCCAGTACATCCCATTTAACAAGTGCCTGAACAGAACACAGCACAGAGTGCCAGTTGTGTACACACTAACACAAAACTGTTGATCCTCATCTCTTTGAGTGCCAGACACTTAACGATGTTATGAAAATTGTTTCTTTCCGCAAGGCAGATAAATGTAACACTCTGTATTTTACCAAACAACAACTAACAAAAAGACATGCAGATTCCATTACATGGCATTGGGCTGAAGAGAGAGAGCCAAAATGCTGCTGGATCTGCTAAAACAACAAGATCATAATGTTTCAAAAAACAAATGCACAAAATGTGAAATATGTACAAAATAAGGCCACAAAGAACAATTCCAGAGCAAGTACATATCAGATAATAATTATAATGTGTGATAAAAGAATGATTTAAGAACTTACAGTTCTGTAATCTCTTTTCTCAAAGTTAGCTTCTGCCTTGGCTATATGTTCCTGGACTTGTGATGCTATGCTGAACTGAAAAGAACAGTGTTTAAAGAAATACATACTTTATAACTGCTCCACTATCATCCTATAGCATATATATAGGTTTACGAGACTTGCTGTGTTGTCCAGTAGAGTGTATTACTAGTTCATGATTAATAATGTTGTGAAGTGTCATGTACTCACAGAGGTGATTCTGGGCAGTTTCAGAGTATATTTAGAATGCTTGTTTTTGTGGATGGTTGATCTGCTAGCTGTTTGTGATAGTTTTGGTGCAAAAATAAAAGTCAGTCGTCATGTGTCTCCTTTTAAGTTGTCTAGTGAAAATAATTTAATCAGGTGTTTATAAACAATGTTAATTGTCTGTCTTCATACCCATGCATTCATCTATTCAAACCAAAACAGCTGTCCTGATACCTGTTTCCAACATCATCTAGTCGCTTCTCTATTTCCTGGAGCGCGAAAGTGTCCCAGAATCCACTGCAACACCAGCATGATGCCAAAGGCACAGTGCTTTGTTCCTATGGTTAGCTGAGTGTTCATTTACACAAGTTTATAATTTCACATTTGTTCGTGCTCAGGCCGTCTGTGAAAACGACTACGCTTTGTATATCTGATAACTGTAAATATGTTGTGAAATTAAATAATGTCTACTTTAATTTCTAGAATTTCTTAAATGACTAAAGAGAATAATGAAATCAAGAACAATATTTTTTGAGGAACGATTTATATATATGTGTGTGTGTGTGTGTGTATGTCTTGATCCGTTTCTCAGCGTAGCTGCGGGTCCCAACTTTCGTCTCCAGTGGACCCTGTCATGGGCCACGGAAGTCCAGTGCGTGGTAAGTGCTACTCTAGAGGATTCTCAGATGTTGCAGCGTACAGCAAGGGAGTCTGACCAACATTTTGGGGGTCTACCCTGTGGTCTCTTCTTACCGCGGGGGTACCAGACTATGGTCGCCATCGACCAGCGTTTCGTCGCAACATGTGACCTGCACATCTATGTTTTGCCTTGTCTGCATGGATTACTGTATCCTTCACCAGGGAGAATCGTCTTATGTCAGAATTGTGGAGACCTTGCATGCGTTGGCTTCAGAGAGTGATTCCGACCAAGCACCTCTAAAGGGAGGCCTAGGTCACTCTCAATTTGTCCTTTAGTGTTTTTGTTAGTGTCTCTGCACCGTAGCACATCGCAGGTAGTACAGTGGAATTGAAGAGGGAGGCTCGTAGGTCTTGGTCATGACAACCATCCAGGACCGTGTTAATAGACGAGAAAGCTGCCCAACCTGCGCGGCGACATCTTGTCAATTCAGGTTGAAGGTTATTCTCCATAATGAGAAGACGTACAAGATAAGTGTACCCGTTGACATCCTCTAATCGTACCTCGCCAAGGAAGGCTGGATTACAAGTGGCTAAGCGATTGCACAACACTTTGGCCTTCAAGACATTCATCTCCAGACCCGGTTTCTTGCCCTCTCCATCAAGTAGCTGCATCATTTGGTTGGCTTCTTTTGCTGATTCTGTGATGAGCACTAAGTCATCGGCAAATCGAAGGTGATTGAGGCGTCTGTCACTGATATTATTGATAATAAAAAGCCGACAGAATATGAAAAAAATATCTGGGGCCGAAGATAAATAGAATGAGCTGACTGCAGCTATTGACTCATGGCAGACTGCAGCTATTGACTCATGGCAGACTGCAGCTATTGACTCATGGCAGACTGCAGCTATTGACTCATGGCAGACTGCAGCTATTGACTCATGGCAGACTGCAGCTATTGACTCATGGCAGACTGCAGCTATTGACTCATGGCAGACTGCAGCTATTGACTCATGGCAGATTGCAGCTATTGACTCATGGCAGACTGCAGCTACTGACTCATGGCAGACTGCAGCTATTGACTCATGGCAGACTGCAGCTATTGACTCATGGCAGACTGCAGCTATTGACTCATGGCAGACTGCAGCTATTGACTCATGGCAGACTGCAGCTACTGACTCATGGCAGACTGCAGCTACTGACTCATGGCAGACTGCAGCTACTGACTCATGGCAGACTGCAGCTATTGACTCATGGCAGACTCCAGCTATTGACTCATGGCAGACTCCAGCTATTGACTTATGGCAGACTCCAGCTATTGACTCATGGCAGACTGCTTGCATCAGGGTCAGCGAACCAAAGCTGGCAAGACCCTATTCCGCCTTAAATGGCAGCCATGGAAACAGGCTGCACGAGTGCCGTATGCTCAAATAATAGGGATCACAGTGGGAAGACAAGCCCGGCAGTCAAAAAGGCCAACTGAAACTGTGCATGCAGGGCCGAAAGACAGAGATATCGCAGCCTTGCTGTAAACTCACGGGCTCAGTGGTCTCGGGGTAAGGTGTGTCAGACTCGAGTGCCAGAAGTCGGGGGTTCGAATCACGGTGGAGACAGTGATTTTTTTCACATGGATTTTCTGGTTACAATTCTCCTGATCTCTGGGTAGTGAGATCGGACTCCTGTGTTCAGTGTTCAGCATGTTAAAAATACATTGGCAGTTAGAAATAAAAAATAGTAGGCTTAACAGCCGCTGCCCGGACAAAAAGTATAGTTAAAAATCTACCCAAATTATTTGAATCTTCCCCCATGCCTAGTAAGCCTCAGGAAGTTGTAAAATACCTATTACATACAGCCGAAGCATTCAGCTACCTGGCAACAGATATTAACATGCCTGTTTGAATACCAGGATTCCAAGTATTCTAAGCTGCAAACTATGACACAAACATACTTTTCAGGACAAATGCTGAAGAAAAAGAAACAATTATCTTTTCTTTCGTCATCGCCATTACATGTGCATTTAGATCACAAATATACACACACAGTAAACTCAATTTAACAACCCACGATATAATGGATTTAGAATTTAATAATAATACAGTAATGTACAGTTTTGAACAGCGTGGGGTAGCCTCACTTTGTTTCAGTTCAGTCTGCCTGAGGTTGTATGCAATGCAGTGTATTTGTGATTTATAAATCTCTGTTAAATAATTTTGAAATTCTTATATAATTCAAAATGGCATAATATGATAGAGGAGAGTGTGTATATGTGACACAGAAATTAGAGCTAATTGAGAAATTAGAACAAGGCAAGTCAGTAGCACATGTTTTTGAAATTTAAGGTATAAAAAGGGGAGGAAGACTAACGTCTGGTCAGGCAAAATATACTGCCAGGACTCTCACTTCGGCTTCATCATAGCCTTCCCTGGAAACGGGCTGTTTTCATGGCAGCCTGGCTAACAAGCTGATGGGTCGACGTGATCCCTGTAGTAGTGAGAGACACACAGAAGCATAGCCCAGCCATATGGAGGACCCCGGTTCACCTTCATCAGCACGCTCAGGATATAAGGAAAGCTACTGTAACTCGTCACTTAACGTCCTTTTCAGGGCGCACAAAAAGAGTTCACCTCATTGTGGGCATTCGAAACAACAAGGCATAAGAAAACTTTTCTGACACTTAAATCAAATTGCAATATATGTCTTTAACTTTTAAATAACAGTTGACAAAAAAATTTGCACAGGGCACTGTCTGTCACTTTTATATGATGTTGCATGGCCGACGTTTTAATGATAGATAGATAACTGTGCTACCATACAAATTGGCTGAAAATTCTGCTATTGCGATTGTAGAGAATTCCATGTCTGCCCTGTTCAGTTGAAAATGGTAATTTTGAAATTTGTTTTAGACATTTGGAAATTATTTATGTTTTTCCACTTGGATTTGAAGATTCGCCCATTATTGAGAATGGGGAAGTTAAGTTTTTGCAACAGATACTTCTGAAATAGATCTGTTTAGTTTTTTTGTGTAGATATAATAAATACGTTTATAGTGGAAATGTAGTCAGTAGAACTGAATGTGTTGTGACGCTAGTTTACAGCTTGACTGCGATATTTGCACCTTTCGGTCCGACACATCCGTCTTCTGCAGTACGTAGATATAATGAATACATTTATAGTGGAAACGATATGCCCATCTTGTAAACATTGATGATCCGCCCTTTGTGGAACTTCCACAATTTCTTTTCAAGCAAGTAATGGCGAAAACAGGTGAGTCTGTATGTTTGTGCTGTTTTTCAACATTTTCACCTTCATCTTCTTGTATCTCAGAAACTAACACACACAACAAAAACAATTTTCTAAAGTTCTTTATTAATTTATGTCGCTACACACAACAAAATCATATCTATAGACCAACAAATAAAAAGGTTACAGGCTCTCAAAGTCAACAACCATAGTAAAATGTGACGTGCTGAAAAAATAATGTGGCAAATGTGGCAGAGTAAAGGTTACAAGAAAACGTGGTGAATCTCATGGACATTGTCCCTTTCTATGAATATTTTTGATAGCTCAGAGCATTCACGATTAAGCGGCAACACAAAAGTGGCAAACGACTGATGCTGGAAGTTTTCTTTAAATGAACTTCAGACTTTCACTTATATTTCACCTGCAATTGCTTGTACAATAAACAGATTTCAATATGTGCCTCCAATTGCGAATATTTAAGAAGAATCTGAAAAAAGAGGATTCCCCTACACATTTACTTTCAGATAGCTGGCTGCTTATATCAGGGTCAGTAATCCCTAACTGACCAAAACACTATTTCACCTCCAACCATGTAGTCTGGTTAAGAGAGTCTGGTTAAGAGATTAGGTATTGAAAGGAGAAGGCAAACTCAGTTCCAAAAAAGCCTTGCTGAAATCAAATGTGTCTGGACAAAAGGTTCAGATATCATAGCCTCGCTGAAAACTATGACACAACATCCTATTCAATATGAACACAGCAGAAGATACTAAGATTTGTTGTTGTATGAAACTACTCGTGCTGAGTTGACTCTTGATCCGCCTGTCTTAGGTAGCGAGCTACAGTGGCACATAATAAATTTTTTTGTCTTGATCGGTATGTTTCACCCGACCCTGACATTAGTCCCTCCCTAACCCTACATTGCATTCGATTTATTAGATTTTCTGTATTAAAGGGCCCCGTCTCCACTATCAGTTTGTTAAATTGAGGGTTTACTGTGTGTGTATATATATTTGGGGATTTCGTGGCGAAGTGGTTGAGCCATTGGCCTCGTGGTCAGGTAGTGTGGGTTCGACTCCGGGCTCCAACGTCATTTTCACAGGTGCTTGATACGGAGTCCACTGCATCTCGTAGTCGCCCCCTAGTCGTCTTGTCCTTGACTTGCCACTGGGGTCGGGCGGCACGAGACGAGAGAGTGAGGATAAAAAGTAGCGCAGTTACTAAAAATAGCGCTAGCTATTAATAAATATGCCATCATCGCCTACAATGGACGGCGGCTTTTGCCTTTTTATTTTTAATATATATATATATATATATATATATGTGAGAGAGAGAGAGAGAGAGAGAGAGAGAGAGAGAAAGGGAGAGAGAACCCACCTCTTTCTGGGCTATACTGTTGCTTGGTTCTAATTCTAACACATGTCTATAGCACCGAAGAGCTGCTACTGGGCTACCTAGTACAAGATGACATTTTCCTTCTCTCAAATAGCCCTGCAAATTGAATACAAATAAAGTATATAACTAAAAAAATATGCAGCATCCTCATACATTATTTTTGTCATCATTGAGTAGCAAAATTATTTTCACCATCTACACTCCATTACTTATCTACTAAATTATTAGATATGGATGTAATGTAAAATAGGTAATGCACCATTATGAAAGCATTAGCAATTTGGTATGAAGTGATATTGGTAAAACAAAAGAAACACTGAGGAATGAATTAAACAAAGTAGCTGCCAGAATGCAAACCATACTTCAGTATATACCATCCCATTGTGACACAATGGGAAACAAGAAGGCAGATAGGCATGCAAATCTGCAGAAGACAGATGTGCCGGACCGAAAGGTGCAAATATCACAGTAAATTTGAAAACTAGCGACACAACACATTTCATTCTCTGGACCATATACTGCTACTTGCAAAGTTCTGTTGAGTGCTTGGTATCTGGAGATTGAGAACGAACGCAGAAGAAGGCATGCAAAATGGTAAGGAGATTGTGAACAAGAACACATTGAAATCACATACTCTGAGAAAAAGAGAGCTATCGAGACTGTCAGACAAAAACAGAACCAACTAAACGATGACTATCAGACCTTTAACTGGTAGGGACAGATCACCATTCTTGGCATCAGGACAGGACAGACTGAATAATCACATGTACAAGCTTCCACTGTTTGCTTCACTACTGTACTAATGTGAACTAAACAAACAAACTGCAGAGCACATATTACAGGACTGGCTCCAACCTGTATGGGTGATTATTAAAGATAGATTGGTCCAATGATTTAATACCAAACCTAAAACTGTATTGAGCTAAAGAGGAGCTTCAAACAATGGATGCTGAGTTCGTCTCACTCTCTGGCTCAATTATTCAGTGTTCGTCTTGCTGATCATCTGTCATTTATATTCTTCATTGCTTCAAACCTGTTATTCACTTTAATATAGAAACTATTTTTTAATCTTATATAACTTTTCTGTAATTAAAATTGTTGTTAGTTACTACCTTTAAAAATCCAGTGTCAAGTTGTATAGAATACTGTGCATCTGCCAATCCATTTTTGTATTTCTGAAGCATGATGTACGTTGCTGATCTGTTTCCATAATATGCAGCACAATTTGGACATAAATCTGAATGAAAAAAAAAAAATTCAGAGAATGTTATGTCTACACATTTTAACAGCAACTGTAAAAATATAATAATTTTATAATCATTCCTGTTTAAATATTTTCAGTAACTTTGGTTTTGTGCTATGTAACAGATTTAAGAATCTATCATGGCATAAAAAGAAAATGAACAATTCTAAAGCTTTATGTTATGTAACATGTGCAACGTGTGATGTGTATAACACGTTTGGCTATACGTGTATGTAATATGGTTTTGCCCTGAATCACATCAATATTTTTTCAGTTTTCTTTAACTTTGATTTACAATTGTTGTGTAGGGAACTGACACACTAGTCCAGTCAAGCACAACATACTGACCAGGATGTAGCGTCAGGCATAGTAAACTGACCAAGACGACAATCTCTCTTCCATGCAGCGTTCCCTGGAAACAGGCTGTTTTCAAGGCAGCCTGGCTGGCGAGATGTTAATCGATGTAATCCCTGTAGTAGTGAGCGCCACACAGATGAAGCCTATCATAGCACAATCGTTTGGTGGATCGCGGCCCACCTTTATCAGCATGCTCGGTATGTGAGGAAAGCTACTACAACATGCAAATAAACGTACTTTCTATGGCACACAAAAGAGTTGTTTGCGAATGCCCACAATGAGTAGGTTACTCTTTTGTACGCCCTGAAAAGGACGTTAAGTGGCGGGTTGCAGTAGCTTTCCTCTCATCCCGAGTGTGCTGGTAAAGGTGAACCGGGGTCCTCCAGGTGGTTGTGCAATCATTGGCTTCATCTGCGTGTCACCCACTACTACAGGGATCACGTCAAACCTCACCTTGTTAGTCTGACTGTTGTCCTCGGCAACAGTCCGTTTCCAGGTCGACAAAAGAAGAGGTCAGGTGAGGGTCTTGGCCAGTATATTTCTCCTGACCCTGACTAACATTGTCTGATCAGTGTGTTTTGCCTGACCAGACGTTAGCTTCATCGTCTCACACAAAAAAGTAAACTTACTCGTTGTGGACATTAAACAGTATTTTTTTTTCACCTAGAAGTTGTAGTGGCCAATGTTTAAGGAATGAACGTCAAGATTTTCAAGAAAAATAAGGAACGAACGTCAAGATTTTCAAGAAAAATAAAGAATGCTACTTTACACGAAAGCAGGAAGACTGTGTTTCATTATTATGAGATAAGTAAAAATGAATACAAAATGCTGAACATTCTTATACCATAAAATATACAAACTTTTATTATATACTGCTTTTGAACAGTGCAATAGTTATGAAAATTATTCATAATTGCACTGAATAAAAACGAACAGGTGCAGTGGAAATGTTACAAAAAGAATGATAGAGAGCAGTGGAAGTTTCAAAGAACAAATGCTTACTAATGGCCTCAGAGTAACATTCTAGAGCCTCTCTATATTTGTGTTCTTTATAAAACTCATTGCCTTGTTCTTTTTTCTGCTCGGCTAGTTCCTGTCCCCTGAGGAACAAACAGGAAAGGACATGAGTATAGTAAGTTTACATAATATAATTTTTTAATTTATGAAATACTAGGATGTGCAATTGATAAAAACATTGAGATCAACTGCACATTTTTTTAAATTTATTGATAATTAAATAACTTATTTGTTAAAATAAAATTATGTTACGAGTGGTCCGTCGGTGTCTTTGTGTATGACAAAGGCAATAATAGCACCACTGCCCCACAGAGAGCATGCCGTAAGAGGTGACTGTGTGACATGGCATAAGACCGACCATGGTTAAGAGCAGCATAGATGGCACCTAACAGGCTGCAGGTCTACTTTGCTCTAGTGTTTGAGTCTACTAAGATGGACTCACGCATCGGTTAAATAAGCTGCTCGAGTCTAGCCCGCTAAGCAAGAAATTCTCCTCCCGGCCACATCCAGCTAACTAGAGAGCTGAGACCTGCACAGGGGCTTCCACCACTGTAGAAGTATAAGTCGACTAAGACATTATAATGGAAACTAAATTTAGACTAGAGTGTCCAGAGTTATTTTAGAATGAATTATCCAAACAGATCAGACAAATGGCAGACAAGATTCCATTGGCCTCCCACTTCTGAGCAAGGAAGAATTGTTTAAATCAGCGACTTTTATTTCATTGTATCTACATAATCTAATGATGCTCTAATTATGAAGCCTAATTTTTCATGAAAGCACTGTGGTTCAGATTGTGTGTGTTTTATCTGTTTATATTTATAGATATGAGGAAATACGAGAAAGAACTACAGCAGCAATAAGGTCTTTTTAGGACCTCTTGGCAAGAGTCAAATGACGAAAACTTGCTTGGTACGGATACATATTGAGATCAAATGGTCTTGCAAATACGATCCTGCACGGAAAGGTGCAAGGAGGACGATGAAGAGGTCATCCTAATAAGAGGTAGGAGGAAAACATAGAAGAATGGACCAATCTCTGACTACAGGAGGCACAGAGGCATGGGGTTGTCTTCACGTGTGCCTCAACAACCTCACTGGTTGCGGGATGACATGACCTGACCTTTAGATGATAAAATAATAAATGTAGTTTCGATATTGGTAAATAAGGTGTACAAGAACGAGGTCAACCCATGTGTTATTGCCAGCGGCGTATCCCGGTCCATGATACAAGGTGTGCTACATTCTTGGAATATAAAGTTAAGTATAAAGATCCTGTTAACACACCAGTGTGACATATTGAGAATATGATGTTAGGCCCATATTTTTCTTGACCAGCAACAAACTAGGGATTATGTGGTCAGCATCACACCGGCACTTTTATTTCACAGATTGTTCTGGTAACCACTTTTTTTAAGATTGGATTGACCCGAGACCCGTTTTGCAACCGCAAAAATACTGCACCGACTGGAGATCAAACCACGATTGCTCGGCTGGGAAGTCAGTGCACTAACTACCTCAGCTCCCTCGAATATAATACCCTATTAAATCAATGGTTCTAGAACTACTTTCACACTGCATATGGCGACTGAAAATTTATTTGTCTGAAGATCTTCTAATATACAATTGTGTTCTTTCACAATTCTATCAGAAGGAATGAATTTAACTTATAAATGTATAAAATATATTTCACAAGACTATATAGATACTCTTAAATTCAGTTCATCCCGTAACCCATCAGGTCGCTGGGGCACACTTGAAGACACTCCCACAAACCCACGCCATCTCTCTGTCTGCTGCCGCCAGTCGTGCCTCACTAGGATGAAGGTTTGACCACTCAGTGATGATGTCTGCCCATCTCTTCCTTGGACGTCCTCATGCTCTCTTTCCTGAATCGAAACCACGCAGTATCGAATTTGTAATTCCTAAAATAAGCTGTTTCCAAATTTTGAAGCGTCGATTTCCTGGACTAGTCTGTAGGGGCTGGGTTGACTGTATAAAGCTTCGTCTTGACTTTAGTCTTGGGTGCTGCACCTGATGTCCGAACATAGAGTGTCTTGGGTCATTTGCCTGTTTCTCTCTTTCTATCTCTGACGAAACAGTTTTTGATCAGTGATCCCAGATACTTGAACCGGTTTACAACTTTGAGTTCCTGACCATTTGCTTTCATCACAGATGTAAACCCTTCCGTGTTATTAGTCATCAGCTTTGTTTTTTCTTCATTTATCTGCATTCCATAGCTCTGAGCAGCGCTTTTTAATCTACTAATCAGCTGCTGGAGTTCCGTTTCCGTGCCTGCCAGACCATCTATATCATCTGCAAATCGTAGTTTTGTAATCGTCTTGTCACCAATTCTGACCGTACCAACATGTCCCTCCAGGACCACTTCCATGATTCTTTCCAAGAATACATTGAAGAGTGTTGGAGAGAGTATATAAGCCTGCCTCACCCCAACAGATGTGCTGAATCATTCGAATAGTATTCCGTCAACAGAAACTGCACTTGACGCCTTCTCATAAAGGTTCTCAATTACCTTCACAATATTACTATTGATCTTGCAATGCTTCATTATTGTCTATGGCGCTGCATGCCATGCTCTGTCGAACGCCTTTTTGAAATCGATGAAGACAGGATATATGTGTTGTTGATACTCTAAGTATTTCTCATTCAATATCCGCAGATTAAATATCTGCTCAGTGGTGCTTCTTCCTGCTCGAAACCTTGCTTGCTCTTCGGTAATATGGTTTTAATCTATTGAGGATTATTCTTAAGAGAACTTTGTTAGGATGACTAATGAGGCTAATTGTTCTGACATATCTTTAGGTTCCCTGATTTAGGCAGCGGTAAAACCATTGATTTCGTCCAGATGGTTGGCCATTCTCTAAGCTGTCAAATTCTGTTACAGATGTATGTCAGAGCTCTGCTGGGATATTATCCACACCCACAGCTTTCCCCTTTTTTAGCATCTTCAGTTACTTCATCTCTTGTTATCGGTTGATTCTCCTCTAACATATTCATTTTTGGGGGTGATTGCATTTCCTGGGTCACCTCGACCCACATGCTTATATAATTCAGAGCAGTACTCTGTCCAACGAGCCCAAATGTCTTAGGCTTCTTTGAGACATTTCCCTCTCTTATCCTGAATCGCTGACCTTGAATAGGCCTTACTAGGTCCTTGACTATTTTAAATGCCCCCTTGACATCGTTTCTTCTCAGATTTTGTTCGATATCTGAGCACTGAGCAGTTATCTATTCTACCTTAACCTTTTTAATCTTATAGATAATATATACACTAATAAATGCTCTCCACAATAGTAAATAAACTAGTATATATACTTGTCACTACTAAGCATCTTTAAATGGCAAAATTCTCACCCTTAATCTAGCTGAGTGCACGAGATTTGTCACACACGTCAATAATTAGTTAAATGCCAACACCAAGCTATGACGTCTTTCGCAACAACCATGTCTCACCCATATCTAGCATAGGATTGTGTGCTGCGCTTTTATCTGTATGCAAGCAAAGACCCGGTACTCATTTTTCACTTCTTCTCTTCCTTCGAAAGCTAACCAACATAGCAGTCAGCTGGTATTATGTCTACTGGCATCATAGGCAGCAACCAAATTTTAAGAAAAATTGCAAATTAATTAATAAAAATACTCTCATAACATGTTCAAAATAACACCCGCCTACTACATCTTGAATATACACCACTGGTTATTGCAATTATCTTTTTACAAATTATCTTTTTATAACGCACCAGACACTTGCTGCGTGACCTTCAGGTGAAACTCGCTTGGTTTTCATAATCTCAAGGGACCGGGTTAGATTCCCAGTGTCCAGTTCGGCAGACACTGGGTTTTTATCTCTGGTGATTGCTCCTCCACATACGGAAAGTAATGGCAACCTACCGTAATGCACACTTGCCAAGAAACTTATAACAGCCAAATAGGTGACGGTTGTAAGAAGCAATGTTCTGCAAAGGACATGCTATTTACTTTTTTTTTTACTATACAGTGTACAATTTAAGTGTATAATACACTTATTTTAATTAACAAATTAACTATCAAAGTTGATAATTTACATAAAAAATTGCAATGCCTCAGAGCTGAAAGCAGATAAAGAAATATATTGCTCTTATGAATATTGTGGCCAATTGGTTATGACTCTGCAAGAGAAAATAGGTTCAAATCCCTGGTGCAACTTGGGCTTTTTTTCTGTAAGATGTAAAATAAAAAGCCTAGCCAGGACACTGTGTGATGGCTGCAGGGACAAGCAGATTTTAATCCGCAGCACAACCTTTCCAGTGGACCCTAGCATTGGGGAAAGAAAAAATATGGTCTCTTCTCTGTAAGGATAGGCTCCTTTGAATGCTTGGACATTTACGAATAGGGATACATTGTGGGACAGGTGATTCTAATTTAGAGAATGAGATTACAATACAAAATCACAAGTCATCAGTGGAAGCACACACCATCAAGTCCATCATGACCAACAGGTCTGTGAGCTGACAATATATATTGCGACATTACCGTATTTTGCTTCCTCTTAGCATACGAAGCATACTGCTACTTGTTGGACTGTACTGTGTGCCATTGCTTAATAATAATAGTCTGTCTGACACATTGAGTTGTGATTTCAATATTTCAGTTGTGGTATTCCCCTGGATAAAGTAAGTAGCATATCCTTTGCAGAATGTTGCTTCTTACAACGTGCAATCTATTTGTTATAAGTTTCTTGGCAAGTGTGCAGTACGGTAGATTGTCATTACTTTCCATATGTGGAGGAACAACAAAAAAAACCATGTCTGCCAAACTCAACTGGACATAAGCGTGATTTGAATTGAGTGCGTTGTGATTGTGAAATGGACATTTCGCCCCTATGCCTCCATATTCCACTGGATAATCATCAAATATCCAGTACAACGTCTTTTAGGTTAAATGCCCTCAGATTAGTATGTACTATGTCTTCCATAGTCACACTGAGTGACAGTGAGTCTACTCAGGCTGACTACTACTTACTGGGACAAGACAAGTTAACTGAATACCTCAAAGAAATAGGTTTACATGATTACATGTGGTTTTAGAAGTGTGAATTGGAGTCTTTGAAACTGTTTACATAATAAAATATTTAAAATGTTAATACTGAAGAGGACAATTCCTAGAAACAGGCAAACAAAATAAAACTTAAAATAAATCTTTAATCAATCGAATTCAAGGAAAAAAGACATACAAAATAAGCAGACAAAATGTTTGAAACAAAGTAGAAGGAAAGATTTCATATCCAAGAGAACGACGGTACTATATAGGGAATAACACAGGAAGAGGACAAACTATAACCTTTCATCAGAGTGTACCGTCAGACCCCTCCAACGTCCTCGTTCACCTAGTTACGCCAGTTACGGTACGTACTTACTAGAAGGATCGAAAGATTGTGTAGCCCTAGAATACGTCAGGATGATATGTACAATTTTAAAGGAACAAAACGTTAGGGGTTAACAAAAAAAGTTGAAAAACGAACGCAACTGTTCTTCAGGTAAGTCCAGATCTATTTTCTGATCAGTCATCTCACAATCCTGAGGGAAGTCTTCTATGAACATCTCTGTGTCCGACATTTTTCTTTTTCTGGTGAACCGCAACGACACGCGAGATTTGACGAGAGATAGTTTTTGCTAGAAATAATCGGGTTGATATCCAACAGAACACGATTATTGATGACGTCAATGCAATTATCGTTTCTTCGCTTTTCTTTTTAATTTAATGTCTCGTTGTTTACGAAGCTACTTGTAATGTGTTCTTCACTCTTAGCGAATTTTCTTTGATAGAAGATTTACAGTGGCTCTCATTACATCCGGGACGTTTTGAAGGAGGTGGTCATGATTCCACCTGGCTGTAGTGTAATGCAACTCTTCTCAAGAGGCTTACCATTACGGAAATCACAATGTGACTGTTGATCCACACCTTGTATGCCAGGTTGATGTTAAAAGAGCATGTTTCCAGGTGCACGGTGTTTTCGTGAGGTTGGATTTTGGTCACTATATTACAAATGACACTGAAACTAGCCCTCAGACCATGTCAATGTCTTCAGATTTGACCTTGTAGTACATCTCAATTGTCGCCTTTTTCGAGATATACATTTTTATTTCTTTTTTCATTGATTGGTGACTTCACAAGGCCTACGAGATTATCGTCCACTTAATCTCACCTCCTCTGAGACCTGTGGTCACTTGAAACTTGCATGTTTCGAACACGCACTATCTGGGGTAGTTGTCTCGCCGCAGCGACTCAATTTCAACCAGTGTTGGTAAAGCGATCTCAGTCCCGCCAGGCGGAGCGATAGCGCGGGCTTGCGGAAAACGCTCGCCTGCCTTTCCCCGTAGTGCGAATTGGGTGCGGTTTGTGGTAGTGGCTCCTCCACCGAGGTGCCCTAGTCTGGTCCGTATCAGGAAACGTGGTCCGTCCGTGGTGATTTCTCTAAGGCTTATAGCAGAGCTCGACAGTACGTCTCGCTGGTGGTCCGACTCTCGCAAAGAGCTTGTGACCGGCAAATGGAAAGCAGAAATCGTTGCCTCGAGGCCCTGCCGTTCGTCTCTCCCTACGGAGAAGGGCAGCAGGCCAAATGGTGTCTCTAGTCCCAGTGAAATTCGTCGCCGAGGTCGTTGGGATCCGTTCTGCACAGAGCGCTGCCATCCCTCCTCGAGCGAGCCCGGTCGGTCGGTCGGTCGGTCGTCTGGTGCGTGTAGAAGGCCCCTGTCAGGCGGTCCTAGGTCGACGGAGTGAGGGACGGGTGGAACAACCGTCCGTCCGTCCCGTCAGTCGGTCCCTGCGGCCGTCCCAGTGAGGCATTTTACACACCCTTCCTCCGCCGACCGGTGTGCGCAGTACGTACGTCTCCGACAGATATCTGGTTGATCCTGCCAGTAGTCATATGCTTGTCTCAAAGATTAAGCCATGCATGTCTAAGTTCACACTGTCTCACGGTGAAACCGCGAATGGCTCATTAAATCAGTCGAGGTTCCTTAGATGACACGATCCTACTTGGATAACTGTGGCAATTCTAGAGCTAATACATGCTTACCAAGCTCCGACCCTCGCGGAAAGAGCGCTTTTATTAGTTCAAAACCAATCGTCGTTTCCCCTCGCGGGGTTGCGGCGTCCCCACTGGTGACTCTGGATAACTTTGTGCTGATCGCATGGCCTCATGTGCCGGCGACGCATCTTTCAAATGTCTGCCCATTTGACTCAACACGGCCAACACTGAAATGAGTGACATGCCGAGACCACTCTTCTGGGGTCTAATATGGAACTGGTGCTGGACTTAGACCCCCAAAATTCTGGGGTTATGCCCCTGTGGCTCGGTTCTGTCTGCATCCAGTGTGTGATAAAGGAATTGACGGAAGAGCACTATCAGGAGTGGAGCCTGAGACCTAAGTTAACTTACCACGCCAACACTGCGGAATGACTATCAAAAAGTACACCTTCGCGGGGTCTAATAGAGAACATGTGCTGGAATTAGACCCTCGACAATTTTGGGGCTACCCCCTAAGACACTTGATTGTCTCGCTAAGGGAATTGACGGAAGGGCACCACCAGGTGTGGAATCTGCGGCTAAATTTGACTGAACACGCCTATACTGTAGAACAACTGACAAATCGAGAGCACTGCCGTTTGGGTCTAATAATGAACGTACGCTGGTATTAGACTCACGGATGACAAGTCAGCTCTCAAACACTCAAATGAAAGAACGCTACGAAAATCGTGTTTTAACTCTGCAGAAACCGCAGATTTCAAATACCTGGTCATTGACAAACAAAAGCCCTCAATAAGTTCGTCTGACCAAATAGTGAACGGGTGCTGGAAATGGATCATCTGAAGACAGGTCAGTTTTACCCTACAAATGACTGGGCGTTGCTACGGAAAACCAGCTCAAATCGAGAGGAGCCGCAGACACTTTGGTTCACGTACCAGGCTGATAAGCCAAGGGCGCGAGGCTACCATGTGGGGGATTGCGACCGAACCCTTGTAAGCCGCAATCCCGCCAAAAATCTCAGCACCACTGCAATGGGGGGCTCCTACATGCTCGGGACCTGGGGCTTGCGCCCCAGCCCTATCAGGTAGAGCCACAGTAAGAGGTCCTTGCCGCCCGCAAGTCAAAGCGGGCGGACAACTGCTTGATACTCACCCTATACGGCGATGGGGTGCGAAAAAACACCAACCAAAGACTTAGTACCTGGTCGGGGTGTCGAAAACAGTAGAGCAGCCACCTCACTGTGAACTGTCAAGACTCAACCACCGACCATGAGAGTTGTCCGCACACCAGGCGAACAACATCTCGGTGACATTACCAGGCTTGTCCTCTGGCTGAATGCACTCCGGCTACGATATCTACCTCTGTACGTTATCAGCCATATAACTATCATACTGGACGCAGAAGAGATGCAGACCAGCGGACATTGCACTCCTGCCCCACTGTGTCAACACCCCAGGTGGCGGGGAATGCTAGGCGTACCATCCCTGCATAGAAGCCAAGAAAATAAAGGGAAAAAGAGATACCCCACTCAAATGCAAATGCTACGTTTCTGGCAGGACGTGACGATCCTGGGATACAGACACACTGGACTGCCTCTCTTCCGGGTAAACCAGTCCATCTCATATATCATATCATCATTGCACCCTATAGACACGAGTAGTGAAGACTCGATAGTCTGGTAAGACAACTTCCATAGGAGAGAAAACTCTGATCGTAAACAACTGCTGCCTTGCAGATAGGCTGGGGACAGCCAAAGGCTAAGGAGGGCATCCCTACAGAAACGCCTGTTGAAATCGGATGCACGGGGCCGCAAGCCTAACAAAACAGTGCAACGTAAATCACAGTATGATGGCAGTACAACCTATTCGAAAAACGTATGGCGCTCATCCTGAGGAGACCCGCCAGGCAGCGATAGCGCCGGGCCTCACGCCTCGAAGGGGCCCACCCTTGACTACTGGTGGTCACCCACCCATGTGTCGTGGAGTCAAGGCACATGGCTATGGGGTAACGTCTATTGGCCAAAACTTCAAGACCCTCAGAATATTACAGTGGAATGCGGAGGGAGTCATTAACAAAAAACTTTCCCTTACACACCACCTGCATGAAGGTAAGATTGACGTGGCATGTATCCAGGAAACGCACCTCAACAGTATCCATAAATTCTCAATCAGAGGATACCAGACCTTCCGTCTAGATAGAGAAGGCCACAAAGGAGGGGTCCTGATACTGACCAGAAACAGCATACCGAGTAGCGCGGTACCTGTCAATCACACCGGACAAGCAGAAATTGTAGGAGTTGACATAATGGCTCAAGAGACGAAGCTCCGCATTTTCAATCTGTACGGACCACCAAACAGAGACCTATCGCTCTCGAGTATGGAGGTCAGAGACTCCAACTGCATAGTAGTTGGAGATTTCAACAGCCACTCGGAGAGATGGGGCTACTCTGACACAGACAGCAGAGGTGACGAAGTGGAAGATTGGGAGATAGATGCAAATCTCTCCCTAATCAATAGGCCGGAGGATAGCCCTAGCTTCTATTCAAGAACATGGCATACCACCTCGACTCCAGATTTGGCCTTCTCCACACAGGACATACACTATAAAATAGACCGCCAGGTGCTAAACCAACTGGCAGGTAGCGACCACAGGCCGATCAGGCTAACCATTGACATGGAAGTAGGCCCACAGGAAACAAAACCGCTCCCACGTTGGAATTACAAACGAGCCGACTGGGACAGATTTGCAATCCTGACAGATGGGCTGTGTGAAACCATCAACACACGAAACACCAAAATGAAGCCCATGGTAGAGAGCCTAAACAAGGCAATAATGCAAGCCGCCACTGAAACCATCCCAAGAGGAGCTAGGAAAAACTATAAGCCCTACTGGAATGATGAGTTACAGAAAGTGGAAGATGCAGTAACAAATGCTAGGAACGTGGCAGAACGTGAAAAATCCATGGAGGCGAACATCGCCCTCAAAGCCGCCACGGCGAAGTACAAACACACTCTCAAGCAAACAGCAAGAGAAAGTTGGAAAAACAAAACGGAAAGTTTAAACCTGGACAAAGAAGGGAACAAGCTATGGAAGCTAGTCAGAGCCATGAACGACGAAACCCCGTCAAATAAACAAATTACTATCAAGCAGGGCGAGAACTTGATCACAGGTAAGAAAGCCGCAAACGCCTTTGTCGATCACTATGCCAGAGCAAACCACATCGAGGTCCCTGCAGATAAGCATACAGACATTAGCGAAGAGCTAAAGCGACACGAAAACATAAATACGGCTCCTGAAGAGCACATGATGGCCAAACTAACCATGCGTGAAATGGAAGAGGCTATGAGAACACTAAAGAAAAGGAAATCTCCCGGAAAAGACGGGATAACAAACGAAATGCTGATGGGGCTGGGCCAAACAGCGAAGAAAAAACTACTATCAGTCCTGAACCAAAGCTGGAAAAGGGGTATTGTACCCCAGGCATGGAAGGATGCAATACTGGTACCAGTACCAAAAACAGGAAAAGATAAAACAGATCCGAATGGATACAGGCCCATAAGCCTACTGAGCTGTGTCGGCAAGCTGATGGAACGGATGATAAACACCAGACTGATGTGGCATCTGGAAGAAAAACGAATTCTAATCCCACAGCAAGCCGGCTTTAGACAGCACAGATCCACTGAGGACCAGGTCATCCTCATAGCCCAGGAGATAGAAGATGCCTACCAGGCACAGAAGCACACAGTAGCTGTCTGGGTGGATCTGGAAAAGGCATTTGACAAAGTCTGGAAGGACGGACTTAGAGTCAAGCTGAGAAGAAGTGATGTCTGTGGGAAGATGTACAAGTGGATCAACCACTACCTCAAACAAAGAACGGCCAGAGTCCAAGTACAAGGGCAGATGAGCAATAAGGTGACACTCGAGCAGGGAGTACCCCAAGGGGGAGTACTGTCACCCACACTCTTTCTGGTATATATAAACGATATTACAGAGAATATACCAAGAAGAGTCCATAGCTCAATGTTTGCAGACGATCTGGCTATGTGGACCTCTGAAAAGAATCTCACCATAGCAAGAAACCGGATGCAAACGGCCCTAACATCGCTGGAAGAGTGGGCGAACTCATGGCTGGTAAAAATAAACGAGGAGAAAACCACGTGCACAATATTCTCGCTCTCATTAAAACCCCAAAGTACCAAATTAAGCCTAAACGGCAAAATCCTGCAGCCAAACGACAACCCAACCTATCTGGGAGTCACATTTGACCGGCGCATGACATGGAAAAGTCAGATTGAGAGAAACCGAATGAAAGCCAGAGAAAGAATGGCGATCATGAGGAAACTTGCTGGCACAAGCTGGGGAGCAGACGAAAGCATACTAAAGAAACTGTACACTGGAAGAGTGAGACCAGTTCTCGAGTATGGCATTGCGGCATGGACAACAGCAGCGAAGGCGAACTTCGATAAAGTTAACAAACTTCAAAACCAAGCCATGAGAATCATAACAGGTGGCATGAAGTCAACGCCAATTGTAGAACTTGAAAAGATTACAAGACTGCAATCCATGACCGATAGAAGAGACTGCAGAGCCCAGCTGCAGTCAGAGAAACTCCGAAGACTGACGGACCATCCAATGTACCAGAGACTAAACAATCTGGGAAATGGGAAACTGAAGCGGAGAAACTTTGCAGAAATAGCCAAAGCAAAGATGCACGAAGATCCCACAAACGCACTAACAACACCAAAACCCATCACTACTGTACGAAAACCTACTTGGAGGCAGGATATATTTCCAGAGGTGGTAGAAAATATACCAGGTATTGCAAACAAAAACTGCCAGAGTGAGAAAGAAAGGAGAGACACTACCCTAAGCTTCATAACGAAAAGCTACCCAAGCATGGACTGGACCCATGCATACACCGACGGTTCTGTAACAAACACTACACAGAACGGAGGGGCAGGAGCATTCCTGAACCTACCAAATGGCACAAATATAACACTGTCATTCGCTACTGGTAAGTACACAAGCAATTTCAGAGCAGAGGCAGAGGCACTGAGGGCGGCAGTGGAAGAAATGGCAACACACAGTGAAAATGAGAGCCATATAGTCTTGCTGACAGATGCTCTCGAAGTAGTCACAGCGCTAAAAAGCCAGAAGAACACTGAGCTTAATGACTTAAGAGCAGCACTCTGCAAACTGTGCCAGCAGTCCGCACCAAAAAGGGTGGTGATACAGTGGGTTCCGTCACACTGCAACATCCAAGGAAACGAGGAGGCCGATAGACTGGCAAAAGAAGGTGCAAGACTACCACAAACAGATACCAGTATGACGTACGAAGAGTCAAAACGGCTTATCAAAGCCAGATACATGTCCAAATGGGAAACCGAACATACTGGTTACACCAAAAACGATGCCTATTACCAGTTGAACCGAAGAGAGCAGGTCGTTGTCTTCAGACTTCGCACTGGCCACAACAGACTGCGGTACCACCTATTCAACAAACTGAAGATAGGGTGTACCGACGAATGCCCGTGCGGTACTGGTAAAATGACCACTGAACATCTGCTGCAGAACTGCCCGACATACGAGGATCAGAGAGAGCAGATGTGGCCATTGCCAGTGGAACTGCAAGACAAGCTGTATGGTAGTGGCGAGAGTCTCAGGATGACCGCTGCTTTTTTCGAAAAAATAATGGTTACTGTCTGACTGTGTACGCAGAAGAAGAAGAAGAAGAACACGCACTATTATGTGCTTCGTGCATTTTTTGAGAGGCGAACGGTCTACTTTACTAGTAATGGCGGCAGATATTAATATATATTTTTATCATGAATGCTGCTCTTCGATCGTTGTTAATTGACCTCTACACTATTATCTTTATATAGTAATATTTATTCATTTTATATCATGCAAATAATTGACTACTCCTTCGTGTGACATTAGGAACAATTACGTAGTCATCATTCAAGCCATACCTCTCCACTTCCAATCTAAGCATCTTTTTTTATGGGTCTTTGTTCTGTTATTAATGTCATTGCGTTTGTTTCGCTAAATGATCTACAATTGCAAGGATCTCTTAAGTTTCTATATGTGTCTATCTCTCTCTCACACACACACACGCACACACACACGCGCACACGCACACACGCACACACACGCACACACGCACACACACACGCGCACACACACACGCGCACACACACACACGCACACACACACGCACACACACACACACGCACACACACACGCACACACACACGCGCACACACACACGCACACACACACACACGCACACATACACGTGTACAGAGACAGACAGTGAGTATGTTCTTTCCTTACTCGTTAAACATCTGGCTTGGCTTCGTGGCTCAATCGTTCTCAATCTCCCGCTACCAAACCCTGAAAGGGCTTAAGTAGCAGAAAGTAGTCCAGAGAACGGAATGCGTTGTGTCGTAGTTTACAGCTTGACTGCGATATTTGCACCTTCCGGTCCAACACATCCGACTTCAGCAAGTATTTGTTAGTACCGGGTTAGCATTCCCTCTTGGATCCCTTCTCCTTAGCCAGTCTGCCCTGCCGCAGCCTATTATCCAGGATCACTGCGTGGAGGTGTAGAAGGGTCTTGGCAGCTCTGGTTCGCTGGCCATGACGCTAGCAGTCAGCTATGGGTCGCTGACCACTGCAGCTCATGCGCTGCTCCGCTCTGGTTCGCTGGCCCTGACGCTAGCAGTCAGCAATGGGTCGCTGACCACTGCAGCTCATGCGCTGCTCAGAATCTTGATCCCCTTTAAACATATGATTGTATAATTTTCATTCAGCGACTGCTTGTCCCTTGTGACAATTATATCTTTCAATTAAAATTAAATTTAAAAAACGTGGATAGCTTTTGTTTTTCTTTGACCAATCATCTGTGTCCTTTTTACAAAAAATCCTAGTTAATCTGTAAAGCCTTTCATGTCGTTTTCATTGGCCCAGTAGGACCTCGATTATGAAAAGATTGACTTTGTGTAACAGGAATAATCGCATTCTTACTTCGACCAAAACACAATGTTTCCAATGTCGATATAAAACTATGTAGAGCAGTGCTCTGCTGACAAGGAGGGCAGCAGATCGAATCCCTGGTAAGGCATATGTTGTTTTTCTGTTGGAGGTGAAATAAACAAATATTTAGTTTGTAAGTGTTGTTTAGTTCCGTAAAAAATGTTCCATTTGTCTGGCCTCGGAGAAAGAAGCTTTTTTATAACACTGGCAAGCCGGACATTTAAAAGTTGGTGATCAATGGCTTCATAAGAATGTGGGACAGCCGGCACTCTGGAGTACGGGATGTGTGGACAGCCGGCACTCTGGAGTATGGGACGTGTGGACAACCAGCACTCTGGAGTATGAGATGTGTGGAAAGCCGGCACTCTGGAGTAAGGGACGTGTGGACAACCGGCCCTCTGGAGTAAGGGATGTGTGGACAGCCGGCACTCTGGAGTATGGGATGTGTGGACAGTCGGCACTCTGGAGTATGGGATGTGTGGACAGTCGGCACTCTAGAGTATGGGATGTGTGGATAGCACTCTAGAGTATGGGATGTATGGACAGCCGGCACTCTGGAGTAAGGGATATGTGGACAGCCGGCCCTCTGGAGTAAGGGATGTGTGGACAGCCGGCACTCTGGAGTATGGGATGTGTGGACAGTCGGCACTCTGGAGTATGGGATGTGTGGACAGTCGGCACTCTAGAGTATGGGATGTGTGGATAGCACTCTAGAGTAAGAAATGTGTGGACAGTCGGCACTCTTGAGTTAGGGATAGCCGGCATTCTGGAGTAAGGGATGTGTGGACAGCCGGCACTCTGGAGTAAGGGATGTGTGGAAAGCCGGCACTCTGGAGTAAGGGATATCCCGCATTCTGGAGTAAGGTATGTGTGGAAAGCCGGCACTCTGGAGTAAGGGATTGCCGGCATTCTGGACGAAGGGATAGCCGGCACTCTGAAGAAGTAAGGGATGTGTAGAAAGCCGGCACTCTGGAGTATGTTCTGGTTGGATTCTAATCAAGTGCCTGTTTAGTTGCATGTGTTAAGTTTGAAGTTGGAAAATGGTGCTTTGATCTCTCCTTTTCAGGAGATTAATGATGTCTTTGGGATTTCGGATGACCATCTGTTTGTAGATTTCTCTCCCAGTACTCCCCTATTGTCCATCTATTCGCAGTCTTCTATAGTTGTTTAACTGTCTGTAAGGTTGTTGATGTGTATTGTTGTCCTTGACTTGATCCCTTCTTAGCCAGTCTGTCTGCCTTGTCATTATTAGGTGCATTTAAGTGACCAGGGATCCATTGCATAACTGTTCTTGAGATGTGATTAGTTGGTTGGCATCTAGGGATATTTGGGTAAGTTCAGGCTTACTTATTCTTCTTTCGTTCTCAATCTCCCGCTACCAAGCCCTGAACGTTCTCAATCTCCAGCTACCAAGCCCTGAACGTTCTCAATCTCCCGCTACCAAGCCCTGAACGTTCTCAATCTCCCGCTACCAAGCCCTGAACGTTCTCAATCTCCCGCTACCAAGCCCTGAACGTTCTCAATCTCCCGCTACCAAGCCCTGAACGTTCTCAATCTCCCGCTACCAAGCACAGAAAAGGACTTTGCAAGTAGCAGAATGTTGTCCAGAGAACGTAATGCGTTGTGTCGTAGTTTCTCCAGGCTCTCTTCTCATTGTGGTTCAGATCAAGTTTTGCACATGTTGCTAACCATTTTATTATTTTTCCCCTTTCTTAACGATGAGTGTGTCCTTGGCGCATCATTTGTTGTAGATGATCTTTTGCTTTTTGTGATGGTGTCATCTCGAGGCCCCTTCAGTCGACCCAGCTCGAAATGGGTACCTGGTGCATGACTTGGGGAAGTTCAAACCAGCAAGGAAGGGAACTGGCCACTCCACCTCACATAGGCTGCGGCTTATTGCATGAAGAGTTATCTTCATCCCAGACGACCCTGCTGAAGTCAGATGTGTTAGACCGAAAGGTGCAAATATCGCAGTCAAGCTGGAAACTACAACACAACGCATTCCGTCCAATTAATCTAATCTGGGCTTTTTGCAGAAACGTATAGTTGCTCAACAAGTTAGTCTTATTTAGAATTTCAGAATTATACATTTTGTCCTGCCACCTGATCTTGAGCAGTCTACACATACATCTCAAATGAAAATGATTTAACTGTCTGGCGTGTCTGCTATACAATGTTCATGATTCGCGGGCGATTAGCAAATATTTATAACCCTATGTGAACTAGGGTTTCTTATTCGAGATATAATTAAATGCAACTGAAGAGGGATGTTGGAGTTTTTGTTGTTGTTTATCTTTAACTTCAGATAAACAAAACGATGCAAGTCAGCAGGCCACAGTACCGCGTATAATACATGAAAGAAGATAAGAACAACGAGTTCCGTATAACAGTCAGAAATAAGTGTACAGTCCTGCTGTATGGAGCGGAAACCTGGAGGATGACTAAAGGCAATGTCAGGAGGCTGCAGGGTTTGGTCAACAGATGTCTGGAGGGTGACCAAAGGCAATGTCAGGAGGCTGCAGGGTTTGGTCAACAGATGTCTGGAGGATGACTAAAGGCAATGTCAGGAGACTGCAGGGTTTTGTCAACAGATGTCTGGAGGGTGACCAAAGGCAATGTCAGGAGACTGCAGGGTTTTGTCAACAGATGTCTGGAGGATGACCAAAGGCAATGTCAGGAGACAGCAGGGTTTGGTCAACAGATGCCTGAGAAAGATTCTTGGTATAAAATGGCTTGACAAAGTTACAAACGACAGACTGTGGGAGAAAGCGAGACAAGGTAAACTGGAACAGGAAATCTTAGGAAGAAAGTGGAGATGAATGAGTCATACATTAAGAAAGCCCCAGGCCAGTATCATCAGGCAATCCCCGTCATAGAACCCCCAGGGAAGGAGAGGAATAGGCAGACCAAGGAATACATGGAGACGAGATCTGGAGCCGGAAGTAAAGAAAACAGGAAAAGGGTGTGACCTGCTTTGTTCCATATTTTTTGGCAGACGAAAATCTGCTGGCGACTTGCCAGGTCAATCCCAGTATCTGTTACCAACCGTAAGGTTGGCAGCCCATGAAATATACGATCGCCTATTTTGGGGACAGGTGGTGATGGAAGCGTAAATTAGAAAGAAAAAAGTAGACCCGCAACCTATCAGGTGCGATCTATGCCGTTCCGCTAACCACAGATTATGACATAACGATAACCTGATGTTATAGCCACACAGTCCCCTTTTTGCGACATATTTTCTGTTGGGCGAGAATCCCTAGAATAATTTGAGTAGATTTTCAACTTGAATTTTGTCCATAGGCCGTTCAGCCTACTCTTTTCAGTTTCCTTCTTCTTCTTCGCACGCTGTCAGACGTCAACTTGAATTTGTTCGAAGAAAGCAGCTGTCATTCTGAGGCTGTCGACACTGTCATAGAGCTTGTCTAGTGTTGGCACTGGTGATGGCCACATGTGCTTTCTCTGGTCCTCGTATGTCGGACAATTTTACAGCAGATGTTCAGCGGTCATTTTCCCTGTACCATAGGTGCATTCGTCAGTAGCACCTATCTTCAGTTTATTGAATAGGTGGTACCCCAGTCTGTTGTGGCCTGCGCGGAGTCTGAAGACCACGACCTGCTCTCTTCTGTTCAACTGGTAATAGGCATCATTTTTTGTGTAGCCAATATGCTCTGTTTCCCATTTGGCCATGTATCTGGCCCTAATTAACCTTTTGGACTCTTCGTAGGTCACACTATAATCTGGCTGTGGTAATCTTGCAACTTATTTTGCCAGTCTGTCTGCCTCTTCGTTGCCTTGAATGTTACAGTGGGATGGAACCCACTGTACCACTACTCTTTTTGGTGCGGGCTGCTGGCATAGTTGACAGAGTGCTGCTCTTAAATAATTAAGTTCTGTATTTTTCTGGCTGTTCAGTTTCCAATTGCCAAGGGATTTTTAACGTGCACGTCACACGGGTGTCTTGGCTTGGCTTCGTTCGTTCTCAATCTTCCGCTACCAAACCCTGAAACAGCTTAAGTAGCAGAATGTAGTCCAGAGAACGGAATGCGTTGTGTTGTAGTTTACAGCTTGCCTGCGATATTTGTACCTTTTGGTCCAACACATCCGACTTCAGCAAGCATTTTTTGAGTACCGGGTTAGCATTCCCTCTTCGATCCCTTCTCCTTAGCCAGTCTGCTCTGTTGCAGCCTGTTATCCAGGATCACCGCGTGGAGTTGTAGAAGGGTCTTGGCAGCTCTGGTTCGCTAGCCCTGACGCTAGTAGTCAGCTATGGGTTGCTGACCACTGCAGCTCATGCGCTGTTCAGCATCTTGATCCCACACGGGTGTCTGATCTCACTACTCATAGATCCGGGAAAATGTTTTACAGGATGATCCACGTGGAAAAAAATCCCGTTCTTCACCATGGTTTGAACTCGTGACCTCCAGCACCGTACCTTGAGATCAACTAAAAATTTAAAAAATAGTATACAAATGTCAACTGTCATTTATAGTTCAAACTGAAGTCAATTTCTCCAGCAATCTTTCTCATAGTTATAGTCTGATTTATGCAGCAAACAGATATCAGGAAAATGAGAAAGCAAATGGAAGACACTGTTTTTTGCATTTGATGTAAATATGTTGTGGCATAAGCAGCAAGATATATAAGAAAAGATAGACATTCAACAAACATTTGAAGATGTAAAGGTGAAATTGCAGAGTGAATAAAACACAGTAAACGAGAATAAATATAAACAAGGACACCCCAACAAGATCAATAGTCAGATCATTTAATCAATCAAAACCTTTCAACTCCTTGTGGACCCCATGTCTTCAACAAATAAATGTCAGGTGCTCCTGTTCTGGACCATCTTTTACAGTTCTGTCCACATCTTCCTTGTTTTGTTTGTCTTGAGTTCTTGTCTCTATGTGTGTTTTTGTCAGGCTCTACTTATCTTGACCTGGGGATTTCAGAACAGGGACTGCCTTGTAAAGATATCAGCTAGTTTTCTTAACGTGTGTCCTATACATCATCAGCACCTTCTCATCACATCGCAGTTCATTTATATATGTCTGGTTCTTTCCAATAGTTCTACCAAGATTGCACTATGACAGTCTGGCTTGTATTGGCTTTTCATCATTCGGTGAAATTTGCTGTACAGTTCAGAAACCTGGTCTATTCTATAGGTTGATCTGAAGATGAAACCTTCCACAAGCACGGATAGGAACAAATTCTTATAATCCACTGGTATGTCTGGATCTCAAATGACAAAGTCATGTGACGGACATGCCTAAAGAGCACACTCACCATGTTTAACCGTCGTCGTTTGGCATCATTTTGACATGTGGCCCACCTTGCTGAGGATGTCCTGACCCATCAGTTCTTAAAGCAGGCCATGAATATTAAGGATGGGAAACGACCCTCTCTGTCATGGTTCCATCCCCATGGCAATACATGCACCCAATGGTTATGTCAAATTGGAAAGACATCTCCCTCATTGCATGCAGCCTTGAACTCAGCCTCTCATCATGTCCATGGACGGTTGGTAATGTAGACCCTTGTGGCCCAAGTGGACTACCTACCTACCTTTTCCACCAGTATCTTGCCCACTTGAATTATAATGGTGCTCACTGTCCTGTACAGCTTTGTGTGCCACACTAGAAATTGAAGCCCTCACAATAATAGCGAGGTGTCCTAAGCACATCTAGGGAAAAAGCATTGATCCCACCCGGTTTGACCGACTTTCAACACTTGGCTTGGCTTCGTTGGTTCTCAATCTCCCGCTACCAACCCTGAAAGGGCTTAAGTAGCAGAATGTAGTCTAAAGAACGGAATGCCCTGTGTCGTAGTTTACAGCTTGACTGCGATATTTGCACCTTTCGGTCCAACACATTTGACTTCAGCAAGCATTTTTTTAGTACCGGGTTAGCATTCCCTCTTCGATACCTTCTCCTTAGCCAGTCTGCAGCCTGGTATCCAGGATCACCGCGTGGAGGTGTAGAAGGGTCTTAGCAGCTCTGGTTCGCTGGCCCTGATGCTAGCAGTCAGCTATCGGCCGTTGACCTCTGCAGCTCATGTGCTGCTCCGCATCTTGATCCCCTTTCAACACTTGACATTGCACAAATATAATGCTGGGTGTATATTATACCGATGTCATAGAAAAATAGCCAGAACTGTTCTGGTTTCTTCTTCGTCCCATTTTTAATTATGTCTACAAGTGTAGTCCAGTTCTGTGGATAAAGCTTGCCATGGTGGAGAGTTCTTCAAGACAAATAATTTTGTGTGGAGGTATTCAATATGTAGTTGCCTTAGCACAAAGCAGCTTTGGAGGGTATGTTCAGCTATCTGTGCTACATGTACACATGGATGATAGGGCCAATGTTAGTCTGTGTAAGTGACTATTAAATCTGCTAGCAAACAAACAAGAGGAAGGGGAAGACCATGAAGATGATGGCACCAAGATATCCAGAAATACCTGGGTATGACTGTGGCAAGGGAAAAAGTTTCTTTCAGACAGACTGTGATGGGAGAGATGTTATATAAAGGACATGATGATGATGAGCAAACAAATAAAAAAAACAGTACAAGGGACTCATAAACAAGACAAACATGGAAAAGAAAGAAAAACTTTTTGTCTTTCCTACACATGTTAGTGTTTTTTATTTTTCTGGTGACATCATTCACATATTCAGTTTACAAAATTTCAAAACAATCCAGTAAAGTATTGTTTTAGCTTGTCTGGTCAAATTTCACCTGGCTAAATAGTGTACGCAGAACAAAAGACAATTTGAATTATAATTTTAGAACAATTAGGCCAGTGTACTAATTAATGTCATTTCTTCTCTTGCATGTTGTGAAACATGTAAAATTCCTCATGGAAAAATATAAACTAAAGGTGATAACAATACCTGATAAATAAAAGAAAATGTGAATGAAACACACATGAAATATGATCAGTTTATACATCAACAAACAGAGAATATAGATAAATAAATAATCTTTAAACTGAGGTATGATGTTCAACATTTCAACAGCAAAAGAACAAATAAATAGAGATGTGCTACTTTGTCGTACACAGTATTTGTTGCCAGCCCAAGTAGCTAAGACTCAACATACACCATTACATTACATTACATATTCACATTGTACATGCAATCAAAATGGCTGAAACTTAACTTTTGTAACAGTAACATAGCCACTAGAGCTGCCAATTAAACAGTGTGGTTAAAGTGTTTGTCTCCACGGCAATACTGACAGAAGTGCAACCCAGTCATGTCAGGCTCAAGTCCATACAGCTTTAATCTTTACACCCTAAGCCTTAATTCAATATACATATTCATGATAGCAGAGACATACTTTTTTGCCTTACTTATATACTATTTGTTTATCCATAGAACTGGACTTCATGCACAGCGAACGAAAAGAAGGAAATAATATTTGTTTACTAATGAAAAATAAATACTGTTCTAATATAGAATAAAAGTAAAAAGTTACACTGAACAGAGTGGCTTCCAAAATAAAACATACTTGGCAGGTTGGTTTGTAATAGGATAAATCCAAAATTACCACAACCAGATTCAAGTGTGACGTACGAACAGTCTAAAAGGTTTATTAGTGCTAGATATGTGGACAAATGGAAAACAGAGCATACTGGATACACAAACAATGATGCTTATTACCAGTTGAACAGAAGAGAGCAGGTGGTGGTCTTCAGACTCCGCACAGGTCACAACAGACTGAGGTACAATCTATTCAATAAACTGAAGATATCTGCTACTGATGAGTGCACCTGTGGTACTGAGAAAATCTGAACATCTGCTGAAAAATTGCCCGACATACAAAGACCAGAGAAAGTGTATGTGGCTATCACCAGTCCCAACACTAGACAAGCTCTATGGCAGTGTCGACAGCCTCGGGATGACCGCTGCTTCTTTGAACAAATTCAAGTTGGTGTCTGACAGCATACAATGAAGAAGAAGAAAACTAAAATTGAACATAGAAGCTACAGTTTCCAAATAAAATATACTTGGCAAGTTTTACTTTGTGAAAAGACAAAACAAATGACACTCACATGTCCAATTCTGACATTAAATGCTACGTTTCCGTGCCAGAATTGGACTACACAGCCACCACCGGACTCACTGTGAGGTGCAACTGCTGTTGTCATCTTACGCTTGCGATGGGAGGCTATAATTATTTCTTGGCAGGTTAGGGTATAATAGGTTAAAACCAAAGTTGTGGCCGCAGATGCAGCACAGTGAATGAGCTGATAGCAGCCAGCGACTTACAGCTGGCTGCTTACATCAGGGTCAGGGAAGTAGAGCTGACCAAGGCCATATTCCCCCTTCAAACCGAGGCCCTGGAAATGGGTTGAACTAGTGTAGTCTGGCTAAGAGATTAGAGATCAGAGTGAGAAGGCAAACTCGTACTAAAAAAAAAAGCCAGCCAAAACTGGATGTGTTAGACCAAAAGGCACAGATTTAGCTTGAAAACTACGACACAACATCCTTTTCAGGATGAACACTGAAGAAAAAGAGCCAAAGTAGAAATCAACTTGTTTTCTAACTGTTTAGAATGGAAAGGAAGGGAAATGATTATTGTGCCAAAAAAATTTGAATTTATTAGGGAAACCAAGACAAAGACAGTGAGGAAGGAAAGTGGTAACCCCTCCCTCCCTCACAAATGATTCTACATGGTACAAAATGAAGTCTCTAATACCTCATCACAACTGACAGTAATCCATTACAGGACTTGTCCTAACCCTTTACAGTCCGGTCTAAATTAATTAGATCTGTCTCTTAATAGACCTATTCAATTTGTATACCCTTAGAACATAAGGATGGTACTCTTGTGACTACACCTTGTCAAGGTTTAGTAGCTTGTGTGTCCCTTAGACTGCTGTTTGTGGTGTACCAACAATTTGCTCAAGTCTTCAAGACTTATTTCCCTGTACTCCCTGCTCAAATCAGACATGACACACCCACCTGCAAGTCAATGTTCATGGTTCTAGATATGCTCTTGTTCAACAGTAGACACATGAGTCTGTACTCTGACATTTACTAGGAACACTTACACAAACAAAAAAGACTGCACAGTCATATGACAAACATGAAACAGAACTAACAGACATACATACTCAGTATTGATTTTTCATGAACACAAAGATTCAAAGCAGAGGTTATTTGCTGCCTTTGACTTACCTGTACTTGTATCTTTTCTCCATACTAATAGATCAGCATCTTTTAGCTCCATGTAGAGTGCAGGCTTCATTAAATACACACAAAGTCCTTCTGTCTATTGACATCCTTTCCATCTCTGCCATCTTCTTTATTCCTTTTATGTCTCCAGTTTGCTTCTACATATGTGTTTTAGTATGCCTCTGTTTTGCTAACCTGGAGATTCCAAACAGAAGCTGCCTAATTCAATCAGTTTGTTTTCTCGATGTGTCTTATCCAACGCCAGGGAGCAATGAGTAATTGGTTCAGATAAAACATACTGATCAAGACCTCACCTCATGCCCTGGAAGAACACCAGGTGCTGAAACAATATTAGCAGAGGTATATACAGCAGCTGAAACATGTTTCACCAGAATGCTCACTGAACTCTTCTGCTCCATGTGGGATGAAGGAATAGTCCCACAAGAAATGAAGGATGCACCAATAGTACATATTTATAAGAGAAAAAGCAATTGCAAAGAGTGTAATAATCATCGCAGAATTTTGGTGCTGTCTATTCCGGCACGATCCTAGCGCATATACTGCTCAATCAATCCCCTGAACAAACATCTTGAGCAAGACCATCACCTCCCAGAGAATCAGAGTTGGTCATGGAACTGTAGAAATGATATAAGAAGTGCGTCAGCTTCAGGAAAAATGTAGAGAACAAAACCGTGATCTGTACACTACGTTAATTGACCTCAGAAAGGTATTTTATATGGTCAGCAGAGGTGGACTATATCCAAATTCGGCTGCCCTTTAGTTAAACAGTTCCATAAAGGCATGCGCACACGTGTGCATGACAACGGTGAGACCTCTACATCATTTGGGATCGTCGATGGCATGAAACAGGAATGTGCACTTGCCCTGGCCCTGTTCAGCCTGATGTTTTCAGTTATGCTGACGGACACCTTCAAGGACACAGAGTATGACATACCAATAAAGTTGTACATGGATGTCAGTCTATTCAATCCACTCAGACTGAATGTGAAAACCTAGGTGGTGGGCGATACAATATGCAAACTATTGTTTGCAGATGACTGTGCTCTAAACAGCAGCTCAACACAGAATATGCAGGATAGTATAGACAGTTTCTCTGCTGCTTGTGACAACTTTGGCTTGACCATTAGCACAAATAAAACTGAGGTCAAGTACCAACCAGCTCCAAGTACAGCTTATAAACAACCAGTGGTTACAGAGACAGTGAAAGGACAGAAATTACAATTGGTTGAAAAATGTGTCTACCTCGGAAACACGCTGTCAAGATCAGTGATTATTGTTGATGAGCTGGATAACAAAATAGCAAAAGCCAGCACAGCTTTCGGTCGAATGCGCACAACAGTGTGAGAAGGTCAAGAAATCAGCTTAACGACTTAGCCGAATGTTTACTATGCCACGAGTCTCCCAACCCTGCTCTACACATGTGAGAGCTGGACTGTCTACGCTGGAGATGTTAGGAGGCTAAATCACTCGACATAACTTGTCTGAGATCTACACTGTATATTTGCTGGCAGGACTATCTCAAATAGTGAAGTTCTATACAGAGCATATCTGGGATTCTTGCACTTCTGCAGAAAGCCCAACTGAGATAGACTGGCCATCTTGCTAGAATATCAAGCGAAAGGCTACCAAAGAAGCTTTTGTATGGCTAACTGAGTGAAGGAATATGATCATAAGGATGTCCAAAATAGCATTTTAAAATATTATTTTTTGCATTCTACTTATTTCTCTATTTCCCAAGGTGGTGTGTGTTGGGCTATATTTTTATTTTGCACCTGTCAGCCCAGTGCATCCTACTTCGGCATGCATTTTATGTAAGTATCTGCTTCCTCCTGCATTTTGTTAGGTTTTGCTTCCCTGGGGTAACAGCCGGTTCTGTGATGGCGAGCGAACCCCAGCACCTTCGGGTTGGGAGCAGTGTCACTTAACCACTAGCCCACGCAATCCCCAAAAAGCATTTAAAGGACAGTCTGAAGGAATCTTTTAAGTGCTGTTAAAAAGACATTACCATTTGGGAAAACTTGACTCAAAATCATTCAACTCGGAAAGGTGCTATCAAAAATGACATTGCAATCAGCAAGGGCCTCCGTGTTCAGGCAGCCCAGGACAGACGAGAAATCAGAAAGTCTATAGCAGATGGAATACCAGTATCAGATTATGATTGTCAGTCGTGTCATAGAACTTTCCGCGCCTGAACTGGCTTGATCAGTCACAAGCGTACCTGTTACACACTAACACCCCTTCCCAGCCTTATAGTAAGAGTAATAATAATATAATAGGAAAGTAATAGAGAAGATTTGCTTTTATATTTTTGTGGGAGAACTATTTTAATAGTACCAGTTGTGTTTCACTCATAAGACGGAAGGCTAATAACAAAGACAGCCAAGGGTCTGAGTAACTGGACCAAGGTCAGAATAAATTAACATTTGTTAACAATGGATGGGCCAGATCACAAAAAGAGAATAGCGTCCAAACGTGTTTGACCAATAGACTACGCCACATTGGTCACATGGGACGGACAGAAAAATGGTATTAAACTAGTTGAGATAGCACCCATTATTTATTTAGCACCCATTATTTATTCAGTCAGTAACCAGAGAAGAGAGAGCTAGGCAAAACGCCTGCCAGTTGGGCTTCAGCGAGAAAGACAAGACAAAAGACAAGTCCATGTTCCATCTGCAGATCATAGGTAATTATAATTGTTTTAATTAAAACTCTGAAACATTAGAAAAATTACTCAAATAGTTCAACGTTCAAGGTGAGTGCCAAACTACAGTTTGTGTCTCATGAAAGCATTCCAGTTCGCTTTCTAGGATAGAATTGAAATAAGTTAAGAGAAACCATCTTTACGAAATCTGTCTCTCAGTAAAAAATTCATAGCAGTTGTCAAGGAACATACAGAGGAAATCCATCTGTTGAAAGCATCCCAGTTTGCTTGCTTCCTGTAGTGACAGGAACCAGTTCAGAAGTTACCAGATGAATTGTTTCTCAGAGATGATAAGGTTTCCTCTCTGAATTAGACATTAAGGACAGAAGAGATCTACCCGACCACACTACTGTTAGAACAAAAGAAGCCTAGTATATATCGCAGGGCTCAACGAACAAAAGAGTTACGGAGGACTGAAAGCTGCAGTGATAACGAAAGAATTTTTCTTAAAAACAAGCCGAACAAATAAACAAAATAGAAAAAAGTTCATTCCACAGAGTGATCTAATTCTGGGTTCAAATTTAGACGAGACCACCAATTCTGTTATTACACTAGAAAGTCTCCGGATACAAAGAACAGGATAGTTTAGGTTAACAATAAAGATATAGGTTATAGATTTTGTTGAAACCAGAAGTGTGAATTAGAATTATCTGTGCTGAAACAAAAGGAATCGCTGTTTTCGAGAATTTAATACAAGTTTTATTTGTGTGTATTTGATCATTTGTGTTTAGCGGGGACGGCGTGGCCTAGTGGTTAAGTGACACGGCTCGCAACCAGAAGGTGCTGGGTTCGATCCCCATCACAGCACCGGCCGTTATCCCGGGGAAGCAAACCCTTAGAAAATGCAGGAGGAAGCAGACCCTTACATAAAATGCATGCTGAAGTCAGATGCACTGGGCCTACAGGCGCAAAATAAAAACCACAGTGCAACGCACACCGCCTTGGGGATTAGAGAAATAAGGCGAACGCAAAAAAAAAAATAAAAAAATTTGTGTTTAGTGACTTTACAAATCAGTGTATATGTGTAACAATCTAGAGTGGTTAGATAAGTGTTTTTAGGTTAAGGAAGAGGAAGGGCCTGTAACAAGTAACCTGCCACACATAGTATCATCACTTGGTCCCAGTGACCAGGCTATCAAGAAGGTATGGAAACAGAATAGAAGTGTGTTCGTAACATAGTAGATCCGTAACACACTAACAGAATCAAGGATGTAGTACATGGGATAATGTTGTCTGTACTCATCGAAAACGATAAACAAATTATATAATTACAAGAAAAAATCCACAAAATTTAAGTAGATGTTAGACATGTTCAGTTTTTAAGATATTAAAAATAGTACAACAATAAATTAGAGTGTTTTCCATAAGCTAATTAAATCATGCTGAATGCACTTTATTTTATGGAAGCAACTGAAAAGCTACAGATGTTGCTATTTGTCAGTTGAATTGATTACAATTTCACATCAAATAATAGACAAAATATGAGTGTTATTGAAAGTTACAAATAGTCTCATATTTTGAGTACCAGTTGAGATAAATATATACAAACGTAAAAATAATAATTTACAAATGTTATCATAATTAATATCACAATTGATATTGTACAATATGCCCTAACATTTATATATATATATATACTAACTCTTACAGTCATTCATACTTTGGCATTTAAATTTTCTCTTTCTCCCATGCTGAACATATCCACAGGTACCTTGAGAAACTTGAAACAATTTACTGATAATAAATTGTAATGAATTCCTTTACTACCTCAGCGCAAGAGGGGAACTAAATAATAATCCTGCAACCTGACAGGCGTTTCATAAAAGACATCTACAGAAGGCTAGCTGCTCCATCCTGTAAAGACTATGAGCCACAAGGACATTAAAAGAGGACCTATACATTCCATGGCAGAAGGTAGGAGTGTTTAAAGAAAGTTGTCATAAATTGTATACAGTGATAGTTTGCTAACTTTTCTGTGGATGCACCAAGTTCTACTCTGTGCTGGCCTCCTTACATGATCATTTCAAAAGTTCTAGCCCAGTCTATACAACGCTTGTACAACATCCTTTTGGAATTCTTAGACAGAAAGATAATGTGAAATAATATCATGAATTGTGCCGCCACTATTGTGTTTCCTAGATCTGGCAGGGAAGCAAACAATAGTAATGTAACAGATTCTTACCCACGAGATCTGTTTTAGAACCTTGGACAAGTCAGTAGACTCTACAACCCCTTGAAGATTTTCAGTCGGAGGTAGTTCCTTGTTAAAAAATTTAAACAGTCAAATATATGATTACCAGGTCAGAAATAGAATAATTAAGACGTAACAGGCATTTTTAGATTTAAAAAAATTGTGATTGTACTGAGATGGGTTTCGTCTGGTCTATATGACACAATGGTCACTCTGTGCTTTACATGGAAGCTTCACTAACTGAGACTATAGTTGGTCAGGGGAAGGAAGCCATGCTCGATATCATCGAGAGGGCTGGTGAAAATGAATGATTCGAGAAGTGACCAGAGAGACGAGTGGTTGAGACTGACAGCTGAAGACTGGAGATTGAAGGATAGACATGACATGACTGAAGTGGACTCTGAAGATAAACAAATAAAACGATGATGACATAATTTATTGTGCTAGCGCTATTTTTAGTAAGGATTTACTGTGCTACTTTTTATCCTTCCTTACGCTCTCATCTTGTGCCGCCCGACCCCAGTGGCAAGTCAAGGACAAGATGACTAAGGGGCGACTACGATATGCAGGGGACTCCGCATCAAGCACCCGTGAAAAAGACGGCGGAGTCCGGAGTCGAACCCACACCACCGGATCACGAGGCCGACGGCTTAACCACTTCACGACGGAATCCCACAGAAGATAAACACTGAAAGCAAATATTAAAATTCTCTAAGTTGACATCAAGGCACAGAAGTAATCTCTATGATTTCTTACAGACGTACTCTACGCTAAGTTAATTCAACATTCTCATCTAAATCGTCAACTTTACGAATCTGACTTTGTGGAAGACCAAGCGAGACTAAAACCCATTTTCTAGTCAATGACAAAACACAGAAGTAATCTCTGTGACTTTTTACAGCAAATCATCTCTATGACTCGTTTCAAGAGTTCTCCATAACGTTCAAATTCAGAGGGAAGAGAGCTAACCCTTTCATTGAGCCAGAGTAATGTAGAACTACATAACCGTCCAAAATGTAAGTTAGTGCACGATTATAGGCAACCCTCCTCTATCTACCAGATCACCTGCCAAAAATGTGTAAAAACGCAGAATAGGTATAGTTGGAGAAAGTATAGAAGCAGTTTTGATGATCATATTCCAGGATGTAGATACATAGATTCGGTATCCCACCGTTGCAATTGCAAACACTACCGAGATTTAGTTAAAAGACAGTAGGAAAGAATGGAAAAAACATGGCCATGAATGTACAAAGGACTGAAATAAATAAAAATGGTGTTTGTGAGTCTGTCTTGAAGCCTTGTGTTTTTCTGATCATCTAAGTACCAGTCAAAACTGCTGTCAAAGGAGAGTTAAAATACACAAGATAAGTGAGCCTAAGTCATTTGTAGCTTTATAATTGTGATGTAACAGTGAGAGACCCAGTTATACTAAAATATGGGTGCTGTGTAGTTTTATTTCAAATAGGTATAACCTAATATAGGTAGGTATAGGTCTGCAGAAGTCAGATGTGTCAAACCGAATGGTGCAAATATTGCAGTCAAGCTGTAAACTAGCGATACAACGCATTCTGTTCTCCATACTACATCATGCTACTTGTAAAGCACTGTTTAGGGTTTGGTAGAGGGAGATTGAGAATGAACGCAGAAGAAGAAGGTTGGTAAAGGTATTCAATGTATATGTCACGTGACATATTGAGGAGTATGGTGTTAAGCACATATTTTTCTTTGACCAACAGCACTCTAGTGGTGAACAAACCTAAGACAGACTAAACCTAGGACAAACCAAACCTGGGAGACCAAACCTAGGACAGACCAAACCTAGGACAGACTAAACCTAGGACAGACCAAACCTGGGAGACCAAACCTAGGACAAACCAAACCTGGGAGACCAAACCTAGGACAGACCAAACCTAGGACAGACTAAACCTAGGACAGACCAAACCTGGGAGACCAAACCTAGGACAGACTAAACCTAGGACAGACCAAACCTGGGAGACCAAACCTAGGAGAGACTAAACCTCAGACAGACCAAACCTAGGACAGACTAAACCTAGGACAGACCAAACCTAGGACAGACTAAACCTAGGACAGACCAAACCTAGGACAGACTAAACCTAGAACAAACCAAACCTAGGACAGACTAAACCTAGGACAGACCAAACCTAGGACAGACTAAACCTAGGACAGACCAAACCTAGAACAGACTAAACCTAGGACAGACTACACCTAGGACAGACTAAACCTAGGACAGACTAAACCTAGGACAGACCAAACCTGGGAGACCAAACCTAGGACAGACCAAACCTGGGACACACCAAATTTAGGACAGACCAAGCCTAGGACAGACCAAACCTAGGAGACCAAACCTGGGACACACCAAATTTAGGACAGACCAAATCTAGGAGACCAAACCTAGGACAGACCAAACCTAGGACAAACCTTAAAGTTTTAGTTGTGCAAGTATTCTGATTTCTTAGTCACTTACACACTCCAAAATAGCCACATCTATTTGTTGGGTGGTTTGTTTCAGGCTTCACTTATCACTAGTGCTTATCTCATAACTGCCACTCTGTCATGCTATACTCCTTTCATGATGAAAGACTTAGATAGGATTTGCAAGTTTTACTTTACAATTTTCTCCTTAACTTCATAAAGTTCCAAATCTTAAAAAGTTTAAGCTTCGAACTGTTCTCAATAGGGGGACTCAGTGGTCTTGAGGTAAGGTGTCCACATCAGATGGACAAGGTCACAAGGCTTTCACCAAGGACAAAGAACAAATAAAAACATCTAACAAATCACGTTTACAATGAGAATGCACTTGACAACTGATACAACGCATACAGTGGCAGGTATTGGGCAGAGACTGGCCAAGGATGCGTGAATAACAATATGCCACTTATGATAGAGTAGGCCAAACAATAAATTATCAATATGATCATACAAAAATACAAATATTATAAAAAGTGTACAAATGCACAAGTACATACATTCATACATACGCACAAATGCATATTACACATGAGCCAATGAGTATATGCACTAACACATGCCACTACACGTAAATATATATTAAGTTGGGACATTCACATACATATATAAAAATATACATATATCAACATACAGAAATGACATATATAGGACAGAAATGAATGTATAAACATAATAATAAACAAAACAGATACAAAGAAAAGAAGTGAAAGAGAAAATTGAGAAAGAGAGAAATATATAATGGAGCTTACTACTTGACGGTATGTTTCAATGTTTTAATCCTGAGATTATAAGATAATCAAAGGAAAGGTTAATTAGACTCTAACAAGTTTTTCAAAATACAACCACCTATAAGAACAAGAGGGCATAGCTACAAATTAACTATAGAAAGGTCCAGATTAGATATTGGGAAATATTTTTTTAGTCAGAGAATGGTGAATGCTTGGAATGCATTACCACGGAAGGTTGTGGAAGCAGGGACAATTAATGCATTTAAGAATAAATTGAATGCGCATAGCATTTAGAGCAAGGTAATGTAAATAAAACTGGTTGTATACAGACTCTGCAGTCTTCTAAACCAGTATAAAGACGTTAAGTTAACCCATAAGGAAGTTTAATCTATTCTCTAGCTCAAACCAGTGTCGATCAGCAGTGGAGCAGGAGAGAATGCCAGTGATCTGATATCTACTTTGCCCTGGTGTCTAGGACTATTGAGGAAGCTGGTGGCCGGAGAGTTGAGGGCTGGAAACCTATCATTTTCAAGTATCCATGATGCAACACAACACTGACCATGACCTAACATCTGAATCAAGTCAGCAGTGTGAAATATTTCAGAACATAGACTGGTAAATATATTTACTGGCAGCAAACGCGCAACCTAACAACTTTCCTAAAATATAATGGATGGATAGCAACATTATTTATTTGGATTTGCAAAACAAAGTTTAATTGAAAAATAGGCCTTATGAGCATAGGTGCTCATGAGCACTTTTTTACTTGCACAATGTGAGCACCAAATGTCATTAAAAGACCACAGAGGTACTCACAAGCACCAGGTTGAGAACGCCTGTACTATCCCATGCTTCGGTAGTATTTCTCTAACACAGTCAGTCTATCTAATTCTTGGATTTTCTCTCGTTCTGAAGTCCTGCTGTCTGGTATTATTGATAGATTTGGAGACATTCTTGTCATACATGCCAAAACCATTATTTCTCTGCATATCAATAAATGTCATTGCTATTTTTTATTCAGCAGAGCCACTAGTCTGTTCGTCAGGTTATTAACCATTCAACAAATGGTGAAGTATAATTTTTAATTTTGCAAATTCATTTGTCACCACAAAAAATATAAACAACAAAATGTCACTTGCAAGTGCATACAACCCCTAAATAAACAAAATTAAACTAAAGCTCAGGGGACAGCGTGGCCTAGTGGTTAAGTGGCACGGCTCACAACCGGAAGGTGCTGGGTTCGATCCCCATCACAGCACCGGCCGTTACCCCGGAGAAGCAAACCCTTAGAAAATGCAGGAGGAAGCAGACCCTTACATAAAATGCATGCTGAAGTTGGATGCACTAGGCCTACAGGCGCAAAATTAAAACCACAGTGCAACACACACCGCCTTGGAGATGAGAGAAATAAGGCGAACGCAAAAAAAATAAAAAAAGCTCACTAATGAGTTTAGTATGCACTGTCGTTGCATTTTTAATTTTCTCTAACTTGCTTGCTTTTTTCTTAACAATTGTACTAACTTTTGTCCAGGTATGTCTAGTTTATAGCCTTGCTCACTAAGTATTACTTAACTTGTCTTGTAAAATGAAAACTTTATTGGTTCGTTTTGATTTATCACTACACTTTGAGCTATTATGTGGTATATTTTAATCACAAATGTAAGTATGAATACACCGTATTATATGCAAAAATTTAGAGATGAACTGCACACAATTTTCACATCCGAACGACTTCTAAGATAACATTGACAAAAACAAAACGTATGAAGCCAGCTGAGTATGCAGCGAAACATGAAGAGAGAGATAGTGAATCACATGGTGAATGAACTGTGGACGGTTATCACTGAGGAGCAGCTAAAGAGAAAAATGACAAAATTTGAGCCACAAAACAGCCAGAGGCTCCAGCATATTCTAAATGATACTAACTCAATAGACAATAGCATTAATTTCAAACATTAAAAAAAAATATTTGAGAAAAGAAACATATTCACGTCACTGTTATGATTGTAACAGCACGAATGTGGGGTAATCTTTGTGTAGGAACAGAGAAAGAGAGAGAGAGAGAAAGAAAGAGAGAGAGAAACAAATAAAATCACTAAAGGTTGCATACATGACATGTATTTTGATAATGAAATTTATTTAACTTCATCAACCTTAGTCAGACTTTGTTTTACACATTAAATAATAATCATAATAATTTTACAGAACATAAGAAATGTTCTATGACATCTACATTTCTCTGCAACTAATAATTTATATACATGAGATCTTTGTTGTCATTGACATTTCATTTGGCATTTCATTTGGCATTTCATTATTCTGTCTCTTTCATTTAATCAACACCAACATTTATATTTCACTATGTCCCCCACTCATTAATTTCATGTACTCTTTCTCATAGAATAACAAATTCACCCCACATACCCTCTCTCATACAATGACAAGTTCACCCCACATATATTCTCAGACAATGAAAAATTCACCCCACATTTCTCAGACAATGACAAATTCACCCAACATATCTTCTCTCAGACAATGACAAATTCACCCCATATATCATCTCTCAGGCAATGACAAGTTCACCCTACATATCATCTCTCAGGCAATGACAAGTTCACCCAAGATATCTTCTCAGACAATGACAAATTCACCCGACATATCTTCTCTCAGAAAATGACAAATTCACCCGACATATCTTCTCTCAGAAAATGACAAATTCACCCGACATATTTTCTCTCAGAAAATGACAAATTCACACCACATATCCTCTTGCAGTCTGTTTCCAGGACCACCACTTGGAGACGATATTTGGTCATGGTCAGCTATGGGTCACTGACTCTAATGCAAGCAATCATCTATAAGTCTCTGGCTGCTGTCAGCTCCATCTTCTGCCACATGACAGAAGAAAGAAAGCCTAAAGTGCTGCTGGTTAAAGACAAAAACCCATAAATAATACAGTCACCTAAACTTTTCCCTTTGCTATCTCCTCCCTCTCTCACGGTGACAACTTCACATTACTTGCTTGATTGCTAATGTCCACTGCCCCCAGCTCTCTTACATGACAAGTTAACTAAGCCGGATCTCTCTCACACACAGACAAGTTCATCTAGCCTGTTATATCACTAATTGCAAGTTCACCCCACCTACTCTCTCTCACACAATGACAAGTTTACTAGGCTCCTCCAATCTCTCTCTGTCACACACACAGACAAGTACAAGTCACTTAGCCTTTTATTTCACTAATTACAAGTTAACCCTACCTGCTCTCTCTCACACAATGACAAGTTTATTAAGCTCCTTCCAATCTATTTTTCTCTCTCACATAAAAAAAAAAGTACAAGTTCACCTAGTCTTTTATAATACTAATTACAGGTTCACCCAACTTACTCTCTCTCTCCCACACACAGACAAGTTTACTAGTCCTCTCTCACACATACAAACATTCAGTCTGTTTTCAATATCTCTGTACACCTTCTATTTCCCACTGTAATGTCCTTTGCTGTAGGCTCCACCATGACTCAAGGGGCTGTATGTCATGAAGGCAGAAAGGAATAAGAGATTTTCAGATTCTCTATTTCTTGGTATTTCTGGTCTGATGACATTATTCTGAGGAGAGATGAACAAAAGTTACATATTTATTATCTAAAGGTCCGATTTATTATCCGTAACCAGAACATACAGAATCTCGACAATTTTCGATCAACAAGACAATATCATTGGCGAGCGAAGCAGTTGTTCACACAAATAAGGCAAAACTTCTGTGGGCAGGCCACATACTCAGAAGAAAGAATGAATATTGTAGCATGTCAACAGCAGTCTGGTATGACTTCCTTGCAATCCACTAGAACATCCACATTATGTGCACACACACACACACACACATATAGGGAAAAATGGAGGAGCTTTGAAGAGAAGCTGTGTTGGGAGAAAAATATGAATTAATGAGTGCTAAGAGAGAGGGAGGTTGTTTTTGTTGAATGCCCACAATGAGTAGGATTACTCTTTTTTGTGTGCCCTGAAAAGGACGTTAAGTGGCGGGTTGTCGTAGCTTTCCTCACACCTCGAACGTGTTGATGAAGGTGGACCGGGGTCCTCCAGGCGATTGTGCTATGCTTGGCTTCATCTGCGTGTCACTCACTACTATGGTGATCACGTCGATCCCTCATCTGCCATGCCATATAAACAGCCTGTTTCCAGGGAGGGCTACGAGGAAGCCAAGATGAGGGTCTTGGCCGGTATATTTTGCCTGACCCTGACTAACATGTCTGATCAGTATGTGTTGCCTGACTAGTCATTAGTCTTCCTCTCCTGAGAGGGAGGTAGACAGACATCTCTGGATGACTGCAAATATGTTGACTGAATATTTGAAGATTAAAGTCAGATTCATTCTGCTGCTCGGACAAGAAATGTCCATTCGAGATTGTATTGCTTGTTGACAATGCACCTGGTCATCCAAGAGTTTCGAAGAACATCTATGAGCAAATGAGCATAAAGTCCAGATAAGAAGGATGGAACATGTTTTTCGCATGCCCAATGAGTGCATCTCAAAGTAGCTGTTATACTGTGAGCTCAGAACAGACAGAAGCTTATCAGGGGATTGGGGGTGGGGGGGGGGGGGAGAATAAATACTAGAGATTCCCTGATGGTGTCTCTGAAAAACTTCAACATTAATGTCACCTCATGGGCGTTACTTGCATGTAACCGTTCCCCCTGAGGCGCTAGCATCCGGAAATACTCAGAGAAAGCATGCCATCAGAAAGAACAAAATGCACAATCCACAGCCAACTTCTCACATGTGTCTCCCAGGTGCAACAGAGTCTGCCAAGCCAGGATTGGTCTTTACAGTAATATGAGAATACATCTCGCAGTAGAAGTCTGATGCTGTCGGCATCGTCACTTGCAATGGGCAACTATTATGAGTAAATTAATATAGTTTTCATGCCTCTAAATACCACATCTATTTTTCAGCACGTGGACCAAGGATTAATTGCAGCCTTCAAAGTTTATTATTTAAGAAGAACATTTGCTCATGCTACTAGATGTTGTTACTTCTGGATGGCTAAAGTGGAAACAAGATTTTCATGAATTAATTGTATCTCATGATCAACTTTTAACAGATGAAGATTTACTTTTGCTAGAAGAGCAAAGAAGGCTGTAACTTGAAATGGTGTCTCCTGTCGATAATGATCCAGTTACCATCTCAAAAATGTCTACAAAAGAATTTCAAGTGTACATTTCCTAAACGGAAAAGAAATGCTAGGTTTGAGGATTGTCTAAAATTTCAGAAGTTGTTCTTTAGTGAAAAGAGGTGTGTTAAACAGCATTACTTGTTACACAGAAATTTTTTGAAAAGGAAGCATTAATCCATGATGTAAATTTGTTGTAGTCATACTTTAATAAAGAGCCAACACACCACAAGCTTCGACAGTATGTAGACCATGTGTTGAGCAGCCTTCAACATTGGGACAAAGACCAGTACTAGCTTCTTCATCAAACTTTCCACCATGAAAATGAATAAGATTTGTTAAAGGCTAAGATGCTGAATCTCAGCAATAAACTTTATTTTCAAATGTACATTTGTCAGTCACTATAAGCAAAAGACAAAACAAAATATTTGAAGATAAGCAAGCAATTTGAATTTCATTTGACTTGCATCTCGTTTATTTAAGTAAAAATGAGAGTCATCAGATGTTATGTTATATATGTTCATCATTACTATACATGCAGAAACATGGATGATGAGCAAACAGTTGGATAACAAAATTGAGGCTCTTGAAATGTAGATTTACAGAGCAATGGGTTGCATTTTTTGTGGAAAGAGATGCAAACAAATAAAGAATTTCTATTGAGATTATAAATTGGGATGAAATACTGACACACATATAAATTAAGCAGATTAACTATAGACACGATACATTGCTGAAAACAACACTGGAGGAAAATGTGGAGGGCAGACAGGCACAGTCCTATCTGTGGGATAGTAATATCAAGAGATGTCAGTCAGAGTATACCATCGAGTCAAGAAACAAAGCATGTTGGAGGTCCATTGCAGCTAACCTTTGACACAGGGACAGTCCTATCTGTGGGATAGCAATATCAAGAGATGTCAGTCAGAGTTTACCATCGAGTCAAGAAACAAAGCATGTTGGAGGTCCATTGCAGCTAACCTTTGACACAGGGACAGTCCTATCTGTGGGATAGCAATATCAAGAGATGTCAGTCAGAGTATACCATCGAGTCAAGAAACAAAGCATGTTGGAGGTCCATTGCAGCTAACCTTTGACACAGGGACAGTCCTATCTGTGGGATAGCAATATCAAGAGATGTCAGTCAGAGTATACCATCGAGTCAAGAAACAAAGCATGTTGGAGGTCCATTGCAGCTAACCTTTGACACAGGGACAGTCCTATCTGTGGGATAGCAATATCAAGAGATGTCAGTCAGAGTATACCATCGAGTCAAGAAACAAAGCATGTTGGAGGTCCATTGCAGCTAACCTTTGACACAGGGACAGCACTTGACATCATCATCTTTAGATCTAGTGCTATTGCGCAATTAATGAATTATAATGTAAGCGTGTTTATAGGCTTTTATATATAATGTAAGCGTGTTTAAAGGCTTTTTATATAATGTAAGCGTGTTTATAGGCGTTTTATATATAATGTAAGCGTGTTTAAAGGCTTTTTATATAATGTAAGCGTGTTTATAGGCGTTTTATATATAATGTAAGCATGTTTAAAGGCTTTTTATATGTCTCTTAAGTGCTGTCAAAGAGACATTAACACCTGGGAGAACCTGGCTCAAAAATAGCTCAACATGGAAGAGCACGGTCACAGACGGCGTTGAACTCAACGAGGGTCTCCATATCCAGGCAGCCAAGGATAGATGTGCAATCAGAAAATCAAAAGCAGAGAAAATAGCAGAGACAACTGCTGACTACAATTGCCAGTTGTGTTACAGACACCGCCAGGCTCGAATTGGCTTTTTCAGTCATGAGTGCACACATATACTCAAGGTTGCATTATGACATGCGATGATGTTGGTGGTCCTCATCGACGATAATGGATGAATTATTGTTATATGCACTGACAAGTGAAAGAAGACAATGTTTCGATCACAGTGGTGGCCGCACACAGAACCCGCTGTTATAGTGGGACACACCTGTACACATTTCTAACCTGATACTAACAAATCTCCACCTCACACTTCATATTAGCTGGCCAGATTGTATAACAAACACACTTACAAAGAGAGCCAGACAACAAAACAATACAGTTGAAGCCTGAAAAAAAAGCAAGTTGAGATGGATATGACTAAAGTTATAGTTGGGAACCATGCCCCAGGTAAGGCTCTATTCCTCCCCCAAATGGTGGCCGGGAAACAAACTGCTACCATACAGCCTGGCAAAGTGTTAGGTATCAAAAATGGAAGGCAAATCTTGTCCCAAAATGCTGTGCTGAAATCAGATTATTGGGCCAAAAAGCAAAGATATAGCAGTACAACTCTAAACTACGACACTTACGAAAAAAATGTTCAGAAGATGAAGAAGAATCCTGATTAGATGAGCGGCAGACTTTAAAATGACTAGAAACTCTGACCAGGTCACAGAGTTGAACATAAGGTGTTCCAAGGTAAAGTCCTAGACATAGAAGTTGCTACAAGAGGTATGGCGGCTAGTTTTGTGATCGGAATACTGTAACAGTTGAATTAGGCCTGAAAAGACAGCCAGGAATAAGAGCGGTGAAAGAATCTGAGGAAACTGCCTAAATAGCTTGATGCTAGCTGTGGAACAAGTGTAAGAGGCAATGGGATCTGGCACAGTAAGTTACAAAAAGAACTCAATTTTTTGTTTCATTATCACCTAAAATTTGGCAGCATTAACAATACTGCTATCGAATAAATATTTGGGATCAAGACGAGGAGCAGCGCATGAGCTACGGCGGTCAGCAACCCATAGCTGACTGCTAGCGTCAGGGCCAGCGAACCAGAGCTGCCAAGACCCTTCTACACCTCCACGCGGTGATCCTGGATAACAGGCTGCAGCAGGGCAGACTGGCTAAGGAAAAGGGATCGAACAGGGAATGCTAACCTGGTACTCAAAAAATGCTTGCTGAAGTCGGATGTGTTGGTCCAAAAAGTGCAAATATCGCAGTCAAGCTGTAAACTACGACACAACGCATTCTGTTCTCTGGACTACATTCTGCTACTTAAGCCCTTTCAGGGTTTGGTAGAGGGAGATTGAGAACGAACGAAGAAGAAGAAATATTTTTAGCTTGAATTGCTACTCTGTGGGCGAAAGAAAGAAGACAACATAAGATGAAACTTTAGAATGATAAACCTAGTGTATCCATCTTGCTTGGTGCACTAAAAAACTGGCTTGACGTAGTCACTTCTCTAGGACAATGTGGTATATAGGTCCTCTTCTCTCTCTCTTATGGCTTATAGTTTCTAGTATAGTTGCCTGTACACGTCCAACCCTCCCTGCTGTTGTTTAATGTCCATGACGAGTATGTTTACTCTTTTGTGTACCCTGAAAAAGACGTTAAGCTTTACCATGTGCTGGGTTTCCAGATGAGCAGAATAAAAAAAAATATGCTTCCCTAAGGAAGGCACTGTTGACTGCGTATAAACATCCGGGTTAATACTATGGAAACGGCTGAGCATGCGTATTTTAATGTAAATAGACATCATTTCCTTCTTGTCCACTTTTCAAATGGGAGAGTTCCTTGTGGATAATTATAATAAATTTTGAAATGATTTATTATCTTTTTCACTCAATTTGAAGAGGATTGTTCCATTTTTGAGGGGGATGAAGTAAAGTTGTTGCAATGGATTTTTCTGGGGTAGATCTTTTTAGTTTGTTTATGTAGATATAATAAATATGTTTGTAGTGGAAATTAACAGAAAAGTTGATCTTTTTAAGAGCACTATCAATGCTTTCTGGCAATTTCATGGATTTACTAGACAAGTGGCGCAACCAAAAATAGGTAAGTTTGTGTTGTTTTTCAACATTTTCATCTCCTTTTATTTCAGAAACTAACACACACACACAACAACAAAAACCAAGAAGTTCTTTATTAATTTATGTCTCTTCACACAAACAAACCATATCTATAGACCAATAAAAAAAAAAAAATTGCGGTCTTGGATGAAATTTGTGTCAATTTTTAATGGAGGGTGACCAAGGTTAAGTGGCAGGTTGCAGTAGCTTTCCTCCCATTCCTAATATGCTGATGAAGGTGGACTGGGGTCCTCTAGCATGTTGTGCTATGCTCAACTCCATCTGCATGACGCTCACTACTACATAAATCACATTGATTCAAGTCTCATTGGCTGCCAAAGATGGATGAGTTGGACTGAAAGATGCAAATATCGCAGTCAAGCTGTAAACTAGGTACACAGCGCATTCTGTTCTTCGGACTACATCCTGCTACTTGTAAAGCCCTGTTCAGGGCTTGGTAGTGGGAAATTGAGAATGAACGCAGAAGAAGAAAAGGTCTCATTAGCCAGACTATCTTGAAAACAGCCTGTACCAGGTAACCTTACTTGGAAGAGAGATGTGGTCTTGGTCAGTATACTGTACCTGACCCTGACAATCCGCTCGACCCTCCTTAATAGCCTATTATGACATACCTGACAGGTTGTAGTGTTACTATTCTTTTCCTCCCGTTCAGGGGCCAGTAACACACAAGTGACCAAGAAACTAAAGGACCATCATTTATGGGTAAGAGAACTACTTCTGGACATCAGATTACAACCAGTTACAGTACTCTAAGTAAAGTTTCCTGTCACAAAAAACTGACCTTTGTTCATGTAGCGTGGACTGGATTTCTGCTATTCTGACATGAGAGCGAGCCTTCTTCAACTGCACAGATATGTTATTACACTGCTCACTTCCAGATACCATTGATTCTTCCCACAGCTTGGCAGCCTTGTAAGAAACGAGAGAGGAAAATATTTCACTTATTTCATTTGACATTCATTCTTAATCATCTTCTTTGCTTGCTTTTAGGGTATTCTTTTGAGCATAAGATATGTTGGGCTGTATTTTACAGAATGGCTTCAATATCTGCACCTTTTGGTCTGTTACAACCAATTTCATGAAGTGTTTATTTTAGGGTTAAGCCTCAATTCATCAAACCTGGAGCAGATCTACTGTCCTGGTCATTCTAGGGTTCAAGATAATGAAAGAGCTGACATCCTGACTTCACAGGCACAAACTATGGGTACACTAGATATGGATAGGGGTGACATAAGTCTATCAAGGACCCTCTGTTAGATGATGACACAGCAATAGGTGAATCAACAATCAATAGACTGCAGATCTTTGATATCAAACAAGTTTTGAGAGCGGACTGGGGCGCAGGAGAGGACGGAACAGAAGTGTGTACAATCAACACGCTGCAGGAACCATCGGCATCCACACCCTTCACCATTTGCTTGGAGAGACTGAGCACCTATTGGTATGCCAGTAGTGCAGTGAAGACGATTCTTAGGAACAGAACAGAACTTCAACTATTGATGTACAGAAATGAGGGCAGTAACAACAGGTTCCAAGTATTTTTTCCACATTTTGGTAGTCCATCCTAATGAAGGCAGATATAACAATCTGGGCAGGAGAAAAAGAGAGCATGTTATGGAGAATAGAAAAGTAAGAGAGGAAATGTTATGGAAATGACAGAAAGTAAGGGGGGAGGAGATAGCGTTTTGGATACTTACTGTGAACAAGATAAAATAAATTTGGGATATATAGTCTACAGAAAGAGGGAGAGGGATAGAGAGAGAGAGAGAGAGAGAGAGAGAGAGAGAAAGAGAGAGAGAGAAAGAGAAAGAAAAAGAGAGAACATGGATTTTCAGATATCATTTGGAATGGAGATAGAAAATGAAGAGGAAGGAGGAGCGTAAATTAAATGGTGGTGGTATGTGTGTGCAGTGGTGGTATGTGTGTGCAGTGGTGGTATGTGTGTGCAATGGTGGTATGTGTGTGCAGTGGTGGTATGTGTGTGCAGTGGTGGTCTGTGTGTGCAGTGGTGGTATGTGTGTGCAGTGGTGGTATGTGTGTGCAGTGGTGGTATGTGTGTGCAGTGGTGGTATGTGTGTGCAGTGGTGGTATGTGTGTGCAGTGGTGGTATGTGTGTGCAGTGGTGGTATGTGTGTGCAATGGTGGTATGTGTGTGCAGTGGTGGTATGTGTGTGCAGTGGTGGTATGTGTGTGCAGTGGTGGTCTGTGTGTGCAGTGGTGGTATGTGTGTGCAGTGGTGGTATGTGTGTGCAGTGGTGGTATGTGTGTGCAGTGGTGGTATGTGTGTGCAGTGGTGCATGTACATGTGTAGTATACAAGGATAGAGGAGTGTCAAGAAATAATTGGTAGACATGTATAGGCCTGATCAATTAATTCTAATTTTAATGATAAAATATTCATATGTTAGCAAAATATAAGTGATTATCATCGGATTTCTTGTCATGGCAGGACAAAGTATTTTCAACCTTAATTTAGTCACTGCTTAAGACATGTTTGGAAAATTATAGCCATAATACAGAAATAAAGATGAGGAAGACTAACGTCTGGTCAGGCAAAATATACTGACCAGACATGTTAGTCAGGGTCAGGCAAAACATACTGGCCAAGACCCTCACCTCGGCTTCCTAGTAGCCCTCCCTGGAAACGGGCTGTTTTCGTGGAAGCATGGCTAACGAGGTGAAGGATCGACGTGATTCCCGTAGTAGTGAGCAATATGCAGATGAAGCCAAGCATGGCACAACTGCCTGGAGGACAACGGTAAACGTTCCATCAGTACGCTCAGGATGTGAGTAAAGCTACTGCAACCCATCACTTAGCGTCCTATTCAGGGCGCACAAGAGTTACCTACTCATTGTGGGTATTCACAAACAATAACAACAGAAATAAAACTTAAATCATCATCATCATTTCCTTTGCAGAATGTTTCTCTCACAACAGCTGATCTTTAAGACTCTCGATATCTAGCCAGAACTCCGTCTCTGTCGTCGTCATCTTCAGGACCTTGTGATGTCTTGTGTCCATCTTCTCATCGGTCTGCTTCTGCTCTGCTTTCCAGGCACCAAACTTTCCAGTATGGTTCTCTCCAGGCCATTATGACGTTTGATGTGGCCAAAATAGTTTAGCTTTCTGGACAAGATATTGATTACTAACCAATTTTCCTCGATATCCAGTTCTTGTAGGATATCTGCATTTTCCCTTTTTGCTATCTGTGGTATTTTGAACATCATTCTGTGGCATTTTAGTTCAAAAGATTCAATCTGTTTCTTTAAGTGTTTCTGTGGTGGTCCACGTTTCACATCCTTACATTGCCACCGGGAAGATGCATGTTCGCAGGATTTTTATGTTTGCCATTTCATTAGAGTTCTACCTTACTTTTTAAATTTTATTTAATCTTTGCATTGCTATATCCATTCTCCGTCTGACTTCCTTCAGGCAATCTTCATTGTTGCTTATTATTAAGCCGAGGTACTCAAAACTTGTGACTTTCTCAATTTCCTGTTGATCTAGAATAACTTTAGGTTTGGTCTTTGTCTTATCTGTGCTTATTATTTTGGTTTTACTTATATTCAGGTATAGATGTTGGTCTTCACTGTTGTTTTACCAACAGGATCATTCGTTCCAGTCCCACAGCGCTCTTTGAGAGAACAACTGGGTCATTTGCGTATCTGAGCTCTGGTATCTCGTTCTCACCGATTCTTAATGTCTCAAACTTGTTATACTTTAAATCATTTTTGACGTTCCCTATTATAGATTCAGCGTATATATTGAATAGATAAGGGGAGAGTATGCATTCCTGTCTTACACCCTTTTGAACTTCAAACAAGTCTGACATTCCACTGGCTATTCTGATTGAAGCTTGTTGTTCCTGGTATAGTGATTCGATCAATTGAATCAACTGCATTGGAAACCTCATGTCTCTCATTATGTTACACAACGCTTGGTGTTGTACACAGTAGAACGCTTGGTGTTGTACACAGTAGAACGCTTGGTGTTGTACACAGTAGAACGCTTGGTGTTGTACACAGAACGCTTGGTGTTGTACACAGTAGAACGCTTGGTGTTGTACACAGTAGAACGCTTGGTGTTGTACACAGTAGAACGCTTTCGTGTAATCTATAAAGCAAGTGTGTATGTCACATAGTATTCTCTGCATTATTCTATAATACATCTTATGTTAAATACGTGATCCCTCGTGCCCCTTTAATACATCTTATGTTAAAGATATGATCCCTCGTGCCCCTTTAATACATCTTATGTTAAAGATATGATCCCTCGTGCCCCTATAATACATCTTATGTTAAAGATATGATCCCTCGTGCCCCTTTAATACATCTTATGTTAAAGATATGATCCCTTGTGCCCCTATAATACATCTTATGTTTAAGATATGATTCCTCGTGCCCCTACCTTTTCTAAAACTTAAATAAAAACTTGAATAACATTTTTTAATCAATTAATTTTTTTTTATTAACAAAAACTAAAGATTTTTTTGGAAAATAAAAGTACCAATATCTTTAAATTTAAATCAACATTACATGCTCAAGATATATTTAAAATTCACTATCCGACCCCTGTACTTGTTGAAGCTGTACATGCCTGTTCTAGAAAATGAAAACTGCAATCCAGATTTGTTAATGACACTAAACTGTAGCATGCTTGATTATGTAAGATTCAAAAGTTCTTGGCAAAATTATATGCTGTGGTCTCTGTGATCCTCCAGGGTGTTATCTGGGCTGGCAAGAAAAGACCTAGTGCAACCTTCCAAACATGTCAAAGATGAATAAAGAAGGTTGTGCATGGGGCTGAGCAGTGCATGAGGTGCAGCGGTCAGCAACCCAGAGCTGACTGCTAGTGTCAGGGTCAGCGAACCATAGCTGACTGCTAGTGTCAGGGTCAGCGACCCAGAGCTGACTGCTAGTGTCAGGGTCAGCGAACCATAGCTGACTGCTAGTGTCAGGGTCAGTGACCCAGAGCTGACTGCTAGTGTCCGCAAACCATAGCTGACTGCTAGTGTCAGGGTCAGCGAACCATAGCTGACTGCTAGTGTCAGGGTCAGCAACCCAGAGCTGACTGCTAGTGTCAGTGACCCATAGCTGACTGTTATTGTCAGTAAACCAGAGCTGTCAAGACTCTTCTATACCTCCATGCGGTGATGTTGGGTAACAGGCTGCAACAGAGCAGACTGGCTAAGGAGAAGGGATCAAAGAGGGAAGGCTAACCCAGTACTAAAAAATGTCTGCTGAAGTCGGATGTGTCTGACCGAAAGGTGCAAATATTGCAGTCAAGCTTTAAACTGCGACACAACAAATTCTGTTCTCCTGACAACATCCTGTTTTTGCAAAGCCCTTTTCAGGGCTTGGTAGCGGGAGATTGAGAACGAATGACGAAGAAGAACTGAAACCAGTACAAACTTTGTCCTTCATTTCTCAAAATAACATATCAGAAAGTTATTTCACTTTACAAAAAACATATATGGCAAATTAAAAGAGATTGGTAACAAATAGGAAATAAATATTTGATGCAAATGTCTCTATTTTAAATATCTCTAAACATTTAAGCAATCACAAAAAAATGTCGTAAGCATTCCCCATGAATATTTTATCCCTTAGGTCTCAGCTAATGAGTACAATGTCCATTTTGTCTACAATTTCCACAAGATTGGAGGCAATTTCAGAGTTCAGCAACCAATTTTTGTGTGCCTTCTTTAAGAAGGCAAGAATGAAAAATTCTACTTCACACACGTGGTGCTTGGAAATGGTAACAATTGCACAATCGTTGCAAAAATTTAAACTAATAACATGCACACTTTGTATTTATTAAATAGCAAATAAACACTTGTTAAAGACTATTTTAGAGTATCTTTGCACAGTGACTGATCACTTTATTCTAAATGTTTCTTTTTCTATATTTTTACGGGAAAATTTTAATGTGTATTCTGAAGCATCATTACCAAAAGAAAAACAACTCTTACCCAATTTTGGGCAATTTACTCAGGTTTGGGAAGCACTGAATTAAATTAAGGAAGTCACAATATATAGCTCACCTGTTTTTCCACTATATCTGCCTGCCACCCTAAGACATGCCCAATAAGCTTCTCATTATAATAGTTACTGAGTGACGCTGTCAGCTTGGCAGTCTCTTCTCTTTTTATGGCTGCAGCTGACAGGGCTTGTGAGATAATCGTTGCATTCTGAGAGCTTGAATCACTAGGAGTTGGGCTGCCGCTGAAATAACAACAATATTAGTTTACTGATACAAAAACAGAAGAATTACTATCCATTCAGATACAACAAAAATACAATTTAAAAATTATTCTTTCCTTGTTTTGGACAGTTTCAATGAGGTACATTTAAAAAAAGAACCAAAAGATTAGTAGAGGGTCTGCACCAATGACTATCACCTGTGTTGATTCCCCAGAAGCAAAGATAAGGCCACTTCAGAACACCATTACAAGAATGCACAAAGGATTTGGTAATGGCGTCTTGTAAATAGCCAGCTGCAATGCTGGTCCCACCCTTCATAAAAGAAGCCACACACACACACAAATTTAAAGAAGAACCACTCCTAAGTTTACAGAAGTAATCAGCTTAACGCAAGTTGGTAACAATTATTTGAAAATAAAAAACTACCAAGAAACTGTGATTAAAAAACTTTCATCCTAAATAGCATTGTCAAGTTGGTATTAAACTATCCTCCAAATTAAATATAACTATAGCAAACATAAATGTTGAACCCTTTTTTGTAGATGATGTGCTTACAAAAATTCAAACATTTCTAGTCAGCATAGGGTAAAGGTGAAGTTGCTAGTAATGACCAAATGGTAATAAAAACATAAGAGTTATGTTAGGAGACATGAGATTTGAATGGTTAATCTTGAAATGCATTGGTGCAGCTGCAAAGAGTAAGATGTTATGACATATTCATTTAGGCTACAGTTTTTATGATATTCTTTTTATTTTTATGAAACAAAACAGAATTAATATTCATTCCACAACATTCACATAAACAGGATTCACATTTATGAGCCTGTGAAGAAATTATTGTTTAGAATACATTAACTGATTAGCTACTGAATTGAAAAACAGGCTGTAGCAGAATTAAATTTAGGTCCCATTTTCCCATTTGCAGGTAATTTACAAATTTAGCTGCAGTTTTCTTAATTATTAACATATTTTTATGAATGATATACCATTTTGTAGGTAAATGAATGTTCTCTTAGATAGATCTAAAACAATTGTGTGCTATTTTTTAGTAGGAAATTTGTAAATGGTAAATTATTATTTACAACAGAAAAGCATTACAAAATTATAAAAAAAATGCCAACTCACCTTGAGTTTTTGAATGTCCGAAACATTTAATGTCTTTTTCTTGGTGGTTATCATAAAGTATATCCAACAATAAGAAAAACAAATCCAAGAACACAGAAATTGGATAATATTTACACTTCTAATAGCTAATGTAACCACATGTAGGCCAGATTTTTTGAAAAATAAAAATGAAAAAAAAAAATTATAGCTTTGGAAAAATTAACATTAAAAACAAAATATATATCTCCAATTTATTTACAGTGCATCAATGTCTTTAGTGAGCACCATCTGCAGGATCATGTGTATGGTACACTCTAAAACAGTTCTTCGGATGGAGATGTGGCTTTTCTGGGCAACCAGTGCAATAAAAATTTGTGCGGGCTCTCTTTGCAGGATTTGAGCATACAATGCAGTTCCTGTCTTTGTCTGAGTGATCCACAAGATGCTTAGTACCCTCATATCTTTTAATTTTGTTTCCTTCTTTGAATTTTCTCCCAACTTTATTGCTGTTTGTGGTTACTACCTCTTGCAGGATGATGGATGCAGCCTTCTCAGTCAGCTGATGGATCAAATTTTCTTTGAAGACTTTCAAGGGCATAGGCTTCTCATCAGCATGACAGAGCATGTATAATATATGAGCATTTACCTGTGAAACCTCAATTATCCAATAAAATATTTTTTTCCACCATTTTCTTGTTTTTCTTTGGAAGCTGCCATAGTATGATACCATCTGGTCGCTATGGTCACATCCATTCATACACATGTTGTATCGCTGCACTACTTTGGGTTTTTCAACTGTGTTGCCTCATCTAGTTATAACCTGCTCCATCTGAACTGTAGTCTTGGTGGAGACAACAATACATGACTTTTTGGCTTTCTTATCTCGCCAAGCAACACATATCTGGGATCCATCATTATTTCTGTACCACCTAGCTTCTCGGAGCTGTAGAGAAATGGTCTTCAACTGAAGCGGAAAATTTTTCCTGTTGATGAGTGTGCCAGTATAATCAATACCCCTACTCAACAGTTATGTATTCACAGTGTTTACAGTGTAGTACCTATCCGCAAATACATGGTGGCCTTTTCCAATTCGTTGCAGCAGGTAATCAAACACCTTCACAGCCTGACTTGTACGGTCATTGGCAAGGAGATATGATGTGCTTTTTCCGAAGTATGTCAATACAGAGTAGACATACCCTGTAGTAGAATCACACAAGCCAAAAGTCTTGATGTGATTCTTGCTTGGCTTAGAGGCATTGTACTGCTTGTGCTTCCAGCGTCCGTTATAGCCTATTACCATTTCATCAATGGCCAGATCCTGAAATGGATAAAATGCATCCTGGAACTTTGCTATTAATGAATTCAAGAATGGCTCTATTTTGTTCTTGCCTACAGATTCAGCATCTCCAACATGCATCATGGTGTGGTAAATGATTTCAAATCTCAATCTGGGAAACATCTGACTGTACCATGGGTTGTAGTTGTGCGGTTTGTGTGCCCAATGCTTTTTTACCTAAACCTATTGCGATAATCACGGCCAAAAATTTTAACAGCTCATATTCAGTGATAGGCTTCCAACTTGCAAGTGTAGACTTTTGTAAAGAAACTTGTTTGGATTTCTTCAATTCTGCATATTCATTGATCATTGATACCAATGAATCTAACCCATCTGGTGTTATCAAGGCAAACCAACAATCTAGTTCAGAGGAAGATGCATCTAGTTTTGCATGCATACCTGGTTCACGAGTTGGAACAAAGGGAATACTGCCTGTTGTTTCACCTTCAGTTACTTGGTGCCACTGTTCTCTTTCTTGAGCTCCATTTTTTACTGAACTATTTGTAAATCTAGCAGCCGTCTTAGCGTTTTTAGGGACTTTTGATGGTTCAGGACGTGCACCATCTTCGCTATCACTACTTGCGCTGTCAGTACTATTTTTTTCGCATTCAACAAAATCAATTGAATGATTATTGTCGACATCTGTTTCACTTACCTCGTCTTCACTAGATGTATTATTTATCTGTTGAAACAAGTTTCTAGCCTGTTCAATAGTTAAACGAGCTGTACAAGTGCTTTTGGTGACCTTATCGCTTGTTGCCATGGTAAACAATTTTTTACAGTTCGGTAACTAGCTTGAAAATATGATAATTATGACAAGAATACAATTTTTAACATCCGATTTGCTCCACATGTGGTTCAAGAAATCAACATCCTTTCGGTAAATTAAAATCTCGTACCGAAACGGAAAGTAAAACTATAAATTTATAACTTGTTTTACTATGAAACAAACATTGGCGCTCACAGCGGCTTATGGCCGCGGATGAATAAGTGTTCTGGCGCTGGGAGCGGCTTATAGTAGGCAACCAGTTAAGTATCCAGTTTAGGCAACAAAATGGTATTTTTATTTATGATATTTCTACAAGATCAAATTGTTGACAAATTTTTTTGTATTCTTTGATTCCAAATTCTTGCAGGTTCTGTCTTAAGAAATCAACAACATGTCTAATCCAAACTTTGACACAGAAGAATTTAAAGCAGAAATACTCATGACAGCGTAAAACATTATTATTAATTTTTTTTCCAAGATGGGGTGGTGTGTGTTTCCATTCCAAATAAATAACATTCAAAGTTTCATACAAATGTTTTAATCATGAATATTGTATGTCATGGACAGCGGGTAAGATCCTTAGATTGCAATTTTAGTTCCATTTCTTTAATATAAATTTATTTTATTTTGAACAACATCATTTGCAACACTTGCTTCTTTCAAGTGAAAAAACAAATTTAACCAGAACGGCAATGGAATAAAATTACAACATGATGAAGATAGTCAGTCCCATGCCCAACCATTGTTTGCCGTCGCTTATGACATGTAAGGCAGATTACAGTGTTACCATTCCTTGTTCCCCTTTTGGGTACTGGTAATACATGGTAAAACAAAAGAAAAATGTTGATTGTTATCTCACCATGAGCTTCTGGAGCTTGTGGCTGACACTGGGCTGGTTCTTCCACCTGATCCCTCCTCTTCCTGATGACCTGGCACCACTATAGTAGATACTGATCCCTGGACCTGGCCTCCGGCTGGGCATGACTGGTATTGTGCTACTCCTGGGGACCCTGACACTTGACCTGCAGGATTGAAGAGATTATGGGATCTTGTTATTTGATGAGATGACATATCTTCTTTGTTTGTTCTCAATATCCCGCTATCATACCCAGAAAAGGGCTTTGCAACTAGCAGGATGTTTTCAGGAGAATGGAATGAGTTATGTCGTAGTTAACAGCTTGAATGCAATATTTGCACCTTTCGGTCTGACATCTTACTTCAGCAGGAATTTTTGAGTACCGAGTCAGCCTTCCCTCTTCGATTCCTTCTCCTTAGCCTGTCTGCTTTGTTGCAGTCTGTTTTTCAGGATCACCGCGTGGAGGTGTAGAAGGGTCTTGGCAGCTCTGGTTCACTGGCCCTGATGTAAGCAGTCAGCTATGGGCCGCTGACCGCTGCAGCTCATGCATTGCTCAGTATCTTAATAAGATGACATATAAGGAGATAATGGATGCCATAGAAGAAATGATTCACAATACCAAACAAAGAAACATATCTATAAACTTCTATTCCCTCTCTTCTATTTTGATTATTACAAGTCTGGAGCAGGTCAACCAGTTGAAATACCTTGAAGTTGTAATAGATTGGAAGAGAACATTCAAGAAGAGTTGGCTGCCTGAATAGCAGCAACTGAAAGACTTTTTCTTGCCATAAACTAAGGGTTCCTCAGCAAAAAATGAATTGACAAGAAAACAAAGATGGCTGTATATCGCTTCACCTATGTTTTTCGGTACACCCTTTTAGTTATACAAGGCATTTTGTTTCCTTTTGAGACTATAAGAATGTACATTTTTTATTTTGGCGTTTCTTTGGTGAATTTGTGTATTTTGTTTTGTTAATTTCTTGGTGTTTTATGAAAAGTTTGACGCGTTCATCACTTTTATCACCTTTATTTCTAGTAGCGAAATTGAAGTGATCAAGTTGGTCAACATTCATTGTCAATTTGTCTTTGAAAATGATCATTGTTCATGTGCCATCTTCAATGTTTACTTCAAGTGGTTTGTGATTTTCAATGTGTCTGCCAGTTCAAATGAGATTTGAAATTGCTTTTCTTGTTGTCAGTGCAAGTAAATATGAACACAAAATAAAAACCCCATATTTTTCAGTACAAGCTTTTGAATGACCTGCCCAAAATATGATAGATTAACAGGTCGCAATAGTAGAGGTCTGTACACAAAATTTCAGCTCTGTAGGTTATGGGGAAGTTGGTTAAAATAGGAGAATTAGAAGTACATGCACTACCGAAGACAGATGTGTCGGATCGAAAGATGCAACGCAGCCAAGCTGTAAACTAGCGACACAACGCATTCTGTTCTCCGGACTACATCCTGCTACTTGCAAAGTCCTGTTCAGGGCTTTGTAAGCGGAGATTGAGAATGAACGCAAAAGAAGAAGAAGTATACGCAAACAAACAACGGTCATGTCAAGTTTAATAAAAGTTTGTAAAAAAAAGTCATCATTTTCATCCCAGTCATCTAATTATCTACCAATGAAATAACCCCAGACGCTGACCACATTACCCTCTCCTATATCAACAAAATATTTATACATTGAATCCCTGGACACTCAAACACAGCTGGCAAAAACAAGGCGAACAGACTAGCAAAGAAGGGATTAGAACATGAATAGCTACATAAAGAAACAATTCTACAAACAGCTCATAAGAACAGCAAACATGATGAGAGAGGCCTACAGATTTATGGCAAGCCCCAATCCGAATGACAAAATGAATCAACTAACAAAGAGGGATCAGAGCACCATTTTCCACCTAGGAACCTAACACATTCCATCTTACATGCACCGGACCGGAGGTAAAATAAAAACTTAACCAGCACACTGTGTGGTGTCAGAGCAAGAAGCTTCCTTTAACTGCTCAGTCTCATATATCTCCTCGAGGTACTCACTCAATGGAAGAAAATGATGCCAATGGTAGTTTATAAGAACATTGAAAGTTTCGACCCATTTACGATTGGGGGGTACGAGATTCCAGAGTTACGATACGCAGATGACACAGTGATACTATCAAGAAGTTCGGAAGGGCTAGAGCAGCTACTTTCAGCCGTTAATAGACATAGTAACGATCAAAATTTGTTCATAAACATAAACAAAACAAAGATAATGACCTCCGATAAAACACAACGTCAGCATAAATTTACAGTGGGTGGTGAGGAAATAGATCAGGTTACACATTTTGAATATCTGGGCTCCAGAATCGACAAAAATGGTGACTGCTCGAAAGAAATCAGAAGAAGACTAGCTATGGCCAAAACTTCTAGACAAAGAATCGAATCCTTCGAGTCAAAATGTTACAGAAAGATCCTCAGAATACCCCGGACAGAGAAAAGAACAAATGTAGACATTTGGCAAGAGTTGAGCATAGAGGAGAACTGGTTTATCAATTCCATTTTGGCTAGAAAATGCAAATACTTTGGTCACATCAAGAGACACAACGGTCTTGAGAGGACGGTGATGGAAGGTATAGTGCCAGGCAAAAGAGGAAAGGGTAGACCAAGAAGACGATGGCACCAAGATATCCAGGAGTGCCTGAATATGACAGTGGCGGAAGCTGGTGTTTTGGCAAGGGAACGAGTTTCTTTCAGACAGACTGTGATGGGAGCGACGTTCTACAAAGGACATGCTACATGATGTATAGTAGCTTATTTTCAGTCAAAATAATAAGACAAACTTACGCGTATTTGCTGTATTTTGTTGAGCTTTAATATGCATACTCAACACCTTTTGTAACTCTTGAAGAGTTTGTATTGCTGGAAACAGACAAAAACAAATAAACAATTAAGTTAACATAGCAATGTAAAATGTGTGAACTAATATTGATATCCAATGCTTAGAAGAAAAGGTTTACATTTCTGAAGTGGATCTGTTCTGTAATTGTTATAAATATTTTATACAGAGATTTTGGTGCAAGAACAAACTTATCTGTAGTTTAAATAAAGGTAAAGGCAGTCCCATAGCAGACACTGCTGTTGGGGATGAAGTGTTAAGTGACTTTATTGTACAATGACAAAGCTTCGTCATGAGGTGCCTGTGCACTTCCTCGCTCTCTTTTTTTACCCTAAGAGTATGCCAGATACCCATTTACAGCTTGGTCGACTATAGTGTGTTGGTAATGGAAGTCCTGCCGAGGACGCATGTGTCAGACCGAAAGGTGCAAATATTGCAACCAAGCTGTAAACTAGCGACACAACGCATTTCGTTCTTTGTCCGGACAACATCTTGCTACTTGCAAAGCTCTATTCAGGATTTAGTGGTGGGAGATTAAGAACGAACGCAGAAGAAGAAGGTAATGGAAGTTGAACACTACCCCTTTCCAACCACCCACAAGAACAAGAGGGCATAACTACAAATTAAAGCTAAAGAGGTCCAGATTAGATATTAGAACATGTTTTTTAAGTCAGAGAGTGGTGAATGCTTGGAATGCATTGCCACAAGAGGTAGTGGAGGCAAGAACAATTAATGCATTATAAATTGGATGCGCATAGCTTTTAGAGCAAGGTAATGTAAATTTTTTGTTTTGTTTTGCATTTGCCTTATTTCTCTATTCCCCAAGGCGGGTGTGTGTTGCACTGTGGTTTTTATTTTGCGCCTGTCGGCCCAGTGCATCCGACTTCAGCATGCATTTTATGTAAGGGTCTGCTTCCTCCTGCATTTTCTAAGGGTTTGCTTCCCTGGGGTAACGGCCGGTGCTGTGATGGGGATCGAACCCAGCACCTTCGGATTGTGAGCCGTGCCACTTAACCACGCCGTCCCCTAGGTAATGTAAATGAAACTGGTTGTATACAGATTTGTTTACAGACTCTGCAGTCTTCTAAACCAGTATAAAGACGTTAAGTTTAAGTTAAGTGCTTTGACACGGCTTCCTGCACATGACCAACTGCAATGATAGTCCTACATTTTGTAAGCAGCAAATAAAAAAAAGGAACAAGAGGAAGAAGAATGACGTTAAACTACCCCTTACTTTATCACTGCTATCTTTGTTCCCTGTGATAGTGGGTGTTAACCGTTCTCATCTTCCTTTCCTTCTGTGCGTAACAAGCTGTCTTAATGCACTGGCTTCCCTCAGCATATTCTAGTCAGTCTCTTCCTTTCTTTCTGTGCGTAACAAGCTGTCTTAATGCACTGGCTTCCCTCAGCATATTCTAGTCAGTCTCTTCCTTTCTTTCTGTGCGTAACAAGCTGTCTTAATGCACTGGCTTCCCTCAGCATATTCTAGTCAGTCTCTTCCTTTCTTTCTGTGCGTAACAAGCTGTCTTAATGCACTGGCTTCCCTCAGCATATTCTAGTCAGTCTCTTCCTTTCTTTCTGTGCGTAACAAGCTGTCTTAATGCACTGGCTTCCCTCAGCATATTCTAGTCAGTCTCTTCCTTTCTTTCTGTGCGTAACAAGCTGTCTTAATGCACTGGCTTCCCTCAGCATATTCTAGTCAGTCTCTTCCTTTTTTTCTGTGCGTAACAAGCTGTCTTAATGCACTGGCTTCCCTCAGCATATTCTAGTCAGTCTCTTATTGTGAACAGACAAACATTAGAATGGGGCCAAAAATGCAGCAGTGTATGCTGACAGCAGTCAGTGGCTCATAGCAGTCTGTTTGCATCAGGGTCAGTTACCCATATTTGACAAAGATTCTATTCCGCCTCCAAATGGTGGCCCTGGAAGCGGACTGCAGCCATGCAGCCTAAGAGACTAAGGATTGAAGAGGGAAGGAAACTCCGAACAAAAATTACGCGCTTAAACTGGATGTGTCGGATTGAAAGGCCCAGATATCACAGTCTCTCACTGTAAACATTAGAACAAGTTCTTCAAGCCTGTCAACTCCATGAGAGGAGTAGATCAACAGCATGGTCCTCTCCAACTCAACTGAATGATGAATTGCAAAGTGACAAGAGAAACCTGAGAAGGACTACCAAGTTTATGAGGGAAATGGTTTTGAGAGCAAAGAATGAGAAAAAAGAGTCTCTTACAGTGGAAAAAAAAAATGTATAGGTAATCTCAAAAGCAGAAAATGCTGCCGTAGATAAGTGTTAAAGACCATTGTACGAGGTCTCAGAAATTATCTTGGGTTTGTTGATAAGTTCCCTTCCTTGCTGGCTCAGTTTTGAATAAAGTTCTTTTGTTATGACTGGGGACTAGATCCAGACACTTTGCAGTGAGAGGTAGGCATTCTAATCCACTCTTGATACTCTTACAGTAAAAAAATGTTATTTGATAGCAGACTCTGCTGTTGGGGATGAAGTGTTAGAAACATCATTGTACTAGGCCACAGCAATTTTATGAGGTCGTGTGGTCAGTTTCTTTTCTCGCTTCTTTTCCTTCCCTAACAGTAAGTCAGGCATCGAATGGAGCACATCTTATTCCATTATTGTCTGTCTGGTTCTTTCCAATAGTTCTACATTAGTGATCATATCATACCATTTCAATCACTCTATTCTGTCTGGTTTATTCCAATAGTTCCACATTAGTGATCTTATCATACCATTTCAATCACTCTATTCTGTCTGGTTTATTCCAATAGTTCCACATTAGTGATCTTATCATACCATTTCAATCACTCTATTCTGTGCAGATAACCAGTTATATGAGATTATGTACTTTTTTTTGTTTGTTTTTGTTCATTTCCATGTTTTAGAGTCATACAATAGCATTATAGTTGAAGATTTTATTTTTTCATTTCTTTTGATTTTCATATAGGATTGCATAGCCCTTCTTGGAAACAAGCTATTTTCATGGCAGCCTATGGCAAACAAGGTGAGGGATCAACATGATCTCCGTAGTAGTGACCGGCATGCAGATGAAGCCAAGCTTATCGCAGCCGCTTAGAGGATCCCTGTCCACCTTCATCAGCATGCTCGGAATGAGAGGAAAGCCACAACAACCTGCCACTTAACATCCTTTTTAGGGTGCACAAAAAAGTAATTCTTATCATTGTGGGCATTCAACTAACAACATCATATCAGGATTGCAACTCAGAAATAAAATATTAATAATTTTCAAAATAAGCAGAAAAATACAAAGAATAATGAACAGTAGTAAGATGAAAGCTCTCTTCCACATACTATGATCTGTCTAATGGGCTAAACATGACAATCTTTACTTTTATCATAGCTTCCTCCTTCATTGACGGTCTGTCTGTTGACAAGTGTTGGAATTGGATGGCCTATCTGAGATGAGGAATGATGACTTCCTCCAACTGAGTTGAAGGCGTTATTTGCTGGAGTTGTGGAGATGCTAATGGGCGTGCTTGTAGGAGGCAGCTGAGGGGTACTGGTGGCAGATGAAGGGAAAGATGATGGAGAAGGAAAAGGGGACATTTCCATGTCATCTACAGGCCCGTGACCAATATCTGGAAAGAAGATACAAGAAAATATATTAGGAATAATTATGTGATTTCTGGAAAAGTATTTGGCAACAACAAAAAATTTAACCCACAGATCTGATCATTTTGGGAGAACAGTCAAGCAATAGAACATGTTCTCCAAGTTTGTCAACCACACATGGGCAACAGAGTGACATCATGTCATCTCCAATCTAGATGATATGACAAACTGCATAATTACGAGAAAAGTATGAAACAAACTGCAAGTTTATGAGGGAAATGTATGCGATTCTTTCTTTAAGAGAAAACAAAGAAGAATTTCTGTACAAGTCTTTTTCTTTTTTTGCGTTCGCATTATTTCTCTATTCCCCAAGGCGTTACACTGTGGATTTTATTTTGCTTCTGTCGGCCCAGTGCATCCGAATTCAGCATGCATTTTATGTAAGGGTCTGCTTCCTCCTGCATTTACTAAGAGTTTTTTTTTTTTTTGCGTTCGCCTTATTTCTCTAATCCCCAAGGCGGGTGTGCGTTGCACTGTAGTTTTTATTTTGTGCCTGTCGGTCCAATGCATCCGACTTCAGCATGCATTTTATGTAAGGGTCTGCTTCCTCCTGCATTTTCTAAGGGTTTGCTTCCCCGGGGTAACGTCTGGTGCTGTGATGGGAATCGAACCCAGCACCTTCTGGTTGTGAGCCGTGTCACATAACCACTAGCCTATGCCCCTCCCCCAATCTTTATTTGCTGTTTGACTTCTGCCATAAAGCACTTTGTGGAGAATAAATGATATTCTTGGGAAAGCTGATTTTTTCCCACTCACTGTTCAACCATGAACTACTTCCTTCGGTTATATTGGAACAAGATTTTCCTTTGCTTCATTAGCTTTGGTTCATGTATACGCTCATGATTATTGAGGCGGCATCTTCAGCTGCTCATGAACTTCTTAGGAATCAGACTTCTCTTCTGCGGCATATTATATTTGAATTTAATTTTGGTGTGTTTGCACTCGGCATCGCAACCCAGCGATGTCAGGGTCGGCTAGCTCTTCTTCTGAGGGGTGAAAAGTGAAATAGGTAATCTGCTGATAAAGTGAACACACAAGTCAACCTCACCTCCAAGTGGTGCACACTGGGAAACTATGACAGTGAGGATGTAGGCAAACAAGGCAATGGCTTGCCTGAGGAGATGGGCTCCTCCAGGTCAGATGCAGATATTGGCCCGCACCGGCTTGGAGAGGAGATGGGCTCTGCCAAGAGACAACCGCCCAAGATTCACCCGTGAAGACACAATCACAATCAACTATACTGGCTCGGTCGCAGCCCAGGCACAGCAGCTGACAGAGAAGGGTGACGTAGGGTTGTGAGGATGTCTTTATGTGTGCCCCAACAACCTCACTGGTTATGGGATGACCTAACCTGACCTTACCTTGTATGATCAATCCCTCTGCAGCATATTGATAAGTAGGGTCAGCTTGACAATATAAGGAGCAACTATGAGGCTTGCTCATTTTTAATATAACAATTTTGGAAACAAAGTCACAACATCCACCACAAAGATGAGTATAAGCCCCCAAATAAAAAATACACTAAACAACAGAAAAGAAAGAGAAGTAATAAGCACTCTGGAATAAAGCGCTTACTTCAAAAAGACATGAGTTAGGGGATTCAGTCAACTAACCCCCACCATATATGTATGTGAAACATGGAAATAACAGCGACCATGCAACTTTTCTGTATCAAACTGTTTTACATTTCCCAACTGAAACAAATTGGACCGTGAGAAAAGACTGGTCAATGATAATAACTTTACTGATGTGTCTACTTGGCTGAACAAGTAGCTGTTTCGGCTCAGGGTTTGTGGTCAACATTTGTTTAGTGTTTCTTTGTTCTTCCATTAGCAGAGTTTATTTGTACATGGTCCTATGAATCACTATAGCAGAGAGGTAGGTTGCTCACCTCTCAAGACATGAACAGAGGCATGAAACAGTGGGTGTTCGAAATCTGCAAGTTTCAAGTGACACTTTATCTCAATGGAGGTGAGGGATCAAGATGCTGAACAGTACATGAGCTGTAGTGGTCTGCAACTCATAGCCGATTGCTACCGTAGGGGGCCAGCGATCCAGAGCTGCCAATACCCTTCTACATATCCACGTAGTGATCCTGAATAACAGGCTGCAACGGAGCTAAGGAAAAGTAATCGAAGAGAGAAAGCTAATCCAGTACTCAAAAATGTCTGCTGAAGTCGGATGTGTCGGACCGAAAGCTGTAAATATCGCAGTCAAGCTGTAAACTATGACACAATGCATTCCGTTCTCCGGACAACATCCTGCTACTTCCAAAGTCCTTTTCAGGGCTTGGTTGCAGGAGATTAAGAATGAACGAAGAAGAATATAGGTGAGATCAAGTGCCCAGTACTACTGGAGATGGATGTTAAACTCTGAGGTCCCGTGTATTTGCTGTGCACGTAAAGGATCCGCTGGCAGTTGAAAATCTAATAGAGCAGACTGTTAGCTGTTGCCCTGGCAAGTTTTAACAAATAATGAAATTCCTATCCAGTATGCCACTTGCCTTCCCCCAGGTCTAGTCAGCCGCTGGAAGCAAAACTGCGAAAAGAACCTACCTGGGGTATTCTTTGGCTACCTGGCAGGATGTATGCGCATGCCTGTTTGAATACCAGGATCCCAAGTACTTAAAGCATTGTCTCACTGGAGATGCTCTTGTATAGTAGTTTCTCTGTAGAATATATCTCGAGCATTCTTTAGCCTATTCCTTAGGAACATTGATTGGCAATGTCATTTTTAATCCTGTTTGTCTCATCTAATCTATCAAGTCTAAGTAGCGCAGTGGTAGAGCTCTTGCTTCTCACGACCAAAGTGTTAGGTTCAATCCTGCTATTGACAAACCCGTCGGCCCTGTTGTAAATTGGTATTGGTACCTTGGTTACTGTTAGAGAAGGAAAGGTAGTGAGGAAGGGAGCTAGCCACCCCAACTAATAGAAAACTGAGACCTATTACAATGAAGTTTCTAACTCCTCATCCATGACAGCAGTGTCTATTTGGGACCACCTGTAACTTTACAAAACCATCAGGGTAGAGGAAACTAATGTCTGGTCAGGCAAAACATACTGATCAGACTATGTTAGTCAGGTCAGGTGAACATGCTGACCAAGACCCCTACCTCAATTCCATGCAGTTCTCCCTGGAAACAGGCTGTTTCATGATAGTCTGGCTAACGAGGTGGGGATCGACATGATCCCCAAAGTAGTGAGCTACACTCAGATGAAGCCAATCATAGCACAACAGCCTGGAGGACCCGTCCACTTTCATTAGCACGCTTCGGATGAAACGTGAAACTGACGGACAAATGTGACTGGTAATATAAGAAGAAATGGAGTCAAAAGGTAAGCTTCATATTTTTTCACTCACAACATATCCCATATTATGGCTATTTATTGACTCGTGCTGGTATATACATAAGAAGACACCTACGTAACATATACAAGGGCATCAGTACTGAGGTCACAAATGGCAATTCATTTTTTAATTTAAGGAGATACGAACCTGAAAACCATTTATTATTGCACTTAAATTGTTCCTTATTTCTCAACATATTTCCACCAACACTGATAGACTTATTCCATCGTTTTATCAGTGCAACAAGGACAGGCCTATTCAGTTAATTTTGTGTTTGTCAGTCAGTTGTCTTGGTACCAAACATGAACACACTTTCCAGAAATTAAATTGATCATGCTTTATGCTGTAGACTAAACCATGCAAACACCCTGTTGCAGTTGCTATACTGTTTATTGTTACTTGACTGTCAGCTCGTTTGATCTCCCTCACCCACCGCTCAGATGCTTCTGTTGCAAGCTGAACAGGATGACCAAGTAGGACTTCATCACCAATTTTTTAGCATCCTTGAGAAAATTTTGGGATCCAGTTATGCACTGTAAATAAGAAAGTCCTTTAGTCCCAAAACAATGCACAACAGCATGGATTTCATTGACTGTATACTCTGTGAGCATGGACACCATTTTGTATCAGTGCTGCGTATGTGCGTGGAACAACTACTATATGTTATCTACAGTAGTCACAAAGCTGGATGTTGCTGCCACGTAATGACACCTTTAGAAACTACCAACCATTATATAGTAATGTGTAGTAAGCTGCGTATGATAGAAGAGTGGAAGAAAAATTGTAACGTGTAGGAATAAAGAATTTGTTTTTATTGTTTTGAAATAGTGTCCTTAGTTTATTGGAGTGAGTGATAGTTGAAGAGTGTAGAAGTGGAGAGTCAAGGAGAAGCTTCAGTGAGCCAGAAGAGCAGAACCCCGTTCCGTCTGCTACACTAAAGCCTACACAGGAAGGACAAGTAGAAGATACATAAGCTAGAGCATGACAATGCTATTATAAGGAGGGTAACATCAAGACACAGACAGGAAAATGTGTGTCAGGTACACTACCAATGCAAAACAAATGGAGATACCCTGCAGCAGACCTGTGGTCAATGTGTTTGGCAAGTGGTCTGATCTGGTTTACATGAAAAAAATGGGAAATGGTTCTTAGAACTGACTTGATTGCTCCTGGGAACCCCCATTTGTACTCAGTACTTTTAATTGCTGAAAATACAGACGAAAGAGCATGAGCTTTCTAGCTCCTGCAGTGACTCAGAAATTTTCCCATTTACAGCTGGGTCGACAGAAAGTAGTAGTCGTACCATGAAAAAAGTCATGACATGCCAGGTCTGTCAAACTGAGCACGATGCGATTTGAACCTGGTACGTTGTGCTGCAGTTGTAAACCAAGCTCACAGCCCCTAGACCACCAAATTCCCATTATTTACATATTTCTTTTTCTTCTTCTTACGCTGTCAGACATCGACCTTTATTTTTTAGAAAAAAGCGGCAGTCATACTGAGGCTATCGACACTGCCATAGAGCTTGTCTAGTGTTGCCACTGGTGATGGCCACATCTGCTCTCTCTGATCCTCGTATGTCGGACAGTTTTGCAGCAAATGCTTAGCTGTCATTTTCCCGGTACCACACGGGCATTCGTCAGTGCCACCTATCTTCAATTTGTTGAATAGGTGGGTGGTACCTCAGTCTATTGTGGCCATTGCGAAGACCACGACCTGCTCACTTCTGTTCAACTGTTAATAGGCATCGTTTTTTGTGTAGCCAGTATGTTCGGTTTCCCATTTGGTCATGTATCTAGCTCTAATAAGCCGTTTTGACTCTTCGTATGTCATATTAGTATCTGGTTGTGGTAGTCTTGCACCTTCTTTTGCCAGTCTGTCTGCCTCCTCGTTGCCTTGGATGTTGCAGTGTGATGGGACCCACTGTACCACTACCCTTTTTGGTGCGAACTGCTGGCATAGTTGACAGAGTACTGCTCTTAAGTCATTAAGTTCAGTATTTTTCTGGCTTTTTAGTGCTGTGACTACGGCCAGGGCATCTGTAAGCAGGACTATATGGCTTTCATTCCTTTTACCTGTCCCCATTTCTTCCACTGCCGCCTTCAGTGCCTCTGCCTCCGCTCTGAAATTGCTTGTGTATTTTCCAGTAGCCAATGACAGTGTTATTTTTCTGCCATTTATAGGCTCAGGAATGCTCCTGCCTCTCCGTTCTGTGTTGTGTTTGTTACAGAACCGTCGGTGTATGCATGGGTCCAGTCCATGCTTGGGTAGTTTTTCGTTATGTAGCTCAGGGTTGTATCTCTTCTTTCTTTTTCAGTCTGGCAGTTTTTGTTTCCAATACCTGGTATATTTTCTACCACCTCTGGAGATATATGCTGCCTCCAGGTAGGTTTTCGTACAGTAGGGATGGGCTTTGGTGTTGTTAGTACGTTCATGGGGTCTTCGTGCATCTTTGCTTTGGTTATTTCTGCAAAGTTTCTCCGCTTTAGTTTCCCATTTCCGAAATTTTTTAGTCTCTGGTGCATTGTATGGTCAGTCAATTTACATATTTGATTTACATATGAACAGTCAAGATCAAGGTTTCAATCTAAAGGTCTTTAACATTGAAAGGACAGACAAAAAACAGCACGTCACTGATTAACCGTAACTAACAATGTAAGAATATAGGTAATCCATTAGCTGAAACTGCCTTCAAGGATAAAATGTGAGAGACTTTATTGTACAATATCTCAACTTTTCAGAGCAAAGGTGACTAGTCATATCTCTAAGTCAGGTATCTATTTACTGCTGGATAGACTTGAGTGTACTACTACCTGGTATTGAAGCCAGTCAGAAAATAAAATTAGGTGCAATGAAGAAGTTACAAATTTAAAAAATGTGACGCTAAATAATGAAATGTGCAGAAAATTCCGTGATGGTGTGTGCACAAATTCTGAATTAAGATTTACTATAGAGATTGGTACATGCAAAACAGTATTTAAAATTGTTCAGTACTTTTCTCTCTTCATCGTATTGTCCATTTTTGCAGAAACTGTTAACCCTCAACTTTTCATAGCATGTAAAGTAAAGAAAGTAAAGTAGCCCATAGCATTACTGCCGTAGGGTTGTGAGGTGTTAGCGATCTCATATTTCAAAGGCTCAGCTATATGAGGGCGGTAGCCATCTCCTCTCCCTCGCCGCTTTTACTTCCCTGACTGAACCGGTACCCATTTAAGGCTGGGTCAACCCGGGAGCCATTGTGGTCTGAAAAAACATTACCGCCTCAACTGGGGAATGAACCCAGGACCACTCAGATGCGAAGCCATCGCACTAACCACTGTGCTTCGCGGTCATAGCATGAACACCCAAAAAAAAAATAAAACAGGAATCCTTCTTTTCAATTTGTGCAATAAGCCTTTCTTTAAACATTGGCTTCCCTCTTCACATCCTCATGACTCAAATATTACCCTTGAGACTTTAACATATTCTTTTACAAAACCCCAAACAATGCCTTTAATTTTCTGGAATGTAGTTGGGATAGAGGTTTTTTCCTCGGTTATATTTCCCATTTTTAACAGTGTTATTTCTAAGTTATATTGACAATTTGTAACAGTGTTATTTCTGAGTTATATTTCCCTTTTGAAACAGAGTCTATATATAAATAAATATATGAACTTATTTTAACAGTGTCCCACTTAATCCTGAAGCATTATATTTGTTAGAGATGGACATTACTTCTGTTTTATGGTTGTTTGACCCTTTGAACCTGTGTCATCCATATATCAGCGCACACACACACACACAAATAGACCATTCTCTGAGTCACCTATTTATTTGTGAGTGGCATGGACCATTATTATGAGGCGTATTTTGGGATATACTGCTTGGATTATAGAAATATTATAGCACATCAGAGAGTACAATTATTCATTCAGGGAATCTAGAGTAAGCGGTTCATTCAGTGAATCTAAAGCAGTTCATTCAGGAAGAATCTAGAGTAAGTGGTTCATTCAAGGAGAATCTAGAGTAAGTGGTTCATTCAGGGAATCTAGAGTAAGTGGTTCATTCAGGGAATCTAGAGTAAGCAGTTCATTCAGAGAATCTAGAATAAGCAGTTCATTCAAGGAGAATCTAGAGTAAGTGGTTCATTCAAGGAGAATCTAGAGTAAGTGGTTCATTCAAGAAAAATCTGGAGTAAGCAGTTCATTCAAAGAATCTAGAGTAAGTAGTTGATTCAGGGAATCTAAATTAAGAAGTTCATTCAGAGAATCTAGAGTAAGCAGTTCATTCAGGGATAATCTAGAGTAAGCAGTTCATTCAGAGAATCTAGAGTTAGTAGTTGATTCAGGGAATCTAAATTAAGAAGTTCATTCAGGGAATCTAGAGTAAGCAGTTCATTCAGGGATAATCTAGAGTAAGCAGTTCATTCAGAGAATCTAGAGTTAGTAGTTGATTCAGGGAATCTAAATTAAGAAGTTCATTCAGGGAATCTAGAGTAAGCAGTTCTTTCAGGGAGAATCTAGAGTAAGCAGTTCTTTCAGGGAGAATCTAGAGTAAGCAGTTCTTTCAGGGAGAATCTAGAGTAAGCAGTTCATTCAGAGAATCTAGACTAAGCAGTTCATTCAGGGAGAATCTAGAGTAAGCAGTTCATTCAGGGAGAATCTAGAGTAAGTGGTTCATTCAGAGAATCTAGAGTAAGTAGTTCATTCAGGGAGAATCTAGAGTAAGTAGTTCATTCAGGGAGAATCTAGAGTAAGTGGTTCATTCAGAGAATCTAAAGAAAGATATCATAGCATGTTGTTCTGGACAACAAATAGCCTCATTTTAAATAGCAGATTTCACTAACACCTTTTTTAAAGTAAAAACAATGAAAAATACATACCATATCTTTGTGAACCTTGGCTATCACTTTGCCGCCGCCTATGTACTTCACTGTCCAATCTTTTGTAATCCACATGCGGATATAATCCATCAAGCTGGAAACGCTTGTTATCCATGTGTTTAGAGTCTGACCAACCATTGTTATTACGAGGTGTGAATCCAGAGTGGTGAGATGACACCTGGTGTTGATGTTGGTAATGAGGTTGGGAATTGGAGTCTGCTGATCGAGTGATCTCCACAGCAGATTTTTGTGTGTCTTTGCATTCTCGTATGTTAATGTCTCTAATACCCTCCCTCGACAAATGCTGGCTGTTCCAAGATTCTCTGCTGTCCCTGTAATGTCGATGTGTGAATGAAAAGGATGGATCCTTCCCATGATAAGACTCTGATACTGTGTCCCCATTATCAGTGATGTGGCCTCTTCCATGCTCAGATAGCTGGTGCTCGCTGGTACTGGAATATCGAGACTGGGAAGCTCTACCGTCTGCACTGACTGCAACAAATTGATGAAGATAAATTATAACATTGTCAATAACTGTACTTCACAAGAAATAATTCAAAGATAACTAAATGTCTAACCTTATTAAAATAACAGCTTCAAAGAATATCTAAATATGGGAGACAAATGTAAATTGTTATTTCAGCCAAGAGAAATACACATGTCGCTTTCCTAAAATATTAAACGGATGAGCTATAGCGGTCAGCAACCCAAAGCTGACTGCTAGCGTCAGCGCCAGCAACCCAGAGCTGCCAAGACCCTTCTACACCTCCACGTGGTGATCCTGGATAACAGTCTGCAAGCAACAGAGCAGACTGGCTAAGGAGAAGGGATCGAAGAGGGAAGGCTAACCCAGTATCCTTTCTTCTTCTTTGAGTTCAGGATCTTTTGGTCATGCTATATCTGCAGGCCAGTCGCCATGATGAAGTCTGTAGTTTTCAGCAGGTCGGAGCGGCTGCCCCACAGCTTTTGTCTCAGCTCCACACCCTCTGGCCAAGTCTGGCATCTCATTTTCCTATAGATTGGGCATTCTTGTAGAATGTGCTCAGGGTTCTGGCCTCCTGTTCCACATGAGCACTCATCGGTGTGTGAGATCTTCAGTCGGTATAGATGTTCTAGTAGTCTGCAGTGTCCACTTCTCAGGTGAAATAAGGTAGTTTGTTGATTTCTTTTGAGTTGGTGAATTGAACCCAGTATCCAAAAATGCCATGTGTCGGACCGAAAGGTGCAAATATAGCTGTAAACTACGATACAGCGCATTCCGTTCTCCCGACTACATCCAACTTCTCACAAAACCCTTTTCTGGGCTTGGTAGCAGGAGTTTGAAAACAAACAATGAAAAAGAAGAAGAAATATTGAACATGGCTTACACAGCTGCAGAAAAGAAAATTGATAACGGATAATCATATTTTTCCTTTGAAGACAAACAAGGTCCTTTCCACAAACAAAGACATTGTGGCTACGCCATACCCAAAATACAAATAAGTACGATTTGCTTGCTTTCATCCATGTACAGGTTTTCCACATGAGTGATTGTGAGCAGACTAGAGAAATAACTTGATGACAATCAACTATAAGAGCAGGCAGGTTTCAGGAAAGGTTACTAAACCACAAATCACCTCCACACAAGAAACTTGTCATGGGATGCACATATGCCTTGTGTTTGTGTACTATAAAAAAAGCTTTTGGCAACACTGAAAATAGCTGTAGTAGTGGTTGTTTAATCCCCACAATGAGTAAGTTTACTCTTTTGTGCGCCCTGAAAAGGACGTTAAGTGGTGTGTTGTAGCTTTTCTCACATCCCGAGCAGACTGATGAAGGTAGGCCACAGTTCTCCAGGTAGTTGTGCTATGCTTGGCTTCATCTGTCTGGCGCTCACAACTATGGGGATCACATCAATCCACATCTCGTCAGCCAGGCTGCCTTAAAAACAGCATAGAAGAGAGATTGTAGTATTGGTCTGTGTATTGACATTGACGTGACGTCCTGGTAAGTATTTTGTGTCTGACTGGACTAGAGTATCAGTTCCCCACCTGTAGTGGTAAATGTGTTAAGAAATCAAAATATTGAAGATGAGTAAACTCAGCTGGGATCAAGATGCTGAGCAGCGCATGAGCTGTAGTAAACAGCGACCCATAGCTGACTGCTAGGGTCAGGGCCAGCGAACCATAGCTGCCAAGACCCTTCTACACCTCCATGCTGTGATCCTGGATAACAGGCTGCAGCAGGGCAGACTGGCTAAGGAGAAGGGATCAAAGAGGGAATGCTAACCCGGTACTAAAAAAATACTTGCTGAAGTCAAATCTGTTGGACCGAAAGGTGAAAATATCGCAGCCAAGCTGTAAACTACGACACAACGCATTCCGTTCTCTGGACTACATTCTGCTACTTGAGCCCTTTCAGGGTTTGGTAGTGGGAGATTGAGAATGAACGAAGAAGAAAAAGTAAACTCAACTGATGAAAGAGATAAATAAAGGCTGCTCAACCGATCACCATTTGTTATCGGCCAATCAACATATCAATATAACTTCATGTCTGACAGTGGGATACATTCTTCTGAAAACTTGTCAATGCATTCCTTGAGGAACCCCTTAGAGAACTAAAATGGAAAGCTAAAGCCATCAACATAGATGGAGAAATGCTTACTCGTCTAAGGTTTGCTGATGACATAGTCATCTTCAGTCACAATGTCAAGAGAAGCTGAGCAATGTCTAAATGAACTTAATGTGAAAGTTGTTCTTAAAATTAATAGAAAGAAAATCCAGTGTACTTGGTGAACAATTTTTGTTCACAAGGGGAAATGCAACTTGGAAATTATCTAGTCGAAGATGTTAATTTGTACATTTACATGGGCCAAGAAATTACAAACTCCCACATAGCAAATCATGATTTTTCACAAAGGATAGCAGCAGGGTGGTTTAGCTTCAATTGTATCAAATGAATACTTCAGTAGATGGGAAATGACATGGCAAGAGCTAACACCTTCAACAGCATGTTATTCTAGCCACAGTATAAGGCTGTGAGGTATGAAACCTATGAAAAGCAGATACAGAGAAGCTTCGAGATATTAGGAAATATTTTTTTAGTCAGAGAGTGGTGAATGATTGGAATGCATTATCACAGGAAAGAGTGGAGGCAAGAACAAGTAATCCATTTGGCTTGGTTTGGCTTGGCTTTGTTCGTTCTCAATCTCCCGCTACCAAACCCTGAAAGGGCTTAAGTGGTAAAATGTAGTCCAGAGACCAGAATGCATTGTGTCATAGTTTACATCTTGACTGCGATATTTGCACCTTTCGGTCCAACACATCCGAATTCAACAAGAATTTTTTCAGTACCGGGTTAGCATTCCCTCTTCGATCCCTTCTCCTTAGCCAGTCAAGATCACCGCGTAGAGGTGTAGAAGGGTCTTGGCAGCTCTGGTTTGCTAACCCTGACGCTAGCAGTCAGCTATGGGTCACTGACCACTGCAGCTCATGCGCTGCTCAGCATCTTGATCCCTAAGTAATGCATTTAAGAATAGATTGGATGTGCAAGGCTTTTAGAGCAAGGAAATGCAAATGAAACTGGTTTTATACAGACTCTGCAGAGTCTTTTAAATCAGTATAAAGACGTTAAGTTAAGTCAAGTTCAATGCGCAATAGAGTGAAGAACATTGACAGTCTATCTGCAGGATTTAATATACAAAATCAAAATCACGCACAATAAGCCAAAGCATGGCGCAAAACAGAACTAAGAAGAAAGCCACATTAATATTTATTACTAAACAGTATCAGAAATATGATACAATGATATTTTTAAAACTGTTAAGAGAAAAAAACCTACATAAAAGAAAACAATCATTATTTACTTACTTTCATTTGTATGGCTTTGAGAGAGTATTTTAGGTCGACCATCTTTTGATTTGTGGTCTGGGGTTCTGCACCTGTCCAATCAGACATTATGAGAACATAGAGAGTGAATATTTGACCCATGGATGTGACTTTACAAATATATTTTGTTTGACTGTCGACAAGACAATAATAGACTAAATTTATTTATAAAATGATATGGGAAAACATTTGAGATTCAACTTTGTATAAGATACACAGACAATCATAGCTAAGTGTGGGACGCCTTTGTAACTACCAGGTGAGTGATGGTAAAACTCTACAGAACTACGGATGTGACTTACTTTGGTTTAAGAAATAAATAAGTACTATAGAAGACGCAGCTATTGGAGATAAAATGTTAGACTTCTTTGTACTAAGCCGCAACTTGAATAGGGTGGGGTGGTTGTTGTTGTTATACCATAGCTGCTGAGCAAACCTGCTCTTGGCAGCCCAATGCCATTCTTATATAAGTACAGGTCTTCTTCAGTTGTTTCACTGCTCCATACAGTGTGTTGGCAATTGTCGGAATTGCTTTTAAGAATCTTTCCGCAAGCACCTTGAACTCAATGAGTAGGTGTCTGTTTCATCAGGGTGATAGCAATGTCTGCACAAGGGCAGGTGCTGGGAGTTGATGCAGTTTAAGTGGTTATTGACTCGTGTCCTGTATCGGAACTGAAAGATTAGATTTTGATCTCTTCTATGTAGTTTATTTATGTCATTACTTTTTGGCTGTGAAATTTCGCTAAATACACTGCCGCCTGTTATTCCTGTCACCCACCTGTTCATCCAGATTTCCCTGGTATGGGTGGGGTGGTCAGTTCCCTTCATCACTGTCTTTCGGTCCTTTACTATACAAAATTACCCCTTTAGAGATGGGTCGATTGGAGCATACTGGTAGTGAGAATTTAATCTTGTATATTTGCAACAAAAATCAGACGTCCTGCTTGGTTTAGTTGCCCCTATTCTACAATAGGGATGTGAAGGCCTTCTTTTCTTTTTTCTTGTAGCTTACAGTGTCTACATGATGGTGCAATACATAAGTGCCCTACAAAAGTTCTGGTACCTATGTCTAACGATGAACAGGAAAAGTACAATATACAAAAATTGACAGGGACTGTACTGAAGACAGAGAAAGGGAAGAGAAGATAATTCTTTAATAACTATGGGGATCAGGTAGATTTAGGTGACAAAGATGCAGACATGATATTAGATACATTTTTATATAACTCGTCGAGCAAGATTTAATATATTTTAGATTTAATGTGGAATCAACCCATGGATGGTTAACTGAATGCCAAATGCTCTTCAATATATATTTATATATAAAAATAGGCAATAAATGAGTTATATAGAATACAAAAGAGGTAGCGAGACAAATAGACAGGCAGAGGAGGCTTACATTTCATTGATCCACTCCTTTGGCTTCTCCCATTGAGAAACTTCTGACTTACAGTTATAGTAGTACCGCTTGCCAGAGCTACTGATGTGTTCTGACCATTCTCCACACACACGAATTGCTGACTTCTGAACCTGTTGGGGGAGAGCAGTGACAATCACTTAATCAGTGCATAATTTATCCAACCAACTTTAGAAACTAAACAAATAAAGTATCAATAACAGTTTTAACCTATATACACTAGGATGTTAATGTCTGTTGCCAGGTAGCCGAATGCTTCAGCTATACATAGTGGGTATTTTACAACTTCCTACGGCTAACTAGGCCTGGAGGAAGATACAAATAAATTGCGTGGATTTTTAACTTGAATTTTTGTTCAATTCAGCTGCTAAGCCTACTCTTTTCGATTTCTAACTGCAAAGGGATTTTTAACATGCTCGACACTGCACGCGGGAATCCAATCTCACTACCCAGAGATCAGGGGAATTTTTACCAGAAGATCAACATGAAAAAATCCCGGTCTCCAACGCGTTTTGAACCTGCGACCTCCGGCACCCAAGGCGGACACCTTACCTTGAGACCACTGAGGCCCACCCTGCCGCCCCCAATACCTCCCATAATGAACAGAGAGGATTAACACTAATTACGAGCAGGAAGGAATTAACATCAAAATAAAGGAAAATGTTGAAGACAATCCCAATGTAAGGAAATTTTTTTTTAATGGTTCCTAGAAGTGACTTCATTGCCCCTGGGTGCCTCAACAACAGAGCACGAACTCTGCAGCAGGTCAGAAATTTTCGCATAGTTCCTCGGGTACCCATTTACTGCTCACAAGCCAATGCTTCCATATTTGAAGTAGATTTCAACACACAAGAGCTCCAACAGGACCTGAAGAAACTCAAGCTTAGAAAGGCCCCAGGGCCAGACAAGATTCATTACATAATGTTACTTCATCTGGGGACTCAGGCAAAAATGCTGTCCTCAGATTGATCAACATGACATAAAGAAATGGCAAGCTTCCCAAAGCATGAAGGAATGAACATATAGTCCCAATATTGAAAAACAAAAACCTCTGGATGAAACAATCAGCTTTCAGGTCATCTCCCTAACATCGTGCCTGGGAAAATTAGCAGAGAGAATGATAAACACATGTCCCTATTGGTACTTGGAGAAATCTAACACCTTATGCCAGGAACAACCAGGGTTTAGAATTGGTAGCTGCACAGAAGACCAGCTTTTTAGGCAAACACAAAGAATAAATGATGACTTCTAGAATAACATACAGTGGCCATCTTTTTTGACCTACAACAGGCTTGTGATGGTGTTTGGAGGAAAGGTTTTCTGATAAAGATGTTGAACATGGGAATTCGTGCAAGCTCTACAACTTGATTAAGCACTTCTTGACTAAGCAAAAGATCCGAACAAAGGTGAAAGATACAATCTCTTCTAAAGAAGATTTAGAAGAATTACCTCACGGTTCGGGTAGGAAGACCAACGTCTGGTCAGGCAAAATAAACTGATCAGACATGTTAGTCAGAGTTAGGCAAAATATACTGGCCAAGACCCTCACCTTGGCTCCCTCGCAGCCCTTCCTGGAAACGGGCTGTTTAAATGGCAGCCTGGCTAACGAGGAGAGGGATCGATATGATCCCCATAGTAGTGAGTGACATGTAGATGAAGCCAAACATAGCACAACTGCCTGGAGGACCGCGGTTCACCTACATCATCACGCTCGGGATGTGAGGAAAGCTACGACAACCCGCCACTTAACGTCATTTTTGGGGAACACAAGAGTAATCCTACTCATTGTTGATATTCAAGAACAACAAGGCTCATCTTTAAGTTGTACTCTTTTCCTGGTCTATATCAATGACATGGCTGAACAGATCAAAGCCGAAAAAGCTTTGTATGCTGATGACCTGGGTATATGGCTGAGCCATGAAGACATTGAGAGTGTGGCATGAAGGCTAAATGGAGACCTGAGGAGACTGCATGACTACTGCCAAACATGGAAACTAACAATCAACTGTGAGAAGACAGTGCATACCATCTTCAACAAGAGCCACAATGTTGCCAAACAAAATATAACTTCAAGACTAGTGAAGCATCAATTGGTTAGAGAGGAACACCCCCACAAGCACCCCATCAAGAATAAAGCAGTGAGACTTAAAGTCTTTATACTGGTTTAGAAGACTCTACAGAGTCTTTATACAACCGGTTTCTTTTACATTTTTGTTGATCTCTTTTTTTTTTTTTTGCGTTCGCACTGCGTTTTTATTTTGCGCCTGTCGGCCCAGTGCATCCGACTTCAGCATGCATTTTATGTAAGGGTCTGCTTCCTCCTGCATTTTCTAAGGGTTTGCTTCCCCGGGTTAACGGCCGGTGCTGTGATAGGGATCGAACCCAGCACTTCACGCCGTCCCCTGTTGATCTAAAAACTATGTACATACAATCTATTCTTGAATGCATTAATTGACCCTGCCTCCCCTATTTCCTGGAAGTTTATGAGCAAAGTAGCAGAATGAAATGGATCATCCCAACAAACGTCTTGTAAAAAACTGGCAGCCAAAAAGCAGAATTAAACAAAAGTCTGTACTTCAGCATGCTAGTGAAATCAAAGACAGATACCATTTACCAGAAAGAAGACAAGAGTTACAGAGAGTAGTAAAAGACATACCTCCTCCACAAGCATTCCTTAAAACACCAGAAACACAGGCAAAATTAATAGATGATACAACCAAAAGTTCAGATCCAAGTACTCTCATTCGAGCAGCTCAAAGAACTATTGATGCCTATCCTGATGAATGGATATATGTATATACTGATGGATCTGGGTTTAAAGCCACCATCAAAGCAGGTTATGGTGTTTATATAAAATACCCAGATGGATCCTCTGATGCACTGTCTGATGCTTGCGTGGAGGTTTGCTTCAATTATGAAGCTGAGATATCTGCGCTTCAAGCCGCTTTTCACCAAAATACTGTTATTTTCACAGATTCAATGTCAAATCTTCAAGTATTAGAAGTTGCTGGTCATTGTAGACCTGACCGTATCCAAATATCTCTAGACATTGACCACATAATCACTTCCAGTGCTGTCAAAATAGTTCTGGACACTCAAATACACCAGGCAATGACAAGGCAGACAGAATAGCAAAGGAGGGATTAAGACAAGAACAGCCACACACAGTAACAACTGTACAAACAGCCACACACAGTAACAACTGTACAAACAGCCACACACAGTAACAACTGTACAAACAGCCACACACAGTAACAACTGTACAAACAGCCACACACAGTAACGACTTTACAAACAGCCAAACAGCTCATACAAAACAAAGAAATGTGGCTGAACAGATGGGCCATGGAAAACACAGTAAGGGAGATCTACAGACATGGCAAGCTCCAATCTAAATGACAGTGTAAATCAACTCACAAGGAAGGATCAGAGCACCATTTTCCGACTGAGAACCCAACATATCCCACTAAACAAACACCTGAACAGAACCCAACACATTCCACTAAACAAACACCTGAACAGAACCCAACACATCCCACTAAACAAACACCTGAACAGAACCCAACACATCCCACTAAACAAACACCTGAACAGAACCCAACACATCCCACTAAACAAACACCTGAACAGAACCCAACACATCCCACTAAACAAACACCTGAACAGAACCCAACACATTCCCACTAAACAAACACCTGAACAGAACCCAACACATTCCCACTAAACAAACACCTGAACAGAACCCAACACATCCCACTAAACAAACACCTGAACAGAACCCAACACATCCCACTAAACAAACACCTGAACAGAACCCAACACATCCCACTAAACAAACACCTGAACAGAACCCAACACATCCCACTAAACAAACACCTGAACAGAACCCAACACATCCCACTAAACAAACACCTGAACAGAACCCAACACATCCCACTAAACAAACACCTGAACAGAATCCAACCACAACATACTCCTGAGTGCCAGCTGTGTACACACCCATATGAAACCGTTGATCATCATCTCTTTGAGTGCTTAGCTCAATGATTTTAGGAAAATGCTTCTTCCTCCGTGGCCAGATACATGGAACACTTTGTATAGCACTAGACAACAGCTGATAAACACGTACAGATACCATTACAGGGCATTGAGCCGAGGGTGAGAGCCCGGATGCTGCTGGATCCGTAACAACAAGTACCTGAACAGAATCCAACCATAACACACTCCTGAGTGCCAGCTGTGTACACACCCAAACGAAACCGTTGATCATCATCTCTTTGATTGCTCAGCGCTCAATGATGTTAGGAAAATGCTTCTTCCTCTGAGGCCAGATAAATGAAACACTTTGTATGGCACTAGACAACCACTGATAAACACATGCAGATACCATTACATGGCATTGGGCTGAAGGGCGAAAGCCGAAATGCTGCTGGATCAATAACAACAACAACCAATTTAATGCTAGGCCAACTGTGAGCAGCACGGATAAAAAACAGATGACATAGCAGTCTGTCTAAGTAAGCGCTGAGTGATTTTAATATGGTATGTCGGTATTGTAAACCAAGCTCATGACCACTAGGCTTAACAGTACCCCGAAATGAAAGGAAGTGAAGATAAGGTCTTGACATCTAGACGGGAATAAATCACTGACTTACTCTCATACTCTAGAATGCAGAGATCTCCTTATATTTATCTTGTGGCTTATATTTTCTACAGGGTGGGGCAGCCAGTTCCATGCCTAACCCTTCTTGGTGAGATCTTATGACATGCCTGGCAAGCTACAGTATTACTATTATGTGTCCCCCTTTCAAACCTTGGTAACACATGAGCATACAAACAAAACAATAATAAAATTGTATATCACTTAGTTTCAAGCATTAATGTAAAGATCTTTGGTCTTTCCATATGATGCATATGACCACCAATGTTTATGGCTACTTACAGAAAGCCTAGACTGAAGCTCTTTGCATGTTCTTGTAGTGGTGGTTTCTGAGCAATTTATTAAACATTATGAGGTTTGCTAACTCAGATCACAACAAATCCTGAGTGCATGGTCACCAAAGGATCTAGAAATGTTGCTGTGGCTTCTAACATGTTAGAACTAGTGTCGTATTTACTCGTACAACTTTTCCCTCGACGTGATGTCTCCTTTTCTTACAGTACTATGCCTGGCCTCTACATTTTGTACTTGGCTTCTAATCCTTAACAAGTTTGTCACTCCTCTACTAGTCTCATGTAGATTTCTCTTCAGTCGAGCTGCAGCGGTTTATTTCTTTCCTTGCCAGTAAGCAGAATTCCAATGGGAAAAGATCAAGATCTGGTATAACATAAACAGGGCTTCAATATTTTTAGGGTGGCTCACCAGTCAGTCAAAGAATTTCACCAGTCAGCATGGTCAGACTATAGTCATACAATTTATATTTACAAATTTAAACTAGACACTCATTCACTTTTGTGTAACAATGTGTAAAATATATTGTATTACTTTACACAGTATTAGCTTATTTCTTCTTAAGAGAAAATGCACTGCTGTCAGATGCATAGTGTTTGTATCCTTCAATATGCTTGGTAGTTTAAGCACTGAAGTACCATTTATCTATGGCTTTAGTAGGTTTAAATTGTGGTAGTGGAGGTCCATTTAGATTCACCATCATAAACCAGCTTATGTACATTTTATTTGAACCGTAATATCATTAATAATCGTGCGAGAGTCGTTATATAGTAACAATGGAAAACGTAATTAACGATTAAAAATTGATTTTTTTTACTCGTCAAGCTAAATTTACTTGTCACAGACGAGCACTTTTTTCAAGCCCTGAGCATAAATTTGAACATAAGTAACAAATTGCTCTGTCTACTTTGAGCACCATCAGACAGTAAATTTTGGTATTCAGTGTACTACATGATATGGTAAAAGTAATTCCATAGCAGACAGTAGGCCTTTGATATCCAACGCCTTCGCAATTTCACATACCTATCATCCAGGATTTAGTTCATGTACGCAGGGAGGAGTAAAGGTAAAAGGTATTGTCTTGGTGAAGCTGTAAAAATTGCATTTCCTTTATTCTTACATCTTCACATCTAAGCAACAAAGCTATATGCCAGATGGAAAGCAAAGTTTTTCTTCTTCTTTCTTCTGCGTTCGTTCTCAATCTCCCACTACCAACCCCTGAACAGGACTTTGCAAGTAGCAGGATGTATAATGGAAAATGGAATGCGTTGTGTTGCTAGTTTACAGCTTGACTGTGATATTTGCACCTTTCGGTCTGACACATCTGTCTTCGGCAGATAGCATAGTTTGATATTGCACACTAGTAATTTTCAACTGAAACATAATTTTCTGTAACTTTCAACTGAAACAACATTTCCTGTTGATCAGCATAGTCTGTCTACAAGCAACACTCGTAGTGAGAGTACTTTGCCAATGTTGTTTGATTTACTTTAGATTTGTAAAAAACAAAACAGTGCTAACATGTGCAAAGTCAAACAAATATTTTATGTAGCTGACAAATGAGCAGCTAATTTACGATATGAACTTGGAATACCGGTAGTAGCCTATCAGAGTGATAATTTTCCAGATTTTCAACACACCTTTCTACCAATGTAGTTTTTTTATAATGGAGTTTAACGTTCCGCTTAACTGCACACCAGCATTCAGTTCAGGTTATCACTACTCAAGGACCTTTCTGCTCGGACTGAAGTGGACTTCCCCCTGCCCGGCCCTCCCTCCACCGAAGGTTACACAATACCCCGCCTGAACACAGCCTCAGCAGTTGGTCATGATAGTGGCCGATCGACGCAATGGGCCATTGACGCCTAGGCAAACATTATTATTATTTCTACCAATAAATTTTTTTTATGGATGTCGTCATTTTAGTGTAGCTCTCCACAAGATAAGTTTGTTCCTGACAATGTTATGCTTTACACGCACTTCCATAACCCAGTCTATTTTATAATGTGACGTGGCACTGAAATATCAGCTGTTTTGGTAACTGATTCTTTACACACAGACTAATATTTTGGGGTTTAGAGTTAAAATGTAAATGAAACTGGTTGTATGGGATCAAGATGCTGAGCAGCGCATGAGCTGCAGTGGTCAGCGATCCATAGTTGACTGCTAGCGTCAGGGCCAGCTAACCAAAACTGCTAAGACCCTTCTACACTTCCACGCAGTGATCCTGGATAACAGGCTGCAGCAGGGCAGACTGGCTAAGGAGAAGGTATCGAAGAGAAATGCTAACCCGGTACTAAAAAATTGCTTGCCAAAGTCGGATGTGTTGGACTGAAAGGTGCAAATATCGAAGTCAAGCTGTAAACTACGACACAGCGCATTCCCTTCTCTGGACTACATTCTGCTACTTAAGCCCTTTCAGGGTTTGGTAGTGGAAGATTGAGAATGAACAAAGCCAAGCCAAACTGGTTGTATACAGACTCTGCAGAGTCTTCTAAACCAGTATAAAGTCGTCGTTAAGTTAAAAGGATTAATGATATGTGATGAGTTAAGTTAAGTGATATAAAGCACAATGCAATAAGACACTGTGAAACAAAGATTGTTAACATGCTATGTTTACATAAATTTAATTGTATCACAATTAAATCCAGCAGAGGAATAATACATTTTACTGCTGTTGTGTTTTTATTATTCATGTTGAATGATAAAAAAATAATATCTTGCCTGGTATTATTTATATGTAAAATTGTACTACAACGTTTTTGTTTATTATTCATCACTGGCATACAGTTTTTCTTGAGCTTTCCTCATATTCAACTTCTAGAGCTGAAGACGCAGTGAATGAAATAGAGAATAGGGATCAAAGAGGGAACGCAAACACAGTCCCAAAAATGAAGCCCTGAAAACCAATTTGTAAACTGTAAACTATGACACAACGTAACAAAATGTCCTTTTCAGGACAAATGTAGAAGAAACTATTCAATTTTTTTACAATTTATCCCAACCAATTCAATATATGTGTGGATAGAGAGGGAATGTAAACATTACTGTGTCCTCCTTTACACATCCTGTCAGAAAAACCGATGTGCATGTTGTCTCTTCAGACTAAATATGTGATGCTGGGTAATCAACGTATTGCAACACATGGGTAATTGTAATGTTGGGCTGCTCTGGTGCAGTTTATTGATCCCTGTTTTCAAAATGTGCTATATAGAGGGGCTTCAAGGACTTGGTTTCTGTCTCTAGCCATGGAGTTCATGCACAAGCATTATTAAGTTCCTTAGCATCCCAAATATATAGGTTAAAATGCTGTTGTGTAGTTTATACTAGACTGAGAACAACTCACGTCTTTGTCCTTAACTGTTGAAGCATTCTGTTTTCCATTGTTGGCCAACGATGAAGAAGATATCCTATTGTCTTTCTCTGAATGGCTGTTATTATCCTTACTAGTTGGTTGTAAATGTGAAAAGCTCCTACTGATGTGCTTTGCTGGGTAAAGGTGGTGTGAAGATGAAGGTGTTGAGCATTTGTACTGAGGCTTTGAGTCAATGTGGCTAATGTTGTCTCTAATTCCCCTCTCACTTTTACTTCTGGATTGATCTCTGTTTTGGTCAGAAGAAGGTGTTGATTGCTGTGGATCTGGAGTGCCACTGGCATTGATATGCTCTTCACTGAAGGCAAAGTTACTATCCATTGGTACTGGACGACCAAGACTTCCAGTGGCCAAGTAGTGGTTGACTTTCTTCTCTGCGAGACTGAGGGAGCCTTTGAGATGGGAATGATACATGAGACAATTAATTTATACTTTCATACAAACAAGTAATATCTCTAAACAATATTCAAAACATAAATAGCACCAACGAAGTATCTCGAATAGCTACCAGACAAGAAACTGAATTAAATCAATTGGTCTTTGAGAAGAGAACAACCTGCCCACCCTCCACCCATCTCTACTCCCTCTCAACCTAGCCATTCCTTCATCCACCTCTTCTCCTTCCACTCCTCCACCCTCAATCAGCTCATCTCCCCTCCTCCGCTACATTTTTTAGTCATAGGGTCACAATTCACATTTCTTCTAAACTATAAATAAATAAATTTGATTTTAATTTTTGGCAAGTCTTGTTTTAATTTCATTTTTTGTAAAAAAAAACATTCTGTGTTATAACCAAGTCAAGTCGGTAATGTCTAAGAGGAATTGAGCGTACCATTTGTGGAGACCCATGCAGATGTACACATCATCATCTAAGAAATTGGGTCACGAGGGTCACCATTCTTATTTCTATATTATCAATCAATCAATACATTTAAGCTACCTGCGGAGCATAGATCTTTAACAAAAACTCGGCAAGTCTTCTTGTTCTGTGCATTCCTGTTCTGTCCTCGCCTTTATGTTTGTTGTAATCTCTCTTCTCCATGTTTAGGTCTGCCTCTACTTCTCATGCTTTTGGGATTCCCGAACAGAGACTGTTTTGTAATGCTATCAGCCATTTTCCGTAATGTGTGTCCCATCCAACACCAGCGCCTTCTTACGTCAAGTCTCACTAACATATGTTCAGCTCTTTCCCACAGTTCCCTATTAGTAACTTTATCATGCTATTTTAGTTCCTCTATTCAGAGCCGGCATCCATTGAGGAAAGTTTGAAACTTTTTCGTTGTGGCTTTCACTGTTCCCTTTGTTACAGAGCCATACAATAGGACAGACTTTACATTGGGGTTGAAGCTCTGTATTTTTGTGGTTTACTTAATTTCTTTTGATTTCCACAAACTCCCTAAAGCAATGACAATTTTTCTCACCATTTGTATTCTTAATCTAATATATATGCACTTCATATTTTGTCTATATTGTTACCAAGATAGATGAATGATTCCACCTCCTGTAATATTGTATCTCCTAATACAATATGATTGTCATTAGGTGCTTATATTCTTATAATGTTTGTTTTCTCCCTGTGTATCCTTGAACCCAATTTGGGCTGTGTGAAACCATCAACACACGGAACAACAAAATGAAGCCCATGGTGGAAAGCCTAAACAAAGCAATAATGCAAGCTGCCACTGAAACCATCCCAAGAGGGGAAAGGAAATATTATAAGCCCTATTGGAATGATGAGTTGCAGAAAGTGGAAGGCGCAGTCACAAATGCTAGGAACATGGCAGAGCGAGAACAATCAATAGAGACAAATATCGCCCTCAAAGCCGCCACGGCGAAATACAAATACACTCTCAACCAAACAGCAAGAGAAAGCTGGAAAAACAAAACAGAAAGTCTCAACTTAGACAAAGAAGGGAACAAACTCTGGAAGTTAGTCAGAGCCATAAATGACGAAACCCCGTCAAACAAACAAATTACCATCAAGCAGGGTGAAAACTTGCTCACTGGAAAAAAAGCCGCAAACGCTTTTGTCGAACACTATGCCAAAGCGAACCACATAGATGTCCCTGCAGATAGGCATACGGACATTAATGAAGAGCAAAAGGGGCACGACAACATCAATATGGCACCAGAAGAGCATATGATGGCAAAACTAACAATGAGCGAAATGGAAGAGGCCATGAGAACATTAAAGAAAAGGAAATCTCCCGGAAAAGACGGGATAACAAACGAAATGCTGATGGGGCTGGGCCAAACAGCAAAGAGGAAACTGCTATCAGTCCTGAACCAAAGCTGGAAAAGGGGTATGGTACCCCAGGCATGGAAAGACGCAGTACTTGTACCAGTACCAAAGAAAGGAAAAGACAAAACCGATCCAAATGGATACAGGCCTATCAGCCTACTGAGCTGTGTCGGCAAACTGTTGGAACGTATGATAAACACCAGACTGATGTGGCATCTGGAAGAAAAAAGGATACTAATTCCACAGCAAGCAGGCTTTAGACAGCACAGATCCACCGAGGACCAGGTCATCCTCATAGCCTAGGAAATAGAAGATGTCTACCAGGAGCAAAAGCATACAGTAGCGGTTTGGGTGGACCTGGAAAAGGCATTTGACAAAGTCTGGAAAGATGGACTTAGAGTCAAGCTAAGAAGAAGTTATGTTTGTGGGAAAATGTACAAGTGGATCAACCACTACCTCAAAAACAGAACGGCCAGAGTCCAAGTACAAGGGCAGATGAGCAAAAAGGTGACACTTGAGCAGGGAGTAAGTACCCCAAGGGGGAGTACTGTCACCCACACTCTTCCTGGTGTATATAAATGACATTACAGAGAATATACCAAGAAGAGTTCATAGCTCAATGTTTGCAGATGATCTGGCTATGTGGACCTCTGAAAAGAATCTCACCATAGCAAGAAATCGGATGCAGCAGGCCCTAACATCACTGGAAGAGTGGGCGAACTCATGGCTGGTCAATATAAACGAGGACAAAACCACATGTACAATATTCTCGCTATCAATCAAACCCCAAAACACCAAATTAAGTCTAAACGGTAAATACCTCCAGCCAAACGACAACCCAAACTATCTGGGAGTCACATTTGATCGGCGCATGACATGGAAAAGTCAGATCGAGAGAAACCGAATGAGAGCCAGATAAAGAATGGCAATCATGAGGAAACTTGCACAAGCTGGGGAGCAGACGAAAGCATACTAAAGAAACTGTACACTGGAAGAGTGCGACCAGTTCTCGAGTATGGCATTGCGGCATGGACAACAGCAGCAAAGGCAAACTTCGATAAAGTTAGAAAACTCCAAAACCAAGCCATGAGAGTTATAACAGGAGGCATGAAGTCAACGACAAATTGTAGAACTTGAAAAGATTACAAAACTGCAATCCATGGCCGACAGAAGAGACTGCAGAGCCCAGCTGCAATCAGAGAAACTCAGAAGACTGACTGACCACCCAATGCACCAGAGACTAAACAATTTCGGAAATGGGAAGCTAAAGCGAAGAAACTTTGCAGAAATAGCCAAAGCAAAGATGCACGAAGACCCTATGAACGCACTAACCACACCAAAGCCCATCCCTACTGTACGAAAACCTACCTGGTGGCAGCATATATTTCCAGAGGTGGTAGAAATTATACCAGGTATTAGAAACAAAAACTGCCAGTCTGAAAAAGAAAGAAGAGATGCTACCCTGAGTTTCATTACGGAAAACTACCCAAGCATGGACTGGACCCATGCATACACCGACGGTTCCGTAAGAAATACAACACAGAACGGAGGGGCAGGAGCATTCCTGAGCCTACCAAATGGCAGAAAAATAACATTGTCATTCGCTACTGGAAAATACACAAGCAATTTCAGAGCGGAGGCAGAGGCACTGAGGGCGGCAGTGGAAGAAATGGTGACAGGTAAAAGGAATGAAAGCCATATAGTCCTGCTTACAGATGCCTTGGCCATAGTAACAGCACTGAAAAGCCAGAAAAATACTGAACTTAACGATTTAAGAGCAGTACTCTGTCAACTATGCCAGCAGGCCGCACCAAAAAGAGTAGTGGTGCTATGGGTTCCATCTCACTGCAACATCCAAGGCAACAAGGAGGCAGACAGACTGGCAAAAGAAGGTGCAAAACTACCACAACCCGATACTAGTATGACATACGAAGAGTCAAAACGGCTTATTAGAGCTAGATACATGACCAAATGGGAAACCGAACATACTGGTTACACCAAAAACGATGCCTATTACCAGTTGAACAGAAAAGAGCAGGCCGTGGTCTTCAGACTTCGCACTGGCCACAATAGACTCAGGTACCACCTATTCAACAAATTGAAGATAGGTGGCACCGACGAATGCCCGTATGGTACCGGGAAAATGACCGCAGAGCATTTGCTGCAAAACTGCCCGACATACGAGGACCAGAGAGAGCAGATGTGGCCATCACCAGTGGCAACACTAGACAAGCTCTATGGCAGTGTCGAAAGCCTCAGGATGACGGCTGCTTTTTTCGAAAAAATAATGGTTACTATCTGACTGCGTACGAAGAAGAAGAAAAGAAGAACCCAATTTGTGTTACTATTGATCAAAGATACCTATTTTATTTTGCAAAAAAATATTTAAATATTGCTGATTAAAAGAGATAACTTAGATTGGGTGGTGAAATAAAAGTTAGTCTGCAGACTGTTGTGAACTGCCAAGACAAGTGGTTTATAATCATGAGCCAAATTTTCCTAGCAATAGGAAAAAATGACAGTTATGATCATTTTTACTAATGAATCTCAGAAGAGAGAAATTGTGAGAGACAACAAAATCCAGAAATGCTTACAACAAATAACCTAATGGTACTGAATACCAAAGATATAAAAACAGCAGTAGTTATTTTAATTGTGTAAGAAGTCATTATGACTTACTGCTATCATAACTATGACAAAATAGTTTTTTTAACTAAAGAAATGAACAAAACCAAGCGCACGAAGGGGAGGGTACTAACGTCTCGTCATGCAAAACATTCAGATCAGACATGCTGGCCAGATTCATGCAAAATATATTGGTCAAGACCCCCACTTGGGTACTGGGTTTGTTGGCTTTTTTTGGGTACTGGGTTTGTTGGCTTTTTTGTGTACTGGGTTTGTTGGCTTTTTTGGGTACTGGGTTTGTTGGCTTTCTTGGGTACTAGGTTTGTTGGCTTTTTTTGGGTACTGGGTTTGTTGGCTTTTTTGGGTACTGGGTTTTTTGGCTTTTTTGGGGTAATGGGTTTTTTGGCTTTTTTTGGGTACTGTGTTTGTCTTCCAACTGTGATCCCTATTCTCTTAGCCAGACTACACTAGTGTAGCCATGTTTCCAGGGCCGTCACTTAATTTGCTGACCCTAACGCCGGATATGAGTCGCAGGCTGCCGTTAGCTTATTCAAGTACTGCATCTTTTAGTCCCATTTTGTATCAAAAGAAGAAGGGGAAGAGAGGGAAAGAAAAAATAACTTTATTCGAATAATGTAAAAGGAATTTTTTTCTTTGCGTTCACCTTTTTCCTCTATTTCCCAAGGCAGTGTGCGTTGCACTAAGGTTTTTATTTTGGGCCTGCTGGCTCAGTGCATCCGACTTCGGTATGCATTTTATGTAAGGGTCTGCTTCCTCCTGCATTTTCTAAGAGTTTGCTTCCCCAGGGTAACGGCCGGTGCTGTGATGGGAATCAAACCCAGCACCTTCGGATTTTGAGCCGTGTTACTTAACCACTAGCCCATGCCGTCCCCTGTAAGAGGAATAACATTTTTTATTAATTTTTTTTGCAAGAGGAATAAAATCCTACCCTGAAACCAAGAACAAATTATACACAAATGTATTTTATAGTTTACCTCGCATTTCTTTATTTCTCTCAATATAAGAGGGCTTGTTCTGATAGCGGGGACTAACATGGCTGCCAAAGGAGGGTCCATCATCACTGCTGTCATTCGCAAATATACCGCTATGATACTGTATGTCCTGAGAATGAGAACAGCAAAAGTTTTGCTTACTGTGTCTCTTATACAAGTCTAGCCAAATGGCAGTAAAGCAGTTGTTTTGGACATTATATAAGCCAGCATAACTAAAGATCTATTTTGTCTCCACAGTAGTCTATCTGAACAATATTTGTAGGTAAATGTAGACATATTTCATATCTACTGTACCATCTGATTGAACATTTTCATTTTAGCTTCCTTTATTTATAAGCCAGAGCTGAGGTCCCATATGATTCCTGGCTGCAGACAAGCAGTAGTTTTGGCTTTGAAAGATGCCATCATGAGTGATAGTCCCTGACTGCTTCATCAGTCATAGGCCAAGAAATCTATAAAATTACATCTGTAGCAAGCGCAGGTCCCAAAACATGATGCAGTAGAGCTAAAAATTTGTCCACTGTGCCATACAAATCATATCTTTCTTCTTCTGTGTTCATCCTAATGATGATGTGTCGTAGTTTACACTGAGGCTGTGATATCTGCACCTTTCGATCCAACACATCTAATTTCAATACAGCATTTCTTGGTCCAGGTTTGTCTTCCCTCTTCAATCCTTATTCTTTTAGCCAGGTTGCATAGGTGCAGTTTGTTTTCAGGGCCACCACTTGGAGGCAGAATAGGGTCATGGTCAGCCTATGGTTTGCTAACCCTGAAGCTTCAAGTCGCTGGCTGCTGTCAGCTCATTCACCACTGCATCTTTGCACCTTCCACACACCCCCCCACATCACATCCTACAAAGTGTAAGTGTCAAGGAGGACTCTTTAGTGGGCTAGCATACTTCTTTATGTAAAACAAATTTCTACAGAAATTACCAATGAAATAATTAGGAGTTTTAGTGCAGCCTTTATGCCTCTGAAGAAGCAAAGATGGGACAAGAAGAACATAGCAGGATAGTCCAGGACAACAAATCTTGGTGAAAACGTTCTGCATGTATGAAAATTTGAGATTCCTACATAATGCTTCTGAGTGGTCCTGGGTTCATTCCGCAGCTGAGGCAGAAATGTTTTTTCAGGTCACAATGGCCTCCGGGTCAACCCAGCCTTAAATGAGTACCTGTTCAGTCTGGGAAGTAAAAGCAGCGAGGGAGAGGAGATAGCTACTGCCCTCATATAGCCGAGCCTTTGAAATGTGAGATCGCTAACATCTCACACCCCTACGGCAGTAAAGCTATGGGTTACGGTACTTTACTTTTACATAATGCTTTAAAATTATGATAATGTATGACGTGTGTTCAAATGAAACCAGACCTAACTGCACCAAGTGAACATTATGATGCACATGATGTAAACAGCACATACCAACTGTCAAGTTTGCAAAATGTCATTATCCTCCGATTCATAGTTTACTTAGAAGACTGTTGAAAACATGGCGGGAGTGATTTGGAATCTGTCCAGAGTTGATCAGCAATCAGTTATTCGGTTTCTAAAAGCTGAAGGATGTCGACCAGTTGACATTCATCGCAGAATGCAGGCAATGTATGGTGACAAAAGTGTGTCGAAGGCAACAGTGAAGAACTGGACAACGATGTTTAAAGAAGGACATGAGTTAACGAAAAATCTTCCAAGACCAGGTCAGGCGCATATTGTTGCGTCAGAAGATGACATCGCCAAAATTGATTTGGGTGGGCCGTCGCCGTAGCTTACGTTCGCCACACTTTAGAGTCCTACACTGACTTTACACTGGATTTGAATATTCTATCTTTGGTAAAAATCTTGATGGATCTCCATATGTTGTTTAGTGTCAGGAATGTCACCCTTACCTTTCCAATTCTGGTATTTACATCTGTATCTGTACTCAGTAACATATCAACTGTACTGCTCCAACAAATAAAGGTATACACCTCTTCCAAAGGCTCTCTCCCTCCAGCATGATTGGTTCTTTGTCGATCGGATAAATTTTAAGGAGCTTTTGTTTTCTTAATGATATTCAGTCCAAATTTGCTGATTGTTTTTTCAACCTGTGCAATTTCTCTTGCATTTGGCTATGACTGTGACAAAAGTACTGGATCATCTGTGTAATCCAGGTCCACCAATTGTGACCGTAGTGTCTACTAAATGCCAGTTCCCTTTCCATCATTTGATGTCTTCATTATCCAATCTATAGTTAACAAGAACAGAATATGTAATAGAAGACATTCCTATTATATTTCATTTGAACATGTCTTGTATATTATAGCTACATTCAAGGACATAACATTATTTTAGGTTGTAAAACTATAAACAGTCCCACAACAGGCACTAACATCTAGGATGAAGTGTTATAAACTATATTTTTATCTGCGGCCTGGTTGTTGCAAGACAGCTGAAGAATTTGTATTGACCTACCTATTTTGTACTAAGACATTTTTCATTGACTCAAACTTGCTTTTTCATTAACAAAACAAATTTTGAATGATTTAGATATGGTTGGAGCATCATATTAAATACAAATGATGAACATAAGAAGGTTGCATCAAAAGCAGAAACTCTTATCACTTTTACTTTGCAGCAATGCACGCAGAAATGTAAATGTACACATTAACATAAAAACAGTTTGTTAAAAGCAACAAACTGCTGAAATAGAACAATTTCATTCCTAAAGCATCAATAAACTAACAAGGGAGGATCAGAACACATTTTCTGGCTATTAATACAGCACATCCCACTTAACAATCACCTGAACAGAATCCAGCTATAACACTCTCCAGAGTGTAATGGGTTCAAAGGTGTTAGGAAAATGATTTTTCCTGCAGAAAAATTGAGTACTTTGTATAGAACTAAACAACAACTAAAAAACATGTGCAGATACCACTATATTTGCATAGAATAATCAAAAGGTGAAAACCTGAGTACCACTGGATCCATAACAACACAACATCAGTAAACAAGAACAGTTTAAATTACCTGGTGTAGATGGGTGTCTTTTCTTTCAGCATACCTGAATTAAAGAATTTAAAAAAGGTAACAATTATCTTTCGCATTTAATAAAAGTAATCTATTCTTTTTCTTCATTACTATCATCATAACACTCAGTAGCACTCATGGACAAACCTATGGTCTGAAAAACCATAGGTATTTAAACCCCTATATTTAAACTACTACATAAAATAATCTATTCTATTGGCATCCTCTCACCTTTAAACTCAAGTAAAGTTTTAGGTCAACGATTGTTGTCGTTCTTTTGTGATCATGATTGTTTTAGTTTATTTGGACCATCAATCAAAGCCTGTTGCCCCTCTTAGTCCATAGACCAATGACCACAGCTTGCCCGCATCCACAGTGTCCTGGGCTACACTTTCTGTCTCTCCCAGGTGTAATAATTTAATTGTAGTTCCTTTTCACAATCTCATCTCTGTGTATTTTGAAGTCGACCCCTCTTTCTCTTCCCCTGCGGATTCCATTTGAGAACCTGCCTAGCTATGTTGGACAGTGTCTTACTCATCACATGTCTTATCCAATCCAATTTTCTTCTCTTAATTTGTTGTTCCAGTGGCTGTTGTTGGATCCTTTTCCACAGGTCTTCATTCCTCCCCATGCCCTGCCACTGTATGTCTATAATCCTTTGCAGGCATGTTAACAAAGGACTGGAGTCTTCATTGTAGTGCATTAGTCGTTCTCTATGTTTCCGTTCCCTACAACAGCACCGACTTTACACTTGAATATTCTATCTTTGGTACGAATCTTGATTTCTCTAGATCTCCTTATGTTGTTTAGTGTCAGGAATGTCACCTTTGCTTTTCCAATTCTGGAATTTACATCTGTATCTGTACTCAGTAACATATCAATTGTACTGCTCCAACAAATAAAGGTTTATACACCTCTTCCAAAGGCTCCCTCCCTCCAGCATGATTGGTTCTTTGTCGATCGGATAAATTTTAAGGAGCTTTTGTTTTCTTAATGATATTCAGTCCAAATTTGCTGATTGTTTTTTCACCCTGTGCAATTTCTCTTGCATTTGGCTATGACTGTGACAAAAGTACTGGATCATCTGTGTAATCCAGGTCCACCAATTGTGACCGTAGTGTCTACTAAATACCAGTTCTCTTTCCATCCTTTGATGTCTTCATTATCCAATCTATAGTTAACAAGAACAGAATATGTAATAGAAAGCATTCCTGTCTCACTCCTGTCTGCATTCTGAATCTATCAGTTAGTGCTACTTCATGTACTACTGTACTAATTGTATCTTTGTACATCCTATGTATAAGGGTTATGGACTTCTCTGGTATTCCATAGTGTCTCAACAGTAACCTGAGTATTTAAATCCATGCTGTGAAATGTCTGTTACTAATCTATAAAATGTGCATATAGGGATGTTTTCCTGGAACGTAACATAGTCATTAGCACAGATCTTGTTCAAATTAGAGAATTCTGATACCTGAGAAGGAAGTTTACAGATGATGGAAAATAGACAGGAAGAAAGATGCAGAAACTAAAAAAAACCAAAAGTGGTGACATACAAAATATCACCATTACTAAGATATCCAAACATTCCAATGGAGAAAAACAACAAATTATCAACAATATGTTCATAACCACTCTCTGTCATAGATCTCTGACAAAAGACCCTGACCAGGGCACAAAAACAAATAAATTACATGTGAAATGAGATGCTCGCGAAAAGTGGTCAGAGTCACTAAAAAGTCTGAATGAGAAACAAATAAAATCTGACAGAAAGTAGAAACAATGGCATGCATGACATGTAGCGACCGACAAACATATGGTCTGGACATATGACTCGAATGCCTACAAACCTACCATCTGCAGATACTCTGTAACACCAGATAGCTGGAGTTCAGAGCAAGGAAAAATCAAACAAAGTGATGGATGGGTGGTATTAAGGAAATATTACAAAGGAATTGATTGAAAATAACAATAATCACACAGATGGCACATGAAAGAAGATTGCATATCCCTAAAATGTCTAACAGCATACGTGGACAGAAGAGATAAGATTGTTTGGATCTCTTCAAAAGGTTATGTTGATAAATTCATGCATATGGAAAGAGTTATGATTTATATACTTATTTTTATTGTTGTTATGAATGTCCACAATGAGTAAGTTTACTCTTTTGTACGCCCTGAAAAGGACGTTAAATGGCAGGTTGCAGAAGCTCTCCTCACATCCTGAGCGTGCTGATGAAGGTGGACAAGTTGTGCTATGCTTGCCTTCATCTGCGTGTTGCTCACTACTATGGGGATCACGTTGATCCCCCACTTGATTAGCCAGACCACCAAAAAGAACAGTCCATTTCCAGAGAGAATTATGTGGAAGTTGAAGTTGGGGTCTTGGCCAGTATGTTTTTCGTGACCCTGACTAACATGTCTGATCAGTATGTTTTGCCTGACCAGACGTTAGTCTTCCTTCCCGTATAGACTTATAATAGTATGTGTTATTAATTCAGGATTCCTTGCTATGTACATTTTTTGTTTGCCATTATTTACAATTTCAGACTTCAAATAAGATATTACTCTTTAGACCTTTAAAATGTATTAGTACCTTATTACATTCATAACTACCAGCCCATGTGTTAATGGGGCCTAAAAGGGGAGCAAAGAATAGTAACATTGTAACCTGCCAGTTAAGCTGAAGTAGTAAGAGGCAACTCCTATGCCATGCTCAACATTGACCTCAAAACATTTTGATTGATTGAATTACATAAAATTATGTAATTATCAATGATTGGGCCATTTCAGTATTTACTTTGTCTTTAGATCTAGATCTACATTACAAACAATGAATGAATGAATTGAATGATTTCATGTTAATCATAATGCTTGAAATGTTTTAATGAATACTTTTTTTAAAGATTAAAAACTGTTCATTTTATAACATCTTTCTTTCAGATTATTATTTAAACCAACATGTATCACTGCATGACTTAGTATATTTTAATTTTTATTATTTGCGCTTGAAACCTTCAGAAATAATAGTACTAGTACTACTAGTAGTAGTGTGTAGAGTGTAGACGGGGCTTTCACTATTTAGTACTTAGTAGTAAATATTAAATAGTAGTACTACTAGTACTATTTACAAGTAGTTGTAAAAAAAAGAATTTGCGTCAACTAAATTATTCAACCTATGCATGCCTTTTTCACTATCTCCACAAGTTGGATTTATGGTAAATTGTTTGATTTAAACGGTATATAACTATAACTAGTAATTAGTATAACTATCATAAATAAACCACACACTTCTGTTCAGTTAGCCGCTAGCAGACATCAGTCAAACTGAAAACACAACAAATATGGCGTCCGCACATTGAATTGTAAGACAAAATGATACAATTTACCCATCACTGAGCTTGGACTGTTTCCTTGCATGCATTACCATGAATGCTATAGATAAATAGCAAAATGCAATGCAAAGGAACCAAATGAGATGGCTTATTGAGAATGCTCATTCAACTCTATGAATGTTACTACATTCGATTAATTCGTCAAGATCGACGCCATATTACATCCGGGAAAGCAGTAAATTTCGCATAACATTTTCCAGAATTGGTATTTTTTCGAATTTCACCCGAAGAAATATTAAATAATTTATATTATAGCATATATAGATGTTTTTAATTTGTTCTCATTTACTGTTCGATACAACTTGTCTACGTGGTTACTTAAACAAAGGTCAAGGCCATTAGGTGCTGACGCACCGGCGTATATTCAGTTTTTTCACGCATCAATAACGACTGGATAAGTCATTAAGTGACCATGGTACTCGCATCTTCTTGTTCTATATGTCAATTATGTTGCTCATTTGCATGATGTCATCATATTATGTTAAAGGTGCTTTAGTGCATACAAATTTAAACATGGTAATAGGAATGCGTATTACAGAGGATGCCCCCCTGTTGTTAAAATCCGAACAATGACCACTGCAGCAGAAAAATAACTTAATAAGAATTCCGCGAGAAACAACAACTTCTAATATCAAGCAATATCAATATTGAGCCGAGGAAAAGAAATAATTGCCACACATATCTAGTCTGTAGCGGTGTACGGCTCCGGAACATTGACTCTAAAGAAAAAGGATGAAAAGATCTTAGAAACAAGAAGTGAACTGGACAGAAAAAGGGCAAACGAGCAAGTGCTTAAATAAATAAAGGCACAGAGACAATGAAATAAATGTACAGAAATGTAGGTTGTCTTGACTTTGTCACAATATGTGGCATGGAGGCCTATAATATTGTAAGTTAAAATTCGGGGGTTGGGTGGGGGAGGGGGATGGGGGGGGGTGGCATCAAAGAAACAATATCACACAGGCCAGCAAGAATATCAGGGTGCTGACCTAATGAATTCCGACGAGAACAGACGAAAGTGGACTGCGTACGAAGAAGAAGAAGAAGAAGAAGATTAACCTGATGGTGGGCGATGAGAGAGGCGTGTTTTGAAAAGAGATTTTCTGTCTGTGAATGATTGTGGAAAAATACACGGAGGTACAGAAGAGCTCATTTGCTTGCTTCATTGAATCCATAAGTGCTCTGTTCTTCTCCATATTTTTGAAGAATCTCAGTACAATGCACGAACTCCATAGCAACGGTAAGGATTCCGTAATGGATTGGGAAGATTTTTAACAGAATTTTGAAATTAAAGTCGACTCTTTTCGATCTCCAACTTGAAATTAAAGTCGACTCTTTTCGATCTCCAACTGCCAAGGGATTTTTAACGTGCGCGACACTGCACACGCGGGTACGATCTCTACGACACAGAGAATAGAGATCCTGGGAAATATAAGAAAGTCCACGTAAAAAAAAACCGGTTTCCACCGTGATTTGAACCTGATCTGGCACTGGACAGAAACAGCTAAGATTCATTCTCAGTCAACTCTCCGGCACTTGATGATGATGATCACGATCGTGAGCACATTTCCGGTTTGAGATCAAGAAACGAAAGTGGATACACAATCATCAATGGCAGGATCAGTATTTATACGGCTGGTTTCAAGGACAGCCCTGTTGTCGACAGGAAGAACTTATTGTTCTGTGAAGACAACCGCGTGGGGAGATTCCAATCATGCACAGAAGCAAAATTTCAGAATATCGGTGTATCTGTCAAGGAAGTCATTTTCCACAGTGTCACAACTGACTAAACCTTTGATGGAGTCTCAGTACTCTCAGTCTAGTCGATATCTAATGTTGATGATGATTAATATGCCAGCATTTTTGTCAACGATACATTGTCGACTGCTGAGCTATACATGTTATAGGCGAACATCACAAACGAACAACGCTAATAACTGCAGTTATAATCTCGACACGAAAGTTAACTTGAAAGAGTGTGATTCAGATACAAAAAAGCAAACAGATGATCCAGAGACAAAGGCAATTTTACAAGATATTTCTGCAGATTTTAAAAATGAATTTACTGAGGACACTGAGGTGAAACATGAAACAACTGGAGATGAAGAAGAACTGGGACAAAAAATAAATAGCAGTTTGGATAGCATAGTCGAAAGCAAGAATGATACAGACTTTGAATATGATTACCAGGTAGCGGAAGATATTGAGGAGTATGATTATATTGATGAGAAAATATTAGCAGAGCAGCAAGTTCGGCCTGAGAAAACTCTACCTATCAGCTTAGAAAGTAAGATAAGATATTTTAAACTCACTTTGTATTGATGAAATGATATAGTATAAAAACATGACAGTAGTATTTAGTATTACTAATTACTCACTGGTATATCGGTGATCCATGCCATTTTACATAGAAATGTATAGGTCTAAGTGGATGCTTAATACAAATACTTTTACTGTTCCCATTGATGATAAAAATATATTCAGATAAAATATCTAATGAAGCAAACACATGCCTTTTTTTTCACTTGCTTATAAATGAATGAATTCTTTATCAAATTGACACACTAATTCCAGAGATGTGTAACACACCAAAAGCTGGTACATTTAGTATCAATTATGACCACAAATATTTATATTATGTCAGAAAAAAAATAATCACAAAGCTACATGTATGGAAAAAGTCAAATTCCAGCTTCAATATTTAGTCTTAAAATATTTGACCTTGCAGATTTTTCATTTAAAAAAAAATCATTAATTTAAGTATAAAGTGTCAATATGTTAGTTGAGTGATCCTAACTGATAAGGGAATCAGAGTAATATGAGTCAACATAATTGATTGAATTTGGTGTCTTTATATATTCTGAACTGATTATATTTCACTACTTTCAAACAGATACATGAGCTCATAAATCTGTAAGTTGTAGAGGGTAACCAATGAAAACAGTTTAATCTTACTTATCCAATTATGTCACTAGATGTTGTGAAGAGGTGCAATCTTCGTTTTTGTGTTCCATCTGTTTGTTCTGCCACGTTTCCTCAACACTCTCAAAGTCCAGCTTCATGTCCTCATGAAGAATGGAAACAGTGAAGTACCATAGAGAATTGCTAGGATGGGTGAAGTATGGTATAGTTTTCGATCAAGGGGCTGCTATGGTCACACTGAAAAGCTGTCAAATAGGGCCCTAGCAAGCCAAAATGCTAAAACGAAACCATGTCAGTGTGTTAAAATATGTTTGAAAGGGGGCACAAATTAATTGCACTGCAACCTGCCAGCAAGTCATAAGAGTTGACTAAGAAGGGTTGAGTATCCTGTAGCAACTATAAACTACAAGAAAAATAGAATTGATCTCTATAACCCAGGCTAGAAATGGAAGTAAGTAAGGGATGGAGGAAGAAAATGATAAGAAAGATGTGCAAAATACACAATATTTGCTTCTCTCAGAAACAGGCACATGTGCTGATATTGTTGCTGGATTCACCAGTACACATTTATTTGAGTGTCTTTCTATATACAATAACAATATCTCAGAGCAGCAACTCAGTTTGTGGAGTCTTGAAACGTAACAAGTAACTGCCACTTAATTCAAACATTGTGTGTTAGCTATGGGATAACAGAACACTGCTCCTCTTTGATACGTGTTAATAGTGAGACAGCCATCTGTTAACTGGAATTATGACGTCATGTTGTTTGTCTGCACCTTGATAGCATATGCAGGACACTCCTGACATCCTTAGCAACCATATTAACAAGTTACAATACAAAGGCATGGTTTATCTAAATTCTATCCCACTTTTAAGGTTTTCATTTGAAGCCCTATTGTATGTTTGTAGAAGGATTGTTTCTCCTGTGGACCCTGGAATTCATTATTGGGAAGGAAAGAATAAGGCCACGACACCTTAGTGCATGTCATAAAAGGTAAAAAAAGGGTTGTGCATGGGGCTAGCAACCTCTTCATTAAAAACAAATGCTACAACAACCACTACTATATGAACACACAAAGTGCTTTGGAACATATTTTTGTATATGGGGCCATTGATAGTTGTGGGCCTATTCTTTGTGAGGAGCGAAGGGGGAAAGAAAGCCAGGAGTGATAAGAACTGATGTGAAGTTGGAATCACTTCACACTTTCAGAAAATAATTGGGATATTTCTTTGTGTACCAGAAATAGAATAATTTTGTTCTGCAAATCCATCAGGTTGGCCCTTTTGAAGGTGCCATCGCCCATCATCCCTGTTTTGTCCCTGGGACTCACATTTGAACATTTGACTATTAGTAGTAAGTTTGCGGCTGGTTCCTTCTTGTGATTAGGTCAGATCTGGGGTTTCCAGCCTCCAGGATTTTCCCTGTTGACATTTAACCTAAGCAACAGGCCAATCACCTTTTTGTCAGCACAGTCGATTGCAAGGATTTACAAAAAAATCTCTACAACCACAAGGGGTGGAAAAAGGAGTAAGTTATGCAGTATGAGTTCTAACATTGTCTTTGACATGTGCTGGTAGCCATAAATCTCTCATTATGTACAGTCTTGCTACCTGGTGATTCCTACCATCACTTTTAGGAGGTATGTTAAAACTGATGGCTTTCCCATTTGGTTTTGAAATATATTGCTATGAATCTTCATTTACTTCAAAGTTTTATAAAAACACATTAATTGTGGTTTTTAAAAATTATGCTACAATATTTTTTAGACTTCTGTTTCTACTGTGCATCCAACACACTTTTTGTTTGTTAATTTTACAAGGTCCTTCCTTTCTGTGTCCTGGACACCATGTCAGACATGTATACATGTGGATTGCCTTGTTATTAATCGTTATTGTTTGTATACCATTTGCTATCCAATATGAAGAAGCACATTTAAGTTGCTTCTAGATTCTTCATAATAACAACTTTCAATATGAGAATAGAGATTGAGGCAGTTACTTCAGCCTAGAGGTGTTTTTCTTTATTTCTATTTAGACCCTTCTCAATGATTGATACAGTGACCATCACACCTGGTTGCATCTTTTAGGGTATCAGCACACTCCCTTTGCTTCACCTTGTCTGTGGCTATCCATTATAAAGTGCCCTAGCTTTTGTTGATAGTTAGGTGGTTATCTTATTTATCATGACAGTTATTATGTACCTCAATCCTTACTTCAGAAAGGAAAGCTAAGACATGACTGGACAGTGGACATAGATGCTTCAAACTGTCATGGGAATTTAACATTAAAAGTTGGTGGAGCAAGGAGGGACACAACCAGCTAGCTACTGTAGCAATCAGTATTAATACCGTTTGTGATTTGTTCAAAGAGACTCAGCACCTATGGTTTTGCTCAGAGTGCAGTAATATTGATTCTGAATAACATAATATAGGTCCTTCATATTAATGGCCTCAGAGCACAATCTTTCTGCTTACAAAAACATCACTTTTAGTGCAGCGATTATTCCCATGTCTGGGGTCCAGGAGGTGTGGAGGATCTATAAAACTGAGAAATAAATGCCACTTGCCCCTGCAATCACCAAGAGTTTACAGTCTAGGTTTTAAACCTGACCTCTGATGGGAAAAAATGGAAATCCTTGCTGAAGCTTTGAATCATTTTCACTTGATAGGCCACCCAGTTCTCTTCTGCTTACTGTCACAAGTTAATGAGATACGGTTTTTTATCTTTTAGAAGAGGGAGGGAAGACTAACATCTGGTCAGGCAAAACAAACTGATCAGACATGTTAGTCAGGTTCAGGCAAAACATACTGGATAAGACCCTCACCTTGGCTTCCTCGTAGCCCTTCCTGGAAATGGGCTGTTTTTATGGCAGCCTGGCCAACAAGATGAGGGATTGACATGATCCCCGTAGTAGTGAGTGACAGACGTATGAAGCCAATCATGCTGCTGAAGACGGATGTGTCGGACCGAATGGTACAAATATCACAGTCAAGTTGTAAACTAGCGACACAGCGCATTCCATTCTCTGGACTACATCCTGCTACTTGCAAAGTTCTGTTCAGAGCTTGGTAGCGGGAGATTGAGGTTGAATGCAGAAGAAGAAGTCAAGCATAGCACAATCGCCTGGAGGATCCTAGTCCACCTTCATAATCACGCTCGGGATGCGAGGAAAGCTGCTGCAACCCGCCACTTAATGTCCTTTCCAGGGCGCACATTGTGGGCATTTGCAAACAACAACAACCAGTCATTATGACATGACCTTAACCATCATTTCTGCTGTTGTGTCGCCTTATTGTGATTTCCTATTTTATTCATTGATTTTTGTCTTCAATGTACACCAGGGGGAAAGACTGGTGTATTTGATCTTGATGAGCTGGTCATTCTCCTGGAAGATCTGGGTGCCGAGAACATTGTAGCTGTGCCAGTTCCACCAGAGGCTAATTTCTGTGACCACATGGTAGTTGTATCTGCAAAATCACTTCGGCATGTGCAAGCTATAAATGAGGAGTTGCTATGGGTGGTAAGCATAAATTAAGTTGATAAAAACATGAATAGATAATGACTCAGTGACTGTACTGTGACACAAACAAAATGTCACCTATTGTTACAGCCACAAGGCCTTCTTTCACTCAAGAGAAAGAACAAATGAATACAACTGACAAATCTCAACTAAAAACAAGACATAATGCCAAATGAGTGGTTAAAGTTGGCAATCATACCTGAAAGTGGCCAGGAAAGTGTGAGACACAGTATGCCAGTTAAGTTATGAAATAGGGTGGATCAAACAATAATTGGTCAATATGATTACATACAGACGGGGAGGAAGACTAACATCTGGTCAGGCACAACATACTGATCAATACGTTAGCCAGAGTCAAGCAGAATATACTGGCCGAGACCCTCCACTTCGCCTACCTGGAAACGGGCTGTTGGCATGGTAGCCTGGCTAGCGATGTGGGGGATCGACGTAATCCCCATAGTAGTGAGTGACACGCAGATAAAGCCAAGCATGCGTGTGCTATTTCATGATCCTCCTCTGGTGGTCTACAGATGTGATAGAAACTTTCAAGACTTGTTGGTTAGAAGCCAAAACTCACCACCTTAGCACCTAGCCTTGCAAAAGTAGCTCACATACTGAATGAGTGTATTTCCATTCAGGCTACCAGTTGCAACATTTATTGTTTTAATCAGAGGACGGCGTGGGCTAGTAGTTAAGTGACACAGCTCACAACACGAAGGTATGGGTTCGCTCCCTAATCACAGCACCGGCCATTACCCTGAGGAAGCAAACACTTAAAAAATGCAGGAGAAAACAGATCCTTACATAAAATGCATGCCGAAGTTGGATGCACTGGGCTGACAGACGCAAAATAAAAACTTAGTGCGACGCACTCCACCTTGTGCCTTGGGGTATAGAGAAATAAAACACATCGCCTTGCACCTTGGGGTATAGAGAAATAAAACTCACCGCTTTGCACCTTGGGGTATAGAGAAATAAAACAAACGCAAAAAATAAAAGAAATTGTAAAAATCTCTGTACTTCCTCTAATGTTCTTCAAATTCCTGTTTCCCAATTTTGTTTGAAGTATTATTGTTTTATCCTGAACCTAATTAAGCTGTGGTATGGACGGGGAAAATCATTTGCATAGATATACTGTCTATTTCCCCAGAGCTCATTTAATTTTATTTCTAGTGGTTTGGACATGTTTGGTAAGATGTCATTTGGAGCATACTGTGACAACAGACAAGATAATGTTTGGGAAGATGTCAGTTGGAGCATACTGTGACAACAGACAAGATAATGTTTGGGAAGATGTCAGTTGGAGCATACTGTGACAACAGACAAGATAATGTTTGGGAAGATGTCAGTTGGAGCATACTGTGACAACAGACAAGATAATGTTTGGGAAGATGTCAGTTGGAGCATACTGTGACAACAGACAAGATAATGTTTGGGAAGATGTCAGTTGGAGCATACTGTGACAACAGACAAAATAATGTTTGGAAAAGGGACAGAGGCAACAAAGAGAGAAGATGTTGTATAGTTTAATATCATCACGTGGAGGCCATTTATTTAATTTCAGTGTGTTAATTTGCTCACACAGAGGATCCTTTTTGGAATGAGAATGAAAATACTGAGGACAAAGTCAACAAGATGATTGATAAAATAAAAGCAGAAAATGATCTCGCCTCATTGGGCTAGGCGACAAACTGTTTATGAGGTGGGAAGACCAGCTCTCTTCCTCGTTACCCTTCCTTCCTGAACAGTAAGCCAGATTTTCATTTACCAGGGTTGGCTGGGGAACTGAGACACTAGTCCAGTCAGGCACAACATACTGACCAGGATGTCATGTCAGGGTCAGGCACAATATACTGACCAAAACCACTATCTCTCTTCCATGTAGCGATCCCTGGAAACAGCTGTTTTCAAGCAGTCTGACTGATGTGATCACTGTGATCCCTGTAGTAGTGAGCATCACACAGATGAAGACAAGCATAGCACAACCGCCTGAAGGACCTCAGTCCACTTTCATTAGCACGCTCGGGATGTGAGGAAAGCAACTACAACCCGCCACCTAACACCCTTTTCAGGGCGCACAAAAGAGTGAACTACTCATTATGCGCATTAAACAACAACAAACAGCAACAACTTGGATTGGCTGGAAAGTGCTGGTAACGGAACCCTGCTCCTTTACTGTGAAAATTGAGTGCTCTACCATTACAATATGTCTGTATTATTGCATGTCTGTGTTATTGCATGTCTGTATTATTGCATGTCTGTATTATTTCATATCTGTATTATTTCATATCTGTATTATTTCATATCTGTATTATTTCATATCTGTATTATTGCATATCTGTATTATTTCATATCTCTATTATTTCATATCTGTATTATTGCATGTCTGTAATACCTCGTGTCTGTAAATTATTTTGTCATGTTTTTCACAGTCAGATTCATCATCTATTGTTGAACTTTGCTTTCAGCATAAAAGGAAAAAATCAAAGAATGATCCTCACCTGGTTATAGAAGGCCTTAACAAGTCAGCCTGGTGTGCCATGGACATAGGTTTGTATGTAATCCTGATCATGTGACATCCATATGTGTGAAATGCTGTCAAGAATGAAGTGTTAAAGACTTTATTGTACTCAGTCTGGGTTTTTATTTGAGATGGAATGACCAGTTCCTTATCTCTCTACCTTGTCTTTTCTAACTGCAAGTTAGGTACTCACTTACAATCCAGATAGATTGGACCAGGTAACAAACCCAGTCCCATTGCTGTATGAGACATACTCTCTAACCTCGCATCCACCCAAATGCTAAACCATGGCTAACTCAATATTTGAAATTATGTGGCTGTTACTTTTTACATGAAAGGACACAATATATTCAGCCATTGATCACACATGAGGATCCTGTGGTGAAGTGGTTAAGCCGTCGGCCTCGTGATCAGGTGGTGTGGGTTCGACTCCAGACTCTGCCGTCTTTTTAACGGGCGCTTGATGCGGAGTCCCCTGCATCTCGTAGTCGCCCCCTAGTCGTCTTGTCCTTGACTTGCCACTGGGATTGGGTGGCTCGAGACACGAGAGGAAGGATAAAAAGTAGCGCAGTTAATCTTTACTAAAAATAGCGCTAGCAAAATAAATTATGCCATCGTCTACAATGGACAGCGGCCTTTGCCTTCATCACACATGTCAACCTCTGCAGATAAGATTAGATAAGAATCTGTATATTCCATCAATAAAAATGTTTATTCAGCCGTTGATCACACAAGTGAACCTCAAAAGATAAGATAAGAATCTGTTGCATCAATAAAAACCTATTCAGTCATTGATCAACACATGTCAACCTCTGGAGATAAGATAAGAATCTGTATATTGCATCAATTAAAATCTATTGAGCCATTGATCACATATGTCAACGTCTAAAGATAAGATAAGAATCTGTTGCATTAATAAAAACTTATTCAGCCATTGATCACACATGTCAACGTCTAAAGATAAGATAAGAATCTGTTGCATTAATAAAAACTTATTCAGCCATTGATCACACATGTCAACCTCATAAGATAAGATAAGAATCTGTTGCATTAATAAAAACTTATTCAGCCATTGATCACACATGTCAACCTCATAAGATAAGATAAGAATCTGTTGCATCAATAAAAACTTATTCAGCCATTGATCACACATGTCAACGTCTAAAGATAAGATAAGAATCTGTTGCATTAATAAAAACTTATTCAGCCATTGATCACACATGTCAACGTCTAAAGATAAGATAAGAATCTGTTGCATTAATAAAAACTTATTCAGCCATTGATCACACATGTCAACGTCTAAAGATAAGATAAGAATCTGTTGCATTAATAAAAACTTATTCAGCCATTGATCACACATGTCAACCTCATAAGATAAGATAAGAATCTGTTGCATTAATAAAAATTTATTCAGCCATTGATCACACATGTCAACCTCATAAGATAAGATAAGAATCTGTTGCATCAATAAAAACTTATTCAGCCATTGATCACACATGTCAACGTCTAAAGATAAGATAAGAATCTGTTGCATTAATAAAAACTTATTCAGCCATTGATCACTTAACTTAACTTAACTTAACTTAACTTAACGTCTTTATACTGGTTTAGAAGACCCTGCAGAGTCTGTATACAACCAGTTACATTTACATCACCTTGCTCTAAAATCTATGCGCATCCAGTTTATTCTTAAACGCATCAACTGTCCCTGCCTCCACTACCTCCCCTGGCAATGCATTCCAAGCAGACACCACTCTCTGACTAAAAAAATATTTCCTAATATCTAACCTGGACCTCTCTTTAACCAGCTTGTAGCTATGCCCTCGTGTTATTGTAGGTGGCTGTATTTTAAAAAACTTGTTATAGTCTAATTTATCGATTCCTCTGATCATCTTATAAACCTGTATTAAGTCACCACGAATTCTTCTCTCTTCTAGACACTGTAGGCCCGTTTTTCTGAGTCGTTCCTCATAACTGTAATTCTGGAATCCAACTATCATCTTTGTCGCTCTTTTTTGTATTCTTTCTAGCATGTTTATGTCCCCTCTATGATAAGGACTCCACACCTGTACACAGTACTCCAATCTAGGTCTAACTAAAGCTTTATACAGTTTGACGATCACTTCCTTGCTCCTATGTTTAATATTTCTTTTTATCATACCTAACATTGCATTTGCCTTTTTCACTGCTACCTTAACTTGCTCACTCACCTTTCCTGTATGATCTATTATAACCCCTAGGTCCCTTTCCTTATCTATCTTTCTAATATTGTTTACTCCCACATGTCAACGTCTAAAGATAAGATAAGAATCTGTTGCATTAATAAAAACTTATTCAGCCATTGATCACACATGTCAACGTCTAAAGATAAGATAAGAATCTGTTGCATAAAAAAAAACTTATCAAAAACAATTTTACACAAAAAAATAAATTTCCTCACATTCTACAATATCTTACACTTGTCTTAGTTGGATCTCTTTAACACCTCTTCAACCACTCTTCAACCAACTCCTCTTCAACCACTCTTCAACCAACCACTCTTCAACCAACTCCTCTTCAACCACTCTTCAACCAACTCCTCTTCAACCACTCTTCAACCAACTCCTCTTCAACACCTCTTCACCTTCTCTTCTTTCCCTCTTCAACACCTCTTCAACCCTTCTTCAACCAACCCCTCTTCAATACCTCTTCAACCAACACCTCTTCAACCACTCTTCAACTAACTCCTCTTCAACCACTCTTCAACCAACCACTCTTCAACCAACTCCTCTTCAACCACTCTTCAACCAACTCCTCTTCAACCACTCTTCAACTAACTCCTCTTCAACCACTCTTCAACCAACCACTCTTCAACCAACTCCTCTTCAACCACTCTTCAACCACTCTTCAACCAACACCTCTTCAACCACTCTTCAACCAACTCCTCTTCAACCACTCTTCAACCAACCACTCTTCAACCAACTCCTCTTCAACCAACTCCTCTTCAACCACTCTTCAACCAACTCCTCTTCAACACCTCTTCACCTTCTCTTCTTTCCCTCTTCAACACCTCTTCAACCCTTCTTCAACCAACCCCTCTTCAATACCTCTTCAACCAACACCTCTTCAACCACTCTTCAACTAACTCCTCTTCAACCACTCTTCAATCAACTCCTCTTTAACACCTCTTCACCTTCTCTTCTTTCCCTCTTCAACCCTTCTTCAACCAACCCCTCTTCAACCACCTCCTCTTCAACCACTCTTCAATCAACTCCTCTTTAACACCTCTTCACCTTCTCTTCATTCCCTCTTCAACACCTCTTCAACCCTTCTTCAACCAACCCCTCTTCAATACCTCTTCAACCACTCTTCAACCAACTCCTTTTCAACCACTCTTCAATCAACTCCTCTTTAACACCTCTTCACCTTCTCTTCATTCCCTCTTCAACACCTCTTCAACCCTTCTTCAACCAACCCCTCTTCAATACCTCTTCAACCACTCTTCAACCAACTCCTTTTCAACCACTCTTCAATCAACTCCTCTTTAACACCTCTTCACCTTCTCTTCATTCCCTCTTCAACCCTTCTTCAACCAACCCCTCTTCAATACCTCTTCAACCAACTCCTTATCAACCACTCTTCAATCAACTCCTCTTTAACACCTCTTCACCTTCTCTTCATTCCCTCTTCAACACCTCTTCAACCCTTCTTCAACCAACCCCTCTTCAACCACCTCCTCTTCAACCACTCTTCAATCAACTCCTCTTTAACACCTCTTCACCTTCTCTTCATTCCCTCTTCAACACCTCTTCAACCCTTCTTCAACCAACCCCTCTTCAATACCTCTTCAACCAACTCCTTTTCAACCACTCTTCAATCAACTCCTCTTTAACACCTCTTCACCTTCTCTTCATTCCCTCTTCAACACCTCTTCAACCCTTCTTCAACCAACCCCTCTTCAATACCTCTTCAACCACTCTTCAACCAACTCCTTTTCAACCACTCTTCAATCAACTCCTCTTTAACACCTCTTCACCTTCTCTTCATTCCCTCTTCAACCCTTCTTCAACCAACCCCTCTTCAATACCTCTTCAACCAACTCCTTATCAACCACTCTTCAATCAACTCCTCTTTAACACCTCTTCACCTTCTCTTCATTCCCTCTTCAACCAACACCTCTTCAACCACTCTTCAACTAACTCCTCTTCAACCACTCTTCAACCAACCACTCTTCAACCAACTCCTCTTCAACCACTCTTCAACCAACTCCTCTTCAACCACTCTTCAACTAACTCCTCTTCAACCACTCTTCAACCAACCACTCTTCAACCAACTCCTCTTCAACCACTCTTCAACCACTCTTCAACCAACACCTCTTCAACCACTCTTCAACCAACTCCTCTTCAACCACTCTTCAACCAACCACTCTTCAACCAACTCCTCTTCAACCAACTCCTCTTCAACCACTCTTCAACCAACTCCTCTTCAACACCTCTTCACCTTCTCTTCTTTCCCTCTTCAACACCTCTTCAACCCTTCTTCAACCAACCCCTCTTCAATACCTCTTCAACCAACACCTCTTCAACCACTCTTCAACTAACTCCTCTTCAACCACTCTTCAATCAACTCCTCTTTAACACCTCTTCACCTTCTCTTCTTTCCCTCTTCAACACCTCTTCAACCCTTCTTCAACCAACCCCTCTTCAACCACCTCCTCTTCAACCACTCTTCAATCAACTCCTCTTTAACACCTCTTCACCTTCTCTTCATTCCCTCTTCAACACCTCTTCAACCCTTCTTCAACCAACCCCTCTTCAATACCTCTTCAACCACTCTTCAACCAACTCCTTTTCAACCACTCTTCAATCAACTCCTCTTTAACACCTCTTCACCTTCTCTTCATTCCCTCTTCAACCCCTCTTCAACTCTTCTTTAACCCCTCTTCAACTCTTCTTCAACCAACCCCTCTTCAACACCTCTTCAACCAACACCTCTTCAACCACTCTTCAACTAACTCCTCTTCAACCACTCTTCAATCAACTCCTCTTTAACACCTCTTCACCTTCTCTTCTTTCCCTCTTCAACCCTTCTTCAACCAACCCCTCTTCAACCACCTCCTCTTCAACCACTCTTCAATCAACTCCTCTTTAACACCTCTTCACCTTCTCTTCATTCCCTCTTCAACACCTCTTCAACCCTTCTTCAACCAACCCCTCTTCAATACCTCTTCAACCACTCTTCAACCAACTCCTTTTCAACCACTCTTCAATCAACTCCTCTTTAACACCTCTTCACCTTCTCTTCATTCCCTCTTCAACACCTCTTCAACCCTTCTTCAACCAACCCCTCTTCAATACCTCTTCAACCACTCTTCAACCAACTCCTTTTCAACCACTCTTCAATCAACTCCTCTTTAACACCTCTTCACCTTCTCTTCATTCCCTCTTCAACCCTTCTTCAACCAACCCCTCTTCAATACCTCTTCAACCAACTCCTTATCAACCACTCTTCAATCAACTCCTCTTTAACACCTCTTCACCTTCTCTTCATTCCCTCTTCAACACCTCTTCAACCCTTCTTCAACCAACCCCTCTTCAACCACCTCCTCTTCAACCACTCTTCAATCAACTCCTCTTTAACACCTCTTCACCTTCTCTTCATTCCCTCTTCAACACCTCTTCAACCCTTCTTCAACCAACCCCTCTTCAATACCTCTTCAACCAACTCCTTTTCAACCACTCTTCAATCAACTCCTCTTTAACACCTCTTCACCTTCTCTTCATTCCCTCTTCAACACCTCTTCAACCCTTCTTCAACCAACCCCTCTTCAATACCTCTTCAACCACTCTTCAACCAACTCCTTTTCAACCACTCTTCAATCAACTCCTCTTTAACACCTCTTCACCTTCTCTTCATTCCCTCTTCAACCCTTCTTCAACCAACCCCTCTTCAATACCTCTTCAACCAACTCCTTATCAACCACTCTTCAATCAACTCCTCTTTAACACCTCTTCACCTTCTCTTCATTCCCTCTTCAACACCTCTTCAACCCTTCTTCAACCAACCCCTCTTCAACTCTTCTTTAACCCCTCTTCAACTCTTCTTCAACCAACCCCTCTTCAACACCTCTTCTCTTGAACTCCTCTTCTACCCCTCTACTAGACCTTGTGTGTAGAGGTCCTTCCATTGGTGTATACTTGCTATTGAATGTGCAAAGAAACATGATTGGTCTGTTGTGTCTTTGCATGATGAGAAGCCGCCTCCTTTTGGCCTTCGTTGTAGGTCACTATTGGTTAGAAATTTCGTTACCGGACAGTGACTAACAGCCTGCTCTTTTGGATTTTCAATTGGTTGCAGTTCTTTTATGTGCACATGTACAAAGGACCTCCAAGTTTATTGTCGCTCTCCAAAAGGACTAGGTGTCAATATGATTGACTTTGAGACCAGTGAACATTTTAAACTTGCAGGATTCAAATGTCCGTTGTTTCACGCTTTCGTTTGTTTGTTTATTAAGAAGCGATCACATTACCTCACAACTGTAGCAACTCGCAGTTTAAAACTTAGAGCCACTTTTAGAAAAAATTATTGTTTCATGTTTCTAATGGTTAATAGTGTATTTTTCCCCACCGTGTGTATTCTGACAGGCAACATTATTCTCCATGTTTTCTATGGTGATAAAAGGGAGTATTATGATATAGAGTCCTTGTGGACACTCGGCAGAGACAATGATCCCAAGTGTCAAGAACAGAGTGTGGATCCTTATGCTCTCTCTCCAGGTTTGTGTGGTTTATACATCTTAAACAACATAGTGAATAACAGGATTGTCTCCGTGCTTGTATGTTGGAATATTGTCTCCACGGTGTGCTTGTAGGTAGAGATATTGTCTACATAGTGTGCTTGTAGGTAGGGATATTGTTTCCATGGTGTGCTTGTAGGTAGGGATATTGTCTCCAGGGTGTACTTGTAGGTAGGGATATTATCTCCAGGGTGTGCTTGTAGGTAGGACCATGGTGTGTTTGTAGGTAGGGATATTGTCTCCATGGTGTGATTGTAGGTAGGATGATGGTGTGCATGTAGGTAGGGATATTGTCTCCATGGTGTGTTTGTAGGTAGGGATATTGTTTCCATGGTGTGTTTGTAGGTAGGACCATGGTGTGCTTGTAGGTAGGGATAATGTCTTTCACGGGAAGTCCCAGTCCACGAAATGCTCCGGCAGGGTGTAGGGGTGAGGAACGAGAAGAGGCCTTGCTCATCCTGGAGACGCCCTCGGGGCTGCACTCCCAACACCTGGCTAAAATAGATCACCACCTCCCCAACAGAACTTCGGGCTGCCTGGGACGTGTTCTTGGACATAATCATTCGACACGGCGGGCCCTGGTCGTCCTAGCGTACTATTGTTGTATTGTTTGGTGGGGAAGATATATTCATTATATGAAAAATATAGATGGTCTTATTTGTAACTTTTAAAATTTCTTCACGCTTTAATTTTACTAATTTTCTCACACAGAGGACCTGTTTTGGTTAGAGACTAAAGATACTGCTGATAATGTCACAGAAACAGCAAATCAAGATGACAAGGACACAACTGACAGTGATGAATCTGCAAGTGAAGCATCCATGAAACCTAAAGACTGATCAAATGATGTTACAAATATAAATGGGGGAGTTAACACTCTTCATCTGTTGAATAAATTGTTTTTGTACCATTTAGCAGACGGATATCTTTGGACAGAACAAATAAATAGCACTGAATTATAGAAAAGACTAAATGAAATTGGAGGTAGATTAAACACAGCTTATGAAAATTGTTGTGCACAAATGTACATATTAGAACACAAATGTGGATTGCTTTTTAAAGTGTCAAATTATTTCCAAAATTATTTTTAATTTTGACATATTATTGAACACAATTGTCTGCATTCTCATATCTGTCATACAGTCATTAGACTACTTTCAAGGCAGAAGGTAGTTTAAAGTCTGATCTTCTTCTAGATGAACTACCAGCTATGGTTTATGGACCATCTAGCCAGACGATACTGGTTTAAGAGCACTAGAGCGTCACACCTCACCCCCTCCACTGTTGGTAGGAACAGTCCCACCATCTGAAGGTCAATAATCTGGTCATTGCTGCAGGAGACTGGCTATATGTTGTGCATGCCTTGGGAGTTGGTCATTGCTGCAGGAGACTGGCTATATGTTGTGCATGCCTTAGGAGTAGTTCAGTTGGTCATTGCTGCAGGAGACTGGCTATATGTTGTGCATGCCTTAGGAGCAGTTCAGTTGGTCATTGCTGCAGGAGACTGGCTATATGTTGTGCATGCCTTGGGAGTAGTTCAGTTAGAATTGAGATCTCAAAATGTCAGTCCAACTAGGACCATTTAAGATCAAACAAAGACATTAAGTATGAACAATTGTGAATTGATTGTATCAACAATTGTGAGAGAAATGTTTCTCTTCTCTTATTTGATCATTCAGTAATGTGCTGATCTGTGTAGGTGACCACGTATTTTCAAAAGAACATTTACTACTTATCATTTGCTGTTAATCAATTTCTGCCATGTTTACTTGTTCAAATTCTTGTATAACTTTTCCAATTAATTATATCTGTTTCACAACGCATTCTAGCTTCCTTTGTCTCATGACATACTCCGAAGCTTAGAATTGCTTCATTGAAATGAATAATTATTTTCCTGTGCACATCGTATCTTTCAGGGCATACTCGTTGGCCTTTTTAGGTGTCAATTTGTCTATAATACCACATTAATGTGACCTTCACAACAGTGATCTTGTTTGTATATTCGTTGATTTGCTTCCATATAACAAGACCAGTACTTCATAGCTTTGGAGATCTCAATTTCTTAATTTGATTAATTAACTAATGTTTGTTGCTGTGTATTCATTTAATTTTCTGTAATCAAATTTATCTGAGAAGTGTAAAGTTGTAGAAAGTATAAGGTACCAATACTTGCATAGCACAGTATGATCGTACCTGTTGAAATACAACAGAAATAAATATATTGCATATTATACTGTGGTTATACGCTTTCTTGTTGTGTACATCTTCCATTTAAATGTACTTTGGAGAACTATTCCATTTTGAAAATTCTGTTTATTTGGGAAATGGGAAACTAAAGCGAAGAAACTTTGCAGAAATAGTAAAAGCAAAGATGCACGAAGATCCCATAAACGCACTAACAACACCAAAACCCATCACTACTGTACGAAAACCTACCTGGAGGCAGGATATATTTCCAGAGGTGGTAGAAAATATACCAGGTATTGCAAACAAAAACTGCCAGACTGAAAAAGAAAGGAGAGATACTACCCTAAGCTTCATAACGAAAAGCTACCCAAGCATGGACTGGACCCATGCATACACCGACGGTTCTGTAACAGACACTACACAGAACGGAGGGGCAGGAGCATTCCTGAACCTACCAAATGGCAGAAAAATAACACTGTCATTCGCTACTGGTAAGTACACAAGCAATTTCAGAGCAGAGGCACTGAGGGCGGCAGTGGAAGAAATGGTGACACACAGTCAAAATGAGAGCCATATAGTCCTGCTGACAGATGCTCTCGCCGTAGTCACAGCGCTAAAAAGCCAGAAAAACACTGAGCTTAATGACTTAAGAGCAGCACTCTGCAAACTGTGCCAGCAGTCCGCACCAAAAAGGGTAGTGGTACAGTGGGTTCCGTCACATTGCAACATCCAAGGCAACGAGGAGGCAGACAGACTGGCAAAAGAAGGTGCAAGACTACCACAAACAGATACCAGTATGACGTACGAAGAGTCAAAACGGCTTATCAAAACCAGATACATGACCAAATGGGAAACCGAACATACTGGTTACACCAAAAACGATGCCTATTACCAGTTGAACCGAAGAGAGCAGGTCGTTGTCTTCAGACTTCGCACTGGCCACAACAGACTGAGGTACCACCTATTCAACAAATTGAAGATAGGGTGTACCGACGAATGCCCGTGCGGTACTGGTAAAATGACCGCTGAACATCTGCTGCAGAACTGCCCGACATACGAGGATCAGAGAGAGCAGATGTGGCCATTACCAGTGGAACTGCAAGACAAGCTCTATGGCAGTGGCGAGAGCCTCAGGATGACCGCCGCTTTTTTCGAAAAAATAATGGTTACTGTCTGACTGCGTACGAAGAAGAAGAAGAAGAAAATTCTGTTTAAACAGAAATAATAAACACAAGACAATGTCAGCAGATTGTATTCCTTACAGATGCAATTGTCAGTTCTGCAAGCCCTCAAGAATGATAAACTGTCAGAACTTAAAAAAGCCTTATGTGAGTTAAAAACCAAAAGAAGGGCAGTACTACAGTGGATACTACTACTTCTTCGTACGCTGTCAGACGTCAACTTGAATTTGTTTAAAGAAAGCAGCGGTCATCCTGAGGCTGCTGACACTGCCATAGAGCTTGTCTAGTGTTACCACTAGTGATGGCCACATGTGCTTTCTCTGGTCCTCGTATGTTGGGAAATGTTCCCAGTACCACAGGTGCATTCGTCAGTAGCACCTATCTTCAGTTTATTGAGTAGATGGTACCTCAATCTGTTGTGGTCTATGCGGAGTCTGAAGATAAGCACATGCTCTCTTTTGTTCACCTGGTAACAAGCATATTTTTTGTGTGTACTACATTAGATACCATCACCTTGTGATTTTTGTCAGGAAAAGAGAGAGCAGACAAGTTAGCTAAAGAGGAAGTAACACAAGAGCAAAAGAAACTTGGTTTTTGTCAGGAAAAGAGAGAGCAGACAAGTTAGCTAAAGAGGAAGCAACACAAGAGCAAAAGAAACAATCACCTTCCATGAAATGAAGACCCTTATCTAAGCCATAAGGAAAGTCAACCAAATGAGAAACTATCACTTCCTTGATTGAGCAAAGCAAGTGATCCTGTTCTGCATGAGAACAGGACATAACAGATTGAATAGCACCCATACGAAACAGAACATACTGGCTACACAAAAAATGCCTATTACCAGTTGAACAGAAGAGAACAGGTCGTGGTCTTTAGACTCCGCACAGGCCACAACAGACTGAGGTACCACCTATTCAATAAACTGAAGATAGGTGGCACTGACGAATGCACCTGTGGTACAGGGAAAATGACAGCTGAACATCTGCTGCAAAATTGCCCGACATACGAGGACCAGAGAAAGCACATGTGACCAAAACCAGTGGCAACACTAGACGAGCTCTATGGCAGTGTCGACAGCCTCAGGATGACAGCTGCTTTCTTCTAACAAATACAAGCAACTGTATGAGGTGAGTAGGAAGTTCCAAAACTGTGAGAGTTCTGTGACAAACTGTTCACGACCGGGTCAGGCACACTAAGTAAGTGATACCAGAGTCGATTACAGCCCGTGACCACCTATAAAGGAAAATTGTCAATTGAAAAGTTGTGTTTCACTTTTTCAGAATAAATTTATCAAAAAAATATATTGAAGGTTTTCATTTTGAAACACCCTCATATTTTAGTAGTTTATGATTATTCACTTTTGTGAAAACATATATTTGAACCCTTTCCAGTCCTGCATAATTTTGTCAGATTTGTGTCTTTCAGTCTAAAAAAAATAAAATAAATTAATAATTGACAATCTAAACATGGTAAGGCACACAATTAAATATTCATAATAAAGATTATGCATTAGCATGAAGCTTGAAATGTCAAACAAGTTTTTGGTACTCAGTTGTATTTCTGCGTTAAATCCGTCCAAAATGACCAAAGTCCCTTTCTTCTGTGTCCTCGTGTAATCCAGAAGTGTGATCATTTATGTGATGAATAATAAAACCATTTTTCGAGTCTTGGTATTAAAATTGTGTTTTATGGGAAGGTCAACTCTGACACATGTATATACCATACGGATGTAGTGAATTACTTTAAATGAAAAAACTATTCATGCTTAGAATGTCTGGTTATAATTCATGTGTCATATCCAGCAAGATTTTGATGTTATGTAACAAATAGTGTTTCGCTATCAGTTTAAATGCAATTAAACTGAAAATGATGTTTCATGCACCGCTGATATCTTCCATGGTTGCAGTTTGTGTCCAGGGCTGCTTAGCCTCATGCAAGCAGCCATCTATGAGTTGTCGACTGCTGTCAGCTCATTCACTGCTGCATCTTTTTTTTTAAAAATCTATTCTCTGTAAGAGTGACAGAAGGATATGATGTGAGGTGTAAAAGTGAAAGGAGGAGTATCCAGTGTGCGGGTAAGAGTGACAGAAGCAGAATACAGTGTGAGGGTAAGAGTGACAGAAGCAGAATAATGTGAGGGTAAGAGTGACAGAAGCAGGATCGTGTGAGGGTAAGAGTGACAGAAGCAGAATACAGTGTGAGGGTAAGAGTGACAGAAGCAGAATAATGTGAGGGTAAGAGTGACAGAAGCAGAATAATGTGAGGGTAAGAGTGACAGAAGCAGAATAATGTGAGGGTAAGTGACAGAAGCAGAATAATGTGAGGGTAAGAGTGACAGAAGCAGGATAATGTGAGGGTAAGAGTGACAGAAGCAGAATAATGTGAGGGTAAGAGTGACAGAAGCAGAATAATGTGAGGGTAAGAGTGACAGAAGCAGAATAATGTGAGGGTAAGAGTGACAGAAGCAGAATAATGTGAGGGTAAGAGTGACAGAAGCAGAATAATGTGAGGGTAAGAGTGACAGAAGCAGGATAATGTGAGGGTAAGAGTGACAGAAGCAGGATCGTGTGAGGGTAAGAGTGACAGAAGCAGAATACAGTGTGAGGGTAAGAGTGACAGAAGCAGAATAATGTGAGGGTAAGAGTGACAGAAGCAGAATAATGTGAGGGTAAGAGTGACAGAAGCAGAATAATGTGAGGGTAAGAGTGACAGAAGCAGAATAATGTGAGGGTAAGAGTGACAGAAGCAGGATAATGTGAGGGTAAGAGTGACAGAAGCAGAATAATGTGAGGGTAAGAGTGACAGAAGCAGGATCGTGTGAGGGTAAGAGTGACAGAAGCAGAATACAGTGTGAGGGTAAGAGTGACAGAAGCAGGATACAGTGTGAGGGTAAGAGTGACAGAAGCAGAATACAGTGTGAGGGTAAGAGTGACAGAAGCAGGATAATGTGAGGGTAAGAGTGACAGAAGCAGGATAGTGTGAGGATAAGAGTGACAGAAGCAGGATAATGTGAGGGTAAGAGTGACAGAAGCAGGATAGTGTGAGGATAAGAGTGACAGAAGCAGGATAATGTGAGGGTAAGAGTGACAGAAGCAGGATCGTGTGAGGGTAAGAGTGACAGAAGCAGAATACAGTGTGAGGGTAAGAGTGACAGAAGCAGGATACAGTGTGAGGGTAAGAGTGACAGAAGCAGAATACAGTGTGAGGGTAAGAGTGACAGAAGCAGGATAATGTGAGGGTAAGAGTGACAGAAGCAGGATAGTGTGAGGATAAGAGTGACAGAAGCAGGATAATGTGAGGGTAAGAGTGACAGAAGTAGGATAGTGTGAGGATAAGAGTGACAGAAGCAGGATAATGTGAGGGTAAGAGTGACAGAAGCAGGATAATGTGAGGGTAAGAGTGACAGAAGCAGGATAATGTGAGGGTAAGAGTGACAGAAGCAGAATAATGTGAGGGTAAGAGTGACAGAAGCAGGATAATGTGAGGGTAAGAGTGACAGAAGCAGAATAATGTGAGGGTAAGAGTGACAGAAGCAGGATAGTGTGAGGGTAAGAGTGACAGAAGCAGGATAGTGTGAGGATAAGAGTGACAGAAGCAGAATAATGTGAGGATAAGAGTGACAGAAGCAGGATAGTGTGAGGATAAGAGTGACAGAAGCAGGACAGTTCGAGTGTAAGAGTGTCAATGGTTATGTGCTGCCTGGGACACTACAAAAGCTAGACCTCAAATTATTGTTATTTCATCATTGTTGCTCCAAGTGAAGCATAGGGCCACTACTAGCTTACAGGAAGCCTGTATATAGTCCAGTGATATTGCTTGTCCCATGCACAACCTTCTTTATTTGTCTTTCATAGAAAGGTTTCAACCTGGATACCATCTTGGTGATATGAAAGTGAGCTCAATTGAAAACTAAATAAAAGAAAGAATGACAACACGTGATATGACATATAACAATACGGTATTGAGTTTTTATTCACAGTTTGTAAGAAAACAATAATATAAAAGAGGCACAGTGTGAATTGTTGTGTGCTGCCAGTCACTGTAAGGTCAATGTCTTCAAATGGTCAGGAAAACAGTTGGTCTGGACATTCTGTGAGGGGAAAGAAGGCAGTTATTTGTCCTAAATCTTTGACAGTAATATCTCATGACTAAGAGCAATAACTAGAACATACAGACACTAACATATGGGTAGCACAATGGTTAGTGCTCTGGCTTCCCAGCCAAGCGATCAAGGCTCAATCCTCAGTCAGTGCATGATTTTTTTCTGATCAGAAATGGACTGACGTGGTAGATCCAGCCTCAGAAATTGGGTACCAGAAAAAATCTGGGAAGTAAAGGTGGTCGGTGTGATGATAACCACATCATCCACTATGTGCCGTGGGTCACCAAATAATATGGGCCTAACACCATATTTCCCATACGCCGCATGGCCTGAAATGGGATCTTTACTTTTTACAGACACTGAAATAGATATTAAGATTGGCGAAAACGGATGTGCCGGACCAAAAGTTGCAAATATCGCAGTCAAACTTGTAAACTAGCGACGCAGCGCATTCTGTTCTCCTGAGTACACGTCCTGCTACTTGCAAAGCCCTGTTCAGGGCTTGGTATTGGGAGATTGAGAACTAACACAGAAGAAGAAGATATTAAGAGTAAAAGAAACAACAGTGTTGTCTCAATGTATGGTTTCAGACTAGTGGATTGATATTGTCATCATCATGTCATATCTCACTCAAGTAGGAGTATGGTGGTCAACCACAACAGATGACCCTCCTTGCCCTTGCAGGAAGTCTATGTCAAAGCATGCATGTGCTTTTGAAGAAGTGTTTTCTGTGGCACTTAGCTTTTATATAATGAGGTTGCCATCACAACCCTACACAGTCACCTTTTACAACATACATAGAAGCTTGCAGTGACCCAATTCTTTCCTCCTCAGTTAAGGGAGGACCCAGGACCTACATTGGTTATGATGTTAATTACTTTGTTGCAACTATTTTTAATTCTCTGTCAAAGAAAGCGCTGTCAGCCAAAAATAAAATTCTAGGAACATTTCATTGTTTCTACAACATGGTGTGTTCATGTGTGCTTTGTATATTTTTCTTTTTAAAATTAAAGATTCATGTTTTTGAAACTAAAACAAATCTAAGTTATTGAGGCATCGCTGTATTTCCAAAAACAAAAGAAAATATAAATCTGCAATAACAGAACTGGAGAATTCGTAATAACAGAATAGACAACTGGAGAAATACAATCACGAAAAAAGAGATTGGTCCCGAATGCTGTCATAGCCAGGATTAGAATTGAGGATAAGCGGTCAAATACTTGCAAGGTGTAGACAAGCAATACACAACCTCCATTAGCCAAAGCCTTCTAACAGAAGATGGTGCATGTCTCTGCCATAGAATTAGTATGCCGTAGCTCAATGAAGCCCATAAGTCATAGATTGTAAAGCACTTAGAATGAAAACTGACCTTCAACCACCTGGGACTACAACAGACGGTCTGGTTACAACTGAAGACAAGGGAAAGTTGACATATTGGGTGGACAGGTGCATATGCCACAGTTCGACTGTCAAAGTGTGACACTGCATATCATATGCTCAAAAGCAAAAAAATAAAAATAGCTAATGTGACGAAGCTGAAGATAATTTGCAGCATATAGCCAATCCTTTAAGAGCTTGAAATACTGATGATGATAAACATTTTGTAACTTCTGAAAGTTGTAATTTGTAAGAATTTCCTGTTTGTCTGAAATCTGTTCTAAACTGTGCATGAACTTTGGCTGAATGCTATCCCAAAAATACAAAGCTGTAAGGCTTGCTCTAAACAGACACAAAAAGTTACCTATGTAAGACTTCTTATGCACAAAATAACTTGTAGCACTCGTGGAAGGAAAGAATAGGACCACTGTAACCTCCCAAAGCATGTTATAATAGATGGCTAAATAGGGGTTAGCAACCTCATCATGTAAAATCATTGCCACAGAAAGTGCTAGTGCTCATTTACAGGCTCCCTTTAAGGGAAACAGCTGTGGCCCTTTACTTGACATGGAGTTAAATGACTGCATAGATTATCAGAACATGCAGCAGATCCAAACTTCACCAGATTGACCTGACTATAAGATCAAGCGAGCATCACTGACAGAGATAACATGTACTACATGAGAATTGGAACATAGAGAAAAAAATAAACTGAATAACGTCATCACTCATTGTCATAGAATGCATACATACATTTATATGTGCATGAATCATAACTGCCTCCAAGTCCTGGGTTATATACTTGTAAATTATACAAAATGTCTGTATTAAAAATACAGAATAAACATTACAAAATACATTCTGCATAAAAATATCTGACACTGTTAAAAATGAGGAGACAGATAAAATGTTTAGCAGTGAATGTGACAAAAAAAAAACGGCAGCAGTAATAACAAATATGACAATTTCAGTAATTTTTATACGTATGTACACAATATGTACTTGGCAATCATTTATTTGAAAATCGCACAATTGAATGTCAAAATAAACAGCAGTTTAATAAGTATCTACAACAACAAACAAAACTGTATAGGCATTTCATTTCTACAGCAGTCAAGTTTCGTACAGAATCATCACAGTTATTAATCTTGTAGGTTTAGGCCAAATGGTGAGTGTAAATCATGTTGCAACTACATACACAGAAGTAGCCGTGATGGGTGGGTCCAAGCGGTTTCTGGGAGGACTATGTGCATGGCAAAGATGAGTGTAGAAACCTTGAGAGCATGTCGCAATAGCTAACCAAATAGTCTAATCCCTAGGGTAGAAGACCACTTACTCAATGGCACTGACACCTCAACAAGAGAAGAGCAGAGAGACAATAAAAGTATAGATTAAACAAATAATTACAATCAAGGCAGCAATGAAGAAGATGGATGCAGCAACTTAAAATATTTGAAAGGCATGGAAACAGGATGTCTGTGACATCACCAAGGATAAATGATTGAGTGTACTGACATCCAAGGATAGAGGATTGTGTGTACTGACATGAATGAACTGTAATAACATGAATAAAAGAAGAAGACAATATTTCGACCAGTGTCAACAACCACCAACATGTGTTACTGGGCCCAGAAGAGACGCAAAGAATAGTAACACTATAACCTCCCAGGCATGTTGTAATAGACCACATACAGGTTTTAGACATGGCGCTGGCTACCTCACTATATGAGGGAAAGGAGCCTAACATCTGGTCAGACAAAACATACTGATCAGACAATGTTAGTCATCAAAAGTACCCAGCTCAAGTATGAGTGGCATTAGCAATAAGAACCCCACTATAAGCCACAAGAAGAATCAAACACCAAGGGGTACAAGAAGAGAAACAAAGTCAAGTAAATGACCACAGTAACATAAGATGTATACATACTTTGAATATAAATCTTTTAACGAATGTCACCACAAAAACAACACATCCTCCATTTTGGAATCGTAATTGGTAATTCTTTACAGAGTTCTGGGATGTCGTTGACTCTGTGTCAAATGTAAAAGTGCAGATGGGCCGGCCATGTGGTCCACATGATAGATGAACGAGGAGGGTATCTTCCTGGTAGCCATTCAACTACAACTGTCTGCCAACGAGATGATCTGTACCATGTCCTTGGACCATCATGGTACTCCAGGGCGAAGGACAGACACAGATTCAAGCAGCTTTTGGCTAACTGGCATCAGGCAACCTTGTCTGATTCAATACCAGGATTTAAGTGAGTAAGTATATATTCAATCAGGCCTATGTGTCAGAATAAACCCAGTACATCAATTGTCATTAACAGAGACACCACTCTTTTGGCTATTTGATATTGTGTATTACGTTCAGTTACTCTGAAATTCATGTGTGATTGCTTACATGAATGAAGTAATAGCCTCCACACAATTTTTCAAGATCACTATGGAAATGGTCATAAACTGCATGAAATAATAGAAACCACTAACTACATACAATATTTATATACTTTTATCACTGAAATTACTCACTCGGAAGTGCCCTCCAGATATAAGCAGAAAATCTTGAACATGGAACCCACAGGGAAAGAAAAAGGTATTGGTGCATAGTAATTCACTAAACTTCAGAATATACACAAATTGTTGAGAGATAAGAGAGTTTGTGCCAATGCTAGATTCCATTATTCCAGATAAATAGCATTCTTGATAACCCACATTATACTCTCATGCAGAAATCAATGTTATACTAAAATGGATCAATAGAGACAGGAACAAGATATGAGTCAATAATTTAAGTAACCAACAAAATATTTAAAAAAACCAGAAGCATTGAACCCTGGTCTATCTATATAATTAATAAACATGCAGAGACAGCTAATTAAGGCCCGCAAAGCTAAATATGTGGAATAAAACCAGAAATGAATAGTAAAAAAAAGTGGTCCGTTGTACAGTACTTAACCAAACCCACGCACACCCCCCCCCCATGTCAACATTAGTCACATCATCAATATCATTGGTCACACCTCAGTCAATCAGTTTATATACAGCATATTTACCAAACTACATGCAACCACAGACACCTGTATTATTATTATCATACAGTAATGCTACACAAATTGTTCCTAGGTGAATCTGTTACTAGTTGCACTTTTCTCACAACTGTTTATATCACTAAGAAATCAATGAAGAACCAAATAAAAGTGTCATCGAATTACAATCAGAAATGCTAAAAACTATTTCATGTTTGGTCTCCTTTTTGGCGAGGCATAGATTAGGTTGATTTTGTGGAAACTGAAGAAAACAAATGTGGAGGCATTGGAAAAGTTGGTGGTGCACACAACAAAAATTAATGAGCGAAATCAAGGTTAGACAGTTATGATATATAACAAGACACCTACTTGTTGAAGACCATACTAGAATGTAAGGTGAAAGGCAGTCATCCAAGAGACAGATAATGTTATAAGTAGGCAGATAACATCAGGAGATGGACTGGAAAAAGCATGTCAGATTGCACCGTTATGACAATAGTACACTCATTGCAATTGACCTTCGATGCGGAGTTGGCACTTCAACTTGCAACCACAGATCAAGTTGTCATTGGTCACATCAGGTCATTAACTATTTCAATGAACTGTCCGCAGTATATTTTTGCATGTCAATCTGACAGATTATATGGCAAAGTGTCACTCTCATTCATACTTCTGAAAACAATCAAACTGTCTTCACCCCAAAATGCCATGTTTTAGTCATGTTAAAACCTATAATTTCAAAACCAAATTTTGAACCCATTTGTTTCCTGTTCTTGATGACCGTGCTCCAATTATATTTGAAGTTAGTTATGACAGTTCAAGATCCATCTGCTCTTAACCTTTAACATTTCAGGCCAAAAACTATGTGTGATATATTAGTCCCATTACTTGAATCCAATGGGGGATCTATAGGACTGAGATATAAAGGTCGCTTACCTAGTTTCAACATAAGTTGAATTGGCTGGGTCACAATATGAGACATGAAAGTCTTCTACAGAAGATAGAGGGCAAAATTAAAGGAAAGAGAGGACTGGGGCGACCAAGACTCACCTTTACATCTCAGGCATGCAGGGACATTAAAGTACCAACTTATGCCGCAATGAAGAGAACAGCAGAGGATAGGGTCAAATACTCAGACAGCCTTACAACCAGTCTCCGGACTGATTAACCAGAGAATAGGGTCAAATGGAGAGACATACTCAGACAACCTTTCAACCAGTCTTCGGACTGATCAACTAGATGATGATAACGACTTAGTGTGCAGGTTAGGTTTATATTGACCCCTGGTAGGAAAGAACCCGTGCCTTGACTGGATTTAGAATCCATGTGGCCTTGGTCAGGAGACCTGTATCCCCCTTGTTCAGTCACCCACTTCTCCTGACCACGTACCTTTAATTTATTTCTACACTAATTCTGTCTCTCCTTTAACTGATATATTTAAGCCAACTGCAACTTTTAATTTCTGGATGCTGATAAATGATGGAAACTTTAAATTATAAGGCACCTCCTGCTGAAGACGGATGTGTCGGACCGAAAGGTTGAAATATTGCAGTCAAACTGTAAACTAGCAACACAACGCATTCCATCTCCGAACTACATACTGTTCAGGGCTTGGTAGCAGGAGATTGAGAAAGAATTCAGAAAAAGAAGAAGAAGGCACCTAAAATATGAGGTAATACTAGCAAAGAATGAAAAAATAACTTAGTATACAAGAACGTTAACAGTTTTTGCAAAGAATAGAAACCAACTAAATTCAAATATTCATGTTATTTGTCACACAGAAAAGAATACAAAAAGTTGAAAGAATTACAATTAAAAAAACTAAGATCTTCAAAATTCCAGTACTGCACAACTGCAATACATTTTGATCACGTTTCCCATATACAAGTAAATGAACAAGGTAAAACATATCTTGACAGCAGAACAGTTTTAGCATCCAAGAAGTTGTGAAGTAATGATGCCTAGTATATATAAGATATAATCATTAGTATTTTACAAACAAACAAAATCAGCAACATTGATGATGGATAAAGTACTAAAGACACTGGTCACAATAAACATATGGGATGACACATGTACACACAAAAATATATTATCCAGATATAGTCTGTAAAGTTTGATGTGGTCACAGCTGCTTCCTAATCACTAGTGATGGGTCGCAGAGATCAATCTAACCATTCGTTATGTTACATATCTCTATTGATGGTTCACAGAGATCAATCTAACCATTCGTTGTTACATATCTCTATTGATGGTTCACAGAGATCAATATAGTCATTCATTATATTTATTACATATCTCTCACGTTTTCAGAATAAATTAAACATTGTTTATAACTAGTGCCATATTAAATAATGTTAAGAACAAAATGATTATATTTCACTGAATGAACTTCATTTTTATAACCTTTCTTATCTTGTTTTATTCAAATCAACTTTATGATTTTTAAGAGGTACTATTTTACTGCAAATTCTTCCAACTAAAAAAATATGTTATTAAATTTCTCTAGTTCTATTTTTTCAGTTAAAACATATTTCCATGTAGCGCTTCATTTTGAGTGTTTCCTTTCTAGTCTTGAATTATTTATTTGAAATAATTGTTCTGCTTGTCTCACTAGCGTTGTAACTTTAGATTGCAAGTTTTCTATTTACATGAACATATTGCACACCTTTGTCATGCAAGAGGATCCATCAGGAAACTAACACAACTAGAGATGAACCTCTCATAACCGGATATGATAAACTAGTCTTTCTCAAGACTAACAGATACCACCTAGGCCAGGCCAACAAGCATCCTACAATTCAATGGAATTAGAGTCAAAACCAACCAGGTGCCACACAATCAAGAAAGTAAACAACATAGAAAACCAACTGCAAACTGCCCAAAATTGGGTATTAACAAAAGCAAAGCTTAGAAAACGGTCAATTTATGGACTGACACATCTGAGAAAACTGGTCAATAAAACAAAGATAACAATAAATTGCTGGAACCACATATAAATGTCAAGTTTTAAATGGTTTCTTATTCTGGTTAAAGTACAACCACAGATACTATGATTAAAATGTAATCACACCAATCAGAATAACTGTGTGGATTTTGGGAAGCAAAAATTAGGGTTACTCCAGACTTACAAACATTTTTCTAGAAGGTGGCTAAAGATGGTTGTGCATGGGACTAGCAACATAATTACTTAAAACATATTTATGCTAAACCAGCACTGTTAGAACACACAAAGTAATGTGATACAAGCTTCCTGTAAGTCACCAACTGCACTGGTGGCCCTAATCTTTGTGAATAATTCAATAGGGCAAAAAGAAGAAACCAAATCAATAGATGAAGCAAAGAATGTCCAAGATATAAGGTAGCACAATGGAGAGAGCATCCCAACCAGACAAACCCAGTCCCAAAAATGCTGTGCTGAAACCATGTTTCATCCAGAACGACACAGATATCCCAACTTTGCTGTCAAAGGGCAAGAAATCAGTGTCTAGATTAAACTTTTTAACCAATACGGTCTCTTTACAGAATAAATAAAATAAGCCACAAATCTTCTTCGATCAACTGATGTTATGCTTCTGGCCAGGTGAGGTTCACGAAGAAGACTGTGCATGTCAGGTCTTCGCCAGCTCCCCACAGCTTTTTCAGCAAGGTCGACCCCTCGGGTCAGACTGCCTCTCTTTGGTCTGTACAAGTAGGACAGTCCCACAGGATATGTTCTGGTATTTACTTGGGTGCTCCACAATCATACTTGGTGATGTTTCTGTGCAGGTGGGCCTTGTGTCTGCAATGTCCCATTCTGAGGCTGAAGATCCTTGTCTGCACATCTCTGCCAAAAGCCTCCAATTTAAGTTTCAAGTGACTTGAAAATTGTTTAACTCATTTTCCTATTGAAAGTAGGTAGTTGACAGAATGACAAGCTGAGAACCCCACTGTTTATTGCATTATATTTGTAGGAGTTTATATACTTTATAGTAGACATAGCTACTAATAAAGACCTATACATTTCTGCCTGTTGTCTCTCATTCCTTACCTAATCACACATAACACTAGTGTGCATTTTCCCAGAGAAGTTTTTTCCCACTTTTAAGGTAACGGTTTATCCCACAGTAGTTGGGGAATAAAGCTGTTAGAGGCTTCAGTATACAAGTCACTGAATGTATGAGGTTACCTGTTCCTTTCCTTGGTGTTTTTTCATTTCATAATCATATGCCAGGTACCCATTTATAGCTGGGTCGACTGGACCGTGATGGTCACTGGAGTTGAACTCTGTACCTTTGCTGTGAAAAGTGAGCGCTCTTTCACTACACTAATCAGACACTCTAGTACACATCAATTTGGCCGTGTGTACAGGTTTTCATCTTGGACAAGAGCCCAATGCCTTAGCCTTGAGAAGGAAGTGCTTCAACTCACAGCTACTCAGAGACCCTTCTTATAATGAGCGAAGATTATCAAACAAGACATATTTGTTGTAATTAAATGAATTGACGACCAGAAAGCAGTAAATGTTTGTATATCATTGGGAGGTACTTTTTTAAATTTTGCATTCAATTTATTTTGCTAATCCCCAAGGCGATGTGCGCTGTTGGCCAGTGCATTCCATCCGACTTCAGCATGCATTTTATGTAAGGTTCTCCTTCCTTCTGCATTTTCTAAGGGTTTGCTTCCCTGGGGTAACGGCCGGTGCTGTGATGGGGATCGAACCCAGCACCTTCTGGTTGTGAGTCGTGTCACTTAACCACTAACCCACGCCCAGGATTATTGAAGATGAGCCTTGTGTTCATGAAGCAGCTGGGGAACTAACAAAGACAACAAGATCACCAATAATTTCAGTTTTAGTTATTGTCAAACATGATATAAAGTAAGCCGCAAGAAGTTTAAAATACCTACAACGGATAGCCTTCGGCTACATGGCAACAGACATTAACAACATGCCTGTTTGAATATCAGGATTCCAAGTAAGATATAAAGTGTTTAAAGCCAGAAAGTCTGCAGCTGAATCTAGTGGATAACAGCAAGTGACATGAAAGACTGAGTAGAAATATTGCTTTGATACAGAGCTAGCAAGAGGACATGGATACTTTTGTATTGAAAACAAAAAAAAACTAGCATTCAATTGACATCTGTTGGCACCGATTGTTGAATGGAAATAAGCATTATCATCTCAGTAGTTTGTACAGGCTCTGTCAGTTAGCAAATCCAGATAATAGAGGAGCAAAGTATAGTAACACTGTAACCTACCAAACATGCCCTAAGAATGGCTGGGCATTGGGCCTGATACCTCATCTTATAGAAAATATAAGCCACAAGAAAAGAAAATAAGACTTATACATCCCATGGTAGAATAGGAGCAGCTAGGTCAAATCAATCAAAAATCTGCTAAGTGTTGGGTACGAAAGAAAACTTGGGAAACAATAGCCCATATACAAGGAGGAGGAGTAGTAGTCAAATAATAACCTGAATGTCATATTTGACTCATAACAAATATGAAGGTCACTTTGACTAACCTCCTCATATAAATCAGGTAACATAACAAGTGAATAAGTTATTAGCCCTGAAATAGAAAGGAGAAGTATAGGATACTGGGTGGCCAATTATACAGTAAAAAGAGGGAAGGGGGAGGGAGAGAGAGATAGAGAGGGAGAGCGAGAGAGCTGATCAAACAATGCTGAATGAATAAGACTGACGCTAATAATTATAAGACAAAACAATAGGTACAAGACTGGAAAGAATTCAATCCTTAACTTAACGTCTTTATACAGGTTTAGAAGACTGCAGAGTCTGCATACAACTAGTTCAATTTACATTTCCTTGCTCTAAAAACTATGCGCATACAATATATTCTTAAATGCATTGACTGTCCCGCCTCCACTACTTCCTGTGGCAATGCATTCTAAGCATTCACCACTCTCTGACTAAAAGATATTTCCTAATATCTAATCTGGACATTTCTTTAGTTAATTTGTAGCTATGCCCTCTTGTTCTTGTAGGTGGTTGTATTTTTGAACAAAACTTGTTATAGCCTAATTTATCCTTTATTGCTAAATTCACCCGAGTGGTTCAGATGAATAGGCCAATGTAACCTCTCAAACATGTTGTAACAGGTGACTAATGAGGGTTATACATGGTGCCAGCAACTTTATCATGTAAATCCTTTGTTATTAAAACTGGTACTGCAAATACTCTGCAGATACAGTCTTCCTGTGTGGAGCTAGCTGTTGTCGTGGCCCTATGCTTCATTTGGAGGGAAACATCATTTAGCTGAACTGGTATATCATAATGTCCCAGAGGACTTGCAATGCTGCTGGAATTAACCAACATAATCCAACAATGGAATATAAGAGCAGCAACCCTAATTTATAGGAAGAGCTATCTTATGGAATTCTGCCCACAGGGGTTAGATTGTCTGTTCCATTTGGGTTAGATTGTCTGTTCTATAGCGGTTAGATTTTCTGTTCCATGGCGATTCTGTGGCGAAGTGGTTAAACCGTCAGCCTCGTGATCAGGTGGTGTGGGTTCAACTCCGGACTCCGCCGTCTTTTTCACGGGTGCTTGATGCGGAGTCCTCTGCATCTCGTAGTCGCCCCCTAGTCGTCTTGTCCTTGACTTGCCACTGGGGTCGGGCGGCTCGAGACGAGAGAGTGAGGATAAAAAGTAGCGCAGTTAATCCTTGCTAAAAATAGCGCTAGCAAAAATTAATTATGCCATCACCGTCTACAATGGACGGCGGCCTTTGCCGTTTATTTTTCCATAAGGGTAAAACTCTGATCCATAGGGGTTAAACTGCCTGTCTCATAGGGGTTTGGTTGTCTGTTCCAAAGGGGTTAAACTGCCTGTCTTATAGGGGTTAGGTTGTATGTTTCATAGGGGTTAAACTGCCTGCCTCATAGGGGTTAGGTTGTCTGTTCCAAAGGGGTTAAACTGCCTGTCTCAAAGGGGTTAGGTTGTCTGTTCCATAGGGGTTAAACTGCCTGTCTCATAGGGGTTAGGTTGTCTGTTCCATAGGGGTTAAACTGCTTGCCTCATATGGGTTAGGTTGTCTGTTCCATAGGGGTTAGGTTGTCTGTTCCATAGGGGTTAAACTGCCTGCCTCATAGGGGTTAGATTGTCTGTTCCATAGGGGTTAAACTGCCTGCCTCATAGGGGTTAGGTTGTCTGTTCCATAGGGGTTAAACTGCCTGCCTCATAGGGGTTAGGTTGTCTGTTCCATAGAGGTTAAACTGCCTGCCTCATAGGGGTTATGTTGTCTGTTCCATAGGGGTTAAACTGCCTGCCTCATAGGGGTTAGGTTGTCTGTTCCATAGGGGTTAAACTGCCTGCCTCATAGGGGTTAGATTGTCTGTTCCATAGGGGTTAAACTGCCTGCCTCATAAGGGTTAGATTGTCTGTTCCATAGGGGTTAAACTGCCTGCCTCATAGGGGTTAGGTTGTCTGTTCCATAGGGGTTAAACTGCCTGCCTCATAGGGGTTAGGTTGCTACAGCTTGTACTGCTCTACTCAGGTTTTTTTGGGGGAAACTCATTATGTTGTACTTCGCCTGTGCATTCTAGTGAAGTGAACGTCTTGTTATCTTAGAAAGCTGTGTACTATTGAATGGTGTAAAAATGGCAGTATTGTGAATACTAATGGAGAGATTGTTTAAAATGCCTTTTCATTATTAGCACACAGACAAATTGATCGTTTTGTTTGACAAATTGACTTGCAGTTTTTATTAAAACTACTTTTAAATGAAATAGCTTTAACTTTTCTTTAACTAGCGACTGTTGGAAAAGAGGTGACTGTTGGAACTGAGGTGACTGTTGGAACAGAGGTGACTGTTGGAAAAGAGGTGACTGTTGGAAAAGAGGCGACTGTTGGAAAAGAGGTCACTGTTGGAACAGAGGTGACTGTTGGAAAAGAGGTGACGGTTGGAAAAGAGGCGACTGTTGGAAAAGAGGTCACTGTTGGAACAGAGGTGACTGTTGGAAAAGAGGTGACGGTTGGAAAAGAGGCGACTGTTGGAAAAGAGGTCACTGTTGGAACAGAGGTGACTGTTGGAAAAGAGGTCACTGTTGGAACAGAGGTCACTGTTGGAACAGAGGTCACTGTTGGAACTGAGGTGACTGTTGGAACTGAGGTGACTATTGGAACAGAGGTGACTTGGAATAGAGGTGACTTGGAATAGAGGTGACTTGGAATAGAGGTGACAGTTGGAACAAAGGTGACTTGGAATAGAGATGGCAGTTGGAACAGAGGTGACTTGAAATAGAGGTAACTTCAAACAGAGGAGAATTGGAATAGAAATGACAGTTGGAACAGAAGTTACACCTGTAACAGAGGTGGTAGCTTCTGAGTTTAGCATGGCATGTCTTGGTGTGAAGGACAAGACTACATACAAAATATATGTCAGAAAATAAATCAATTTTCTCAAATTGTGGAATCAATATTTGTTGCTTTGGCATTATTCTTGATCACATTTCTTTCCATGATATCACACAAAAAAAAGGGAGCAGATATAAAGTGCCACCTTTGTCAGTGAATCAATCAATCAATAACCTTTGATCTCCCAGAGTGGCAGAGGCTTTCTACACACAACCACCAAACTATCTTATCCTGAGCCAACACTGCCAGCTATTCCCCCACTTCAATTTGAGCTCTCTCTTCCATGTATGCCTCTCGCCCTCTTGTTGTAGGGAACACAAACCAGAAACTGTCTTGTGATGCTACTGCGAAGACACCCTGATGTGTGACCTATCCAGCCTTGTCGATAGCCTCAAATGTCTTGTCCTACCAGCAGGTGGGAGGGGCCTGCACGACATGTTAGTCAGTGTCGCAAAATATACTGGCCAAGACCCTTGGCTTTCTCGTAGCCCTCCCTGGAAACTGGCTGTTTTTCACGGCAGCCTGGCTAACGGGGTTAGGTATCGACATGATCCCCATAGTAGTGAGTGACACGCAGATGAAGCCAAGCATAGCACAACTGCCTGGATGACCACGGTCCACCTTCAACAGCACGCTCGGGATGCAAGGAGAGCTATTGAAAAGAGTAAACCTACTCGTGTGCATTTGCAAACAACAACAACAACCAGCGGTTGGCCAGTTCTGGTTAACAGAGGAGTTTTTACAGTAATTTCCTTGAAATACTTACAAAAGCAATGACATGTGAAAATTTGTTGTCTTTGCGAAGCTTGAATAAATATCACACACAGTTCATCAAGATTGATTACATGTTACAAAACATCTATGGATGACTTTTTCTTCAATACAAAACTAAACACCATATGTAGCCTATGGATGACTCTCTATTACTACAAAACTAAACACCATATGTAGCCTATGGATGACTCTTTCTTCAATACAAAACTAAACACCATATGTAGCCTATGGATGACTTTTTCTTCAATACAAAACTAAACACCATATGTAGCCTATGGATGACTCTCTATTACTACAAAACTAAACACCATTTGTAGCCTATGGATGACTTTTTCTTCAATACAAAACTAAACACCATATGTAGCCTATGGATGACTTTTTCTTCAATACAAAACTAAACACCATATGTAGCCTATGGATGACTCTCTATTACTCCAAAATAAACACCATATGTAGCCTATGGATGACTCTCTATTACTACAAAACTAAACACCATATGTAGCCTATGGACGACTCTCTATTACTACAAAACTAAACACAATATCTAGCCTATGGATGACTCTCTATTACTACAAAACTAAACACCATTTGCATCCTATGGATGACTCTCTACTACTACAAAACTAAACACCATATGCAGCCTATGGATGACTCTCTATTACTACAAAACTAAACACCATACACAGCACAAACTAGTCATGAAAATGTCTATGTGCTTATCTATAAACACACATATAACAAATCAGAGTTATACAGTATTCTTCTACCTAAAACATTCACTCATCAACTGCAACTTATATCTCCAGAGATCAGTGGTCAAGCCTGAGGTTATTGGCCGCTCCATAGAGCTTGTCCAGGAATGGTACTTGAACTAGCATAAGTACTTTCTCTGTTCCTCATATGTTGGACACTTTTCTGGCAGATATAAAAGTCGTTATATCAGTACCACAATGTTTCTCTTCTGTAGACACAATTCTTGATTAGATAATGCCGTAAACAGTTGTAGCACTTCAATCAGTTGTAACATGTGTGATACCTCAATCAGTTGGAGCATGTGTGTTACCTCAATCAGTTGTAACATGTGTGATACCTCAATCAGTTGGAGCATGTGTGTTACCTCAATCAGTTGTACCATGTGTGTTACCTCAATCAGTTGTACCATGTGTGATACCTCAATCAGTTGTAGCATGTGTGATACCTCAATCAGTTGTAGCATGTGTGTTACCTCAATCAGTTGTAGCATGTGTGATACCTCAATCAGTTGTAGCATGTGTGATACCTCAATCAGTTGTATCACTTCAATCAGTTGTACCATGTGTGTTACCTCAATCAGTTGTAACATGTGTGATACCTCAATCAGTTGTAGCATGTGTGATACCTCAATCAGTTGTAGCATGTGTGTTACCTCAATCAGTTGTAGCATGTGTGATACCTCAATCAGTTGTAGCATGTGTGATACCTCAATCAGTTGTATCACTTCAATCAGTTGTACCATGTGTGTTACCTCAATCAGTTGTAACATGTGTGATACCTCAATCAGTTGTAGCATGTGTGATACCTCAATCAGTTGTAGCATGTGTGTTACCTCAATCAGTTGTAGCATGTGTGATACCTCAATCAGTTGTATCACTTCAATCAGTTGTACCATGTGTGTTACCTCAATCAGTTGTAACATGTGTGATACCTCAATCAGTTGTAGCATGTGTGATAACTCAATCAGTTGTATCATGTGTGATACCTCAATCAGTTGTACCATGTGTGTTACTTCAATCAGTTGTACCATGTATGTTACCTCAACCAGCTGTAGAGCCTCAACCAGTTGTAGAGCCTGAACCAGCTGTAGAGCCTCAACCAGCTGTGGAGCCTCAACCAGTTTTAGAGCCTCAACCAGCTGTAGAGCCTCAACCAGCTGTAGAGCCGCAACCAGTTGTAGAGCCTCAACCAGCTGTAGAGCCTCAACCAGCTGTAGAGTCTCAACCAGCTGTAGAGCCTCAACCAGCTGTAGAGCCTCAACCAGTTGTAGAGCCTCAACCAGTTGTAGCTTGTAGATCATCACTTGCTCATATCTGGTAATAGGCCCCCATTTTTGTATGCTGGTATGAATGCTGTGCTTCCCACTTGTACCTGTGTCTGGTCAAACAAACATCATGGCCTCTTAAAAAGTTCAACTTGTGCCAGCTTGAGACAAGAATGAAATGTTCAATACTAACTGCACCACCAAAGGGCACTGACTGTATAATCACATGTCTTATATTTCAATTGAATCCACATTAATCAGTAGTAAGGGATTCATAAACAATGTTCATTATTATCTGGTACACCACAGATGAGACCACTTTGTTTGTGAAATATAATTCATGAAATAGACACTGCTTCCCTAACTGGTGTCTGTGAGGAACACTAGCATGGACATAGATGTTTTAAGTGAAATCTTTCACAAATCTATGCTCTAACAAAGCTTCTGCAGATGGTCTGTCTTGACCTGTTCGTTGAAATGTGTGTATAAGGAAGTCCTTGACAGCCACTGATGCATTCGATGGGAGTTCATACTTGAGGTGTTTGCTTGTCACAATTTGAAACATCGCAGCAAATGATTCATACTCAGCAAATGGGGGCTTCAGTGTGAGCATTTCCACAACCGTGCAGCCAACACTCCTGATAGAATTAAAAAATACAAAAAAATATATAACTGCAGTTAACAATTGTGGTATCTGTAAGAAAATTAATAACAGAATGTTAATTTGTAATAATGAAATGTCATTTCAAATGGATGTTTCTTAAAAGCCATACGATTAAAACACATCTTTGTCATCGAGGCTATAGAACTATCTTCATTTCCACTACTTTAGATAAGACTGACTGAAATAGAAGTGAATCAGACCTAACCCAAGAACCTATTCTGTCTCCAAGCGGCGGCCCTAAAACAGATGTGCGAGTGTAGTCTGGCTAGGAGAATAGAGATTGTAGTGAAAATTCAAACCTGGTTGAAATGGGATGTGTTGGATCAATAGACACAGTGTCTTTTTCAGGACGAACGCCGTAGAAGAAGAAAGTCTTGTTAGTGGTTTGTCAGTGGTGGTCTGCACTGTTAACGGCAATCACGTCAATCGTATCAAGGATGTCAGCAGTCATTATAATATCACCTTTATGCTATTAAACGATTGCACATATTTATTCTATACTAGCTGATAGATACAAACTGTAAACACTGAAAACAGAAAGTCAACAACTGAAGCAAAATGTAGTATTCTGCCTTTTGCTTGCTTCACTGACACCATGCTGCATATTCATTAACATTGCCATCATCATGAGGAGCTTGGTTTCCATCACAGCTCGTCTGAAAAAAAATTACATCTCTTGTCAAATCTCCAGCCTGCTTCAGTCACACCTAAGCATTCCTTCACACCATGGTGCCATCGCCTTCTTGGTCTGCATCTGCCTTGGCACAATACCTTCCATTAATGTTCTCTCAAGGCTGTTGTGTCTTTTCATGTGGTCAAAAGTATTTTAATTTTCTGTTCATGATGGAATTTATAAACTAGTTCTCTAGTCTAACATAACCATATCATCAACAGGTAAGTCAAAGAAATGATGGTCCTATAGCAGGTAGACAAAGCCATCATGGATGACTTCACTGTACTAGGTCTGAACTTGATTTGCAATTGGTGTGACCAGTTCCCTTTCCTTGCTGCCAGTACGTCAGGTACCCATTTACAGTTGGTTAGATTGGAACTGGGAGATGTTATATACCCTTCTGGGGACGGCGTGGCCTAGTGGTTAAGTGGCACGGCTCATAACCAGAAGGTGCTGGGTTCGATCCCCATCACAGCACCGGCCGTTACCCCGGGGAAGCAAACCCTTAGAAAATGCAGGAGGAAGCAGACCCTTACATAAAATGCATGCTGATGTCGGATGCACTGGGCCGACAGGCGCAAAATAAAAACCACAGTGTAACGCACACACGCCTTGGGGAATGGATAAATAAGGCAAACGCAAAAAAAAACACAACAAATATACCCTTCTCACTTCAGTAGGAAGATGGGTCCGCCTCTACAGTTGACCTCCTAACAGAAAACCTGCATCAAAGCATGTATGTGCTCATGGAGAGATGGTTTCAGCGGCTCATTGTTTCACATGACAAGGCTGCCAGTCTCATTCACAGAAGAGACAAGAAAAGTTCTCCTAAGAGTGGCCAAATGTTCAAAATACTACTACTTCTATATTTATTGCTGGCTACTTACCATACATCAGCCTTGCGACCATAACCCTCCCCATTTATAACCTCTGGAGCCATCCAATGAGGTGTTCCAACGGCTGTTTTGAGGCCAGTTGCAGTTGTTATATTCTGTAGCCGCTTGGATGCTCCAAAATCCCCAATCTTTACATTGCCAATTGTGTCTCTCAGAATATTAGCGGCTGTTTGATAGAAAGAACATGAAAGATAAGAAAACTGTTGATCTATACAACCTAGCAAAGTGTATGGTAACATGACCTCATAAGAAATTCTTCCAAATTCATTTACCATGGACAAACACAGACAACCTTAATATGTGTATATCTCACTAGATTACATATTTTCATAAAGACTTTCTATGATTTATTTCAGATTGGTTTGTAACGAATAAACCACAATGATTGATGCAGGCATGATTTGAAAAAATGATTAGAAAACAGCGGAACAAGAGTAGCAATATTCTGTAAAGGTACACTTGCAGAAAAATATACAGAAGTACAGACAACCATTTATATGTGTTTTAAAGACTCGAAAAAAAAAGCTTTGTCCAGCATGAGAAATTGTTTAAATGTCTTAAAGAAATAGGTATGGAGAAATTGATTAAATGTCTTAAAGAAATAGGTATGGAGAAATTGATTAAATGTCTTAAAGAAATAGGTATGGATAGAAAAGACACAAGAATACTTATGTTAAGAGCAAACTTTGCCAATTATCATAGCTTTTATTTGTTTTCAGATCTTGTTAAAGCAGGATTTACTCACCATACATAGGTGTAAATCAAGGTATGAGACATGGATGTGTACTGTCGCCGTATTTGTTTAACCTTTACCACACGTGGGGCGATTTTTCTCGTCACAAATAAATTTCCACTTTACATTTCATAATGTAAATAGATGCAGGGCGATAAGAATAGATGCAGGGGGATTCTAGAGCATTGTCGTGTATTTACACCCGTTGAACATGTGGGCATTTTAATCATAGATGCAGGGCGATAAGAAAACTATTCTAGAGCATTGTCGCGTATTTACACCCATTGAACACGTGGGCCTTTGAATCTAAAAATAGACACTTCCGTCATTATAGATGTAAATAAGAAACGTGACTGATTTAGTCTGAAAGAGAATTTTGAAACGATTTATTCTCTTTTTCACTCTGACTGGAAGATTATTCCATTATTGAGGGTGATGAAGTTGTTGCTCTGAGGTAGATCAGTTTAATGGATCATGCAAATGCCAGGACTCATTACCAGTAGAGTGTCAATATATAATCTCAAATACATACACGCCATGGTTCTTTCTGCTAGCTGGAAGGGAACATAAACTGTTGGAATTTCAGAATCAAGTAAGAAACATCAGTCAAGACTATGGATTGGCCATTAAGCAGAGAGAAAAGGACACACTTTCACAATTCAATACCTTTAATATCTCTGTGAACAATGACGTTCTTGTGCAGGAATGCCAAACCTTGCAGCACTTGTCTCGTGTATTTACGAGTCACATTTTCTGTAAGGGGTCCATATTGCTTCATGTGGTCCAGGACAGAGCCCTGAGAATGGATAAGGGAATTGTAATGAGATGTGTAATGTTGTGCATGTGTTGTTTGTTCTTATTCCTTTTTTTAAATTTCAAATTTTGTTCTTTAATTTTTGTTTCTGTTCTAAGTGATGCTCCGTCTCTCTTAAATCTTGATGACCTTCCATGTAATACTTCCTCTTCTTCATATCCTTTCAGACGCGAACATGAATATATCTCAAGACAGCAATGGTCAGCCCAAGCTTAGTGACATTGTTATAGGGCTTGTCCAGCAACATACAGGCAATATCCATATGTGCTTTCTATGTTCCTCATATGTTGGGCATCTTTTCAGGAGATGTTAATCAGTACCACAGCCACATTCATCAGTAGATCATATCCTGAGTATATTGAATAAATGGTATCACTGTTTTATCGGCACCCTTAAGCTACAAATACAGAAGGAATACGAAGAACACAAATAATTGACAAAATATATACAACAGAACTGAGATGAATTGGCATTGTAGAAAAAGTGATATAAAAGTTGGATTTTAAATTAAATGACATAAACAAATGTACAGAAAAATGTTGAGCTTGACTGGAAAGATATCAAAATGCAAGAGAAATGGAAAATCAGCTTCAAGTAAAAAATATTGAATTTAGAATACTAGAGAACAAAATAGTTGATTGTAACAAATGGTTAGTTAACCACTTTCTTTCTAGTTAACAATGTTAATGTATGAGGTGTGATCAAAAAGTATCATGACTGACATCATAATTCTAGAACAGAGGTATCCAGCTGGAAGATGCTAGGCACAGGTCGACCCCTGGACCTAATGAGCATGTAGTCTCAATCATGTCTGTCTTGTCCGTCTGGTTTGTTTGCAGTTTGCTTATATGTATGAACTGCATTCATAGCATTGTTATGGCAACAAAAAATATTGATTAATAAATTTTCTTCAGATTTGGTGGAAAAAACTTGGGGAAACATGTAAAGATACATACTTAAAGTTACAGTCAGTCTACGTGGAGGTTTGTACGAGTCATACACAAGTTTATAAGTGGTATTAACAGTTTTAAAGATGGTCATGAAAGTGATGAACAGCCTGAGACAGATCTACAGCAATGTCAAGACAATACTGACTCTTTTTTTTAATCATAATGGAATTGGGCATCATGAATAAGCTCCCTCAGGCTAGACAATCAACAAAGAGTACTACTGTCAAGTTGTGTTGCATTTGAGGATGCACTTCATTGCAAAACACTGGAATTGCATGAAAGTGGTGAGTGGCAACTCCAACATGACATGAGCCTGTACATGCATCAAAACCTATACAGCAGTTTCATGCTATGCACAGCTTTCCTCAGGTCCATTGACCACCCTATTTCATAGAAATTGCTCCCTACAACTATTTTTAATCCTAAAAAAACTAAAATACCACTTAAGATTTCAGAATGTTCAGGAGATATGACAGAATGTGACGAGGCAGCTGCTCACTATATCAGATGACTTCAAAACATGCTTTGATCAGTGGAAACATCACTGGGCTAAGTGTGTGATTTCAGAGGGAAAACTGCTTTGAAGGTGATGAACTTAAATTCTGTAACTCTAGTATTTTTTTTTCTTTTTAATAAATCCAATCTGGATACTTTCTGATCACATCTCGTATGATCTTTTTTAAAACATTAATTAACAGCTAAAAATACAAAATATATATTTCTGTACTAGGTGACATAACAAACGTCCTACAACACAGGCTAACAACTTCTTCTTCATCGATCAATTGAGGCTATGCTTCTAGTCCGGTGAGGTTCATGAAGGAGACTTGTGTTTCAGGTCTTCGCCGGTCCCCCACAGCTTTTCAAGCATGGTCGCTCCCCCAGGCCAGACTGCCGCTCTTTGGTCAGCATAGGTAGGGCAGTCCTGCAGAATATGTTCTGGTGTTTGCTTGGGTACTCCACAATCGCACGTGGCAGTGTCTCTCAGACCCATTCTATGGAGGTTGGTCTTGGGTCTAAAATTTCCCATTCTGAGTCTGAAGATCTTTATCGGCCCATCTGTCAAGTTTGCCTATTCTTTGTGCTGTCTCTCCATTCTGTCCTCATGGTGAGGGTCTTTGCTTCTTTATAGCTCTGTGAATGGGAAGTCTGCGTGCCGCTGCTTCTGACTTTTGCAAGCTCATCTGCTTTCTCATTTCCAGGGATCCCACAGTGGGCCGGAATCCACTGTTTTTTGAGACAGACTATGTTGTATTTTATTTCATGTGAGAGTCTATTTTGTTTGAGGCTTGAGATGGCTTGGAGTACACTCCTGGAGTCTGTTAGAATGACCCTTTTCCTTGTAGTTATGTTTTCGCAATGTAGTTATGTTTTGGCTGATAAGAATCTGAGTTGCTGCATGAACAGCTCTTGCTACAGCTCTGAAATTGGTACAGGTCTCTCCCGCTGGTATGGAGTTTTTTTCTAACAGGATTACAACAACTATGCAGTAAACTTTGAGCAGAGAACCTCAGCTTCCTGCAACAGTTCACAGAACAAATGGACAGGAAAAGCAAGTAAAGTCTGTATCCAGTTTATGAACAAGACTTTCAGAAAACAATAAGCCTCTGCTGAAGAAGAAAAATGCTAATAAAATTACAAACCCTTACAACATAGTACCATCCTGGCATTTGTTCAACTTGTGTGTGGTCTGTAGACAAGACTGTTCAGACAAACCAAAGATGGACTTTTGCCCCCAGGTTGACACTATGCTTGTATAATGTATTCTATTCTGTCATTAACCTATATGATGGACTTGTCACCAGGACACAAGTGAGAATACAAACAATACGATCTGTGTTATGTCTCGGACATAAACAAATAAGCCATAATATCAAGTCCTGCTACAATACAGTTAAGAAGTTACAATTTATTGATTCCCTTTTTGGCTCCAAGTAAAGCATAGGGCCACCACTACAACAGTTTACATGTATCCTGCATCCAAGAGGGTTGCTGCGGTCGAGAGGTAAGGCACTTACCACTCAAAACGATGAGTAGAAATGGAGTGGGTTTGAGCCCCGTAGGTTTCAAGCAACTCTTGGTATCAAAGAGGTGGAACCAGAGTACCTACATCCTGAATTATCTGCAGTCGTCTTGACTTATGTCTTGCCACTGGCCCAAAGTAGTTCGGGACCAGCGAGTGAGTTTGATGACCAACGCAGCTTCTTCCTCACTATAATCCAAATACAGCGCAAGTTACATCATCAAGACAAAAACCGTCTGATGATGTTGCCATCATCGCTTGCAATGAGCAACTAACTAAATTTTATCCAAGTAGTAGTTTCAATTTCAATAATAAAGTTGCTAACCCCATCAACAACCCTTATTAGCTGACTTTTATGACATGTTTGGAAGGTAACAGTAGTTGCATTCCTTTCTATCCATGTACCAATTGGGTGTACTAGTTAAAATACTTCACATATATTATTGTAATGACTGAAAAACATGTGACTGATAATTTCAAAATCTAGCCCCCAGATGACAAGTCACTTACCCCTGGCATATACTCCATGAATATGGATAAGACTTTATTCTCTTGCTGGAATCCATAGTACTGTACAATTCTTTCATGCTGAAAATTCCGCAGTAGTTGCAGCTCGTTTTCTAAAGCTCTCACTTCCTGTATGAAGAAAAAACTTAAAGACTAAACAAATCAACCAGCTTAAGAGATCAGATTAGTTGGTATGACCAAAGTCTAAAGCTTTCTCTTGTTTCTAATTAAGATATTAAAATCTCTAGTATGAAACTACGTTACAAACAATTCGTATGTCGAAATAGGTGAGAGACAAAGTACACGTCTCTCAAGAAATGAACGAAAGTGCGAAACTGTGGGTTGTTTTTTTGTTTTTGTTTTTTTTGCGTTCGCCTTATTTCTCTAATTCCCAATGCGGTATGCGTTGCACTGTGGTTCTTATTTTGCGCCTGTCGGCCCAGTGCATCCGACTTCAGCATGCATTTTATGTAAGGGTCTGTTTCCTCCTGCATTTTCTAAGGGTTCGAACCCAGTACCTTCCGGTTGTGAGCCATGCCAATTAACCACTAGACCACGCCATCCCCTGTGGGTGGTTTGAATTCATCAAGTGCTTCCTAGTCTCAAGGGAAGTGAGATTCACATCTAGCCCTATGAAAGACAGAAGATAAACTCAGAAGCCTTGTGTACACGTTATGCATGTAAAACAACCTGCGGCAGCTATAAATAAAAAAGGTACAGACTCTTAGTCTTTGTCCAGGTAAATTGGAGAGGGTCCATTGAGCTGATCTTGGGGGATACACAAATGAAAAACATACGAGGACCACTGGTACCCATGATGGTTAAAAAAGCTTCATGCATATTCAACTTTGATTGTTGCACCAAACAGTTGAAGGTCTTCTTAGATTCTTGAATCAGTCAGAAACTGTATGCACTGACTCTAGAAGCCTACCTACACGCAACCAAAAATATGAGTTACTTATAGACAAATGTTTTTCCGCATGAGTGTTACTGGGGTCCAAAATGGAAGCAAAGAATAGTAACAATGTAACCTGCCAGGCACATTGTAAGAGGTAACTATGGAGGGTTGTGCATGGGGTAGCTACTCCATCCTTTAGAAATTTTCGGCCACAAAAAAGATATTGGCTGGTGAAAATTTGATGATTTCACATGCTTTTTTTAAAGACCTATGTTCCACAAAAAGCTGAAAATGTTTTAATTGATTGAAAGACAAATGCAGGGAGAGCACAACTATATGGATGACCCCAGTATACCTTCATCAGCCTGCTCACGATGTAAGGAAAGTTACTGCACACAAAAGAGTAATCTTTATCATTGATTGTGTGCATTCAGTAACAACAACAACCGGGATCCCTTTCTGTCTTCTCCATTTTGTTGCCTTTGAAGATAGTCATTACTATAGATCAGTGTTTCTCAACCCTAACTGAACTGGCGCCCCCTTTTCTAAAGAGAAATGTGTAAACGCCCCCCCCCCCCCCCCCTCCCCACAACAATCATATCACTCACATTACTTTGAATCATTCATTTTCAATCATTTATTGAAAGATTGAATTGTTATAAAAAATCACTTACCAATTAAATTGAGTGTGATTCCTGTGCTTTGTGTGACACAGCTCACTAAACAATATATGGTTCTACATTTGTTAAAAAAAGTCTCACGTCTTCTCTATCACATATTTACAATCGATTGCGTTGTTTTTGCAGCAGCATCACTCCAGAACTAAACACTTTCTCTACTAAATATGATGGAAATGCTGCAATAAGCAGTTTAATTTGTTGCCAAAGAAGACGATAAGACATCCTAATCTGGATAAAATTTGTTCATAATGTGCGTTACTTCTTCTTCTGCGTTTTTGTTCTCAATCTCCTGCTACCAGACCCTGAACATGGCTTTGCAAGTATATTGATGTAGTCCGGAGAACGGAATGCATTGTGGCCCTAGTTTACAGCTTGACTGCGATATTTGCATCTTTCGGTCCGTCTTCGGCAGGAACATTACAAAACTGTGCTTTAGCCTCAGTTATTTTATAGCTCAATCAGCTCTTCTTGGAGATATTCACAAACAAGTCTATTTCTAACACTAACAACGTCTATTTCAAACGGATCAATCAGCCATTCTGGTATGTTGAGATCATGCAAATCCTTAAATCTGATCATCATATCATTCTTAACAGCCTCTAAATGGCAGTAATACATTTCCAAATCTGTATCTTTCAAGCTGTCCTTGTCTAACTGCTGCAAACATGGAAATTGATATAGTTCACGTGGACCAGGATTATTTTTAAACAATCTCAATTTGCTGAAGAACCTAATAATAACTCCTTTCACTTTGATAAGACTGACGTTGTTCTCTTGTAGCTTAAGAAGGCCATCTAACTTTTCAAATATATCTGAAAGATAGGCCACATCTTTACGCAGTACTTCAGTTTCAATGCTAAGCTATTCTTTCACTGAATCAAGAAACTCCATAATAGTATCAAATAATGACCAAAATCTTTTCAAACAATTGCCTTTGGACAGCCTTCTTACTTCCGTGTGTAGGAGGAGAAGACATTCAAACTCATCATTATTGTTATTACAGAATTTAAGAAATAATCTATCGTTCAAGGAATGGGACTTGATTTGATTAATAACACTGATAACGACACTCATTGATTTGTTGATTCTGTCGCTAAGATGTTTGGCTACTAAGTGCTGCCGGTGACTAACACAATGAATTGTTAAGACATTTGATGCCATCTTTTTTAAGTGATCTGAGAAAACCACAATAGCAACCAACCATTGCAGGAGCTCCATTTGTCATGCTATAACTTTAGAAAAAGGAATGTGTTTTGTAATGAAATATTTTTCTATGATTTCAAAGATCGACAAGCCCTTAGAATCTTTGTCATTAATTTTGAGAATAACATTTCTTCCACAACTTTTTCATTTTTCACGAATCTTACATGTGAGGAGCAAGACTTCATTGCCACATACTGTGCTTTCATCAAGCTGTAATGAAAATTTGGTCCATTGCAAATCCTGGCACAGTTGATTTTCAACATTAGTTGCCATCTCATCTATTCTTCTAGACACAGTATATATTGCTCAGTGGAATAGAGCTAACTATTTCACTTGGATTTCCTTCCATCATGGTACTAATCACCTAAAGAATAGCTGATAATATTACATTTTCTCCAATACTGTGGGGCTTACCATATTTTGCAATTATTTGTGCTATCCTGTAAGATACAATGAATGAGGCCTTTATCCTTCTGACTAGAAACTTTTTTAAACACACTTTTGCTTTAAATCATGGAAGTAAGAAATGTTCTTGCCAACCTTATCAGCATGCTTCTCCATAAAATGTTCATTAAGTCAGTTCCGATGGCGTCATTGCTTCGTTAGAAAACACGTGTTGACACAATAAGCACATTGGTAAAAGTTAATAGTTAGCTAATAGTTAGAGTCAATAATCAAAGAAAACATTGTAATGCATTTAGACAAATTTAATCTAATTAGAAATAGTCAGCATGGGTTTACTAGAGGGAGATCATGCTTAAAAAATCTATTAGAATTCATGGAGGAGGTTACTAAAATCATAGATAAGGGGAGCCAGCGGATGTTATTTATCTAGATTTTGCAAAGGCCTTTGATAGAGTACCTCATCAAAGATTATTTCGAAAGTTAAAATCACATGGAATAGGTGGGGAAGTTGCCAAATGGATTGAAAATTGGTTAACGGGAAGAAGGCAGAGGGTGGGCATAAATAAGGAGTACTCTGAGTGGTGTGAAGTGAAAAGTGGTGAGCCACAGGGCTCGGTTTTGGGACCAATTTTGTTCTTGATATATATAAATGATTTGGACATTGATATGAGATCCATGATTGCAAAATTTGCTGATGACACAAAACTATGCAGTAGTGTCTCATCTAAAGCGGAAGTGGATATATTGATGTCGGATTTAGATAAAATTCGAGAATGGTCTGTAAGCTGGCAAATGGAGTTTAATGTAGATAAATGTACAGTCATCTACATGGGTAGATCCAATATGGAACATAATTACAGAATGGGAGAAAACAATATTAGAAAGATAGATAAGGAAAGGGACCTAGGGGTTATAATAGATCATACAGGAAAGGTGAGTGAGCAAGTTAAGGTAGCAGTGAAAAAGGCAAATCCAATGTTAGGTATGATAAAAAGAAATATTAAACATAGGAGCAAGGAAGTGATCGTCAAACTGTATAAAGCTTTAGTTAGACCTAGATTGGAGTACTGTGTACAGGTGTGGAGTCCTTATCATAGAGGGGACATAAACATGCTAGAAAGAATACAAAAAAGAGCGACAAAGATGATAGTGGAATTCCAGAATTACAGTTATGAGGAACGACTCAGAAAAACCGGCCTACAGTGTCTCGAAGAGAGAAGAATTCGTGGTGACTTAATACAGGTTTATAAGATGATCAGAGGAATCAATAAATTAGACTATAACAAGTTTTTTTAAAATACAGCCACCTACAATAACACGAGGGCATAGCTACAAGCTGACTAAAGAGAGGTCCAGGTTAGATATTAGGAAATATTTTTTTAGTCAGAGAGTGGTGTCTGCTTGGAATGCATTGCCAGGGGAGGTAGTAGAGGCAGGGACAGTTAATGCATTTAAGAATAAACTGGATGCGCATAGCTTTTAGAGCAAGGTGATGTAAATGTAACTGGTTGTATACAGACTCTGCAGGGTCTTCTAAACCAGTATAAAGACGTTAAGTTAAGTTAAGTTCATTTGTAGCGGAAGGTACACGACCAAATTTCAAAGTCAACTGAATATTGTCTGCCTATTCTCTTTTTTGTGACATCTTAAATATATAACGGTTGTTAACGGAATAAATGCAATTAAATCACCACAACAATAATTTCTCTTGTTTAACTCAGGTTGAAATAGTGGTATTGGGGATTACTTCGATTGCGATATGTCCAGATTTTGTAAAATTGTAGAGCCAATCTCAAATTAATGTTTTTAAATGTGCCCAGATACGGTGCATCTTAATTCTACGTTTAAATATGAAATGATTGAGAATAAATAGCACGCTAATGTCAGAGAATAATTATTTTGCTGTCATTATTAACATTTCTCAAATACAGTCATTGACAGGATCGAGAATCACGAAAAACGCCCCCCAATAATTATAATAATCAAAAACGCCCCTTGACATTTCCAAAACGCCCCCATTGAGAAACACTTCTATAGATAATCACATTCAGTAAACCTGTGCCAGAAGGAGTGGAGGTTTCTGTAACAATTAGTTTGACATGATGAGGCTGCTAGTGCTGTGTACAACTCTCTTTTTAAATCTTTTATGACATGCAAAGAGGTTCATCCATCATTATCATCCATGTATCATGTTCCCTGTGGAACATAGGGCTGCACTGGATGCTTTCCATCTGTTCCTGTTCCAAGTTGAGTTCTTATTCTTCTTCTTCAGCATGCACCCTGAAAAGACACTGTGACACTGTGCCGTAGTTTATAGCAAGGCTGTGATATTTCTGTCTTTCGGCCTGACATATCTGGTTTCAGCTGGCTTTTATGAGTACCAGATTTGTCTTCCCACTAGCTGCTGTCAGTTCATTCACTGTTGCATCTTCTGTCTCAGTCGTCTTCTTGAGTTCTGCACATTGTAAGGTGTTTATTGACCTCCCCAAGCATTGTTTTCCCTGTGGGATTCAATCCAGTGCGTGTCTGGTTATATTGCCAGTGTCTTTCTGAGAGTGCATTGGTCCTGTTCTTTTCTCCCCTGTATCCATATGCGAGGTGTGTTAAAATGAAACCGGACCAAACTACACCAAGTGAACATATCTACGATGGGCATGTTGAGGTGAGTTCTGGTGTAAACAGCACATACCAACCGTCAAGTTTGCAAAATTTCATTATTTTCTGACTCATAGTTTCCCCAGCAGACCATTTAAAACATGACGGGTGTAATACGGAATCTGTTTAGAGTTGATCAGTGAGCGGTGATTCAGTTTCTAGCAGCTGAAGGATGGTGAACAGTTGACATTCATTTGCAGAATGCAGGCAGTGTATGGTGACAAAAGTGTGTCAAAGACAAAAGTGAAGAACTGGACAACGATGTTTAAAGAAGGATGTGAGTTAACGATAGATCTTCTGAGACTAAGTCAGGTGCATATTGTTGTGTCGGAAGATGCCATCGCCAAAATTGATGCAGCAATTTGGATGGACAGTCGCCAGAGTTTACATTTGAATTTGAGTTTACACAGCAAATTTCTCTGCTAGCGAACGTAATCTCCGGCGACAGTCTACCTGAGTTGCTGCATCAATTTTGGCAATGTCATCTTCTGGCACAACAATATGCACCTGACCTGGTCTCGGAAGAATTTTCATTAACTCACGTCCTTCTTTAAACATTGTTGACCAGTTCTTCACTACTTTCTTTGACACACTTTTGTCCCCATACACTGCCTGCATTCTGTGATGAATGTCAATTGGCCGACATCCTTCAGGTGTTAGAAACCGAATCACCGCTCGCTGATCAACTCGGGACGGATTCCGTATCACACTCGCCATGTTTTCAACGGTCTGCTGAGGAAACTATGAGTCAGAGGATATTGAAATTTTGCAATCTTGACGGTTGGAATGTGCTGTTTACACCTGAAGTGACATCATGCGCATTGTACGTATGTTCACTTGGTGCAGTTCGGTCCGATTCCATTTGAACACGCCTTGTAGATCAACCATTAAAGATGAATTGTCACAATAAAAGTTGAAGGACCAAAGATGCAACACAGTGAATGAGCTGACAGCAGCCAGTAACTTATAGCTGCCTGATTGCACGACGGTCAGCAAACCAGAGCTCACCAAGACCCTATTCCACATCCAAGTGGTGGTCCTGCAAATAGATCTCACCCATGCAGCCTAGCTTAAAGAATATGGATTGAAGAGGGAAGGCAAACCTAGTCCCAAATATGTTTTGATGAAACCAGACTTGTCGGGCTGATGATCGCAGTCTCACTATAAACTATGACACAACATCACATTGTCCTTTTCAGGACAAATTCCGAAGATGAAGAGCATAAAAATGTAGTTGTGACATAATTATTGCCTGACTTCATCCTTCTTATTCCCATTAGGTACATAGGACTGCCACAGATGCACATCATAGATTCATATTTTAGTCTGTTCAATGGTCATCCTAAAAAGACATCAATTGCTCTGGCTCCCCCTCTCTTCAAGTATTATTCAGACTTACCATTCTCCTGTGGTTTCCAATCCGATGCACATCTGATTACAAAGTCATATTTCTTCCTGAGGGTTTGTTAAATCTCTCTCTCTCTCTCTCTAATCTCCAGCTGTATTGGTTATTTATGTTCTCTGTCACACATCTAGGGCATCTTGTCTCCTTATCACTCCACACCAATCACAGCATAAGGCATCCACTGCAGCTGGTATCATTACAAGTAGCCCGTCTCAAGTACTTATGGGAGGGAAGAGTAATCAGGGTCAAGTGAAACATACTGATCAAGATCCCACCTCATGTCCCCATTTTTATGCTCCTCGAAACAAGCTGTGTTACAAGTCTGGTAAACGAGGTGGGCAATGAAATTGTAATTCACTTAGTGGTGAGCTTACTAAGGAGCCTTACATTGCACTACAGTCAGGAGGACCATGGTCCACCTTCTCAAGTTTGCCTCGGGATGTAAGACGAGCCAGTCTTAACCGTTACCAAAGAATCATCAATAAAGAGGCATCCTGAGTAGTATTGTACAACATCAACTACTTATATGTGTTCTTGCAGGGAAGCCTTGTGTAAAAATTCATTTTGCATGATGAGGTTGCTAGCTCCATGCACAACTCTCTAAAGTGCTTTGAAGATTTCAGTTGTATCCGTTCATCGCAGGATATTCCTCCAGTGAACATAGTTGTGAAATACTTGTCGAGCACAATTACAAGTTTTCACAAGAGTAGTTTCCTTCCTTGTATGTCACAAGAGCTGACTAAAGACAGTTGTGCATGTGGCTAGCAACTTCATTATGATTAAACCATTGCTATGAAACCGCACAGCAAATGACCAAAATTAAGCTTTCCTAAAAATTGTTTAGGTTAAACCAAATGCAGTGTTAGACCTATGCTTCAATAAATGGAGTTGCGGGAAAATATGTATTATACAATTAGAAGTTTGGATAATTCTTTTATCCCAGACAGGAATTTTGTGCCTCCACTTTAGTGGTGTCTATGTGAAAAAGGAAAGGACCAATGTAACCTACCAAGCATGCCACAAAAGGTGACTAAAGGAAGATGTGCTTGGAGCTAGCAACCTCATCATGTAAACCACTATTATTCAAACTATCACAATACATGCTATGACACAATCTCCCTGGCAATGTAGCCAGATGCAGGGATAGGTCTATGCCTCACTAAGTGAAGCAAAAAGGCAAATCAACAAACCAACCATGAAAGGTCTCCAGTAACAGGTCAAGTTTTTACCTTAGACACCTCAGCATTGACATTTCCCAGTTGCACCTGCTTGACTGCCAGCTCTATAGATGAGTCAGCATCACAGCACAGGAACACTTCTCCAAATGCTCCTGATCCTAGCAGCTTGCCCCTCTTCCAGTTAGTAGGTGCTCGTGGAGCTGTAGAAGAGTGATATCTTTGTTAAACAGGCTACTGTATCACAAATAGAAATGGAAAACAAATTGGCTTGAATGTTACCAAATACTGAACTTTTTTCTACTAGTTTCATTTTTGCTTGCTTGGTATCCAGCAAAGTAACATGATTGTTGTTGGTGTTGTTGAATGTCCACAATGAGTAGGATTTCTCTTTTGTGCGCCCTAAAAAGGACGTAAGTGGAGGGTTGTGGTAGAATTCCTCACATTCCGAGCGTGCTGATGATGGTGGACTGAGGTCCTCCAGGCGGTTGTGCTACGCTTGGCTTCATCTACATGCCACTCACTACTGTGGGGATCACGTCGATCTCTTACCTTGTTAGCCAGGCTGCCATGAAAACAGCCCGTTTCCAGGAAGGGCTACGAGGAAGTCAAGATGAGGGTCTTGTCCAGTATGTTTTGCCTGAGCCTGACTAACATGTTTGATCAGTATATTTTGCCTGACCAGATGTTAGTCTTCCTTCCCTGGTAACATGGTAATCTGTCATGTATGTTGTAAGAGGCAATAAAGGATAAATGGGCATAGGGTCATCATGTAGAAACTATAGCCACTAGAAAAATAAAAGATGACCTCTTCACCCCACTGTAATTAAAATTATCCATCAACAGCAATGGTGACAACAGCAGGCAGACACATTGTGTTGCACCCCCTGGTGAGTCCAGAGGTTACTGTGTAGTCAGATTCTAGCGTAGAATCCCCCTTTCATATAAGTAAGATGTAAGGTCAGGGTTGGACATGTGGGTGCCAGTGTGAGCCTCAGAGATCTGGCATTCCTCTATGCCATGCTGGTTGGCCTGTGCCAGGTTACTTCCATGAGTTTACATGGACCTGAAACAGTAGCTAGTGCTGTATTTGGATTATAGTGAGGAAGAATTGTGCTGTTCGTCAATCTCACTATCTCATCCCAAGCTGCCTAGAACCAGTGGCAGGACAAAACCAAGATGATTGGAGATAGTTAGGATGACCAGGGCTTGCTAGGTGTCTCACCATTCTACCTGCTGAGTCAGGTAGAAGAGGATGGATTAAGTTGAGCCTGCTCCATAAAAAGAATGGGGCAACTACTGCAGCTGGCCCACTAACAGGAAGTCTGTACCAAAGAACATAAGGACACTCCTGCAGTGTTGGTATGTTAGCAATTTATTTTACACAATGCAGTTGCTAACTCCATGCACAACCCTCTGTAGTCTCCTTTGATGACATGCTTGGAAGGTTACAGACAATCTATTCTCTGGTCCTCATGTACCACTTTGGTGCGAACTTCTTTTATTTCTGCTTTATGATTCTGATGTAAGACTCTAACAATCTTACCCAAAAATATTTTAGACTGCTTGCATTCATTTCCAATCTACTGTTCTCTTGAGTGTCTAAAGTGGTCTAGTGGTTAAAACATTGGTCTCTTGTGGTGCGGTAACTGGGTTCACTTCCCATCTCAACATGTTTCAATCTACTCTGCTGTAAATGGGTACCTGACTTACAGTTAGAAAACAACAAGGCAATGTGGAAAGGAATTTGTCATCGAACCTTTGAAATAACTGAGACCTAGTACCATTTTATCCTTGACAGCAGTGTATGCTTTGGACCTAGTTTGCTAGTGTTTTCTTTTCATTAATATCTAAAATGCAATCCATTATCTGTTATTGTTTGTAAGTACAATCAGATGTCATTATCATTTTCTTGTAAGATACTGAACTGTCGTTCTTCTTCTTCGTTGGTTCTCAATCTCCCACTACCAAACCCTGAAACAGCTTAAGTAGCAGAATGTAGTCCAGAGAACGGAATGCGTTGTGTCGTAGTTTACAGCTTGGCTGCTATATTTGCACCTTTCGGTCCAACACATCCGACTTCAGCAAGCATTTTTTGAGTACCGGGTTAGCATTCCCTCTTCGATCCCTTCTCCTTAGCCAGTCTGCCCTACTGCAGCCTGTTATCCAGGATCACCGCGTGGAGGTGTAGAAGGGTCTTGGCAGCTATGGTTCGCTTGCCCTGATGCTAGCAGTCAGCTATGGGTCGCTGACCACTGCAGCTTATGCGTGCGCTGCTCTGCATCTTGATCCCTAACTGTCGTTCAATAATCTACCTGGATTGATTCAAATGTTAACCAGTTATGCTAATGACTAGTTAGAAGCTTAGCCTATTGAGTTCCTCATTGATCAACGAGCGGTTCTCAGTACATGAAATAATATTTAGATCATTAAACCATGTCCCTTTGCCCACTCCCAGACATCCTATCCTGACAAATTGGTCTATGACCTTGGCAAAAATGTCTTTATGGAATTATACTGCGGTAACTGATTGATTGACACACGTAAAGACGGCTAATATAGGTGGAAATGTAAACAAAGACCATTGCGTTCTCTGTGAAGTTGGCAGCTTTTTTACTAATTAAGTTTGCCTAGTTTAATTACCTTTCTTTTTCTTCTTTTGCTTTGTTTTTACTGTTCTAACAAAAATCTACCTAGTAATATTATTGCTGTAAGATAGAAGAGCCCTATAAATCAACTTTGCTGCAGAGGGCAGTTGTTCTGACTTTGAATATAATCTAGTTTTAGTAAATGAGCTACAGCTGTAGATTGTCAGTTTTCATTAATGTGTGTTGGGATGGCGTGGGCTAGTGACACGGCTCACAACTGAAGGCGCTGGGTTGGATCTCCATCACAGCGCTGACCGTTACCCCGGGGAAGCAAACCCTTAGAAAATGTAGGAGGAAGCAGACCCTCACATAAAATGTATGCTGAAGTTGGATGCACTCGGCCGACAGGCGCAAAATAAAAAACACAGTGCAACGCACACCGCATTGGGGGATAGATAAATCAGGCGAATGCCAATAAAAACTAACAAATGTATGTGTGCAAGTGTCAATCATCTGTCTTAGTCAATTTTCATTAAAAAGGAGTTGGGGACAGACCTACATGTTTTCAGATGTCTGTCAAGGTTTGGTCATATTTTGTCATGATTATTTTTGTTGGGCATAAAGTGGCAGGCCATGATGAGGATTCATGATGACCTGTTGGAGAGGCACCAACAATATCCACCGAAACAACAAATTAAGAGAAGAAAAATGTGGCTGAATAGGACACCATCCAAAATAACCAGGCAGGCTCTCACATGGAATGCTCATGGGAAGAGAACGACAAGTAGACTTAAAAATACAATGACAAGAGAATGTGAGAAGAAACTACAATTAAATGATTATACGAGAACATGGCAGAAAGAGTAGTCTATGACTGTTTGCTGGTGAGATGTGGTCAATGGCATACACACAGAGAGGACTAATAGGCTTTAATTGATTGAGTGATTGATTTAGCCTTTCGCTAGTCTACATTCATGCAACCATTTTAAAAGGTCCAATAGCAACAGAAACATTGATACTAAAAACAGCTTTTCTCACATTTAGAAAATAGAGGTCCACTTAGTGAATATCTGCCTCCAGGAGAATCAAAGTCTGGGTCAGTAGGTAAGCCACTACTGGATGAACTCCGAGAGTCTAAGCTTCGAGTATCCAATGTGCCCTCAGAACTGTGTGACATCAAGGAGTGAAGACTGGGTTCATTTTCCAGACGTCTGATGGTTGATCTGGGAAATGTCTGATGTCCTGCACAGAAAAGAATACAGTGGCGTAAGAAAATTCCCACGTAATAATAGACTAATGTCTACATTTATAACAAAAATATGTGATGAAATTAATCATGGCTGAAATACAAACAAGGTCAATACATTTTACATGAGAGCTGTAATAGATGTTTTCATGTCAAACTGCATTTAAACCTTGCTGATATTTGTTACTGCTGTCCCTTATGTAATGACATTAAGGAAAGTTCAAGACAATCAAGGAAAAACAAATCATCCCATACACTGACAGCAATTACAATCTAATTCAATCATGATTTAACATCTGTGTGGAGTGTGTAGCCTAGTTGACAGTCAACACGGCTTGCTACTACTGGGATTATAGTGCGTCAGGGTTCCAAATCATGGACGGACAGAAAAAAATCAGAGCGTGGTTTGTTCCCGGTACAACCGCTCTTCCAGTTGACCCAGCTGTAAATGGGTACCTGACGTATGCGTTGGGGAAAGTATAAACAGCAAGAAAGGGAACTGACCACACCACCTCACATAGGCTCTGTGGCTTAGTACATGAAGAGTTATCTTTATCCCCGATGGTAGTTGTTGCCGTTGGACTAACCTTTACCTTTAGCATCTATCTATCAAGAAACATTTTTGTGTACATAAATACTTGTAAAATTCAAATGTATTAATGCTTGAAAAATTGAGATAGAGTACACTGAAGATTCATTGCAGCTGACATTCAATGTCGGGATGGCACTTGGACTGAACTGAAGTAACTATTTTCCTTTCTGATTGCAGAGTTAGAATGTCTTAAAGACTTTTCATTTACTTTTATAACCTTTATATTTGATCATTCAAATGTAAAAATTATTTTGCGTTCATGAACTTCTTGTTATCTTTAAGTTTGCAACATTCATTGTATGTAAGTAGCATGTCCTTTGCAGAACATCGCTTCTTACAACCTCTAGCCTATTCGGCTGTTTCTTGATGGGTGTCCAGTATCGTAAGTTGTCATTACTTAAGAAAGTTTTTGCTTGCAAATGCCCATCCATTAATGATTTAGCATTACAGAAACACAGAATACTGCTTCTGGTCACACTGTTCATAGACTAACATTTGTATACATTAACAGGACATTCACTAATATTCTCACAACCTACCATTTTTTCCTTCAGTGGCTGACTCTAACTGACCACTTTCAAATCCACGTGGGAATGTCCCAAAATGCTTGCGACCTGTCGATGCTAAACAAGAATAAAATATATTTTCAACTGCTGTGCCTTCTGGTAATAAAAATCATATCTTTCTACAAGTCTCTAATATTATCTTTCTATACCATATAATTCTATATGCCTGTGCTATTATCTATCTTTACTATATTGTTCTAAACATCCATGTTATTATCTTTCATTCGTTACAATTTCATTCTAAATGTTCATGCTATTCTCTATCTATACCATATCATTTCATTCAGTTGTGTCGTACTATAACTGTGCTTGAGGTAATGTTTTGGTGATTTCCCCTTGCTACGGTAAATTTTTGTTTTGTTTTTTTGTTTGCCTTATTTCTCTATTTCCTAAAGCGGTGTGCGTTGCACTATGTTTCTACTTTGCGCCTGTCAGCCCAGCGCATCGCATGTGACTTCGACATGCATTTCATGTAAGGATTTGCTTCCCTGGGGTGACGGCTGGTGCTGTGATAGTGAGCGAACCCAGCACATTCCGATTGTGAGTCGTATCACTTAACCACTAGCCCATGCCATCCCCTTGCTATGGTCCATTAGCCATTTCCAAAGTGCCTTACCCACAAGGCAGCCGGGAAAGGAGAAGTGTAAGGTACATTTATCTCAAAATTGTCTTGCAACGAGGTGTTTTATGCAGGCACTTTGTCCCTCACAACTGCCACACGTCACATTCAGCGATAACTACCAGTTTTGGTCTGTAATTACTTATTAAGTATTCACAGCTAACCCTTATATATAGAGGCTGTTCCACATCCTCCACCTAGTGGAAGCACATTGGTGAATAACGGGCACCTCTAAACAGGAAGTTTTAATGAAATCGGTATTACAGACAATCTTATTTTCTAATCTTTACTTGACTATTTTATGTTTTAACCTTATTAACTTGTAATAATGTATTTATCAACATATGAGAAAAAAACAAAATAAGATAGCTCGGTCATCTCATGAGGGTGTGACCTGGTCAACTACCACTGCACCCATAAAACATGTGATTTGATTACAAGGTAGGCCATGTGACAAATGAATAGATGACATAACAGAAATACTACAACAAAAAGGGGTTACAATGACAGAACAAACACACTTTGTGCAAGAACAGCAACTTTTGTGTGGACGGACAGTAAGTAAACACAAGTAAACAAAATCAATACAAACAACACAACACACATACAACATGTACATACACGCACACACTAAACTCACTTAAGTAACTTGGAGGAAGCTCATCTTTGGAATTTTCTGACAGTACACTTCGTCTCCTACCATCACTACTGTGAATACAATGACAAAGTTTATTTACCAAAGTCGATTTTCTGTGATTTTTAATATTCTAAACATTTACAAATAATAATTTTGTCTTGAAAAGACTGTTTAACTGAACAATAGGACCTGCTTGCTTAAACTGCAGAGAATGAGCAAAAACAACTTTGATGTGTTATATTTAGTTTGGCTCATGCTGTGATGATTTATATTTAGTTTGGCTCTCGCTGTGAGCATTACATTCAGAGCATTATATCTCCCCAGGACAAGATTATTAAATAGATATGATAGTATTATTGATGATCGGGTAGCCGAGCAGTTCGGATACTGGCCTTATGACCATCGGGGTATGTGTTCAGAACCTTGGTAAGACATTTTTTTTTTCCTTTTCTATTATGGTATATGGAGGTTTTTCTTTTCTTTTCTTGTGTTATTTATAGTTTATACAGGATGGGATAGCCAGTCCCATGCCCAACCTGCCTCTTATGTAAGTGGGTGAAAAATTTGTTAAGGAGCCTAGATGCCATGTAAAATATGTAGGTCCTAGGCATAGTGATGAATGCAGAGTTCCCCGAGGAGGGGTAAAACATGTTGGAGGATATGGGTAAATTGTTATTGAAAATCTGAATAAAAAATGTGCAAATGTAACTTTATTTTCAAAATAACACTGACTGACTTCCACTTTCTATTCCTTATATGTATAATGTCTTAGAAGATATCCATTAAAGACATTCACAGAAGAGTAGGGAAGGGAGAGGTATGAAAAAACTGAAGAAATGTTGGGGGTGGGGGAGAAGAAGAAGAGATTTAAGAGTTGAAAGTGGTCCGTCACATAGGACCTCTCGCTCACCGACAAAATTAACACTCTCTTATCATTGCAAGCTTTTTGCTGTCAGATAAATGTTTTACATCATTAATTATCAAAACTTTCATTTTTGATTGACTTTTTAAATATCAAAAATAATGATTGTGCTGTTTTTTTTGTTTCTCTAGCCAGCTACTTCAACAGTCCTGGACACCAGGGTGGGCAAGGTAGACATCTGGACAAGGTAGACATCAGAGTCACTGGCATAATTTCCTGCGCCTCTGATGATCTTCTTCTTCTTCTTCTTCGTACGCTGTCAGACGTCAACCTTTATTTTTTCGAAAAAAGCAGCGCTCATCCTGAGGCTGTCGACACTGCCATAGAGCTTGTCTAGTGTTGCTACTGGTGATGGCCACATCTGCTTTCTCGTATGTCGGGCAGTTTTGCAGCAGATGTTCAGCGGTCATTTTCCCAGTACCGCACGTGCATTCGTCAGTGCCACCTATCTTCAATTTATTGAATAGGTGGTACCTCAGTCTATTGTGGCCAGTGCGAAGTCTGAAGACCACGACCTGCTCTCTTCTGTTCAACTGGTAATAGGCATTGTTTTTTGTGTAGCCAGTATGTTCTGTTTCCCATTTGGTCATGTATCTAGCTCTAATAAGCCTTTTTGACTCTTCGTATGTCACACTAGTATCTGGTTGTGGTAGTCTTGCACCCTCTTTTGCCAGTCTGTCTGCCTCCTCGTTGCCTTGGATGTTACAGTGGGATGGAACCCACTGTACCACTACTCTTTTTGGTGCGGAGTGCTGGCATAGTTGACAGAGTACTGCTCTTAAATCATTAAGTTCAGCATTTTTCTGGCTTTTTAGTGCTGTGACTACGGCCAGGGCATCTGTAAGCAGGACTATATGGCTTTCATTTCTTTTGCATGTCACCATTTCTTCTACTGCAGCCCTCAGTGCCTCTGCCTCCGCTCTGAAATTTCTTGAGTATTTTCCAGTTGCCACTGATAGTGTTGTTTTTCTACCATTTGGTAGGCTCAGGAATACCCCTGCCCCTCCTTTCTTTGTTGTGTTTGTTACAGAGCCGTCGGTGTATGCATGGATCCAGTCCATGCTTGGGTAGTTTTTCGTTATGTACCTCAGGGTTATGTCTCTTCTTTCTTTTTCAGTCTGGCTGTTCTTGTTTCCAATACCTGGTATATTTTCTACCACCTCTGGAAATATATGCTGCCTCCAGGTAGGTTTGCGTAAAGTAGGGATGGGCTTTGGTGTTGTTAATGCGTTCATAGGGTCTTCGTTCATCTTTGCTTTGGCTATTTCTGCAAAGTTTCTCAGCTTTAGTTTCCCATTTCCAAAATGATTTAGTCTCTTATGCATTGGATGGTCTGTCAGTCTTCTGAGTTTTTCTGCTTGCTGCTGGGCTTTGCAGTCTCTTCTGTCGGTCATGGATTGCAAATTTATAATCTTTTCCAGTTCTACAATTGGCGTTGACTTCATGCCTCCTGTTATAACTCTCATGGCTTGGTTTTGGAGTTTGCTAATTTTGTCAAAGTTCGCCTTTGCTGCTGTTGTCCATGCCGCAATGCCATACTCGAGAACTGGTCTCACTCTTCCAGTGTACAGTTTCTTTAGTATACTTTCGTCTGCTCCCCAGCTTGTGCCAGCAAGTTTCCTCATGATTGCCATTCTTTCTCTGGCTCTCATTCGGTTTCTCTCGATCTGACTTTTCCATGCCATGCGTCTATCAAATGTGACTCCGAGGTAGTTTGGGTTGTCGTTTGGCCGCAGATATTTGCCGTTAAGACTTATTTTGGTGTTTTGGGGTTTGTTTGACAGCGAGAATATCGTACATGTTGTTTTTTCCTCATTTATTTTAACCAGCCATGAGTTCGCCTACTCCTCCAGTAATGTTAAGGCTTGCTGCATCCGATTATTTGCTTTGGTGAGGTTCTTTTCAGAGGTCCACATAGCCAGATCATCTCCAAACATGGAGCTGTGGACTCTTCTTGGTATATTCTCTGCGATGTTATTTATATACACCAGGAAGAGTGTGGGTGACAGTACTCCTCCTTGAGGTATTCCCTGCTCAAGTGTCACCTTTTTGCTCATCTGCCCTTGTACTTGAACTCTGGCTGTTCTGTTTTTGAGGTAGTGTTTGATCCATCTGTACATTTTCCCACAAACTTCACTTCTTCGTAGCTTGACTTTAAGTCCCTCTTTCCACACCTTGTCAAATGCCTTTTCTAAATCCACCCAAACCGCTACTGTGTTTTTTCTCCTGGTAAGCATCCTCTATTTCCTGTGCTATGATGGTGATCTGATCCTCAGTGGATCTGTGCTGTCTAAAGCCTGCTTGCTGTGGAATTAGTATGTGTTTTTCTTCCAGATGCCACATCAGTCTGGTGTTTATCATATACTCCATCAGTTTTCCTATGCAGCTCAGTAGACTGATAGGCCTGTATCCATTTGGATCAGTTCTATCTTTTTCTTTCTATGGTACTGGTATAAGTACAGCGTCTTTCCATGCCTGAGGTACAATTCCCCTTTTCCAGCTTTGGTTCAGGATTGATAGTAACTTTCTCTTTGCTGTTTGGCCCAACCCCATCAGCATTTCGTTTGTTACGCCATATTTTCCGGGCGATTTCTTTTTCTTTTTCTTTAAAGTTCTCACTCTGATGATCAACACCAATTTGAGCTTGAGAATCATTTGGTTTTCCTTATGGGTTGCCTCAAACCTCAGGGTTTGAATACATTACATATCTTTGTATAGGTTTCCCGTCTCATTCCTCTCTCCGAGGGGACGGCGTGGGCTAGTGGTTAAGTGACACGACTCACAATCCGAAAGTGCTGGGTTCGATCCCCATTACAGCACCGGCCATTACCTAGCGGAAGCAAACTCAGAAAATGCAGGAGGAAGCAGAGCCTTACATAAAATGCATGCTGAATTCGGATGCACTAGGCCGACAGGCACACAATTAAAACCACAGTGCAACGCACACCGCCTTGGGGATTAGAGAAATAAGGCGAACGCAAACAAATTCCTCTTTCCTTTCTTTTTCATTTTACTTTCTTTATATATTTATATATCTCTACCTTATTAGTATTGTTTAGTCATTAATTTCTGCACACATATCTTTGAATAGAGCTTCTATTGATATTTGTTTGTTTATTGTGTGTTGAATTTTGTGATTTTTTTCCATTGTTCAGGTTTTTCTCTGCAGGCAACCATATAGACCATTTCTGATCCGGTCCACTCTATTTCATAACATATCTTGTCTCACACTTTCCTGGCACATCTTAGTATGGTAGCGAACTTTAACTATTCATTTTCATCATTCCTTGCTTTTTGTCCCTGACACAGGCCTTGTGGGATCAATATGCTGAGCAGCGCATGAGCTTTAGTGGTCAGCGACCCATAGCTGCCACGACCATTCTATACCTCCACGCGGTGATCCTGGATAACAGGCTGCAAAGGATAAGGGATCGAAGAGGGAATACTAACCTGGTACTCAAAAACTGCGAGCTGAAGTCGGATGTGTTGGACCGAAAGGTGCAAATGTCGCAGCCAAGCTGCAAACTACGACACAACGCATTCCGTTCTCTGGACTACATTCTGCTACTTACCTTTTCAGGGTTTGGTAGTGGGAGATTGAGAACGAGCAAAGAAGAAGAAGAAGATAATATAGGTATCGTTTTGTTTTTGTCCTGGTCAGGTCACTGTTTTTATCAATTTCCTCTTAACTTAACTTAACTTAACGTCTTTATACTGGTTTAGAAGACCCTGCAGAGTCTGTATACAACCAGTTACATTTACATCACCTTGCTCTAAAATCTATGCGCATCCAGTTTATTCTTAAACGCATTAACTGTCCCTGCCTCCACCACCTCCCCTGGCAATGCATTCCAAGCAGACACCACTCTCTGACTAAAAAAATATTTCCTAATATCTAACCTGGACCTCTCTTTAATCAGCTTGTAGCTATGCCCTCGTGTTATTGTAGGTGGCTGTATTTTAAAAAACTTGTTATAGTCTAATTTATCGATTCCTCTGATCATCTTATAAACCTGTATTAAGTCACCACGAATTCTTCTCTCTTCGAGACACTGTAGGCCTGTTTTTCTGAGTCGTTCCTCATAACTGTAATTCTGGAATCCAACTATCATCTTTGTCGCTCTTTTTTGTATTCTTTCTAGCATGTTTATATCCCCTCTATGATAAGGACTCCACACCTGTACACAGTACTCCAATCTAGGTCTAACTAAAGCTTTATACAGTTTGACGATCACTTCCTTGCTCCTATGTTTAATATTTCTTTTTATCATACCTAACATTGCATTTGCCTTTTTCACTGCTACCTTAACTTGCTCACTCACCTTTCCTGTATGATCTATTATAACCCCTAGGTCCCTTTCCTTATCTATCTTTCTAATATTGTTTTCTCCCATTCTGTATTTATGTTCCATATTGGATCTACCCATGTGGATGACTGTACATTTATCTACATTAAACTCCATTTGCCAGCTTACAGACCATTCTCGAATTTTATCTAAATCCGACATCAATATATCCACTTCCGCTTTAGATGAGACACTACTGCATAGTTTTGTGTCATCAGCAAATTTTGCAATCATGGATCTCATATCAATGTCCAAATCATTTATATATATCAAGAACAAAATTGGTCCCAAAACCGAGCCCTGTGGCACACCACTTTTCACTTCACTCCACTCAGAGTACTCCTTATTTATGCCCACCCTCTGCCTTCTTCCTGTTAACCAATTTTCAATCCATTTGGCAACTTCGCCACCTATTCCATGTGATTTTAACTTTCGAAATAATCTTTGATGAGGTACTCTATCAAAGGCCTTTGCAAAGTCTAGATAAATAACATCCACTGGCTCCCCTTTATCTATGATTTTAGTAACCTCCTCCATGAATTCTAATATATTTGTTAAGCATGATCTCCCTCTAGTAAACCCATGCTGACTATTTCTAATTAGATTAAATTTTTCTAAATGCATTACAATGTTTTCTTTGATTATTGACTCTAACAATTTACAGACTATGCTCGTTAAACTCACCGGTCTATAATTTGCCGGATCTGATTTTTTGCCTTTTTTGAATAAGGGGATCACTCCTGCATCTTTCCAATCCCGTGGAACAATCCCTTTTGTAAGTGATTGAGAACATAATATAGCCAATGGTTTTGCTAGTTGGTTTCTAATTTCATACAGCAATTTTGGGTGAATACCATCTTGACCTGGACATTTATTCACTTTCAACCCCTCCAATTTTTTAAAAACCATTTCCTCTGTAATACAGATTGATCTTAATCCCGCTGTATCCATGTCTCTTTGAAAAATATCTATAGGCTCTGGGATCTCGGAGCAGTTCTCCTTTGTGAAGACTGTGCCAAAGTACTGATTAAGCAGATTAGCAGCCTCCCTATTCTCACTTATTATTTTCCCTGTACTGTCTATGAGAGGGCCTACTTTGTCTTTCGTTCTTTGTTTATTTCTAACATAAGAAAAGAAGCTTTTACTGTCAGTCTTGATCCTCTGAGCAAGTTTTTTTTCAAAGTCTATTTTTGCTGTTTTATTCGCTTTCTGAGATATGTTCTGCTTGTCCAAATATTTTACATATGTTTCTTTTGATTTACCTGCCTCTATATATTTTTGCCATGCTTTATTTTTTGCTCTTCTACATTTCACTACAAATCTAGTTATCCACTTTTTACGCTTGGGGTTTACCTCCCTACATGGAACACATTCCTCTTTTAGCGTTTCTAGAACTGTTTTAAAACTTTCCCACTCCTGTTCAACATCAGTTCCTACAATAATATCTATCCAGATTATGTGGTTCGCTGCCTCTTTCATCCTCTTAACATCTGTCTTAGAGTAGTCGTATGTTCGCGTGTTTATGTTTACTTCTTTCCCTGCAATAAGATCCCAACGGATGATTTGATGGTCACTTGAGCCAAACAGTTCCCCAACGGTAACGTTTTCAATCATATTTTCCTCTGTGGTAAAAACTAGGTCGAGTATGTTTTTGCCTCTGGTGGCTGCTTCTACACGTTGAATTAAAAAATTGTCAGTTATGCACGTAACAAAAGGTTTTGACTCTACAAGTGCTTCTGCCATAACCCATTTTATTTCTGGATAGTTGAAATCTCCCATTAATAATAATTTCCCTTTACTTGCCTTTGCTATGCTACTAATCAGCTCCTCATCTTCCTCTTTTTGACTTGATGGACATCTATAGCACACTCCAATCACTGTTTTTTCACCCCCACTTTCTATTTCTCCCCATACACTTTCATTTTTGTTACCACATGATAAATAATCTTTGATCGTTATATTAACATAATTTATACAGTATAATAAAACGCCACCTCCCTTAGTCTTGTCTCCAATTATCCTATCTTTCCTTAACATTGTATATCCCTCAATTTCAAGTTCACTATCTGCAATCTCCTCATATGTCCATGATTCTGTTAACCCTATTATATCTGGTTTTTCTTCTTCTACATACAGTTCCAATTCTTCTCTTTTATTTACTATGCTTCTCACATTTGCATAAAAACATTTTAGTTTGTAATGTTGTTCTATCATCCCTAATGTAATACTACAATCCTGGTATTCAATTAGGCAGATTTTGTGTCTGATGTCAGGAAGTCAAAAACTATTAACATTTATTGCAGTCTTCTGCCTTAAAATACCATGTTGGATCTTTATAATACCATGCTGTTCCTTGTTATACCATGTCGGAACTTATTTGTGGGTAGCCAAATGGATGTTTATAATTGTAGGGCTATCAAAACATATTTTTGTGTCCATTCCTTTACTTTGTTGCTCCTCTTCTACCACTGTAGGGGTTTAGAGGCATTTTTTATACTTGTAATTGTGTGAGCAAACACAGGTGCTTGGCCTGTTGTGCCTTTACATAATGGAAAACCCTTCCTTTTTGGTCTTCATGTTGGTCCCCATTGGGTAGGAATTTTGTAACCTTTTACAATTTTTGCCTGGACAGCACCTGCAAATTTGGATTTTCAACTGCCAAGAGTTCTTTTACTCGTACACAGGACTTGTAGGTGTTTCATCCATCTCCAACAGGACTTGATGCAAATCTCACCTCCCTTGAGACCAGAGGATTTTGAACTGCCCATAATTTATAGCTTTCATTCATTCATTTCTTGAGAGGTGAGTGTATTACCTCTCAGCTTTAGCAACTCCAGTGAAAAAGATCCCATAAAGATAAATGTGAGAAAATCTTGTATTTCTCCTGCTGATATCCCTTTGATTATTAGGAACATAGAATGACTGTCACATATGGGACCCTTACAACATGTCTCAATGCACTGACATGTGCTCTTACTGTAGTGGGGTTTTTAGCAATTTGTTTTACATAATAAGGTTGTGGCACACATGTAGACATCCTTTAATTGTCACTGACAACAGGGTTGGAAGCTGACAGTTGACCACATTAGACCATCTTTAGTTGTCACTGACAACAGGCTTGAATGTTGACAGTTGACCACATTAGACAGCCTTTAGTTGTCACTGACAACAGGCTTGGAAGCTGACAGTTGACCACATTAGACAGATTTTAGTTGCCACTGACAACAGGCTTGGAAGCTGACAGTTGACCACATTAGACAGATTTTAGTTGCCACTGACAACAGGCTTGGAAGCTGACAGTTGACCACATTAGACAGATTTTAGTTGCCACTGACAACAGGCTTGGAAGCTGACAGTTGACCACATTAGACAGCCTTTAGTTGTCACTGACAACAGGCTTGGAAGCTGACAGTTGACCACATTAGACAGCCTTTAGTTGTCACTGACAACAGGCTTGGAAGCTGACAGTTGACCACATTAGACAGCCTTTAGTTGTCACTGACAACAGGCTTGGAAGCTGACAGTTGACCACATTAGACAGATTTTAGTTGCCACTGACAACAGGCTTGGAAGCTGACAGTTGACCACATTAGACAGCCTTTAGTTGTCACTGACAACAGGCTTGGAAGCTGACAGTTGACCACATTAGACAGCCTTTAGTTGTCACTGACAACAGGCTTGGAAGCTGTCAGTTGACCACATTAGACAAATTTTAGTTGCCACTGACAACAGGCTTGGAAGCTGACAGTTCACCACATTAGACAGATTTTAGTTGCCACTGACAACAGGCTTGGAAGCTGACAGTTGACCACATTAGACAGCCTTTAGTTGTCACTGACAACAGGCTTGGAAGCTGACAGTTGACCACATTAGACAGATTTTAGTTGCCACTGACAGGCTTGGAAGCTGTCAGTTGACCACATTAGGCAGCCTTTAGTTGTCACTGACAACATGCTTGGAAGCTGACAGTTGACCACATTAGACAGATTTTAGTTGCCACTGACAACAGGCTTGGAAGCTGACAGTTGACCACATTAGACAGCCTTTAGTTGTCACTGACAACAGGCTTGGAAGCTGACAGTTGACCACATTAGACAAATTTTAGTTGCCACTGACAACAGGCTTGGAAGCTGACAGTTGACCACATTAGACAGCCTTTAGTTGTCACTGACAACAGGCTTGGAAGCTGACAGTTGACCACATTAGACAGATTTTAGTTGCCACTGACAACAGGCTTGGAAGCTGACAGTTGACCACATTAGACAGCCTTTAGTTGTCACTGACAACAGGCTTGGAAGCTGACAGTTGACCACATTAGACAGCCTTTAGTTGTCACTGACAACAGGCTTGGAAGCTGACAGTTGACCACATTAGACAGCCTTTAGTTGTCACTGACAACAGGCTTGGAAGCTGACAGTTGACCACATTAGACAGATTTTAGTTGCCACTGACAACAGGCTTGGAAGCTGACAGTTGACCACATTAGACAGCCTTTAGTTGTCACTGACAACAGGCTTGGAAGCTGACAGTTGACCACATTAGACAAATTTTAGTTGCCACTGACAACAGGCTTGGAAGCTGACAGTTGACCACATTAGACAGATTTTAGTTGCCACTGACAACAGGCTTGGAAGCTGACAGTTGACCACATTAGACAGATTTTAGTTGCCACTGACAACAGGCTTGGAAGCTGACAGTTGACCACATTAGACAGCCTTTAGTTGTCACTGACAACAGGCTTGGAAGCTGACAGTTGACCACATTAGACAGCCTTTAGTTGTCACTGACAACAGGCTTGGAAGCTGACAGTTGACCACATTAGACAGCCTTTAGTTGTCACTGACAACAGGCTTGGAAGCTGACAGTTGACCACATTAGACAGATTTTAGTTGCCACTGACAACAGGCTTGGAAGCTGACAGTTGACCACATTAGACAGCCTTTAGTTGTCACTGACAACAGGCTTGGAAGCTGACAGTTGACCACATTAGACAAATTTTAGTTGCCACTGACAACAGGCTTGGAAGCTGACAGTTGACCACATTAGACAGATTTTAGTTGCCACTGACAACAGGCTTGGAAGCTGACAGTTGACCACATTAGACAGATTTTAGTTGCCACTGACAACAGGCTTGGAAGCTGACAGTTGACCACATTAGACAGATTTTAGTTGCCACTGACAGGCTTGGAAGCTGTCAGTTGACCACATTAGGCAGCCTTTAGTTGTCACTGACAACATGCTTGGAAGCTGACAGTTGACCACATTAGACAGATTTTAGTTGCCACTGACAACAGGCTTGGAAGCTGACAGTTGACCACATTAGACAGCCTTTAGTTGTCACTGACAACAGGCTTGGAAGCTGACAGTTGACCACATTAGACAGATTTTAGTTGCCACTGACAACAGGCTTGGAAGCTGACAGTTGACCACATTAGACAGCCTTTAGTTGTCACTGACAACAGGCTTGGAAGCTGACAGTTGACCACATTAGACAGATTTTAGTTGCCACTGACAGGCTTGGAAGCTGACAGTTGACCACATTAGATAGCCTTTAGTTGTCACTGACAACATGCTTGGAAGCTGACAGTTGACCACATTAGACAGCCTTTAGTTGCCACTGACAACAGGCTTGGAAATTACAATCTTTAGTTGCTGTTGACAACAAACATGCTTGGATGCTGACAGTGGCCCAATTTTTCAGGTCACAACTGAGACACAAACTCTGATACTTACTGTCCACTAATATAACTGCTATCATTGGAAGACAATGAGTCAGACATAGATCCCTCTCTGTGGTGGTGGTAAATGCCCTGAAACAAAACAAAGAAACAAATTGAGTGTTTGTTTAAATTAATAAATGAAAGAGGGACCTAACAAACATTGTTGAACTTAAAGAGTATACTTCTTTGTTTGGTCTGATTGTTTGTAGTGTAAAAACATTGCATCATATTTTACAGTAGGTGTTTTATTGACAACTGCCCCTTTCATCCAGGCAAGTCTTTTTATTTTTGTTTTCTCTGCGCAGTAACCTTTTCACTGTTCCCAGATTACCTGCAAGGTAGTAGGTGGTTTGAAGACTACCAATACCACTTCACACTTCCAGTTCACTCCTCTTCTACCCCTGTGGAAATGTAGAAGTTTTTCTGATACTTGCAATTGAGTGAGTAGAGAAACAGATGATTGGTCTGTTTTGTCTCTGCATGATGGACACCCCCACCTTTGCAGTCTTCATGCCGGCAACCATTGGATAAGAATTTCGCTACCTTCAGAATTTTTGCCGGGACAGCGGAAACAGTCTGCTCTCTTTTGATTTTCAACTACCATGGGTTCTTTTATATGCACAGTGTGTATATGGGACCATTAAGGTTATCGATCATCACCTCTATATGACCAGAGGACGCATGAAACTTCCGGGACTTAAACCAAGGAATGGTTTTGTTGTTGTTGCGCTTTCATTCATTTCTTGACAGACATGCACCTTACCTCTCAGCTATTGTGACCCCACCAACGATAGCTTTTGAGTTTTATCTATCCAAAGCACCGTTATTTTAGGCCGTCAGAGACTTGCACCTCAACCCTTCTTCTGCTAGTAGGAGCAGCATATGAGAAGACAAAAGCCTGATATCTTGCTCTCATTTTTCAGATTGCAAAACAGCTCCTGGGATCGACCCAGCCTAAAAAATTGGGTACCAGAATAATTTGGGAAAGTAAAAGCGACAGGTGTTGACCACATCACTCTTAGTGTGCTGTTGGTCAAGAACAATATGGGCTTAACATCATATTCCCAATATGCCACACTGGTGTGTTAACGGGATCCTTACTTTTATAAGAGTAGCAGAAGGTTTGGGTGACAAAGAATTATGGTTACAAGTCTCCTCAACAAGGGGATGTGAATTAAAAAACTCGATAAGGCATTGCTGTTTTGCCTATCTGGCATATGACCTAGCCTCTACGCTATGTGGTGACCTTATTCCTCAGCCCAATATATCTTTCAGGCCAATCCCAGCAATGGAAATAATAAAGCACAAAAGACCATATAAGATGTTCAAAAAGAGATTACCTTTACCAATATGAAAGATAAACCCTCAACAAAGACGAAACAATGGAAATAAATGTCTTTATGACATGTTTGTATTACCTGCACATTAGGCCAGCTGCAGTGGCCGTCTGAGATCTTTTATGGAGTGAAAAGTAAACAGTGAATACCCCATGCAACTATTAGACAGCACCTCAGTGACATTTCCAATAACTCTTCTGTCGCTAACCACTTTAATAGTCCTGGACACCAGGGCAAGGTAGATTTCAGAGTCACTGGTATCTTCAACTGCTCTTCTGATGATCAACACCAGTTTGAGCATGAGAATAATTGATTTGTCCTTATGTTTTCATAGGGTTCCCTTCTCTTTCTTTATATATCTGTCTCTTATTATTATTGTTTCTTAATTAATTTGTAGATCCATATCTTTGTATATATTTGTCTGTTGATATTTTTTTTGTTTTTTGTGATCTGTTCATGTTTTGTCTGTTTATGTCTGTGTGAAATCATATTGACTATTTCTGGTTTAGTCCACTCTATTTCATAACTGGCATACTGTTCTCACATTTTCCTAGCATGCAGTGTCTGACACTATCCTCACACATCCTGTAATGGCGGTGAACTTATACTACTAATTTTAGTCTTGTTTTTTGTTGAAATTTGTTAGTTTTCGTTCATCTTTAGTCCCTGACAAAGGCCTTGTAGTCGTAACATAGGAATCATTTTATTTTTGTTTGGTGTCATCTCTGAGCCATTAAATGTATTTATTTTTAATTTACTTTTAACCTTCAGTACCGCTGCAGATTCAATCTATTTATTTCTCTATAACTATTAGACAATTAGAACTTTTGAAACAACAGCTACAGCAAAGACAACAAATAATAAAACGGCTGCATTCATGAAAACACAACTCACTGCATCATGAAAAAGAGTAGGTTCAGGTATAAACTGGCCTTCCCCATGGCGGTGTGAGCTGGTCTTCAGGTAAGTATCTTTGAAGGGAAGAGACCCTGGTGGTGGGCTGGGTGAATTTCTCACCTGAAGATGTACACAAATTATTCAGTATTATGATGCTGTGAAGTAGTGATGAATCCTAACATCATTTCTAACAAATAATATGTGATGTTTTGTGTGAAGTAGTGATGAATCCTAACATCATTTCTAGCAAATAATACGTGTTGTTTTGTGTGAAGTAGTGATGAATCCTAACATCATTTCTAACAAATAATACGTGATGTTTTGTGTGAAGTAGTGATGAATCCTAACATCATTTCTAACAAATAATGCGTGATGTTTTGTGTGAAGTAGTGATGAATCCAAACATCATTTCTAACAAATAATGCGTGATGTTTTGTGTGAAGTAGTGATGAATCCTAACATCACTTCTAACAAATAATGCGTGATGTTTTGTGCGAAGTAGTGATGAATCCTAACATCACTTCTAACAAATAATGTGTGATGTTTTGTGCGAAGTAGTGATGAATCCTAACATCACTTCTAACAAATAATGCGTGATGTTTTGTGCTGTAAAGTAGTGATGAATCCTAACATCAACGCCATTTCTAACAACTAATGTGATGTTTAGTTTTGAAAGGTATTGATGAAACCAAACATTTCTAACTCCAGTAATGAGTGATATTTCACTTTTTCATTAACTTGACTTAACATCTTTATACTGGTTTAGAAGACCCTGCAGAGTCTGTATACAACCAGTTTCATTTTCATCACCTTGCTCTAAAAGCTATGCGCATCCAATTTATTCTTAAATGTATTAACTGTCCCTGTCTCCACTACCTCCCCTGGCAATGCATTCCAAGCAGACACCACTCTCTGACTAAACAAATATTTCCTAATATCTAACCTGGACCTCTCTTTAGTCAGCTTATAGCTATGCCCTCGTGTTATTGTGGGTGACTGTATTTAAAAAAACTTGTTATAGTCTAATTTATCCATTCCTCTGATCATCTTATAAACCTGTATTAAGTCACCACAAATTCTTCTCTCTTCTAGACACTGTAGGCCAGTTTTTCTGAGTCTGTAATTCTGGAATCCCACTATCAGCTTTGTCGCTCTTTTTTGTATTCTTTCTAGCATGTTTATATCCCCTCTATGATAAGGACTCCACACCTGTACACAATACTCCAATCTAGGTCTAACTAATGCTTTATACAGTTTGACTATCACTTCCTTGCTCCTATGTTTAATATTTCTTTTTATCATACCTAACATTGCATTTGCCTTTTTCACTGCTACCTTAACTTGCTCACTCACCTTACCTGTATGATCTATTATAATCCCTAGATCCCTTTCCTTATCTATCTTTCTAATATTGTTCTCTCCCATTCTGTAATTATGTTCCATATTGGATCTACCCATGTGGATGACTGTATATTTATCTACATTAAACTCCATTTGCCAGCTTACAGATCATTCTCGAATTTTATCTAAATCTGACCTCAATATATCCACTTCTGCTTTAGATGAGGCAGAACTGCATACTGCATAACTACAAATGAAGCAGCGAGTCATCAATACAGCTGGACCACTTTACATGAATCCTGTATCTCATCATTTGCATGGTGAATTATATAGCAATGTCGTTTACATAATGAGACTGCCAACCCTATGCGCAACCTTCTTTAAGTTGTCTTATGACATGCCTGGTGGGTCACAGTGGGTCCAGGTACCACAGGTGAGTATTTACAGTTTAAACAGACCAATTGTATTATTATTATTATTAACAACAGACAATTTCATATATTTTTATTATATCTAAAGACAAACCTTGCTAAAACAGAACTGGAGGGAAATGTGTAGAGCAAACATGCCAGAAAAACAACAATGCTGGAAGTGGAGGGATAATATAAAGAGATAGACAAGAAAAGGTCCATCAGATTGCACCATCAAGGCAAACGACCTTTGGAAATCCATTATAACCGACCTGAGACTTAGAAGATGTGGTCAATGAACTGAGTATTAAACACTACTCCAGCATTAAGATATGATGTAAACCAAATATATCTAAGATGGATTCAACAAAACAAAGATAGGTAGTCAAGATAAGTCTTTATCCACAAAGACAAGGCAAGATTTTTTTTCATTTGTTTGGTTTGTAAAGGGGTTGTGCTTTGTACTGTGTTTTGTTCCTAAAAAACTGATACACCTCACACAAAGATGGCAGCAGTGTCTGCTATGGGAGAACAATGTTGCCTCACTCTCAAAAACTGATACACCTCACACAAAGATGGCAGCAGTGTTAGTTATGGGAGAACAATTTTGCCTCACTCTCAAAAATTGATACACCTCACACAAAGATGGCAGCAGTGTCTGCTATGGAACAACATGACTGCACAAATGACAAGACAAGAAACAACAATTCAGTTATCGCAATGGTTACATTAAAATTTGGAAGTAAATAAACAAAATGGTGTTAGATAGGATCAGTTTAAAGAAAAGTGTGAGAACAAAATGGAACTTCACAAACAGTTTTGGCAGCCCCTTAACAACTTTTCGGGGCCACAAATGAGGACACCACTCTAGAGTTGCATATCCCTGGTTTAGTACACTGCTCATAGTTTAGTTTTGTCTGTCAATTAGCTACTGTCAATTCTGTTTTTCCTCCAGTCCTCTGTCTTATTTCTAGTTCTCTGCTTTCCCCTTCCAGCAAGGATTTCAACAATCCTTGTTGTCTGATCAGATATCCAGAATATAAGCAGGTTCTTTCTGTATGTTTATGAGTAGATTACATGTATGTTCATATCCTTTTATGTTCCAGATTTATGAAAGAGTACACAAACAAATATATAGGATAAGACATAGCCAACTCTTCAAATATAAGATAACAACCCTGTTATCAGCCAGATTTTTTAAATGAAATAAAATAATGAGGCAATAAAATAAAAAAATTGAAATGCATGTGCAGAACATTTCTGATTTGTGCCCTGTGTTTGCTGCTTACAAAGTATAGGGCCACTACCAAAGTTAGCTGCTTACAGGAAGCCTGCAGCAAAGTATTATGTGCGCTCTTACAGTTGTGGTTTCTAAAGCAATGTTTGACATGATGAGGTTGCAAGCCTCAAGCCCAACCTTCTGTACCTTTATCGACATATATAAAGGACTGTACTGGTCCTCATCTTTGCTCCACATGGTGTGAGATCATACACAGCAGTAAAGTACCATGGTCATAAAATAACTCTTTCGTTATATAATATCCTGAAAACGTCCATTTCATGTTATTTTGAAATAGCCAGGGAATCACTATAGCTCAAATGTAAGGTGCTTGACTATCAATAAACAAACCAACAAAAACGCGAAACAGTGGGTGTTCGAATTCCGCAAGTTTCAAGTGTTCCCTGGTATGAAGATTGGCATCGTCCCATCAGAGATGGATGATAAGCTCGAAGGCCACGTGCACATGCTGTGCATGTAACAGAAACATTGGCAGTTTAAAATTGAGAAGATCAGGATGTTAGCCACTGCCCGGGCTTGGATTGAAATTTCTACCCAATAGTGGTCTTCATGAACATCAAAAGAAAGCCGCCTCAGCCAATCACCTATTTATCTGCAAGCATTTACACACAAAAACAAAGGACCCTACACCCCAAGTAATAGAAGAGAGTGACTAAGAGAGAAGATAGAGAAGAAACAGCCAGCCAAAGAAGGAAATACAAAGCATACAAAAACATCATTTCTGTATTAGTGATATAGCTTTCTGAACTGGTTGAGCGACCTGAGTGAGATATCATTAGGCCATTTATCTTTCATGTTTCACATATTCTGTCAGACCATATCTATCTTGGGCATCTAAATGGCATGCTACACCAAGAAGCCTTTCAAGTGTAATCACTAGATAAGAAATGATCAGAAAAAAGACTGTACTGGAATGAAGACACATGTGTAACATTAAGACAGGAACTCAATGGTGGTAGGTATGTGTGGTGTAGAAGTATGTGTACATATGTGAGTCAGAGGGGGGAAACTTCAGTGAGAGATATAGAGGGAGTGGGGGGAGGGGGGGGGGGCATATGTGAGTCAGAGGGGTGAAACTACAGTGAGAGATATACAGGGGGTGGGGTGGAATATGTGAGTCAGAGAGGGGAAACTACAGTGAGAGATATAGAGGGGTTGGGGGGGGGGGGGAGTGAGTGAGAGAGAGAGAGAGAGAGAGAGAGAGAGAGAGAGAGATCTTTTGTTCTGTTCTGGTAAGAATTGGCATCACTGCACTCTTGAGCAGATCTATAGGTATTTCTTGAGCAGATCTATAGGTATTCAGTCCCATAGGTTGGTGGTTGTATACAGTCCCACTCATCTGTCCTCTCAGGTATCTGTCTCTGCTGGACCCATATATAATTTCAAAACTTTTTGATCTGTGCGTTGCAGGTTTATTGATTTTTCAGTGTCCCCATCAATGAGGTAGTCATTGACCAGCTTCAAAATATCACTCTATCGACTTACAATGTCCCCATAATAGGTGCCTTTCAGGCAATGATGTCAGTTCTTTCATTTCCACAAACCCCAGGATAACCTGAACAGTAGCGACATATTGTCATCTCCTCCTGTGCCGTCCATGACATACCTCTCTTGACTCCTGATATCTGCAGTATTTATATGTGACATCCCTACTGATTCTTGATATCTGCAGTGTTTATATGTGACATCCCTCTCTTGATTCTCAATATCTGCAGAGTTTATATGTGACATCCATCTCCTGATATCTGCAATGTTTATATGTGACATCCCTCTCTTGATATATGCAGTGTTTATATGTGACATCCCTCTCTTGATATCTGCAATGTTTATATGTGACATCCCTCTCTTGATATCTGCAATGTTTATATGTGACATCCCTCTCTTGAGTCTTGATATCTGCAGTGTTTATATGTGACATCCCTCTCTTGATATCTGCAATGTTTATATGTGACATCCCTCTCTTTAGTCTTGATATCTGCAGTGTTTATATGTGACATCCCTCTCTTGATATCTGCAATGTTTATATGTGACATCCCTCTCTTGAGTCTTGATATCTGCAGTGTTTATATGTGACATCCCTCTCTTGATATCTGCAATGTTTATATGTGACATCCCTCTCTTGATATCTGCAATGTTTATATGTGACATCCCTCTCTTGAGTCTTGATATCTGCAATGTTTATATGTGACATCCTTTCTTGACTTGATATCTGCAGAGTTTATATGTGACATCCCTCTTGGTTATTGATATCTGCAATGATTATATGTGACATCCCTCTATTGATATCTGCAGTGTTTATATGTGACATCCCTCTCTTGATATCTGCAATGCTTATATGTGACATCCATCTCTTGATATCTGCAATGTTTATATGTGACATCCTTTCTTGACTCTTGATATCTGCAGAGTTTATATGTGACATCCCTCTTGGTTATTGATATCTTAAATGTTTATATGTGACATTCCTCTCTTGAGTCTTGATATCTGCAGTGTTTATATGTGACATCCCTCTCTTGATATCTGCAATGTTTATATGTGACATCCCTCTCTTGAGTCTTGATATCTGCAGTGTTTATATGTGACATCCCTCTCTTGATATCTGCAATGTTTATATGTGACATCCCTCTCTTGATATCTGCAATGTTTATATGTGACATCCCTCTCTTGATATCTGCAATGTTTATATGTGACATCCCTCTCTTGAGTCTTGATCTGCAGTGTTTATATGTGACATCCCTCTCTTGATATCTGCAATGTTTATATGTGACATCCCTCTCTTGATATCTGCAATGTTTATATGTGACATCCCTCTCTTGAGTCCTGATCTGCAGTGTTTATATGTGACATCCCTCTCTTGATATCTGCAATGTTTATATGTGACATCCCTCTCTTGATATCTGCAGAGTTTATATGTGACATCCCTCTCTTGATATCTGCAATGTTTATATGTGACATCCCTCTCTTGATATCTGCAATGTTTATATGTGACATCCCTCTCTTGATATCTGCAATGTTTATATGTGACATCCTTTCTTGACTCTTGATATCTGCAGAGTTTATATGTGACATCCCTCTTGGTTATTGATATCTGCAATGTTTATATGTGACATCCCTCTCTTGATATCTGCAATGTTTATATGTGACATCCCTCTCTTGAGTCTTGATATCTGCAGTGTTTATATCTGACATCCCTTTCTTGACTTGATATCTGCAGTGTTTATATGTGACATCCCTCTCTTGAGTCTTGATATCTGAAATGTTTATATGTGACATCCTTTCTTGACTCTTGATATCTGCAGAGTTTATATGTGACATCCCTCTTGGTTATTGATATCTGCAATGTTTATATGTGACATCCCTCTCTTGATATCTGCAATGTTTATATGTGACATCCCTCTCTTGAGTCTTGATATCTGCAGTGTTTATATCTGACATCCCTTTCTTGACTTGATATCTGCAGTGTTTATATGTGACATCCCTCTCTTGATATATGCAATGTTTATATGTGACATCCCTCTCTTGAGTCTTGATATCTGCAGTGTTTATATCTGACATCCCTTTCTTGACTTGATATCTGCAATGTTTATATGTGACATCCCTCTCTTGATATCTGCAGTGTTTATATGTGACATCCCTCTCTTGATATCTGCAGTGTTTATATGTAACATCCCTCTCTTGATATCTGCAGTGTTTATATGTGACATCCCTCTCTTGATATCTGCAGTGTTTATATCTGACATCCCTTTCTTGACTTGATATCTGCAGTGTTTACATGTGATACCCCTCTCTTGATATCTGCAGTGTTCATATGTAACATCCCTCTCCTGATATCTGCTGAGTTTATATGTGACATCCCTCTCTTGATTCTTGATATTTGCAGTGTGTATATGTGACACGTCTCTCTTGATTGTTGCTATCTGCATTGTTTATATGCATTCGGTGTATTCTGTCTATAGTTTCTCATATGTATGGCTATGGGCCAATTGAATATCTAGATTTGACAAGTAGACAGAAGTCCAAGCATGGATCTCATCATGATTGGGGTATCACTGATGTAACCAAAGAGCAGTTGTAGTCCTTCATTTTGGATGCATTCCAACCTTTCACAAATGACCAGAGTAGTGCGAGGATGACCAGCCCAAAATCATTAATGGAAAGGACCAAGGACTAAGAGAAGTCATTGGTACCACCAGGGAAGACAATCATGATATTAAAACTAACTCGCATGCATAAATACAGTTCAAGACAGAAAATACAATCGTTCAGTCCTCTCATAAAAGTATATGCAACCAGATAAACTGCCACTGCCTTCTTAATATATAAGAACAAGTCAGTAAATAGGTCACAAATGGCCCCTTAAAAACACAACTAAATGAAATATGAACTTGAAAACTATTCATTATTGCACTTACATTGTCCCTGCTTTCCACCAACATTGATACACTTATCCCATTGCTTTATTGGTGCACCAAAACCAGCAGCATAGAAGCCTTTGGTCTGCTGTCTCAGTCAAATTTGCACTTCACATTCAACCTTTTCGTCATTTGCGAGACATCTTCCGCCAAGCGGGGTTTTTAGTGCATAAAACAGATGGAAATCACTCAGGGCTAAAGTTGAGGCTGTAAGGTGGATGAGCAAAAAGTTGCCATCCTAGTTGGTCAATTTTCTCCTGGATTAATTAAGCTGTATGTGGTCTGACATTGTCATGATTGAGCAGTACTCTTCTAGTCAGTTTTCTTCAAATTGCATCCCGAAGCATCAACAGAACCTCACAGTACAATACATCATTCACAATGTCACCTTTCGTCTAGTAATTGGTTAACAGCACTCTCTAAGAGTCCCAAAGCAGCACTGTAAGCACACCGTTCCCTACTGATGAGGTAACCTTGGATTTTTTGACAGGTGAAGAAAGATGTTTCCATTGCATAGAAGCACGCTTTGATGGAAGCCCCCCCTTATGAATATCCTTCGCAGAAAGATCTTGCAGACACCGCACACACAACCCCCCCCCCTCTCCCCACCCACACAAAGGCAGAACAGCATGATATAATTGTACACTCTGTGAGAACAGGCACCATTTTGCATCTGAGCTGCACACATGCATACGACCCTTAGTGCCAGCTACCTAGAGTAATCACAAAACTGGATATTGTTCCCACCTAATGACATCTCTAGAAACTAACAGCTACATTTTTCAGCTATTCCATATCAATTTGTGACATACTTACTGACTTACCTTCATATTACAAAGTATTCAGTGTTAGTGAGTGACTTCAGATTGAACTCTTGCTAACTTCACATGTTTTCTTCCAAATCACAGAACATAGCATATCTGACATACGTTGAACTCCGTATGGTTGGGAGAGATTTGTATATCCTTCTTACCTTGTCAATGCTACTGCTCAAATAGATTGTGCATTTCTTCAATTTTTTTAAACAATCATTCTATTGAATTTCGTGTGTGTCTAGCATTTATTCTAATTTATTTTGTTTTGTTAACATTGATGTGTAGTTCTGTTTTGGCTGTCGATTCTTTTAGTCTACCTATAATGTTCATATATATTGTATTCCTTTTACGACAAAATTCACAAATCATCTTCCGCATCAAGATCTAGTGTTTCTGTTGTTTTGTTGTTTTTGAAAACAACACTACACCAATAATGTAAAGGAAGATTGCTGAGGATATTAGATACAGCTGTTAGCACCAATTACATCTACACCATGTTTTGACAGTTTTGCCTTTGTCAACAATACCTTTTTACATAATTCACCATTGTTTATTTCAGGTATCTCTGGAGTTCAATAATGTCTTATCATTTCCCCCATATCACTGTACAGCCCACGCCAGTGGTTCTCGTGTTTGGAGCAGCAGAACAATGTGGGTTACAAATATTCTTCAGGGGGTCTGCAACCCAAATTCAAGATCTTGAAATGAGTTTTCTGTGAATATGTTTTTTTCTTCATTTCACACTAGCACATGTGTTACCCTAAGGTAATTATCAAAGTTCAGAATTTAAAGAACCCTCTTCCCACACTCCTCTCCTCCCTCACCGCAACCAGTCTGCCCCTTTCATCTTCCTTCAACTGGTCATTGCTTTCTTCCCCAATCCACTTTCTCTTACCCCCTCAACCTGCTAACCCCTCCCACCTAGTCAATCCCTCCTCCCGTTTCAAACCGCCCGTCTCTTACGTCCCACGTCAACAGTCCACCCCACCCATAACACAGTCAATCACCCTGCCAATCTCCTCCTCTATTAACCCGAACACTCCCCTTGGTATATGCATACGCTCCACACTTCGAATTGGGTCATGTGATCACAGTCTCGATTTTAGGCAACTGTCTCATAATACAAGTATTTCATTTTAGCACCCCCTCCATTGCACTCATCGTCTCCCTCACATCCTCATTGTACTACTTCGACCCTACACCCTTACCACAACCTCTCCCCCACTCAGTTTCAAATACCAATTCACACACTACATCGAGGTGTCTTGAATGTACCAAATCTCGCATTGCACCAAATCTCGGATTGCGCCAAATCTCATATTGCGCCAAATCTAGCATGCGCCAAATCTCTCATTGCACCAAATCTCATATTGCGCCAAATCTAGCATGCACCAAATCTCGTATTGCGCCAAATCTAGCATGCACCAAATTTAGCATTGCACCAAATCTAGCATGCACCAAAATTCGTATTGCACCAAATCTAGCATGCACCAAATCTAGCATGCACCAAATCTCGTATTGCGCCAAATCTCACATTGCACCAAATCTCTCATTGCACCAAATCTAGCATGCACCAAATCTCGCATTGCACCAAATCTCGCATTGCACCAATTCTAGCATGCACCAAATCTAGCATTGCACCAAATCTAGCAAGCACCAAATCTAGCATGCACCAAATCTCGTATTGCACCAAATCTTGTATTGAACACAATAAGCTCAAATTAGGTCATAGTGGCGTGGAAACTTGGAGAATACCTCTGATTGCTGGAAGGAGCTTCTAGCGCTACAAACATCTCTGAATCTCTGCATCTTAGGGCCATAAAACCTAGTTTTATAGGTCACATATTCCCGTGAGTTTTGCCTCTGGCGTTGAAAATGAGCTTTTTCTAATCCTTCTACGACGACTTTGATATTTCGCAGATTTTAGGCTACTCTTGTGTCAGCTGGACAATATCTAAGGACAGGGCAGAGATGTCCAAATGTCTTGTAGCCGGTTATATCCAAAGCGTCCTAAACGGTAACTATGCAACATTTGGTTAAGATCAACAACAGGGTTTAGTATAACAAACAAACAAGACCTTCTCCTCTCCCTCCCTCTCTCGATGTATATTATTTTTACACACCCATACACGTACGCGCACGCGCACACACACACACACATACAGAATGTATGGGAGGAGAGCGGCGCACTGTCTACAGAGAGTCCACGAAAAGGTACAGGTTGGGAACCAGTAGTTTGTGATATCATATGCATTTTTCTTCTCTGAGAGTTAATATTTAGATGTGTCTAACTTAACTGTTGTAGGATAACGCATTTGATATGTACATAATCTTTCTGCTCGACATCCCATCTATTCCTCACTGAATTACTTATCTAAAGTTTCCTGTGTGGGGTATTGCATCTCTGATGAGCTTTCCAACCACTGCCAGACGCTTCATCCCTGGTCTGTTGCCGCGAGCTGACTTTCTTTGGCAGTTTAATTAGATGTCTCTTCTTCCATTTTCTTAAAGATGGCCTTTTGTTCGCAGATTATCTTGAAGAGCTGGTGTTGTGTTTCGCCAGTGGATGAAATGCCAGCATCCCTGGCTTCTAGCCATCCAAAGAACCGTTCCCCTGTCTCGGTCATAAATGAAGAAATTTAACTGCACTGGACAGAAAACTGCTTACCATCAAAACAGAGATTTAATTTCAACATCTAAACAACTGTCAACAATTGGCGGTGTATCGTGGAAGGTGAGAGGGTGAGCGAGACAGTAAGACAAGAGGGATACATTCACATAAATAAAAAGATCAAAGAAGGAACATTTTGAGTTTGACAGGTGAAATGTGGCTCTGCTAAAATAGATATGATAGAGAGAGAGAGAGAGAGAGAGAGAGAGAGAGAGAGAGAGAGAGAGAGAGAGAGAGAAAGAGAGAGAAAATAATGTATTATGTGCTACTTGGTTGTTATCGAGATTCTAAAGTATCCCTAAGAAGTGGCGTTAGATACCATATGATAGGATTAGGTCATTTTAGTGTTCAACGTACAATATGTACAGGTAGCTCCATAACAGTTACTGTCGTTATAGATGAAGTGTTAGATACTTGATTTTACGAGGTATCTTACTTTTGTGATACACCATGACCAGCTTTCTTCCTCCCGGTCTTGTTCCTCGTTAACTCTAACCTAACAGCCAGGTATCCATATATAGTTGGGTATACCGGAGCGAACAAGTAACGTATAATTCAAATTTCATTTAAGAAGAAAAGTTCCCCCCCCCCCCCCCCAATACATAAACAACATAAGATAAATTATCCGATAACAAAGGATGATGATCCATAGAAGAAACACTGCTATCGGGGATGACGTGTTCGCCGTTGAACTAGACCGTAGATTTGTATGAGGTGGGGATGGACAGTTCACTTCTTCCTTGCATAGCCGTCCATCAGAATAAAACATATTACTATTCACAGCTGGGTTGACTGGGGGCGAACCAATAACGGGGATAGGTACGGTACCTTCGCGGTGAGCAGCGATCGGTCCAGCACTCTGTTACTGAGTGAGGGCTTACGACAACAAAATAAACCCGTTTGGCTGGAGATAGGAAGCTTTACATGACAACCGTTTCTACGGCTAAAATGTTCAGTCAAGAACTTGACATTTTATTGCAGGAATTTCCACCTCCTGCGTGACTGAGTCTAACGGTTTTATGTTCCATTTAAAGGTTAGCCTTTCTAGATTCTACTGGCGAAGATACGCCAAGTCACGACAACTCTTTTGTAGACTTGTCCCAGAAACTGTCCTGTCATTATCAGACTTTCACTAAAGATAGTGACAACATGTCGACTGCCAACCGGTTAGCACAAACTTTAGACACACTATATGTCAAGGAAATGAAACATCAGATACAGATTTGTCTTCGTGTGGGGATGGACAAACACCATAGGGCATGCTCTCAAAGTCGGTCGACTCCACGACAGGTATAGAGTGAAAGCATGGACATCTCCAACCACGTTTAGGGATAGGGTGTACGGTGAGAGAAGACTACAATGGACTGACAAGTTTACGAGGAAAACAGGAGCGAACAAAGAAGTAGAACGACATATCATCGTTTAGAAGTGAGAGTCTTTACAGAACGGAATTCTAGAACTTCTGTCTGTGACATCCAGATATGAATTTTTATAGGTAGAAGTTTATATATACGTGCCGAATACATTTCCAGGCAGAAAATAAGTTCGTTTGGTCATCTCATGAGAATGCACCCTCATCATCTTCCACTAATGGCTTACAATGCTGGTAGATCTGGCTACAGGGCAAGGGGGCGGCCGCGGGGTAGGTGGATAGATGACAGAGTGATTGTGCAGCGACAAGGGCTCACATTGACCGACGCAATGCACTTGGCGCAGGATAGACGACTCAAGCTTCTCACGACGTTAAACGGCACAAGTGGAAAGAAAACTAACTAACTATATATATATATTGCCTTGTCTGCATGGATTACCGCATCCTTCACCAGGGACAATCGTCTTATGTCAGAATTGTGGAGGCCTTGCATACGTTGGTTCCGGAGAGTAGTTCCGACCAAGCGTCTCATTAGGGAGGCCTGTGTCACTCTCAGTTTGTCCTCTAGTGATTTTGTTAGTGTCCACGTCTCGGCACCGTTGCACATCGCAGGGAGTACAGTGGAATTGAAGAGGGAGGCACGTACAACTAACAGAATGTACAATGTACGTATAAGTCGTAACTTTGTAACAAAATAAATAATAACAGTGTAGTAATTCTATGTAATCTATAATAAATCATAACTTATGTTCATCTAAAATATATTTAGACAATTAGACGTACATAATCAATCAAAGCCCGTCACTCCTCTAGGTGCATAGGTCATTGAAAACATCTCGCCAGAATACATGGCCATGAGCTGCTATTTCTGTCTCTCTCCCTAGGTGTAATCATTTCATCTCAGTTCCTTCTCACATTCACTTATGCATGTATTTGTTTAGTCTACCCTTACTTTTTTCTCCTTGATAATTTCATGTAAGAGCCTATCTGGCTTTGTTAGATGGAACTTGACATATACAAGTTATAATAATTGCGCAAATCTAAAACAATAGAATGCAGTATTTTAAAATATAATTTTGCATCGGCTTCAGCTCATATAAAATAGGTTGGCGCGGGCGACAACCGATACGTCGGGCTAATCCATTTGACACATTCTCTTTCTAAACCCCATGGGGAAGTTATTTCCTATTCTTCTTCTTCTTCTGCGTTCATTCTCAAACTCCCGCTATCAAGTCCTGAACAGGGCTTTGCAAGTAGCAGGATGTATTCCGGAGAATGGAATGCGTAGTGTCGCTAGTTTACAGCTTAACTGCGATATTTGCACATTTCGGTCGAACACATCTGTCTTCGGCAGCTTTATTTCCTATTATTTTTGAGGACATGTTCCTAGAACTTTCTATCAACCTCAGTTAGCAAGCAACATTAAGCGAGGAGTCCATGTAAAGGGGAGCCTACTGCCAAGATGATGATGATGATGATGTGTGTGTGTGTGTGTGGGTATATGTGTGTGTGTGTGTGTATATATATATATATGAAAACAGCCTGTTCCCAGGGAGGACTGCGGAGAAGCCGAGGTAAGGGTCTTGTCCAGTATATTTTGCCTGACCCTGACTGACATGACCGACCAGACGTTAGTCTTCCTCCCCATATCGTAGTACAAAGAAAGCACATAACGCTTCATTCCTGACCAGCAGCTGCGTCTACGGAAGGACTCCCCTTAGCTCATTTTGATACATGTATATTAGAGGACATCGTCCCAAACGTTTACTTGGTGTAAATAAACAAGCAAATGTTATTTAAACGAAGTTTTTAAGTACACGTTTTTACTTGTACTAAGACTTTTTGTTTTGTTTTGGAACTGCAGCAGTTTCTTCATCTGCGTCATCTTCAATGTTTACTTTGGGTGGTTCGTGGTTTTCAAACTTAGTGAACGGGACGGCGTGGCCTAGTGGTTAAGTGACACGATTCACAACCCGAAGGTACTGGGTTCGCTCCCCATCACAACACCGACCGTTACCCTGGGGAAGCAAACCCTTAGAAAATGCAGGAGGAAGGAGACCCTTACATAATATGCATTCCGAAGTCGGATTCACTGGGCCGACATGCGCAAAATGAAAAAACCCTTAGTGCACCGCACACAGCATTGGAGAATTGAGAAATAAGGCGAACACAACATTTTTTTTAAAAGCTTTGTGAACCGCTTCTTACTTTGCAACATAGTTGTCTTATTGTATTTAGAATGGGAAAAAGTACATTATTTGATAGGTCATTCCAGAATCCAGATTAACAGATTGTACTAGTAGAGTCTGCATTCAAAATGTCGGATCTCTAGGTGATAAGGAAGTTGGTTAAAATAGGAGAAATAGAAGTTCACGCAATGGAAAACGGTCACGTCAGGTCAGGTTATATAAAAGCTTGTAAAAAAGACAGAGGTTACTCGGCTGCTTACATTAGACACAATGTGTTTGTCTACATGATAAAGATGCCAAGACACAACGTTTCGATAGTCAATGGCATCAGTTTGCGATCTTAGGGCATGTGTGCGTATGGTAATAACATCATACTATTAAATGGTCATTTATAAAACTAAACATAAAAATGTCCAAAAGGTTTATTAGGACAAGATACATGGACAAATGGGGGAAACAGCGCATACTGGCTATACAAGAAATTATGCTTATTACCAGTTGAACAGAAAAGAGGAAGGTGGTGGTCTTCAGATTCTGCACAGGTCACAATAGACTGAGGTACCATCTATTCAATAAACTGAACCTAGCTGTTACTGACGAGTGCACCTGTGGTACTTAGAAAATGACCACTGAACATCTGCTGTAAAATTGCCCTACATCACAGTGTCAACACAAGACACGCTCTATGGCAGTGTCGACAGCCTCTGGATGATGGCTGCTTCCTCTGAACAAATTAAAGTCGACGTATGACAGCCTATGAAGAACTTAACGTCTTTATACTAGTTTAGAAGACTATATATAGTATGTATAACCACCAACTTCTTGGAGGGTGGTTTAACCAACGTACGATCCCATGTTAATAGACTCAAACACTAGAGCTAAGTAGATACGCAGTCAGTTAGGCGCTATCTATAGCTGCTCTTAACAAACCACCCGGGGAAAGGTAAAAATAACTTGGGTAGATTTTTTAATTCAATTTTGTCCGAGCAGGGGCCGTTAGATCTACTCTTTTCCATTTCCAACTCCAAGGAATGCAGGGGCCGTTAGGTCTACTCTTTTCCAATTCCAAGGAATGCAGGGGCCGTAGGTCTACTCTTTTCCATTTCCAACTCCAAGGAATGCAGGGGCCGTTAGGTCTACTCTTTTCCATTTCCAACTCCAAGGAATGCAGGGGCCGTTAGATCTACTCTTTTCCATTTCCAACTCCAAGGAATGCAGGGGCCGTTAGGTCTACTCTTTTCCATTTCCAATTCCAAGGAATGCAGGGGCCGTTAGGTCTACTCTTTTCCATTTCCAACTCCAAGGAATGCAGGGGCCGTTAGGTCTACTCTTTTCCATTTCCAACTCCAAGGAATGCAGGGGCCGTTAAGTCTACTCTTTTCGATGTCCAACTCCAAGGAATGCAGGGGCCGTTAGGTCTACTCTTTTCCATTTCCAACTCCAAGGAATGCAGGGGCCGTTAGGTCTACTCTTTTCCATTTCCAACTCCCAGGAATGCAGGGGCCGTTAGGTCTACTCTTTTCGATTTCCAACTCCAAGGAATCTTTAACCTGCTTGACACTGAACATGGGAGTCCGATCTCAATGCCCAGAGATCAGGAGAATTTTTGCCTGAAGATCCACGCGAAAAAATGTCGGTCCCCACCGTGAATCGAACTCGCGACCACTGGTACCTCGAGAACACCGAGTCCCCCCTTAAAGAAGAAGAATAAACTTCAAACATATTGTAAATGACGAGTGCAATGTTATCCTATTAAAAACAATTGTTTGACCACTGTCAATTTCAGACCACTATGCCCCACTCGACAGGCTTTTGGTCAGTGTAAATTGCAGGGTGTGCGAGATCATGTGTTGGAGAATCTTCTACCCTCAAGGAGCAAACATGCACTGTTAGTCGCCTATTACGGCATGTTCTCAGCGTGGAAGTTGTCATACTCTCATTTCTGTCACACGCAGAGCTTTCCGTAAAACCACTCGGACATCCTGGGCCCTTAGAAAAACGTCCCCAGGCCCTCAGAGGTACGTGGACATCAAGTTAAGAGCCCCTGCTCTAACTCGACCTAAAAGATGTTTGACAGCCGTAATCTGTATTTTCAGTGCACAATACGGTCTTGTCTGTGTGATCAAAGTGACATTAGAGTGATAACAACGTCTTTTTAACTGGGTCGTTTTCTAGTCCGACATTCTCACTCACCCCTCGCACTTACGTCAATTAGATTAGAAAGCAACCGCTGTTACTCATCACCCCGGATAGCATGTTTCGTACTTTACACCAGCAAAACGTGTAGGCAAGTCAGATTTCAAGTTAAAACGGTAAAACAAAATAAACGTGGGAAAAAATCCTCGCCAGAGCGTGGCGTTCTCACTCGGCCACACCCTTTTGTTGTTTAGTAATGTTTCACCCTCTCTTGTGGAAGGTAGGCTACATACAACCACTGACAGTCTCTTTGGTTATATCAGTGCATGTGAGTCATTCACAAAATAATCTGCCTCCAGGCCTAAGCTCCAGATGATGCGATTACGGGACAAACTCTTCAAAATTGATGGGGTACAGCCCTAAAGAACAACAGAATCGATGAACCAAAGCCCCATGCCCAACATAAGAACAACCGACCAAGTCAACGTGCACATCATGTATTTTTACTAACGTCTATAAATATTGCAAACCTGATTTAAATACTTTAAATTACAGTACTTATAGGAATTACAGCTATGTGGCGTGTGAGTCTTTGATAATGGGATTATAGATTTATGGTGCGTGAGTCTTTGATAATGGGATTATATATTTATGGCGTGTGAGTCTTTGATAATGTGATTATAGATTTATGGTGCGTGAGTCTTTGATAATGGGATTATATAAGTTGGGCTTATGTTACATTCTTAATTAGAACAATAGAGCCATTTTATACAGCTATACAAACAGTATGTTTGCTTGTCAACAGCATTGGCCACTCTATCTCTCCGATATTAAATTTCAATGAGAGGGTGCGTAGCTCTACTGCCAACTTTTTAACCCTCTGTCTGACCTCATTTCCTAATCCTTGTCTGCACATTATCCTAGCGCTCTTTTACTTCATCCGCCGGTTTGTTATTATTTCCCCATCAAGAAAGGTGGCAGTAGTTTTTACGTTTTGCTCGTGTTGTGAAGTGCAACTTGATTCCAACAAAGCTAGAGAGATGACGTATGGAAGATAACACGTTCAGATCTGTTTCGTATGTTCTTCTTCATCAGCTCTGCAGCTGTATATGTGCGATTGATGTTAAGGTCAATACAAATATTAATAATAATAACAACAAATATCGCCTAAGACCAACAACAGTGTTAGACAACGGGAAATAATTAAGTGAGACATAACTTAGAGGGAGATAGGTGAGGTCAGCTGAAGGATTGACTGGGTTACTGTTGTGAAAGACAAAATAGCAATTTCAGGAAGATGTTATATAACGAATGTGACTGATAAAATGTGGGGTGCTGTATTGAATTCTATTTAATGTCTGCCGTAGTAACCACACACGCCAGAAGTACAGCTCTAGAGGAGAGAAAATGAGAGTAAATACTTGTACTATGGATATTCACCCGAGGAAGAAGAGAGAACAGATCCACTGTTAACCTTTGTAACATCAGCTTGCAGTATATGCTCTCCATCTATCCCTATTCTGGACAGTCTAATTGAGTTCTACCAATGAGACCCCAGCTGCCTCCTTTTCCATCGCCCTTTGTCATGTGTTTTTTAAAATTTGGCACTCGTATCTTTGCCCGCGTGTTTCAACACAACACTTGTTTGGTTTTATTGATATTCTTTTTTTTCTCAGTGTGTCCTATCCATCCTGACTTTCTCCCTCAATCTGCAGCTGTTTTGGTTGCTGTCGTGTTCCTTGCCGTATGTCTATTATTATCTCTTGTCGCTCTGTCGCTTCAAGAATGAACGGTAATGCACTTGAATAGAGACACTGGTGCTCAGTCTCTCTTAGCAGATGGTGAAGATTGTGGATAGTAATGGTTTCAGTAACCCGCTGATTCTGCATACTCCTAACCCATGATCTGAGGTGACTCTCCCTATCAAGTCAAGTTTAATTAGAAAATTCAAAACTCTGCAGTCTGAGAATTGCCCATTTATCGAATGCAGTGGCAAGTAACATCCAAGAGACGATCATTGATGGATCCAATTAAATAGGTGCGGTATCTTCGAGACGAGGACATGATTTCGCTCATCCCCAAATTAAGACTGTAGCCACGAACGTCCAAGATTTGAGAAGCCCCCACATGTCATAGTCAGTCCTGGACCTTACATAGCAATGCTTGATAGTCAAATACAGAAGTCTCAGTTAGCCAACAACCTTGTGGTCTGTTTGTTGTGAATGTTAACCTTATCAATGTACAACAATCCTTTCAATCTCTGTTTTGGTTACATCAGGGCGTATAATCCATTTTGTGTGTGCATGTGTGTGTGTTGTGCACACGTTTATCCGGTCAGTATTCCGGCAATGCTTTCAATCATGTGAGGTCCACCCTGAAAAACGCCCCGCGTGGGACGGGCCACGAGAACTTTTGGGGAAAGTGGGGCGGAGCAGGGCATTAAAAACACAATCCGAGAGAGAGAGAGAGATTTTTGTCTGAAAGTTGGTAGATAATGTGATCACTCTATTTATGCTCATTCCTAACTCTTGTTGGATTTCTATTTTGGGTAGGAGAAGGGAAAGCAAACAGAGCAACATAGAAATGAAACTGAACTAATTATAGAACGCATGATGGAATGTGTGGATGAGTACGGTAAGAAGAACCTACCGAATTAGTGTCATTTCTAACGCATACTTCAAGTTCGTCAATCTAGAAATGGGTTAGTTAGAATTGAGTGCCAAGATTAGAAGCACTTACACGACACAAACCTCAGCCAATGGGTTAGTGAGCATGTATTATACGATTAGTGCCATCTTCTGCCACGATATTACACACTCGTGTGCTTATACACTTCTTCTTCGTGTATCTTTCCACTGCAGTCGGAGAATAGGACCATTATACAACTGACCTCCATAGGAAGACTGCAACAAAGAACTCAAACGTCTTACATGTTGAGGTAGCTATTTCAATGCACAACTTTCTTTAGTCGTTTTTCATGACATGCATGGAGCGTACACATATGTATGTATGTATCTATCTATGTTCATTGCGCGCAAAATTCGGCACATAAGACAAACAAATAATCTCCAGTTGGAACGGTGTGACGCCGCTGTTTTTAGATCTTGTATGGTGTTGAGGACCATAGTTGAACCCTCTTGGATGATTGTTCTTCTGAGTGTTTCCTTGGGTCTCCCTATTTTGCAAACGGCCTTTGTGTCCATTCGAGTGCTTGCAATGGAAGACGGCTGTTGTTCTTTCTAAGGATATGTCCGATGTATGTCCATCGTTTTTTCCGGATGATGGTAAACACGTATATCATATATATATACAATAACACACACACAGATATATCACAACACATAGACACACAGCCTTATACATTACAGCACGCATGTGCACCTTACATGAACTGATATCTATATATGTAGCAGATAGACTGTGGGATAAACGATGTGCTAGATAACAGAAGTTCTCACCTACAATTCATTTATAGAAACACACATCCCTCTGTATTTGTGAGTTCTTCCTATACTCACATGTAAGGTAGTGCACCAGTTTATCAGATCAGTATTCTGCTCATGGCTCGAATCATGCAAGGTCCAGCCGTGGCCTTCTTTACTCAAAAGTAGTAAAGAAGGCATGGTCCAGCACGCAAAACGCACAGGGTAGGACGACTCGACAAAATGGTTTTTGTGAACGTGGTTTCATGGAAGAACATTAAAACACAATCCAAGGAACACATATTTTACTTACCTCCCCCACCTCCCACACACACATTTGCTCTGAAAGTTAGCAGATAACAGCAATCATACTGTTTATGCTCCATTTGGACTTTTGTAGTAGTTATATTTGGGATTAGAGACATGAAGGAAAACAGAGCAACACAGAAAGGAAACACAACTAATTATAAGGCGCGTGATGAAATGTGTAGATAAGAAAGACAAATGTATACTAGGTTTATACTAGGTTTGTTAGCACGCAGACTCGCCATCCACAGAGCTATATACTAGGTTTATACTAGGTTTGTTAGCACGTAGACTCGCCATCCACAGAACTATAAAGAAGCAAAGACAAACATCAAACGGCCCATGAGGCGGAATGAAGAGACCAGCACAAAGAATACAAGAAATAAAATGATATCATAGACAAACTTGGCAGAGAAGTGCAGACAAAGAGCTTCAGACTCAGAAAGGGACATTAAAGGCCAACCGCCACGTGCCATGGTAGAGCATCCAAACGAACACCAGAACATTTCCAGCAGGACTACCATACTTATACAGACCAATGCGAGGCAGTCTGGTCCGGGGAAGCGACCATGCTCGAAAAGCTGTGGGAGACCGATGAAGACCTGAAGCGCAGTCCCCTCCGTGAACGCCACATGACTAGAAGCATAACACTAGCTGAACGAATATGAATAGGTTTGTTAAAAAAAAAAAAGTTCCAGAACGTTTCGTGCAAATTGTTCGGGTTTACCTGCAACCCAATCAGCATTGTTTCCTTCTAGCTAATCCCTCCTCCATTAATATATCGCTCCCAAAACCAATCTACTTATGGAAATAGTCCTGGTTATAATTGATATGGAGACCATGCGTTGATTAAAATTGCCACTAATTTCTTCAATGGCCTGAAATTGTCGTCCTTTCAATTCGGATTTCAGTTTGGGAAACAGAGAAAAAGTTGTCTGTGACCAGATCAAGTGAGTAGGGTGGCTGGGGAAGCACACTTGTTGTCTTGCTTTTTTGCCAAAAAATTCAACAATTCGCATTTTTGTGGCGGAGGAACCAGCAGTTATTTCTCCACAACTCATATGCTTCTCACTGAACGTTTTCCCTGAAACGATTCTATACTTCCAGCTAGTGCCAGCGTTTAACTGTTTGCTCCTACGGTCAGAATTCGTGATGCATATCACTCTCCATGTCACAAAATGACAATGTCACCATGAATTGCATGTTTAGATCTGAGATATTAAAAAACCAAAAAATATTTTCAGTTCTTGACGAATTCTTTCCAACACACTGCTTGGACTGCATTTTTATCTTGATGTCGTATTATTTGGTAAATGTTTCATCGCTGGTTATATTTTCTTCATGAAGTTGTCCTATTGGAGAGTGACGAAAAACATTCAGATTCTCGCCTACACGATGTACACGTAAAAGACACCTTTGGCGGTTGAAAATCGATTAGAGTTGCTGTCAGCCTTCGGCTACCTGACAGAAGCCATAATCTGTCTGTTTGACTACCAGGATTCCAAATAAGTTATCCTCGTTAGCGCGATCCTGAGTTTTGACAGCCGCCAGCGAGATTGTCTTTCTGACCTTGTGTCAGAAATCGTGGAACGAACTTGGAAGCTAACCGATATATTTGCCATTTCTGTTAAAATGTCATGGCATGTTCTTATGAATATGTTGCATTTTTCTGCTATTTCCCTAACTGTTACACGACACACCATCTCAAGAACCTGGACAACATGACCGTCGTTATATGTTGTTGTGAGATTGTCCTAAACGCAAGTCGTCATCTTTAAAATATGGGCATCAAAATCTCAGCGCCGCTGAGATGGGAGGCTACGACATGGCTGGGGCTTGTGTCCCGGCCCGATCGAGCCGCAGGAATGCACCTGGTAAAATGCACTCCTTCCTCGCTCTTTGCATCTGTCTGCTATCAGTCATTCCAATGGACGCAGAAGAGATGCAGTCCAGCGGACATTGCCCCTCCTGTCCTATGGTGACAAGCTCCCGGGTGGCGGGGAATGCTAGGCGTACCATCACTGCAGATGAGCCGAGAAAATAAAGCGAGCAAAAAGATACCTCACTCATATGCATATGCTACGTTTCTGGCAGGACGTGACGATCCTGGGAAAAAGTCACACTGGACTGCCTCTCTTCCGGGATAGTACAAACTAGTACATAGTCCATCATATCATTGCCAAACGCTATAGACACGAGTAGGGAAGACTCGATAGTCCTGCAAGACAACTTCCCAAGAGAGACAACTCTGACCAAAAACAACTGCTGCCTTGCAGTTAGGCTGGGGACAGCCAAAGGCTAATGAGGGCAACCCTACAGAAACGCCTGTTGAAATCGGATGCACTGAGCCACTGGCTAACAAATTAAATCAGTGCAACGTAAATATCGCTGTAAACAGCGTACGATGAAGAAGAAGAAAATATGGGCATAAATAAGGAGTACTAGGGTGGGCATAAATAAGGAGTACTCTGAGGGGAGTGAAGTGAAAAGTGGTGTACCACAGGGCTCGGTTTTGGGACCAATTTTGTTCTTGATATATATATAAATGATTTGGACATTGATATGAGATCCATGATTGCAAAATTTGCTGATGACACAAAACTATGCAGTAGTGTCTCATCTAAAGCGGAAGTGGATATATTGATGTCGGATTTAGATACAATTCGAGAATGGTCTGTAAGCTGGCAAATGGAGTTTAATGTAGATAAATGTACAGTCATCTACATGGGTAGATCCAATATGGAACATAATTACAGAATGGGAGAAAACAATATTAGAAAGATAGATAAGGAAAGGGACCTAGGGGTTATAATAGATCATACAGGAAAGGTGAGTGAGCAAGTTAAGGTAGCAGTGAAAAAGGCAAATCCAATGTTGGGTATGATAAAAAGAAATATTAAACATAGGAGCAAGGAAGTGATCGTCAAACTGTATAAAGCTTTAGTTAGACCTAGATTGGTGTACTGTGTACAGGTGTGGAGTCCTTATCATAGAGGGGACATAAACATGCTAGAAAGAATACATAAAAGAGCGACAAAGATGATAGTGGGATTCCAGAATTACAGTTATGAGGAACGACTGAGAAAAACCGGCCTACAGTGTCTCGAAGAGAGAATAATACGTGGTGACTTAATACAGGTTTATAAGATGATCAGAGGAATCGATAAATTAGACTATAACAAGTTTTTTTAAAATACAGCCACCCACAATAACACGAGGACATAGCTATAAGCTGACTAAAGAGAGGTCCAGGTTAGATATTAGGAAATATTTGTTTAGTCAGAGAGTGGTGTCTGCTTGGAATGCATTGCCAGGTGAGGTAGTGGAGGCAGGGACAGTTAATGCATTTAAGAATAAACTGGATGCGCAGAGCTTTTAGAGCAAGGTGATGTATATGTAACTGGTTGTATACAGACTCTGCAGGGTCTTCTAAACCAGTATAAAGACGTTAAGTTAAGTTAAAACGCCTTAACGATTGGTAGGAGGGCGAACAGTTCATGTACTAATCCCCATAAACTTGTTTGATCATTTCATGAGAATCTATGAACCGTCTTCCCGAGCTTCAAGTAAGATTCCATGTTGCCTAGCCGCTAATGAAATTCACACATCTCGAGAAACTAAAAACACAAGTTGAACCTACGTAAATAGCCGGATACAGGACGATAACCAACCACAAGAGGCAAACATGGGAAACGATCAGTTTCAGCACAACTGACCGGAAGTGACTTTGTCCTCGCATTGACGTCCAATTTCAAATGGTCTTGAGCGTGTTGAACATATATACTAAACAAATAAAGACACGTAGCGAGAGAGAGAGCGAGAGAGAGAGAGAGAGAGAGAGAGAGAGAGAGAGAGAGAAAGAGAGACATATATTACATAAACTAAACCTTATCAATTAAATCCCCCCCCCCCTCCCATGGTTGAAATAAGCAATTAGATTAGGTTTGTTTTTCTCTATGCTGCTCTATTTCAGTCATTCTGGTAATAGCCACCTCGATCTCCATTCTGATACAGAAGGTTGTTGTCATGTACGCATAACTCTACCCACCGAAGACCTTTCCTCTGACTCTAACAGATAAACCTAACCCAATTTCCCACCTCGCAGAACCGACCAGTCGGTAAACAACAGCATCAACCATCCTGAACTTGCGAACCTAGTCCCAAACCTGGACAATGCTGCCTAGAAAGATGGGATAGAAATCAGTGCAGAGAAGAGTAAGATCATGGTCAACGCCCCAGAGCGTATTTAAAACCCGATTATGGTCAAAGTTGAACCTCTGGAAAGTGTTACGCGGTTCAAATATCTGGGAGCAGAAATGAATGGAGGGGTCTAGAGAGGAGATCCAGACAAGAACAGTGATAGCCAAGGTCTGAAAAAAGCTGACTTTAATGTATACAATAGTCACCTCGGTATACCTCTACGCGTGTGAGACTTGGACACTGACGGCTGTCCTAGAACGTAAAATTTGCGCAATGGAAATGAGATACTTGCGAAGAATTCTTGGCATTTCATATTTGGATCGCGTTACAAACGAGTGTTTTTGAAATTGTTAGGAAGGCGTTAGGTCAATATAAAAACATATTGACTATAACAAAACATAACATTGACATGGTATGAACATATATCACGATCGGTGGGGCTGACCAAGACCGTCCTGCACTGTGTCTGGGAAGCGTGGGAGATGGAGACCAAAAAAGAAATGGGAGGACAATATAAAAGAGTGGACGGGAAAGTCTATAGTTGAAACTAATATCCTGGCGATAAATCGAAACGTGTGGAACTAGTTCGACAAACTTCAATAACGGTGCCTCAACGACCTTCAAGGTTTATGGGACTGATGATGGTGATCAACCATCTAGAACACTATCTCTTATCAGCTGTTTCACCTCGATCTCCGCTGCCTGATATGCACCATTCTCTGTCAAGGCGGTCATTTCATCATCAGTGAGAATCTATACCGTCTCAACTGTGGTCACCTGGCCAATCGTCCTCTCTGTCTGTGACCTCCAGAACAACCCCACCTTAAATATTGTTCCCTTGCAGTACTCTTGTACATTAATTAACCTCTTGTCTGCAGGGATTCACATGTCAGCGTTATCCTGGTCCAGTTTATATCTGAATATACAGAAGTCCAAACATGTATCTATCGTTACAATCCCCTATGCAACCTAGGGTCATCTGCCCTCCGTCATTCTGAATGCAGTGAAACGTTTCACACCATGGCCTTGACATTGTGAAAAAGCCCAGGCCAAAGTAGAGACAGAAAGGATCAACTGATGATATACAAAAAAATTTTTTAAAAAGAAAGCGAGGTTTGCAGCTACCACTGGCTTGAGTGCCGTCATACCTTGTTTGCATCTCTGTATGAATAGCCTCTGTCTATGTAACACAAAATATGCGATCAAATGTATTTTAAATAATAGCCTCTTCCTGTTTACACAATAATGTTGGTCAAACAAGAAATATAGAGACACAGGATCCTTGCAGGACAAAGTCCAAAACCACCAATGTTAGCATAACAATTGTGTCAAGACAAGTCTGTTTCTCCAAGCCACTAACAGCCATTTTCATGAAATTATATTTTCACAAATGCCCCTGAAACTAAGTTCGCTTTTCTAAAGTTCTAGAAAGGTCAGGATTATCTGTTTTTTCTCAACCCCCTACTTTTTATCGTTCGATTTCCCCTGCACTTAGTGTGCCATTAAAACAGCGACAGGGGGTAACAAAACGTCTGCCGTTGTTTTGTTAGCAGATAATAATATCTGTCTGTGTCATGTCAGTTGAGGGTGGTAACTTAATTACGTAACTGTCGACCGCGAATCTCTCCCTACTCGATGAGACAGCCTCTGTGCATGAAGATAAGTTAATGTGGGAACAATGTACTTGAGCGATATATCTTCTTGTCGATGGTCAGAAAATGAAGCCAGTTTTGTCAATGTTCCTTACTCCCCCAGTTTTGTCAATGTTCCTTACTCCCCCAATTTTGTCAATGTTCCTTACTCCCCCAATTTTGTCAATGTTCCTTACTCCCCCAATTTTGTCAATGTTCCTTACTCCCCCAATTTTGTCAATGTTCCTTACTCCCCCAATTTTGTCCATGTTCCTTACTCCCCCAGTTTTGTCAATGTTCCTTACTCCCCCAATTACTGTGTTTCCCAGTCTCTGTCAAAGATAGTGAGGACATATGTGTTGTTACTGTCATCACGTGCTGCAATAATGTGTGCCCCACCCAATTATCTGCAGAGAATACCTGTAATGTCAAATATTTCTACTTGTTTTCTTAAGCTCTGTTCCTGTATTATTCCACTTGAATTGCACATCAACGATTGAGGAGAGAAAAATAATAAGGAGGGAAGTTGGAATTTGTGTAGGTGAGGTGTATGAGAGAGGGAGAGAGTGAGATAGAGAGAGCGAAAGAAAGAAAATGTAGAGACAACAAGAGTGAGAGATTTAAAATAATATGGAAGAGAGAGAGAAAGAGGGAGAGGGAGAGAGAGAGAGAAAGATAGAGTTGGTTACTGTTGGCGGTTATCGAAAAGTGAAGAACAGGAATACTTGAGTTTTGTCTAACTCAGTTACTCGCCCCAGTGTTACAGCAGTGGAAAGTGGAGCAGAGAGTAGTGACACTGGAAACCACAAACCAGCATCCCGTAAGTGGCGACTAAGGAGGGTTGGGTATGAGGCTGGCTACCTCATCCTGTAGAAACGTTAAGCCACACAGACTTAAACAAATATGGACAGGTCAACTATAAAGAACAAAACAAACTCAACATTCTACTTTATTCAAGGAAGATCTCCAGATTTCCTAACGGGACCGTTCGTACAATGTACGAACACGGCAAGGCTGCACATGTAGCAGCAGAAATGAGAAATTATATAATCAATATTCTTGGACTGCCTGAAACAAGGTAGAAAGTAGTGAAGATGATGTACATTGGAGCAGCGGATATGCTGATGTCCTCATGGCACACTGAAGAAGACAAAGGTGTTACCCTAAAGCTATCAAAATATGCGCAATATGTACTTTTATAATAGGAGGCAATAGGACCCGAAAAATTATAGATACTTTCAAAACTAACAAAACGAAGATAAAGATCAATGTTATTACTTGAAGCTATTGGTTATGAGTGTTTTCCTCTTAACATTTCTTTGGTAGCAGGTTACAGTGGCTCTTCTTTTATTCCTAGGCATAATGAAGAAGGTGATCTAGGTGTCCATAAATATAGTGCAATGCGAGGTTTCCCAGTAGGCTCCCCATTATTGGGATTATAATGTCCATCCTCACACCATTGATCAGACTCATGTAATACAGCCAGTTTCCGAGACAGTGATGAGGGCGAGAGGTGAGTATATTCACCCGACTCGAGGTCATTCTTGGCTCCCTATAGGAAGTTAAACCTGAAATAACCCTAACTGTGGAGAAACTCACAAGTACGGACGCAAGCTGATGAAATCCGGTTAGCGAGTATCTGGTCACTAATAAATCTTCCAACAACAATGTGGATGAAGTTGAAGAGAGAATCACTAGAACGCTTGCACTATGCAGAGCATGCGTATAAGTCGAGTAAGGAGGGTAAGGCAGGAGGCCGGGTATCCCATTCTACTATAACTAAGCCCCGAGACATCTCAATAGATACGAAGAGGTAAACTTCAAGGACAAATCGATCTTTAGCATCCAATACAGAGGAGGGTATATACTCCTCCTAGAGGACACGAGGGTTTGGCGTGTATTTGTTGACGGCATGCGCCACATATGGGGCTAAATGGTTTTCATTGACTCATTGATTGGGGCAAAGATGAGTAAAAGTACTACTCACCTGAACTGTGCTTGAATTGTGTTGGTAAGCGACGCTTTCAGTGGTCACAACAGCTGAGGTCACGTACACGCGCAAGCTGGAGGTAGTCTCGTTTCGGTCCACAAGTTGCACGGCTGCATCCAAATCGGACTGACTCTTCAGTGGAATGTACATCTGAAAGGAGAGAGGGAGGGAAGTTGAGAGAGAGAGAGAGAGAGAGAGAGAGCCAACATTAAAAGTATACCATTTGTTATTTGATTAATATGCATCGGTCTATCACAGTGCTCTTCCAAGAATGTTTTTCAAATGGTTGCGGATGGGGCCAGCAACCCTATCACGTAAAGAACATTGCTGTTGTAATCACGTTGCACAAACTTGAATGGGCGATTCACCTAATGGAATCAGATGCAGTATCTGAAATTGATGCTACACATTGGACAGGAAAGCTAAGTACCTTCAAATGCTGGAGAAAAAAAATGTCACCTTTAAATGTTATCGGTTTAGTTTGTGGCTTTTATTTCACATTTCAGCAAAATAAAGTGAAAGAATCTCTCTCTCTCTCTCTCTCTGTCAATATATATACACACGCACGCACACCATGCACATATACATAAAATATAATGTAGCGTGTCCTTTGCAGAACGTCGCTCCCATGACAATCCGCCTGAAAGAAACTCGATCTCTTGCTAAATCTCCTGAGTCACGAAGAAGCATTCCTTGACATCCTGGTGCCATCTTGCCTTCTTGGTATGCTGTCTGTCTTGCCCGGCACCACATCTTCCATTACCCTTCTCTCAATACAGTTGTGTCTTTTGGCGTGGCCAAATTATTTTAATTTTCTGTTCCTGACGGAGTTTATGAACCAGTTCTCCTCTATGCAGCACAGTTGTCGAATGTCTGCATTCTTCTTTTTTTCGGTCCATGGTATTCTAAGGACCTTTCTATAACGCTTAGACTGGAAGGAGTGATTCTCTTCCTTGACGTTTGGGTAACTGTCAATGTTTCGCAGCCGGATGCTACCAAGGGAAAAAAAAGGTTCTCAAAATGTTAACTTTTGTTGGTTTGCTGGTATTCTGCCACATTTTCCTCACATTGTGTAGCCTCTACATTGTCATTGCCAATCTTTTTTCCGATCTCCTTTGATCAGCCGCCATTGTTGTCAATTCTGGATATACTTGAAGTTCGTGACCTGTTCTATTTCCACACCCCAGAATTTGAATTTATATTGGCCTATTGTTTTGTTAGTGGTCATTATCTTTGTTTTGTTTATGTTTACAACGAGGTTGTTATCTTCGCTGCATCTGCTTACGGCTGCAATTAGTTGTTCTAACCCGATGAACCGTTTGATAGTATCACAGCATCGTCTGCGTATGTTAGCTATGTGATCCTGTCTCCGCCAATTGTAAAGTGAGCGTAACTTTCTATATTCGCATCCTCTCTAACGTTCCTCATTATGCACCCTACATAAATGTTAAACAGGTATAAAGAGAGGATACATCCCTGCATTACTTTCATCTGTACTTGCTCTTGATATATATATATATATATATATATATATATATATATATATATATATATATATATATATCTCACGTGATATAAGATAATCTCATTCCGTCAACAGACTTGATGCAGCCATGCCGAAGCCCAATCAATATATTACAATGATCTTTAAATCACCACAAACTTTCCATGACACTTTCTGCAGTTAAAGTGACGATTCAAATTTTTCTTCATATGGACTGAAGTACAAATGTGAACTGGTGCTAATGAAATAGCATTGTGCAGAATAACTTTGATGACACTGATCATGTTTGCAATAGATGTTCAGAGATAGTCATCAGACCATCTACATCGTGGCAGACGACTGGCTTACCTTCCATCCTCAAGAACGGTGTAAAATGTTTCTGGATAGCAAAGAAAGAAGCAACTGTCCCATTCTCTCGACCTCAACAGTTCCAGATTTTTGGTATGGTGCCAGTTTGGTAAAATGTATACATTCCACAACACTTTCTTAAGTGAAAAATGCAAAAGAATGAAATCACTGGCTGGTGATTACATCTTTAAATCCCAACTGAACGTTGCCAAATCTTGTCACAGAAAAAATGGACTAATGTTAAAGTTAGTGCAAAACGTGCATATCAAGGCTCTCCATACATCTCAATAACCAGAGACAACTGTCAACTGTAACAGTGATTGCTGTGTTCCGTACCGGAAACATCTTTAGTTTCCCTTTCAGAAACATGCTGGTGCATCTGACTGTAACCTAGAATGATTAATGCTCAATGAGTCGATCTTCTTATTCTCGTTCGCCATGCTTTTTCTTGTTACGTCTAACCGTGAAGTTCAGTTATCTGGATAACGGTTGCTGTAGTGGAAAGTTCTTTATGGCTTCCAAGCAGCTATACGTGGAGATTATTCTCCGTTGACCAATGCTCAGTACGCAATTGGCTAAGCAGGATATGTTCGGATGTCTGTGCTGCCTGCCCGCACATGATGACGATGTTCGTCCATCACATGTGATGAAGACCACTCTCTTTGTTCAGCTTGTGAACAATCTTTTCTCTTCCTGTGTTCATTGAAATGGATGACTTGCGCGGTGATTTGGATTACAGTGAAGAAGAAATGCGCATTTTATCAACCTCACTCTCTGGTCCTGAGCTACCATTGACCAGTGGCAAGATATTTATCTATGATAATCAGACGGAAGAAAACACACCAAAAAATAACAAACGAATTTACCAGTCCAAATCTAAAACAACAACATGTTTCCATGAACACGAGTGTAAGTCGTCGACTAGTGTGAATTCCAGGCAAATTCGTGGTCTGGCAGCATCCATAATAAACTAAAGCAGCAGAGTAATGTAGACCCGCAGCAAATTACGCTGCCATCTTTGCTGCACTACAACATTGGCGATGTAGTCAATTTTAGCTGGTATAAATGACTATTCAATCTGTTATGTCCCATTCTCAAGCGAAACAGGATCACTTGTTCTGTTCGATCAAAACAGTGATAGTTGTCTTTCGTTTGGTCAACTTTCCTTATTGCTTGGATAAGTGTTTTCTTTTCTTGGAAGGTGACTGTTTGTTAGTTTTACTATTGTGTTGCTCCCTCCTTTGCCAACCTGTCTGCTGTCTCATTTCCTGGTATGCCACCAGTGTGATGGTATCCACTGTAGCACTACCCTTCTCTTGGCTTTTAGTTCGCCCAAGACTTTCTTAAGCACTGGCAGTTTATCATTCTTGAGGGCTTGCAGAACTGACATTGCAACAGTAAAGAATACAATCTGCTGACAGAACTGACATTGCAACAGTAAAGAATACAATCTGCTGACAGAACTGACATTGCAACAGTAAAGAATACAATCTGCTGACAGAACTGACATTGCAACAGTAAAGAATACAATCTGCTGACAGAACTGACATTGCAACAGTAAAGAATACAATCTGCTGACAGAACTGACATTGCAACAGTAAAGAATACAATCTGCTGACAGAACTGACATTGCAACAGTAAAGAATACAATCTGCTGACAGAACTGACATTGCAACAGTAAAGAATACAACCTGCTGACAGAACTGACATTGCAACAGTAAAGAATACAACCTGCTGACAGAACTGACATTGCAACAGTAAAGAATACAATCTGCTGACAGAACTGACATTGCAACAGTAAAGAATACAACCTGCTGACAGAACTGACATTGCAACAGTAAAGAATACAATCTGCTGACAGAACTGACATTGCAACAGTAAAGAATACAATCTGCTGACAGAACTGACATTGCAACAGTAAAGAATACAACCTGCTGACAGAACTGACATTGCAACAGTAAAGAATACAATCTGCTGACAGAACTGACATTGCAACAGTAAAGAATACAATCTGCTGACAGAACTGACATTGCAACAGTAAAGAATACAACCTGCTGACAGAACTGACATTGCAACAGTAAAGAATACAATCTGCTGACAGAACTGACATTGCAACAGTAAAGAATACAATCTGCTGACAGAACTGACATTGCAACAGTAAAGAATACAATCTGCTGACAGAACTGACATTGCAACAGTAAAGAATACAACCTGCTGACAGAACTGACATTGCAACAGTAAAGAATACAATCTGCTGACATTGACTTGTTGTGTTGCTAATCATTTCTGCAGCAATAATTAGTGCCTGTACTTCAGCAGATTAGTTTTAGTCACAGAATTTTCCAGTGGATGAACTAGTTGTTTCTTTTTCTTTATCTAGGTAGACAACAAAGATTCCGGCACGTCCATTTTTCACTGCTCCTGCTGCTGATCGATCAGTATAAACCTGTATCTATGCGTCTCTGGGGTACTGTTCACTAATTATGTTGCATGCTGCTGCTTTCTTTTGGAGAACATTTTGGTCTCCCATGGGGCAGGTGGCAATTAACAATGTTTTTATGCTGAGGTTTTGGTGTTGTTCCCAGGGGTAGGAAGAGGTATTGGATTTACCTCCTTAGTGGTGCCTGGTAATTCATCCGTATATGGTCTCATTAATTTTTTGGACCGATGTAGTCCAGGGTCTCTTTTCTTCTATGAGCTCTCTCTCCGCTCAGCTTATATTACTAGTATTTCATGCTCCAATAATCGTAGTCTATAATTCATGCCATTTCGTCATCTTTAAGTCCATCCGGCTTTCCTTCTTTGTAGACTTGTAATCGCGTGGGTAGACAAACATGTGATTGACCTGTTGTGTCTTTCCATGATGGAGAGGTTGCTTCCTTTTAGCTTTTATGTAGGCCAACTGTAAACATGTTTTAAAATATGGAGGTTTATACAGACAACACATAAGAAGAACAATAACACTATGATGTTAAATAAACAACAACAAAATGGATGGTTTCCACAGAACTGTAAATGGTAATTTAAACTAACGAGGAATATGTTAAAAGTCAAGTTGTGTGAAGTGAAGATTTATTTCTTTTCTTTTCCCATTCTTCTCCTACATAGATCTCCTTCTGGTGCATAGGATCACTACTACAGATTGCTTATTATAGGTAAATTGCGCCAAAACTCTTGTGTCTCTTCTTACTGTGGTGGCCTTTGTAGCCATTTGTTTTCTCAGATGAAGGATGCAAGTCCTGTGATTTATTTTCCCATGCTTGGATGGACCAACATTTTCCACAACTGGACCTATATTACCCGAAATATACCAGCCCACATAGTGTCTTTTCTGTTTTGACAAATCTTCTACATGGTTCAATATCGATTTTGTTTTTTTACACCGATTCCATCTCTGTGCCATGTGTGATATTGTATATGATTTAATGCATTTAAAATTGACAAAATAAAGTTTTCTGTAGTTAATGTTAATAGTTTACTTCCCCTGTAGCTTGTGAGAGTGCTCTCCCTGTGTGTAACAGATGCGAGAATAGTACCAATGTCACAACAGTGCAGTGGTGGTCTAACCCTTCATTGAAAGATCTCCAACTCATGACTTTGCAGATGCCATCATTCAAACAGATGAGTATGGAGAAGTCTGCTGGGTATGGAGGTCTGCTGAGTATGAAGAAGTCTGCTGAGTATGGAGAAGGCTGCTGAGTATGGAGAAGTCTGATGAGTATATAGGTCTGCTGAGAATGGAGAAGTCTGCTGAATATGGAGAAGCCTGCTGAGTATGGAGAAGTCTGATGAGTATGGAGGTCTGCTGAGTACGGAGAAGTCTGATGAGTATGGAGAAGTCTGATGAGTATGGAGGTCTGCTGAGTATGGAGAAGTCTGATGAGTATGGAGAAGTCTGATGAGTATGGAGGTCTGCTGAGTATGGAGAAGTCTGATGAGTATGGAGAAGTTTAATGAGTATGGAGAAGTCTGATGAGTATGGAGAAGTTTAATGAGTATGGAGAAGTCTGATAAGTATGGAGAAGTTTAATGAGTATGGAGAAGTCTGATGAGTATGGATAAGTCTAATGAGTATGAAGAAGTCTGATGAACTTGAAATAAAGTTCTAGAAACACAACAAGAAAGTTATCATGGGAATAGTAAGAAGTAGTAATAAAAGAAAATCTATCTGTAGAGAAAACGGAAGCAAGTGAATGATTCACAATAAGTGTGAATGTTGGTTTGACATTTTCATGACACGCAGATCTGGAAGTGAGTGTGTGGGAAGACAAAAAATGAGGTTTTGTTAATACTAGATACGAGAATAATTAGGCTGGAGTATAAGATGTCATTCTGAACTTACAGAGAACATTCTCATAGACCACCATTGATGAATGAGATGTTACAAACTCGCAGTTGGGGATAAAGAGTAACATCAGGACTAGGTCATACATACTGATTCAAACTCCACATTCTCCTAATGTTCAAGGGAATAGGATGTGTCACAACAGTCTGGCAAATGAGGTGGAGATCAAAACTGCAATCCTCATAGTGGTGAGCTTACTGTGAAGCCTCACACTGCACTACAGCCAGGAGGATCCCAGTCAAATACACCTCAGGGTGTAAGAAGAGCCACTGTAAGTTATCATGAAAGAAACATTGTCAAGAGTTAAATTTTGTTGTTGTTGGGCGTCGCCTCTTTTATCTACCCCCCAAGGCGGTGTGTGTTGCACTATGTTTTTACTTTGCGCATGTCAGCCCAGTTCATCTGATTTCGGCATGCAATTTATTTAAGGGTCTGTTTTCTCCTGCATTTTCTTAGGGTTTCCTTCCCTAGGGTAACGGCTGGTGCTGTGATTGGGGAGCGAACTCAGCACCTTCGGATTTTGAGCCGTGTCACTTAACCACTAGCCCACACCATCCCCCTAAAAGTTAAATGAATGGTTCCCAACAAGAGCAAGAACAGCCTGCAGTTGAGAATGTCACGATTAGTAACAATGGGAAACTGACGCAATTAATATCATAAGTCATGATCACAATAGCAGATTTAGAACTACCCATAAACAGAAAGAAGACGGCCAGCTGGAATTATAAAACAGCAGACTGGAACCTCTACAAGCACTTAACTGAAGACAAATTAAAAACACCCTTCACATCAATCAATGTAAGACGAATCGCTGCAACACTCACAAACATCATCACTGAGGCAGCGGAAAAATCAATACCACGAGGCAGAAGACAGAATTATAAACCTTTCTGGACCAGGGAGCTAGAAGAACTGCATGACAGGGCTACCAAAGCAAGAACCACTATGGAGGAAGATCCATCAGACTTTAACATCACAGAACATAACAAACAGCAAGCTATATACAAGAAGGAAAAACTCGCATGTGTCAGAAAAGGTTGGCAGGACAAAACCGCATCCCTCAATATGGAGAAAGACACCACAAAACGTTGGAGTCTGGTGAGGAGCCTAAATGAGGAGAGCACCATCAGCCATGCAAAAACGGTACTTCAAGAGAATGGCGAGACATATACAGGAAAACTTGAAGAGAGTGGAGAGACATATACAGGCAAACTTGAAGAGAGTGGAGAGACATATACAGGAAAACTTGAAGAGAGTGGAGAGACATATACAGGAAAACTTGAAGAGAGTGGCTAGACATATACAGGCAAACTTGAAGAGAGTGTAGAGACATATACAGGAAAACTTGAAGAGAGTGGAGAGACATATACAGGCAAACTTGAAGAGAGTGGAGAGACATATACAGGAAAACTTGAAGAGAGTGGAGAGACATATACAGGCAAACTTGAAGAGAGTGGAGAGACATATACAGGCAAACTTGAAGAGAGTGGAGAGACATATACAGGCAAACTTGAAGAGAGTGGAGAGACATATACAGGAAAACTTGAAGAGAGTGGAGAGACATATACAGGCAAACTTGAAGAGAGTGGAGAGACATATACAGGAAAACTTGAAGAGAGTGGAGAGACATATACAGGAAAACTTGAAGAGAGTGGCTAGACATATACAGGCAAACTTGAAGAGAGTGTAGAGACATATACAGGAAAACTTGAAGAGAGTGGAGAGACATATACAGGAAAACTTGAAGAGAGTGGCTAGACATATACAGGCAAACTTGAAGAGAGTGGAGAGACATATACAGGAAAACTTGAAGAGAGTGGAGAGACATATACAGGAAAACTTGAAGAGAGTGGAGAGACATATACAAGAAAACTTGAAGAGAGTGGCGAGACATATACAGGAAGAGAGTGTAGAGACATATACAGGAAAACTTGAAGAGAGTGGCGAGACATATACAGGAAAACTTGAAGAGAGTGGAGAGACATATACAGGAAAACTTGAAGAGAGTGGAGAGACATATACAGGAAAACTTGAAGAGAGTGGCGAGACATATACAGGAAAACTTGAAGAGAGTGGAGAGACATATACAGGAAAACTTGAAGAGAGTGACGAGACATATACAGGAAAACTTGAAGAGAGTGGAGAGACATATACAGGAAAACTTGAAGAGAGTGGCGAGACATATACAGGAAAACTTGAAGAGAGTGGAGAGACATATACAGGAAAACTTGAAGAGAGTGGAGAGACATATACAGGAAGAGAGTGTAGAGACATATACAGGCAAACTTGAAGAGAGTGGAGAGACATATACAGGAAAACTTGAAGAGAGTGGAGAGACATATACAGGAAAACTTGAAGAGAGTGGAGAGACATATACAGGAAAACTTGAAGAGAGTGGCGAGACATATACAGGAAAACTTGAAGAGAGTGGAGAGACATATACAGGAAAACTTGAAGAGAGTGGAGAGACATATACAGGAAGAGAGTGTAGAGACATATACAGGCAAACTTGAAGAGAGTGGAGAGACATATACAGGAAAACTTGAAGAGAGTGGAGAGACATATACAGGAAAACTTGAAGAGAGTGGAGAGACATATACAAGAAGAGAGTGTAGAGACATATACAGGCAAACTTGAAGAGAGTGGAGAGACATATACAGGAAAACTTGAAGAGAGTGGAGAGACATATACAGGAAAACTTGAAGAGAGTGGAGAGACATATACAGGAAAACTTGAAGAGAGTGACGAGACCTATACAGGAAAACTTGAAGAGAGTGGAGAGACATATACAGGAAAACGTGAAGAGAGTGGAGAGACATATACAGGAAAACTTGAAGAGAGTGGAGAGACATATACAGGAAAACTTGAAGAGAGTGGCGAGACATATACAGGAAAACTTGAAGGTAAGAGTTAGAGAGGTGGAAAATGTACTAAAAAAGAGAAGGAAAAGGAAAGAAAACAATGAGGATGAAATAAACAAGATTTTCAGTATCCAAGAATTGAATTGGGCAATAGGAAAACTTAAAATGAAAAAGGCACCTGGGCCAGACACAATAACAAATGAAATGATTTCACACTTGGGACCATTAGGCAGACAGCGATTTCTGGACCTGATAAACCAATCGTGGACTCAGGGATTGTTTCCAAAAGAATGGAAGGAGGCAGAAATAATCCCAATCCTCAAGAAGGGAAAACCAAAACAAAAAAAAAAAAAAACAAGCTACCGTCCAATCAGCCTCCTTAGCTGTGTGGGAATGACAATGCAAAGGCTAGTGAACAATAGGATGCTAACTTTCCTTGAGAAAAACAAAATCCTGGATGAGTGCCAGTCTGGCTATAGAAAATACAGGAGTACCGACGACCAGACCGCTTATCTGACCCAGGAAATCGAAGATGCCTTTCAGAGGAAATGCAAACTATTGATCACCTTCTTTGACCTGACTAAAGCTTTTGACAAAGTCTGGAAGAAAGGACTAATGCTAAAATTAGCGGGCTGCGAAATAAGGGGGAAAATGCTTGACTGGATCAAAGACTACCTCCACTCACGATGTGCCAGAGTCAGGCCGGAAGAACACAGGAGCAAAATGGTCAAACTGCATGAGGGGGTTCCCCAGGGAGGATCACTATCCCCTACTTTGTTTATCCTCTTCATTAATGATCTGCCAAAACAGTTCAGACCACACATTCACAAGTCATTCCATGCGGATGTCCTGGCCATTTGGACCCAGGCAGAAAACATTGGAACCGCAAAAGCAAGAATGCAGGAAGCAATTAATGCAATAAAGAAATAGGTAGACTCATGGGGTGTAACAATAAACAAAAGCAAGACCCTCTCAACACTCTTCTCGCTCTCTACAAAGCTAGAGCAGGTCAACCTATATTTAGAAAATAGCCTACTTCCTAGAGAAAACAATCTACATACCTAGGAATGAGTTATGACAAAAGATTAACATGGGGCCCACACATAGAGGATACTCAAAAAAAGGCCACACTGGGACTAAGGCTGATGAAAATCTGGCAGGGACAAACTGGGGCGCAGATGCAAACACAGTTAGACAGGTCTACACTGGATACGTACGGCCAACACTGGAATATGGCATGGGTGCCTATGCTACAGCGGCAAAGACCAACCTACAAAAACTAGACAAGGCACAGAATACCGGACTCAGAATTATTACTGGAGGTCTGCGAAGCACCCCAATTAGAGAACTCGAAGCGGTAGCAGGCCTCCAGATACTCGGTGAGCGCAGAGAAGGAAAAATACTAAACCTGACAGAAAAATACAAGCTTATGAATAAACATCCAATACAGGGAAAAGTCAATGAACAAAAAACCGCATAAAAAGAACAAGCTTCAATCATCTATCAAAAGCCCTTACAGCCAGGAACAGTGACATCATATCAAAATGTCCAACGACATGGGAAATGATACAAGTATATGAAAATACAGACCAACAGCCCAACTTCATGGTGGAAGCGAAAATACCAGGTATTGATAGAAAGGTGGAAGAATCAGACCTTGCATTGAGAGAAAAAACCCTAAAGCATATTGGAGACGCCTATCCTCAACCCATGTGGACGCACGTCTACACAGATGGATCAGAGGAAGCATTGAGGAAAGGAGGGGCAGCACTCATCATATTTCTACAGGATGGAACCGTTATAGAAAAAGCAAGTGCTGCCGGGGAGCCCTCGACAAATCTAAGAACAGAGCAACAGGCAATAATTGAAGCAGTCAAACTATTGGATGAAAAGGGGTTAAAGGATAACAAAATAGTGTTTTTGTGCGACTGCATGGAAATTTTGCAGGCCACACAAAGAGAACCACGAAATAGTATGGAAAGGAAACTGATATGCCAGCTAAACAAACTCTTAGACCACAATAAAATCACCCTCCAGTGGATTCCAGCTCACTGCGGCATACCTGGGAAAGAAGGGGCGGACGGGCTAGCCAGGGAGGGAAGACAAAGAGAACAATTCACCCACCCAGTGTCACCGCCAGAAGTCAAGGCAAACATCCAAAAAATATAAACAGTGGATAGAGGCAACAAATAGTAAATACCCACAGGACCCAATCAATAGACTGAATATGAAACAGTATACCACAATTTTTCGCCTCAGAACAGGTCAGTGCAGACTAAATGCACACATGTATAAAATGAAAGCAGCACAGACTGCACAATGTACATGTCAGAGAGGACACCAAACTCCACAACACATCCTGCAAACATGTCCACTGCACCAAGACTCCCGTGAGAAGACCTGGCCCGAGGAGAGAAACATACAAGACAAACTGTGGGGAACCATTGAGGACCTGCGACTGACGTGTCACTTCATGGAGTCAGCCCATCTAGAGACATAAAACAAGCATACGAAACTTAACACAAAGAAGAAGATTTTTACAAATTCTGTTCTGAGTCCTGGATCTCTTACTAGTGAGAAAAGAATAGGACCATGGCACCATACATGGCATGACGTAAAAGAAGACTAAATAGATACGCACATAGTTGATAACACAAAGTGCCACAGAATTCACAAGTGATGATAAATTCTTCAAAGTGGGCTTCCTGCATAGATGGTCAACTGTATTGGTTGTCCTTTGCTCTACTGGGATGAAAATGGACAAATGATGATATGATGGCTAACATTGGCGATTATGGCCTTCCAAGAAGATGATTGTTTTTTTACTATAGAAGATATAAATGCATACATATCGTCTGTTGTACATATGAGGACAGTCCAAAAAGAAATTGAAATTATTTTTTAAAAACTTTTTGTTACTTTATTCAAACTAGCTAGTCTCCTTTGAAATAGTTCCCTTCCCTGTTGATTAACCGCTCCCAACGTATTTTGACATTTTTGAATGCATCTTGGAACTCGTCTTCTGAGATAGGATGCTTGTCTCGATGCAAATTTTTCTGGATCCCTTCTATGGTCTGAAATAGGTGACCTTTGTAATGTGGATTTCAGCTTTGGTACAGCAAATATTTTACAGAGATCAAATTCAGAGAATAGGGTGGCTGTAGGACAACAGGTGTTTCATGCTTTGTCAAAAAGTCATGAATAGGCAGTGACATGTGCGCAGGTGTGTTGTCGTTGTGCAGCATTCAGGTTTTGTATGCTCATGAGAAAGGACTCTTTCTTCACATTGCCTCTCTCAAACACCTCCTAACATCCAAGTAAAATTCTTTATTGATCGCCTGACTGCGTGGAACAAACTCCCAATGAATGGTGTCCGTCCAATCAAAAATGATGATCAGAACAGTTCCCATTTGAGTGACTTGACAAGCTTTTTTTTGGTTGCGGTGATGTCATTCCAACCCACTGTGATGACTGCCTTTTTGTTTCGACATCTATCCATTAACCCATCTTTAATCATCTGTTATAACATTTTTTGCAGAAAGTCTACGTCAGCATTCAGTAAATGTTTTACCTAATTTGAAGCAGAACTTCATACAAAGACATTGCTCTTCAAGATCCTTCAGTACTCAATTTTTTCTAAAAATCGCCATGTGTACTACACATGTATTCACTTTACAATGAACAATAACAGTCGCGGCATGATGTGTTATTATTAAAATGAAGGTCAATGTCACTGGTACACATGCAAATAGTAACTAACTAGCTACCTTAGTTGCTGTACCGTTTAGTTGTTGTTGTTTGCGAATGCCCACAATGAGTAGGTTACTCTTTTGTGCGCCCTGAAAAGGACGTCAAGTGGCGGGTTGCAGTAGTTTTACTCACATTCCGAGCGTGCTGATGAAGGTGGATCAGCGTCCTCCAGGCGGTTGTGCTATGCTTGGCTTCATCTGCGTGTCACTCACTGCTACGAGGATCACGTCGATCCCTCACCTCGTTAGCCAGGTTGCCATGAAAACAGCCCATTTCCAGGAAGGGCTACTAGGAAGCCGAGGTGAGGATCTCGGCCTGTATATTTTGTCTGACCATGACTAACATGTCTGATCAGTATATTTTGCCTGACCCTGACTAACATGTCTGATCAGTATATTTTGCCTGACAAGACGTTAGTCTTCTTTCCCGCTGTGCTGTTTTAAAAGGCCGGTTTCTTTTTGGGCCGCCCTCGTAAAGTATATATGCATATGTGTGTGTATGTATACATTTAGATTTACACGCTGTGCTGTATATTGGTATTATAATGTTAGGCCCATATTTACTTGAGCAACAGCACACTAAGGGTGATGTGGTCAGTGTCATGCCAGCCGCCGTTACTTTTCAGACTTGCTATGTTACGCAAATTTGGAGGCTGGATTGACTCTTGACCCGTTTGCAAAAACAAATATCCCATATATCAACTGGGCGCAGTGCACTAGACACAGCACTACCATGGTTTCACATGTGTGTGTGCAAGTGTGAGTGTATATGAATAGCTCGCTATACATCGTACTGTTTGTTAAAGCCATTCTTATTTCTTTATATCTACAAGTCAACACAGTGATAAATAACCTCCTTTCTAACTAACTGTCTCGATTACATTTGTTGTTTCAGTATGGTTTGAATTATGTCAATAGATTTATTGCTATACTTTTTACAGTTAACACAATTCTGGACATTCTAACATTTAGAGAGAAGGAAATACAAAATTATATTGTGTGTTTATATTCAATCATATATAATGTATGTGTGGATTTATGTGTGTATATATACAAAGCGTGTTCAAATGAAACCGAACCTAACTGCACCAAGTGAACATACGTAGGATGTGCATGATGTCACTTCTTATGTTAATAGCACATACCAACCGTCAATTTGTAAAATTGTATTATCTTCTGACTCATAGTTTCCTCATCAGACAGTTGAAAACATGGCGAGTGTGATACTGAATCCATCCAGAGTTGATCAGCGAGTGGTGATTCGGTTTCTAACAGCTGAAGGATGTTGACCAGTTGACATTCATGGCAGAATACAGGCAGTGTATGGGGACAAAAGTGCGGCAAACATAAGCTCCGGTCCACACATACCAGACTGCTGCATCAATTTTGGCGATGGCATCTTCTTACGCAACAATACGCGTCTGACCTGGTCTCGGAAGCTCTTTCGTTAACTCACGTCCTACTTTAAACATCATTGTCCAGTTCTTCACTGTTGTCTTCAACACACTTTTATCACCATACACAGCCTGCATTCTGCGATGGGTCGACATCCTTTAGCTGTTAGAAACCGAATCACCGCTCGCTGATCAACTCTGGACGGTCTGCTGAGGAAACTATGAGTCGGATAATGAAATTTTGCAAAAAAAACGGTTGGTATGTGCTGTTTACATCAGAAGTGACATCATCATGTGCATCGCAGGTATGTTCACTTGGTGCAGTTAAGTACGGTTTATTTGAACACACCTCATATATTTATATTGTGCTTTGCTAAACATGGCTTCTTTGAACCATCAACCTGTTGACTGACATAGGTTTCTTGGTAGGTTGTCATTACTTCCCATACGTTGAGTTGCGGTCGCACCGAAAAAAGAGCCCCGTTTTGCATGCGCGTATCTGTGTTTGCATATATATATATATATGTATATATATAAAGAAACATATTACGAAACCATACGAGCCAGCATATAAAACATCAAGCACAAATGATGAAAATATGTAATCCTTAACCCACCTCTCCATTAATCTGAGTGTAGAAAATATTTAACACCATCTGGTACATGTCCTGCAACCTGCGACATAGCTCTGCGTACTGCGCTGGACGCGGCACTGACAGCACCCTGAAAAAAATAAAATAATAACTTGTGAATAAACTCTGAAAGGAAATTAACGACCTCTTCTTATTATTCCCGGATCCTTGGAAAAATCAACTATAGTTATCTATTCATGTATTCATCTATCGCACATAGCGTGTCATTTATTGATCCTTCATTCGAACCAACAAGGTTACTCCACACACAACAAGCATTTGGCATGTGCGAATGGTAATGTGTGCCAGTGCATGTGTTGGAGAGTCTTCTCCTCTAGCATTGTTACACTAACTACATATATGGTACTCTGAAATTCACTGTGTCTCGTGCTATTTATTACTGATAAATCCGACATGGTGTCTTCCAACTAACCAAGTGTGTAGACTAGTGACCACTCGAAATGGTGATCAGTGAACACATAAAAGATGACTGCTAGCTTCCAACCAAATGGTTGGTCACATTCGATGCTCAAGTGTTCTGTGAGAAATCTTAGTCCTAGTCGACCTATACTTCTATAGGAGCATAAGCCCCTGTGCCGGTCCCAGCTCTAGCGTACGCTGAATGTAGCTGGGATGAGGATTTCCTGCTTAGCGGGCTAGGCTCAATCAGCTTATTACTCCGCTATTGAGGGTGGTTAACCAAAGTGCGAGCCCATCTTAATGGACTCAAACACTACAGCAAAGTAGACTGGCAGCCTGTTGAGCGCCATTTATGCTGCTCTTCATAAACCACTTAACCGTGGAATGTGATATGCCATGTCACATAGTTAGACGCCTCTTACAACATGCTCTCCGTGGGGCAGTGGTGCTATTCTTGCCTTTGTCATACACATAGACCCCAGCGGACCACTCGGGATTTGCAGAAATAAAGACATTAATACAAAAAAATTTTCAAACAGCCACAAAGGCAGTCTTTCAACTGCAATCAATGTTTCTGCGAATAGCATACAAGAAACAAAGGGGGTGGGGGTGCGTGCGTGTGAAGCAGTGTGATGAGAGTTGTTAACATGTCCGAAGCTACTTGTGCTGAGTCGTTTACTCTTGGCAAATTTTCTATAGTAGTAGGTTACAGTTGTTCTTCTTATATCCAGGGACGAACTGATAAAAGATGAAACGGGGCCTTCTTGGCTGTAGTGCAAGAGGTCTGGACTTCTCAGCATGATCACCACTATGGGGCGACGATCCCCACCTCGATGACCAGGCTTAGCACGTTTACAGGTGACTAGCGCAGACGCGAGGTGGGGAATGTGTGTCAGTATGTTGTACTTGATCATGGCACGGGCGACTTAGCGCCCATGAGATAAGAGAAAAGTGTAAGCACTCTATTTGTGTGTACTGCAGACGAGATGACATCAAGATGTATGTCGGCGCAAGTAGTCTAAATACGGGATCGGCTGTTTAGAGAAGTTTCAGGCTCATCAAATACTAAGACAAGTCCGTAAATAGGTCACACATTGATATTTTTAAAAACCTAAATGAGATAAGAACTTGAAAATTATTTTTCTTACACTGACATTGTCACTTATTTCTCAACATTATTTACACCTGAGTAAACCGAGCTCAAAATCGTTCAACCTGGAAGTATAAGGTCACAAAAGGCGTTACAATCAGCGTGGGCCTCCGTGTTCTGGCAACCAAGGATGGATACGCAATCAGGAAGTTCCAGCGGAGAGCATACATACCAGTTGCAGCTGAGAATTATGTTTGCCAGTCGCGTCATAGAACTTGCCGTGCTCGCATTAACTTAACTTAACGTCTTTATACTGGCTTAGAAGACCCTGCAGAGTCTGTATACAACCAGTTACATTTACATCACCTTGCTCTAAAAGCTATGCGCATCCAGTTTATTTTTAAATGCATTAACTTGTCCCTGCCTCCACTACCTCCCCTGGCAATGCATTCCAAGCAGACACCACTCTCTGACTAAAAAAATATTTCCTAATATCTAACCTGGACCTCTCTTTAGTCAGCTTGTAGCTATGCCCTCGTGTTATTGTAGGTGGCTGTATTTTAAAAAACTTGTTATAGTCTAATTTATCGATTCCTCTGATCATCTTATAAACCTGTATTAAGTCACCACGAATTCTTCTCTCTTCGAGACACTGTAGGCCTGTTTTTCTGAGTCGTTCCTCATAACTGTAATTCTGGAATCCAACTATCATCTTTGTCGCTCTTTTTTGTATTCTTTCTAGCATGTTTATGTCCCCTCTATGATAAGGACTCCACACCTGTACACAGTACTCCAATCTAGGTCTAACTAAAGCTTTATACAGCATAACGATCACTTCCTTGCTCCTATGTTTAATATTTCTTTTTATCATACCTAACATTGCATTTGCCTTTTTTCACTGCTACCTTAACTTGCTCACTCACCTTTCCTGTATGATCTATTATAACCCCTAGGTCCCTTTCCTTATCTATCTTTCTAATATTGTTTTCTCCCATTCTGTAATTATGTTCCATATTGGATCTACCCATGTGGATGACTGTACATTTATCTACATTAAACTCCATTTGCCAGCTTACAGACCATTCTCGAATTGTATCTAAATCCGACATCAATATATCCACTTCCGCTTTAGATGAGACACTACTGCATAGTTTTGTGTCATCAGCAAATTTTGCAATCATGGATCTCATATCAATGTCCAAATCATTTATATATATCAAGAACAAAATTGGTCCCAAAACCGAGCCCTGTGGCACACCACTTTTCACTTCACTCCACTCAGAGTACTCCTTATTTATGCCCACCCTCTGCCTTCTTCCCGTTAACCAATTTTCAATCCATTTGGCAACTTCCCCACCTATTCCATGTGATTTTAACTTTCGAAATAATCTTTGATGAGGTACTCTATCAAAGGCCTTTGCAAAGTCTAGATAAATAACATCCACTGGCTCCCCTTTATCTATGATTTTAGTAACCTCCTCCATGAATTCTAATAGATTTGTTAAGCATGATCTCCCTCTAGTAAACCCATGCTGACTATTTCTAATTAGATTAAATGTCTAAATGCATTACAATGTTTTCTTTGATTATTGACTCTAACAATTTACAGACTATGCTCGTTAAACTCACCGGTCTATAATTTGCTGGATCTGATTTTTTGCCTTTTTTGAATAAGGGGATCACTCCTGCATCTTTCCAATCCCGTGGAACAATCCCTTTTGTAAGTGATTGAGAACATAATATAGCCAATGGTTTTGCTAGTTGGTCTCTAATTTCATACAGCAATTTTGGATGAATACCATCTTGACCTGGACATTTATTCACTTTCAACCCATCCAATTTTTTAAAAACCATTTCCTCTGTAATACAGATTGATCTTAATCCTGCTGTATCCATGTCTCTTTGAAAAATATCTATAGGCTCTGGGATCTCGGAGCAGTCCTCCTTTGTGAAGACTGTGCCAAAGTACTGATTGAGTAGATTAGCTGCCTCCCTATTCTCACTTATTATTTTCCCTGTACTGTCTATGAGAGGGTCTACTTTGTCTTTCGTTCTTTGTTTATTTCTAACATAAGAGAAGAAGCTTTTACTGTCAGTCTTGATCCTCTGAGCAAGTTTTTTTTCCAAAGTCTATTTTTGCTGTTTTATTCGCTTTCTGAGATATGTTCTGCTTGTCCAAATATTTTACATGTTTCTTTTGATTTATCTGCCTCTATATATTTTTTCCATGCTTTATTTTTTGCTCTTCTACATTTCACTACAAATCTAGTTATCCACTTTTTACACTTGGGGTTTACCTCCCTACATGGAACACATTCCTCTTTTAGCGTTTCTAGAACTGTTTTAAAACTTTCCCACTCCTGTTCAACATCTGTTCCTACAACAATATCTTTCCAGATTATGTGGTTCGCTGCCTATTTCATCCTCTTAACATCTGCCTTAGAGTAGTCGTATGTTCGCGTGTTTATGTTTACTTCTTTCCCTGCAACAAGACTTGATCCGTCACAAGCACACTCCTATACCCAATGTTGCAGTTTGACATAGAATGATGATGATGGTGGTCCTCGTCGACGACAAGGGACGAGTTTATTTATAATGTCCACCAATATTGATATAATTACCCCATCTCTTTATCTGTACACTAAAACCTGCGGCAGAGATGTCGCTGGTCTGCTGTCTCAGTCACATTTGTACTTCACGTTCAACCTCTTCGTCACCCTATTTCATTAATAAATTGCCACCGACAATAGAGCACGAACTCCGTAGCTCCAGTGGCGGCTCTGAAATTGTCCACCGACTTGATCAGGTACCCATTTACAGCTGGGTTCACAGAGAAGCGGTCAGACCATGAATAAAACCCCGTGTCCTGTCCGGTCTGAGCACGGCGGTATTTCCACCTGGTACGTCGGGACTAGAAGGAAAGCAGACAGCTCCAAGGTCACACGTATCCCCTCTCATTATTGATGAAGGTAGAAGCGCAGCCGAGTTACACAGAACACATGAGTTTGTTATGTTGAGCCCGCCAACTGTGAGATATTGTTAGTTAAGAATTTTTGTTTTATTTTGGGTTAACGTCTTGGTATATACACGACCCAGTCCACCAAGCTGTAATTGTGTATCCAACTTAATTATGGAAGGCACGACAGAGAGAAAAAAGGGAACTGGTCACCCAACCTCAGAAAAAAGTTTAGATCTAGTACAATGACGTCTCTAACACTTTATCCCTGACCGCAGTATCTACTACGGAACTACTTATCTTCGTCAGTATAAATGTGTTCTAAGATACTGTTCTGCAAGACGCAGCAGTGAATGAGCTGACACCAGCCAGATACTTATAGATAGATCCTCGCATCATGGTCCAGGAATCACAGCGGCCCACGACCATATTCAGCCTCCAGGTGGCGACCCTAGAAACAGACTGCACACAATCCTGGTTTCAAAAATGCCGTGCTGAAACTGGATGTGTCGAGTCGAAGGACGCAGATAAAGTAGCCTCGGTGTAAACTAGGACATAGCGTCATTTTCGGGACGAACATCGAAGAATATGATACTGTTTTCATCAACTTATTGTATGTCAACGAGTGGTAGAGCATTCGCTTTTCAGGGCAAGGATTCAGTCGATCCATCTGTAATTGGGTACCTGATCTACTGTTAACGGTCCTTGAACACCTGTATAACAAGGCGTCTAGTGCAGTTCTTGTGAATGGGAGGCGAGGAGACTGGTTTCGCACATCAGTTGGTGTGAGACAGGGGTGTACACTCTCTCCAACTCTTTTCAATATATTCCTTGAAGGAATTATGAGTGAGGCACTTGGAGGTCACGTTGGTACTGTCAAGATAGGGGGCCGAACGATTACTAACCTTCGTTTTGCAGATGATATCGGCGGTTTGGCGGGTTCAGAAGCAGAACTCCAGGAATGGGTCAGAAGGCTCGATGAAACAGCTCTTGACTATGGTATGGAGATAAACGCTGGAAAGACAAAACTAATGACAAACAACGCTACGGGCTTCAACAGCGAGATAAAAGCAAACGGTCAAGAACTCGAAGTAGTTGACCGTTTTAAATATCTTAGGTCGATTGTCAGTGATGAAGGATCAAAATGTGAAGTATTTGCCAGAATAGCACAGACAATAGCGGCGCTTGCACGGCTTAACAAAATCTGGCAAGATAAACGGTTAGCACTACGCACGAAAATCAGATTAATGCGTACACTGGTACTGTCAATATTCCTCTATGCGTGTGAGACATGGACAGTTACAGCTGACCTTCAACGAAGGATACAGGCCTTGGAGATGAGATGTTTCCGAAGACTTTTAAACGTCACCTACAAAGATCGAGTTACAAACGAGGAAATCCGAAATAGAATTACGACGGCAATAGGGCCTTTCGAAGATCTCTTGGCAACTGTCAAAAGAAGGAAACTCACTTGGTACGGTCACATATCGAGATCAAATGGTCTTGCAAACACAATCCTCCACGGGAAGGTGCATGGCAGACGACGAAGAGGCCGGCCCAAAAAGAGATGGGAGGACAACATAAAAGAATGGACCAGTCTCCGACCAGAAGAGTCACAGGCAGCGGCTTCTGACAGAGAGGGATGGCGTGGAGTTGTGAGGATGTCTTCATGTGTGCCCCAACGACCTTACCGGTTACGGGATGACCTGACCTGATCTACTGTTGGGTAAAGAAAGACAGCGATGAAGGGAACTGGCCACCTCGCATTACACTAGCTGTAACTTAGTACATTGAAGCGTCTAACACGCCCTCACCGACAGCAGTCTCTGCTATGGGACTTTAAAAGACATTACATAAACATTGTAAGCGAGGAAAAAGGGAAATTCCCGAGGTTAGTTGACTTTAACCATGGAAGGTTATAGTAGCGGGTGTTTGGCATGGTGAATCCCTCAACTTGTCTCTTTCTTAAAGCGAGGCGTTTATGTCGTCGTGATTACTGCAGCCTGATTATTTAGTGTATATTACTTTACTTTCTTTTCTGTTGCTCGGTTTATATATTTTCAGTTGCTCGGTTTATATATTTTCAGATGAAAAAAATAAAACCCTTGCTTTTGCGATCGTTGTCGACAGAGTAACACTAAACACGGCAACATCAAGAGTCCAGTACAAAACGACAACTGGTCGTCTGCATTAAAACAGCAGAAGAAAAAAACAAAGCAAACCATGAAAATGAAAGGAAGTTCTTACCTCTTTTCTCCTCCAAACTCGCACTTGACTTTAAGCTCATTTCGAGTTTTCTGCAGGCGGTCAATGGCCCGTTTTTGCGCATCTTTGTTACCTCGCTTCAGGCCATGCGCAAGACTGGAATGGATGGAGGCAACCACGTCCTTTATACTTGGATCTTCTGTAATTAAGAAATAATAACACGGTTACAGTGAAGTATAGATGTAACAAAACCGAATTATCTAATAAAGATGTGCGTGATTAACGTTAATATAGCGATTAGAAACGTACACGTCAAATACAAATAGAGAAAGTGTGTATGTTAGAGAGTGAGAGAGAGAGAGAGAGAGAGAGAGAGAGAGAGAGAGAAAGGGGGGGGGGGAGGGATACAATACAAACTAAGATTGAGGTACAAAGACACATAGTTTTAAAAATAAATTTTAAAAAAAAATAAAACAAACAATTTTAGCAAACTTAAGAGAGAGAGAGAGAGGTAAAGGGGGGGGGGGGAATACAATACAATTTAAGTATGAGATACAAAGACATACACACATAAATATTTTAAATACATTTTGAAAAAAAGCCAAAAAAACAATTTGAACAAACTAGAGAGAGAGAGAGAGAGAGAGAGAGAAAGAGAGAGAGAGAGAAGTGAGATAACGTAAATGTAAAATACTGAGATTGGGAAAAAGATAATATAAGCGCGAAAGACAACCACATAAAAAAAAAAGAATGACGGGAGAACGATGGAAAATGGAGAGATTAAGGGTAGATGCAGACTTTAAACTGAAATATGAAGACACAGATAATGATAGAAGTAAATAGAAACGGAAAACTTGAAGAGTTGAAGATGTGGTACCACCGTTACAAGTGCTGGCAGTTATTAAAGCACACAATGACAGTAAGCGAGAATGTGAAACAGAAGTTACAAACACACTACCTGCATAAGAATAAAGAGGGTAGAAGCCAATTATGTAACGACGAGACATGTCCATGCGACCAGTGTACATGTGCAGATATCGGGGGGGGGGGGGGGGGGGAAGAAGAGGAACTTGGTTGATCAGTACCATGTTGTCCATCCTTTACATGGTATGACTGCATGGTAGCTTACCTGTACGTGTGGAATAGAGAGGGGATCTTGTATCTTAAAGATAGAAAAAAAGCCAGACGGAGATTTCAGAGAAAGAGAGAGCGAGACATTGATTTCAGAAAGTAAGAACAAGAAAAAAGAAATAGACAGACAGGTAGATGGACAGATAGATGGATGGATGGACGTATTGATGGACGTATGGGTGGACGTATGGATAGACGTACGGACGGACAGACAGACAGACAGACAGACAGACAGACAGACAGACAGGTAGATAACAGAAAGAGAGAGAGAGAGAGAGATAGATCTCAGAAAAATAGTGACAAAGATATTAGTTAGAATGTGCTTCCGAAGACAGATGTTTCGAACCAAAAGGTGCAAATATCGCAGTCAAGTTGTAAACTAGCGACACAGCGCATTCCGTTCTCCGGACTACATGCTGTTGCTTGCAAAGTCCTATGGTCGGGGTTTGGTAGCGGGAGATTAAGAACGAACGAAGGAGTAAGATTGTGACAACGATTTCAGAAATATCCTATAGAGAGTGAGTGAGTGAGCGAGAAAGAGAGAGAGAGAGAGCGAGAAAGCGAGAGAGACAAAGGAAGAAACATTTTACGTGTTGTCTTATCTAATTGAAATTGGCACTCTTTGACGCCAGAGAATGTGCAGTACAAAAACTAAATTTCAAAGAAACAAAGTTACATTAAAAAGCACATAAATGCAGACACTGGAAACAAGTGAAGTAAATCAATGATTCTTATCTAGCTCAAATAACACACGTGCGGTAGAGAATGGCGTTTTAAGAGATGGCTGGGTAGAAAAATGCGATAGAAAGATAGAGAGAATGGATGAATTGGAAGCAATTCCAGATAAATAACAATAGAAGAGGGAAACGAATAAAGGTCAATTTAAGCCAAGCAAATGTTTATTATCATCCTAGGAAAGTTTTCCCTAAATATGTCTGGCGACAAGACCGGTTGAGCAATGTCCGTGGGCTATTGAGGTTGATAAGGCCAAATGAGCCAACCAACATCAAGCGTTAATGATCAGCTATTTCCAAGTTGTTCCTGTTATGACTAAGCTATTCTAAGCTGGCGCTGTGTGTGTGTGTGTGTGCGCGCGCGAGCGTGTGTGTGTGCGAGCGTGCGCGCGCGGCGTTTGGAATTCATTGGTACAAGCCTTATTCGTCTACAATGTACTATACGGTTGTGCATGTAGTTGTATATTTTAGTGGATGGAAAAAAATAACATAACATTATAGAGACTGTTAACGGAGATAAAGTGGTAGATACGTCACAACTTGGTCTCAGTTTTTGGTTTTTCTTTCTGAGGTGGTAATGATCAGTTATCAATGCCGTTTTGGGGACGTGGTCTCGAGGTAAGACGTCGGCCTCGGGTGCTGGATGTTGCTGGTTCGAATCAAGAGGGAGACCGGTATTCTGTCCCCCTTGACTTTCTAGTAAGTCCCCGTACCTCTTGGTAGTATAGATCGGACGCTCGTGTCCAGTGTCGCACGCGTCAAAAATCTCTCGGCAGTTGGAAATCGAAAACAACCGCTGCTCGGGCAAAACTCAAAATTATATTTACAATCTACTCAATCTATTATTGGATCCTCGCCGGTGCTACGAAGTTCATGCATTTGTGCTGATATTCTCCAGAAATATGGAGAAGAAAGAGAACTTATGGGCTAAACCGCGTGCGATGAGGTTGCTTCTTCGACTAAACTAAACTATCCCGCGTGCGATGAGGTTGCTTCTTCGACTAAACTAAACTATCCCGCGTGCGATGAGGTTGCTTCTTCGACTAAACTAAACTATCCCGCGTGCGATGAGGTTGCTTCTTCGACTAAACTAAACTATCCCGCGTGCGATGAGGTTGCTTCTTCGACTAAACTAAACTATCCCGCGTGCGATGAGGTTGCTTCTTCGACTAAACTAAACTATCCCGCGTGCGATGAGGTTGCTTCTTCGACTAAACTAAACTATCCCGCGTGCGATGAGGTTGCTTCTTCGACTAAACTAAACTATCCCGCGTGCGATGAGGTTGCTTCTTCGACTAAACTAAACTATCCCGCGTGCGATGAGGTTGCTTCTTCGACTAAACTAAACTATCCCGCATGCGATGAGGTTGCTTCTTCGACTAAACTAAACTATCCCGCGTGCGATGAGGTTGCTTCTTCGACTAAACTAAACTATCCCGCGTGCGATGAGGTTGCTTCTTCGACTAAACTAAACTATCCCGCGTGCGATGAGGTTGCTTCTTCGACTAAACTAAACTATCCCGCATGCGATGAGGTTGCTTCTTCGACTAAACTAAACTATCCCGCGTGCGATGAGGTTGCTTCTTCGACTAAACTAAACTATCCCGCGTGCGATGAGGTTGCTTCTTCGACTAAACTAAACTATCCCGCGTGCGATGAGGTTGCTTCTTCGACTAAACTAAACTATCCCGCGTGCGATGAGGTTGCTTCTTCGACTAAACTAAACTATCCCGCGTGCGATGAGGTTGCTTCTTCGACTAAACTAAACTATCCCGCGTGCGATGAGGTTGCTTCTTCGACTAAACTAAACTATCCCGCGTGCGATGAGGTTGCTTCTTCGACTAAACTAAACTATCCCGCGTGCGATGAGGTTGCTTCTTCGACTAAACTAAACTATCCCGCGTGCGATGAGGTTGCTTCTTCGACTAAATTAAACTATCAACTCCGCTACCCTGTCTTCCTTACCTGTATGCCAGTTACCAATTTACAGCTGGATAATCTAGAGCGCACCGAGATCATTGATCTAACCCGGTCCATGACACAGTGGTTTCGAAAGAGCTATGTGAGACAGAGACGAAAGTAGGAGCATGCCGCACTGGGACGCGAAATAGTGTGATCTAACATTCTACTGTAGAAGTCTCCCTAAGGTTCTGAACACTTCGCCATTCATACAAGCCAAAATACTACAGAGTGCCAAGTAGCCAGTCTTCTGTATTTGTAAGAAAGCTGTAGAAATAATATCCCGTTACAGGAGTACACGAGTAAATAACTTGTTTTTATGGGGACTTGTAGGAGGTGGGACGAACCTGGTCCAGAGAGACAAGCACTCTCTAACTGTTGAATGGGTCCTTAAATAAAATAGAAACAAATATATATATTAAAACCGCTATTGTACTGTATTTAAGAGAGTTTGTGTCCTAGGTCTGTCCTGGAAAACGCCGCGATCTCAAGATTATATTAGCTCGCATGGTGTCTAGCATTGAGTCAGAAATTGGTTAATAGATTTTGCAAGATAGTATCGAACGCCGTGTCGAAGCCGGGTACTGTAGCTGTTATTAGAGCGCATGTGTGTCCTTCCCATGAATTAGTTGATAGTTCAGTCTGTTGCATGATGACCAGTATGGGACGATCCGGAAGTACTCCTTTCCGTGTCGTAGACAGACCTACGTGCACTATTAAGAAATAAAAGTGGTACGATCATGGTTATATATAATAGGACAACTGTTTCCTGTCTTGCATTTGTTAAGAGGTGACTAAAGAAGAGTGAGCATTGGACTGGCAACTTTACTATGCGATTGCTATGAAACCGTACTGCAAATGGCTGAAATCAGGTTTTACTAAAAGCTGGTTAGTGTAAGTCAGGTGCAGCGTTGAACCTATACTTCAACAAATGGCTGAAATCAGGTTTTACTAAAAGCTGGTTAGAGTAAACTAAATGGAGTGTTGAACATATGCTTCAACAAATGGCTGAAATCAGGTTTTACTAAAAGCTGGTTAGAGTAAACTAAATGGAGTGTTGAACATATGCTTCAACAAATGGCTGAAATCAGGTTTTACTAAAAGCTGGTTAGAGTAAACTAAATGGAGTGTTGAACATATGCTTCAACAAATGGCTGAAATCAGGTTTTACTAAAAGCTGGTTAGAGTAAACTAAATGGAGTGTTGAACATATGCTTCAACAAATGGCTGAAATCAGGTTTTACTAAAAGCTGGTTAGAGTAAACTAAATGGAGTGTTGAACATATGCTTCAACAAATGGCTGAAATCAGGTTTTACTAAAAGCTGGTTAGAGTAAACTAAATGGAGTGTTGAACATATGCTTCAACAAATGGCTGAAATCAGGTTTTACTAAAAGCTGGTTAGAGTAAACTAAATGGAGTGTTGAACATATGCTTCAACAAATGGCTGAAATCAGGTTTTACTAAAAGCTGGTTAGAGTAAACTAAATGGAGTGTTGAACATATGCTTCAACAAATGGCTGAAATCAGGTTTTACTAAAAGCTGGTTAGAGTAAACTAAATGGAGTGTTGAACATATGCTTCAACAAATGGCTGAAATCAGGTTTTACTAAAAGCTGGTTAGAGTAAACTAAATGGAGTGTTGAACATATGCTTCAACAAATGGCTGAAATCAGGTTTTACTAAAAGCTGGTTAGAGTAAACTAAATGGGGTGTTGAACATATGCTTCAACAAATGGCTGAAATCAGGTTTTACTAAAAGCTGGTTAGAGTAAACTAAATGGAGTGTTGAACATATGCTTCAACAAATGGCTGAAATCAGGTTTTACTAAAAGCTGGTTAGAGTAAACTAAATGGAGTGTTGAACATATGCTTCAACAAATGGCTGAAATCAGGTTTTACTAAAAGCTGGTTAGAGTAAACTAAATGGAGTGTTGAACATATGCTTCAACAAATGGCTGAAATCAGGTTTTACTAAAAGCTGGTTAGAGTAAACTAAATGGAGTGTTGAACATATGCTTCAACAAATGGCTGAAATCAGGTTTTACTAAAAGCTGGTTAGAGTAAACTAAATGGAGTGTTGAACATATGCTTCAACAAATGGCTGAAATCAGGTTTTACTAAAAGCTGGTTAGAGTAAACTAAATGGAGTGTTGAACATATGCTTCAACAAATGGCTGAAATCAGGTTTTACTAAAAGCTGGTTAGAGTAAACTAAATGGAGTGTTGAACATATGCTTCAACAAATGGCTGAAATCAGGTTTTACTAAAAGCTGGTTAGAGTAAACTAAATGGAGTGTTGAACATATGCTTCAACAAATGGCTGAAATCAGGTTTTACTAAAAGCTGGTTAGAGTAAACTAAATGGAGTGTTGAACATATGCTTCAACAAATGGCTGAAATCAGGTTTTACTAAAAGCTGGTTAGAGTAAACTAAATGGAGTGTTGAACATATGCTTCAACAAATGGCTGAAATCAGGTTTTACTAAAAGCTGGTTAGAGTAAACTAAATGGAGTGTTGAACATATGCTTCAACAAATGGCTGAAATCAGGTTTTACTAAAAGCTGGTTAGAGTAAACTAAATGGAGTGTTGAACATATGCTTCAACAAATGGCTGAAATCAGGTTTTACTAAAAGCTGGTTAGAGTAAACTAAATGGAGTGTTGAACATATGCTTCAACAAATGGCTGAAATCAGGTTTTACTAAAAGCTGGTTAGAGTAAACTAAATGGAGTGTTGAACATATGCTTCAACAAATGGCTGAAATCAGGTTTTACTAAAAGCTGGTTAGAGTAAACTAAATGGAGTGTTGAACATATGCTTCAACAAATGGCTGAAATCAGGTTTTACTAAAAGCTGGTTAGAGTAAACTAAATGGAGTGTTGAACATATGCTTCAACAAATGGCTGAAATCAGGTTTTACTAAAAGCTGGTTAGAGTAAACTAAATGGAGTGTTGAACATATGCTTCAACAAATGGCTGAAATCAGGTTTTACTAAAAGCTGGTTAGAGTAAACTAAATGGAGTGTTGAACATATGCTTCAACAAATGGCTGAAATCAGGTTTTACTAAAAGCTGGTTAGAGTAAACTAAATGGAGTGTTGAACATATGCTTCAACAAATGGCTGAAATCAGGTTTTACTAAAAGCTGGTTAGAGTAAACTAAATGGAGTGTTGAACATATGCTTCAACAAATGGCTGAAATCAGGTTTTACTAAAAGCTGGTTAGAGTAAACTAAATGGAGTGTTGAACATATGCTTCAACAAATGGCTGAAATCAGGTTTTACTAAAAGCTGGTTAGAGTAAACTAAATGGAGTGTTGAACATATGCTTCAACAAATGGCTGAAATCAGGTTTTACTAAAAGCTGGTTAGAGTAAACTAAATGGAGTGTTGAACATATGCTTCAACAAATGGCTGAAATCAGGTTTTACTAAAAGCTGGTTAGAGTAAACTAAATGGAGTGTTGAACATATGCTTCAACAAATGGCTGAAATCAGGTTTTACTAAAAGCTGGTTAGAGTAAACTAAATGGAGTGTTGAACATATGCTTCAACAAATGGCTGAAATCAGGTTTTACTAAAAGCTGGTTAGAGTAAACTAAATGGAGTGTTGAACATATGCTTCAACAAATGGCTGAAATCAGGTTTTACTAAAAGCTGGTTAGAGTAAACTAAATGGAGTGTTGAACATATGCTTCAACAAATTGAGAGAATGAATTTTGATTGAATGATTAGCAATTTCAGAGCGGAGGCAGAGGCACTGAGGGCTGCAGCAGAAGAAATGCTGACAGGCAAAAGAAATGAAATAAAGATAGTCCTGTTTACAGATGCCCTGGCCGTAGTCACAGCACTAAAAAGCCAGGAAAAATACTAAACTTAATGATTTAAGAGCAGTACTCTGTCAACTATGCCAGCAGACCGCACCAAAAAGAGTAGTGGTACAGTGGGTTCTATCCCATTGTAACATCCAAGGCAACGAGGCGGCAGACAGACTGGCAAAAGAAGGTGCAAGGTTACCACAACCAGATTCTAGTGTGACCTACAAAGAGTCAAAAAGGCTCATTAGAGCCAGATACGTGGCCAAATGGGAAACTGGCTACTGGCTACACAAAAAATTATGCCTATTACCAATTGAACAGAAGAGAGCAGGTCGTGGTCTTCAGACTCCGCACAGGCCACAACAGACTGAGGTACCACCTATTCAATAAACTGAAGATAGGTGGCACTGACGAATGCAGTTGTGGTACCGGAAAAATGACCGCTGAACATCTGCTGCAAAACTGCCCGAAATACGAGGACCAGAGAAAGCACATGTGGCCATCACCAGTGCCAACACTAGACAAGCTCTATGGCAGTGTCGACAGTCTCAGGATGACCGCTGCTTTTTTCGAAAAAATACAGGTTGACGTTTGACAGCGCACGAAGAAGAAGAAGATTGAATGATTGATCGTGCAATTCTCGTTTCTTGTATTAAAAGCAAGTTTCGTAGATCACGTGATATTTATTTATATAAAAGTTGTAGTTGTATGATAAGAGAAACCTATAAATTAGATTAGGGGTTGTTATTTGAAGGTTTGAAGAACAGCCAGTCGCCGTTATATTACTGGGACCCGAAAGGGGAACAATGTATAGTAGTACTGTTAGGTATCAGTCATGCCGGAAGAGGTGACGCATTGAGTATAGGGCTGTCTACTCCATCCTATTGAAAATATAAGCCATAAAACAGAAAAGAATTGAAGACACTTATTGTAGAAGCGGTAGCTACTAAGTTAAAGTCAGAATGGCTAGCATTCATATATTGCGGTGAAATGTGTCCATATATTCCTAATCTGACTGATTTCTTTTCTTCTTCGTTCGTTCTTAATCTCCCACTACCAAACCCTGAAAGGGCTTAAGTAGCAGAATGTAGTCCAGAGAACGGAATGCGTTGTGTCGTAGTTTACAGCTTGGCTGCGATATTTGCACCTTTCGGTCCAACACATCCGACTTCAGCAAGCATTTTTTGAGTACCAGGTTAGCATTCCCTCTTCGATCCCTTCTCCTTAGCCAGTCTGCCCTGCTGCAGCCTGTTATCCAGGATCATCACGTGGAGGTGTAGAAGGGCCCTGACGCTAGCAGTCAGCTATGGGTCGCTGACCGCTGCAGCATCTTGATCTTGATTTGAATACAGAAAGTAACATCGTTTCTAAAACAAAAATAACTGTCTACTTTACAGGAACACTTAATCTATTATATGGTGTTCCTCCATCGCATTATAACTTCCTGAATGTCTACAGTCAGTACTATATTTATTCTTTGGTAATAATGGTGATAAGAATAAATCCTTCTCTTAGTCCCATCCCTTTATAACAAAATGTGATATATCTATTTCAATTTTCATTATATCTTTCTTGATTAAACGTGTCCTTCTCTGTCTTCTCAAGACGCCTGCACTCAAGATACCAACGAACGAAAGCGCGAAGGAAGAATGTTTCAAACGGCCCCTGGTCTCAAAAGCCTAGTCCTATCGGAGATTGACTCCGTGTTACGATGTGCACGTTAAAGAACCATTGGCAGTTGAAAACTGAAAACAACAGACTGTTAGCTGCTGTCTGGGAAAACAGTAATTAAATTATTACCCATCAGTGGCCTACACGAAGGCGGCTCCTTCCTCATCATCTGTGCGTCTGCAGACTCGAGTGTAAATATTTAACTATTATATATATATATATATATATATATATATATATATATACACACACACGCACACACACACACACATATATATATATATATATATATAAACCTCTATACTTGCATGGATAGGAGAGGAGAGAGAGAGAGAGAGAGAGAGAGAGAGAGCGTAGGGTGTCAATGTCCGCGATTTGCCCTCGTTACTTTGACACGTATTTGTACGAGTAGTAACAGAAGTTACCTTCTATTAGAAAACCAGCCTAATAATTATTACAAAGAAAGAAATGCTATTAGGCAAACAAAAGAAGCACTATCGGCAAGCTAATACAATCAAAAAGATGAGAGGGATAAGAATGTGTTCTTTCACCAGACCACATCAATCCACTCGGTTGAACATGAACCCCCCCCCCCCCCCCTCCCCACAAGCAATCGCAAAGGCCGAAAACGAGACTATAATAAGAGGGGCATCTACCAGCAATAATAATAATAGTGAGAGCATAAAGAAGCCACCACGTTTGGCGTCCTCTGGAAACAACTATCAGTTGGCTAATTCTTTCAGCACCAAACCACCATGAATCACAAACCAATTCACAAACCAGCACTCGTGTTGATTTCAATCAACAACGATGAGCTAACCAGTGAAAAGGAAGCAATATTATCCGAGATATGTAAACAGCGTAATTGCGATGTCCTAATGGTCGCGCAATCGCTGGTCAAAGACCGAATATACAGGGAATGAAACTTGTTGCGGAGACACCCCATGAGCAATATGGAAGCGCTATGTTCGCCTCAACAGACCTAGACATCGAATCAGTATATCAGTCTCATGGAGGGAATATAGAGACTATTACAATTCAAACCAAGGCTTCCAGTCAGTATACAAGCCTCCCAATGACGATTTCGAGTTTCAAGAACCTGTCAATTTCAGAACCCGGAAAACCCAAATAATCATGGGCGATTTCAACTGCCACAGCACGGCTTGAGGATACAATGAGACAGACGTCAATGGTGAAAAATTAGAGAGCTGGGCTGAGAACACCGGCCTACTACTCTTACATTGACCCAAAACTACCAGCCTCTTTTCACGGTGGCAGATGGAAAAGGGGATATAATCCTGACAATATTTTTGTCAGTACTCAAATATTTAATCATGTGACAAAAGACATGGGAGAACATATTCCAAGAACGCAGCATAGACCCATTATATGTAGTGTTAAAGCAATAGTTGAACCAGAGAATGTAGTCTTCAAAAGACGGTTTAATTTCAAACGCGCCAACTGGGTCCCATTTGCATGTGATCTAGACACAGAGGTGGTCAAGTTAGAACCTAAGTCTGCAAACTATGACGCTTTTATAGAATTAACCAAATCAATCTCCAGAAGACATATCCCACGAGGATGCCGATCACAGTACATACCTGGATTAAACGATGACTCAAAGGTACTGTACGAGCAATATAAACTGCTATTCGAAACAGACCCCTTCGGCGAGGAAACCATCCAGGCTGGAGAAGATCTCCTCATGCCATCTCAGAATTAAAACGCAAAAGTGGCGTAGTCTGGTGGAAGACTTGGACATGAAACAAAACAGCAGACGAGCATGGAAACTCATTAAGAACCTAAGCAATGACCCAACATGTGCTCCCCCTGGGATAACGCGAGTTACTCCTAACCAAGTGGCCCACCAATTACTGATAAATGGCAAAACCAACTATAAAACGGGACAAACAAGGACCCAACGACAACGCGAGGTAGAGAGTGATATACTGGGAGCACATTTGAAGAATTAAGTGCAGCAATAAAGCAAACAAAATCCAATAAAGCAGACGGCCCCGACGACTTGAGAACAGAGCAAATAAAACAGTTTGGACCAATAACAATCAATTGGCTACTAAATCTCATGAACATTTGCGTCAAATCCTTGAATATTCCCAAAATCTGGAGGAAAGCACACGTGGTTGCCCTGTTAAAGCCTGGGAAAACTCCAACAGACCCAAAGTATTTTCGACCAGTGTCGCTCTTATGTCACCTATACAAGGTATTTGAAAGGATGATCCTGAACCGCATCTCTCCCCGGATAGACTCGAGGCTGATCAAGGAACAAGCTGGATTCAGACCTGGGAGATCTTACAGTAGTCAAATCCTCAATTTGACACACCTAATAGAGGATGGTTTCGAGCGCAACCAGGTGGCTGGAGTTGCATATATAGACCTAAGCGCTGCCTACGACACAGTAAATCATCGTAGGTTGCAGGCAAAGGTATACAACATGACGAAAGACTGGCGTCTGTCTAACATAATCAAATGCTTACTTCAAAACAGGCGATTCTATGTAACCTTGGGGAATAAAGAGAGCAGATGGCGAAATCAAACCAACGGCCTGGCACAATGAAGTGTTCTTGCTCCCATGCTATACAACATCTATACCAATGACCAACCTATGAATACAGACACAAGGAAATTTATATACGCCGATGACACAGCAGTCGCTGCTCATGCTAATGGCTTCGAGGAGGTAGAAGGTAAACTAACACGCTCTCTGAATGACCTCGCAGAGTATTATCGGGAAAACCACCTACAACCCAGCCCTAGCAAAACTCAGGTATGCGCCTATCATCTCAAGAACAGAGAGGCAAACAGAGAACTACGGATTAGATGGCAAGGACAGGATCTTGAACACTGCCCGGCTCCCAAATACCTGGGTGTAAAGTTGGATCGCACATTATCCTATATGACACACTGTCAGAAGACAAAGCGTAAGGTACATGCGAGAAACAACATTATCCGAAAATTGACTGGCACAACATGGGGTGCTCAGCCATCAGTCTTACGCACATCAGCGATTGCCCTGTGCCTTTCCGCAGCGAAATATGCAGCCCCAGTATGGAAAAACTCCGCCCATGCAAAACAAGTTGATACAGCAGTGAGCGAGATGGGCAGGATAGTGTCGGGGTGCCTTAAACCCACCCCCACAACAACAAAAATTCCCTTAATTGGAATTGCACCATATGATATAAGAAGAGGTGTAGCTGCGGAAATCGAAATAGGGAAACAGGAAAACGACCCTAGACACCCGATGTTTGGCCATCAGGAACAAGCCACAAGTCGTAAATCAAGACACAGTTTCTCAAAATCGACAGAGACCATCCAGACATGCCCGGAAGGTCGACGCATCGAGAGGTGGCGCGAAACAATGCAGGATCCATGGATAGAGCTTAAGGAAGAGGCTGCGCCTGGACACCACCTGCCCTAAGCTGCGTGGAAGGCAATGAACAGACTTCGAACTGGTGTCTCAAGATGCAGAGCGAGCTTGAAGAAATGGGGATGCTCAGATGTCGACACATGTGAATGCGGCGCAGTTCAGGACCAAGATCATCTGATGACCTGCCCCAACCTCTCTGAAACCTGTGACATGAACGACATGATGGAGGCGAACGACAAGGCAGTTCAAGTTGCTGAATACTGGCCGGATGCTGTGTGACATGGTGTTTAGACATGGAAAGTAAGTAAGTAAGTCAACTGACGATATGACGTTTGTTTATATCACGTCGAGAGAAACGATCTACATAAACTGATAGGCATGATAAACACAATCAGTGAACAACAAGTATTATAGCCAAACATACCGGCCTCTCTATCTTATCTTATCTTATCTTATCTTATCTACGCACTATAAATGCCAATGCTGTCTTACACATAGCAGGCTTCAGAAACAAACTCATGACAATGGAAGTGAGAACGAGTCGTGTAGTGTTCTGTGAAAGGTCAAGGTAGTCCTAGTGCAGCCATTGCCGTCCTAGATGAAGTCTCAGTGATGGTATTGCAGTGGTCCTTGTTTATCTCCTTAAGTGGGGTCTATGGTGCCCTACCTCGGCGCCTTGTCTTCCCTAAATGTAAGTTGGTCTTCTTAAATGTAGGTCAGATACTCATTTTGCTAGTTTGCCTCATTGTGGCACAGACCAAGTTCTCATGTTTACATCAGGGCGACATTTACAACTGGGTAAACTAGAGCGTGTTTAGGCCAGATATCTAACCCCCGGTCACTCAAACGCTCGGCACACATTAGACACAGAAAGCCATCTTATTAGGATTATAAAAAATGGCCTGGGCTTGACCGGAAGCCCCCATCCTCACAAACTATAAAAGCCATCCTCATAGGTCAGCCCTCAACACGGTGTCTAGTACGCAAGGTCGAATTGCTCATGGAAGCTGGTTAGTATATAAATATAACAACAAACAACCCCTGTCTATAAACATTATTACACAACAGGACCGGCAGCGTTATGGAAATGTAACGGCTGAGTTAGTTATCCGTCCACTTGTATACCCTGATGAGAGTCATAAGTAGACTCCAGAGTCAGATGCGTCGTCTCTGACGCCAACTCGTGTCATTCCAAAATCGTCATTATGTCGTCTATCCACCTACCTCCCGGTCGCCCTATTGCTCGGAAGTCGGACAGTTAGGCATTGTAAGTTCGCAGGTGATCAGGGGCCATTCTGGCGAGAGTTGAGTTGGTCAGACAAAGGTGTAATCGTTATTCAGACCGTGGGGAGCCTAAGTCATCTCTCCTGGACCAGGTGCGTCTCTGCGACATCTATCTCTACCTCTCGGCCGTCTGATTAGTGTAGTGATAGAGAAATGGTTTTTCAAGGTAAAAGTACGAAATTCAACTGGCACGCTTCAGTCGACCCAGCTGTATATGGGGTTTATTTGTATATGAGTACCTGACCTATATTAAGAAAGACAGAAAGGGAACTGGTCAAACTACCTCACACAAGCTATGGCTTAGTATAACGACAACTAACACTTCATCCTCGACGACAGTTTCTACTATGGGACTTTCTTTGTTTTCACTTCTTGCTCGGGAGCCGGACCGTTAGCAGGCACTGTAAGCTTGCAAGGTAAGTCGATCAGGGGGCATTCACACGTGAGTTGATCTTGCCAGACAAAGATGTGATCCTCATACAAACCAAGGATGACTGGATATGTTCTTGCTCGGATTGCTTTTCTGACAATTTGTCTACAAGAAGTGTCTGGAGCTGCAGGCAACAAACGAGCAGCTTTAATAAAGACAGTGCGCAGTTGCTAGCTGAACTCTTCACTCACTGTTTATATAAGACCTTATCTTTTTCTTGCAGCGAGGTGAGCAAGCGAGGAATCGTTATCTCTAGGCTAGACAGGCAAAGAAGCTAATGCCGGGCTTGTCTGGTGGTAAGGACAGCCAATTATACTAGAACGAAAACGTATTGCGTGTTTGTTGTGCAGACTTTTTTTTCCCCCATCTCGGCGAGCATATGAAAATATAGACAGCCCATTCCACGTCTCGTGGTGAATAATGTATTACGAATGTTGAACAATTGAGAATTATTGGTTACAATATTGACATCACGTGGCGTCTCTTTGTGTTGTATCAAGTAACATGCACTTATATAAACGTTTAAACGTGTGTTTTGGTCTCAAGTAAAGAAAGATGTGTTTTTCTTTTGAAACGAAAGGCCTTCAGCTGAACAGAAAGTGGGTTTTCTATGTAATCGATTAATGTCCCGTGTCTATGCTTTGTTTACATGAGTGACGTGGCATCATGAAGGAGTGTCTTATGTAATCTCATGTAAGTGTGTTGTTCCGATACATAAAAGTCATCTGGCATTGCGTAACAGCCGCCCTGGCCTTGAATATATCTTGACATAATATTCAAGAATAGCTTGGCCTATGTGAAATAATTCAGTATTACGACTCCTTGGCTTTCCAAGATCTTGGTTTTTTTGTTCGTTCAAACCTGTGTGTCTATGCTATTTTATTATTAGATTTTTTCCTGAAAATTTCTTTTAAAACTAAGTTATATGTCTGATTATCGTTGTGATAGAGTACTCGCATTTCACTGAAAAGGTACGGGTTTAACTCACGTTACCGGTACGCTCCAATTGACCAGCTGGAAATGGGAACGTGACTTACGATCTGGGAAGGAAAAGACAGCGAGGAAGGGAACTGGTCAACCCACCTCATACGCTTAGGTACAATGACATCTCCAACACTTCAACCCCGACTTCAATGTCTGCTATGGGACGATCTTTACCTGCATGTGATAAACAGCTGAACAATGTTTTAGCTACAACAATCGCAACGACACGTGTTATCTAAGCACTCGATTGCTTACAAATGTGTTTATTTAATGACCTCGGAGAATCCATCTGTGGCGTCCTATGATGAAACAGCTAACGTATTTGATTTGATCTGGCCACATTTATTCATGTTGCACATACCACTCCACTACCTGCGACTAATTATATGGCTTCCTATTAATGATGCACATACCACTCCACTGTGTGCGACTAATTATATGGCTTCCTATTAATGATGCACATACCACTCCACTGTGTGCGACTAATTATATGGCTTCCTATTAATGATGCACATACCACTCCACTGTGTGCGACTAATTATATGGCTTCCTATTAATGATGCACATACCACTCCACTGTGTGCGACTAATTATATGGCTTCCTATTAATGATGCACATACCACTCCACTGTGTGCGACTAATTATATGGCTTCCTATTAATGATGCACATACCACTCCACTGTGTGCGACTAATTATATGGCTTCCTATTAATGATGCACATACCACTCCACTGTGTGCGACTAATTATATGGCTTCCTATTAATGATGCACATACCACTCCACTGTGTGCGACTAATTATATGGCTTCCTATTAATGATGCACATACCACTCCACTGTGTGCGACTAATTATATGGCTTCCTATTAATGATGCACATACCACTCCACTGTGTGCGACTAATTATATGGCTTCCTATTAATGATGCACATACCACTCCACTGTGTGCGACTAATTATATGGTTCCAATTTTTATGTGGCGTTCTACTTCAATGCGGCTTCAGAGCAAACCGAAGTACCCCAGCCCGTATCTTCACAGAAAACCACCAGTGAAAAAGCTTTTGAATATGGCGATGAAATGCATCTGTTTCTTGGACTTAGAAAATGGATTCGAAAAGGTTCAGTGGTGCATGTTCTGGGAATGCCTTGAAGAGAAGAACACTTCAACATCCTTGATTTGTGTCATACATAGTTGCTACAAGACTTCCAGAAACTATATTAGGTCAGGAAATCAAACATCAGAGGAGTCCAATACCAGCAGTGGCGCAAGACAGGACCACATATATCGCCACACCTTTTCATACTACGCATGGATGATGTCATCAAGGCCTGTAAAGAGAGGACCCAAAAATAATCAAAGTCCTGGAGACAATATATATCAGAGCTAGCATTTGCCGGTGATGTGGCATTGATTACCAAATCAGAGGCACATCTCCAGACCAAGCTTCAAATCTGGAAAGAGGAGCTGGAGATGAGATAAATGATCATTTGCAGTTCCAAAAAAAAGAAACCATGGTGGCCTCGAGAAAGAAGAAGAGACATCACATTGTGCTGGGTGAACAGCCTCTGCAACAGGTCAAACAGCTCAAATGCATTGGACGTGTTTAAAAAACAAACCAGGAGGGAGATATTAAAGAATAGTTGGCTGTGCGAAAGGCAGCAATTAGTAAAATTGTCAATGCCATTAACAGAGGTTACAAATCGAAATAAGTAAAGAAAACTAAGAAGATACATACTACTCCATCTGTGTACCATTTTTGACAACCAAGAAAAGCCAGCTCCAAGCGTCAGAAATGATAGATCTAAGAAAGATAGTCAAGGTGCTCCAAGTAACACGAAGATACAAGGTCCGCAATAAGACAATGCAACAAGGTCCGCAATAAGACAATACAACAAGGTCCGCAATAAGACAATACAACAAGTCCCGCAGACTCGAGAGGAGCAATCTCAACGTCAGTGGTTTGGCCATGTCCGCATTAATGAAATAAGATTAGTTACCATGGTGGTCACGGGAAGCGAATTGACCAGGATCTAGACCTCGAGGTACCTAGTGCAGTTAAGACCGTCGTGGCGTGACCTGTCCTATCCGTATTTGCGTCCTGACTTAGTACTGTGACTGGACTAAAGTTAAAACTTCAATGACCTGACCAAATAATGCCTTGACGTGGAGTGGTATGTGCAACATGTATAGGAAGCCACACAATTAGTCGCTGGCAGTGGAGTGGTATGTACAACATGTACAGGAAGCCACATAATTAGTTGGGGGAGTGGTATGTGCAACATGTACAGGAAGCCACATAATTAGTTGGGGGAGTGGTATGTGCAACATGTACAGGAAGCCACATAATTAGTTGGGGGAGTGGTATGTGCAACATGTACAGGAAGCCACATAATTAGTTGGGGGAGTGGTATGTGCAACATGTACAGGAAGCCACATAATTAGTTGGGGGAGTGGTATGTACAACATGTATAGGAAGCCACATAATTAGTTGGGGGAGTGGTATGTGCAACATGTACAGGAAGCCACATAATTAGTTGGGGGAGTGGTATGTGCAACATGTATAGGAAGCCACATAATTAGTTGGGGGAGTGGTATGTGCAACATGTATAGGAAGCCACATAATTAGTTGGGGGAGTGGTATGTGCAACATGTACAGGAAGCCACATAATTAGTTGGGGGAGTGGTATGTGCAACATGTATAGGAAGCCAGATAATTAGTTGGGGGAGTGGTATGTGCAACATGTACAGGAAGCCACATAATTAGTTGGGGGAGTGGTATGTGCAACATGTATAGGAAGCCACATAATTAGTTGGGGGAGTGGTATGTGCAACATGTATAGGCAGCCAGATAATTAGTTGGGGGAGTGGTATGTGCAACATGTACAGGAAGCCACATAATTAGTTGGGGGAGTGGTATGTGCAACATGTATAGGAAGCCACATAATTAGTTGGGGGAGTGGTATGTGCAACATGTATAGGAAGCCACATAATTAGTTGGGGGAGTGGTATGTGCAACATGTATAGGAAGCCACATAATTAGTTGGGGGAGTGGTATGTGCAACATGTATAGGAAGCCAGATAATTAGTTGGGGGAGTGGTATGTGCAACATGTACAGGAAGCCACATAATTAGTTGGGGGAGTGGTATGTGCAACATGTATAGGAAGCCACATAATTAGTTGGGGGAGTGGTATGTGCAACATGTATAGGAAGCCACATAATTAGTTGGGGGAGTGGTATGTGCAACATGTATAGGAAGCCACATAATTAGTTGGGGGAGTGGTATGTGCAACATGTATAGGAAGCCACATAATTAGTCGCTGGCAGTGGAGTGGTATGTACAACATGTACAGGAAGCCACATAATTAGTTGGGGGAGTGGTATGTACAACATGTATAGGAAGCCACATAATTAGTTGGGGGAGTGGTATGTGCAACATGTATAGGAAGCCACATAATTAGTCGCTGGCAGTGGAGTGGTATGTACAACATGTACAGGAAGCCACATAATTAGTTGGGGGAGTGGTATGTACAACATGTATAGGAAGCCACATAATTAGTTGGGGGAGTGGTATGTGCAACATGTATAGGAAGCCACATCATATTTTGACCTAGTAAAACAAGAATGACTTGGCCTGTGTAAAAGTAACACGTTTTAAAAGTCAGGTTATATCAGCGTTAAAATATTTGTTTAATACTTAAAGTCATAGAGCATTACAAAAGACAAATAAAGGGTCTCTCCATTGTAGAAGCCTAAAGATATATTTAAAGTACAGCCCAGTCGACCTGTTCTCCATACAGTAAGACGCCATGATAAAAAACCATGAAAAGTGCGTGCGTGCGTTGTTTTTTTTTTTTGTAGCACAAAAATCAAGGCCAGTGTCTAGTCTTCTGACTTTATCGTGAGTATAGCAGACACATTTCAATATTGAAGTCACGTGCCAAGATGAACAAAGGAAATCAAGTACATCACACATCTGATTGTTTCTTATTCAGGAGTGGCGCTGTGCAACGTAATGATTATAATTCACCAAAACTTTCTAAACATACGATACAGCTATGAGTACACATATTGCAGACGATCTGAAAGCTTTCAATTATTCTGAACAAGTTAGCCTGAGAGAAAATTTGTTGAATCGATATTTCCAATGCGTATGTGCTGGCATGATCTGTTTTCGGTGGTAATAAAAGCAGACATCTGCTGTATATATTTGTATCCATACTCTATTCAATGCGTGTGAACTTTTAAAACCAGTGTAGGACATTATTCGTGTATAGTTTAGTGGTTTCAAATCCGTTTTCTCTAGACCACACTTTCGGTATGAGGAATTTCTTTGGAACTCATTTTTATATTTATATGAACTACTTGAAGAAAGAGACCCACAAATCAATAATGTCTACAGTGCGTTATAAAAAGCATAGAACGAAGCTACTTTACAATATGACCACGAGACGACACAGAAATTACGAGCCACCTCAAAACACACCAAATCAATGAGAGATTGTATTTGTCGGATAATCTCATTTATATTAGGCCTTATTTGAAACACACACAAAACTCTCACTCATACTCTAGTAAGCTTTTATCTGTTTCTGGTCTTTGATGTTTGTCAAAGCTGAAAGTCCGTGTTCACAACAAGATGTGGAGACCTATTGAAGAAATGATGACGCCTTTGATTGAAGAAATACGTGTCTATAGTTCTACATCCAGAAAGTGTCCAATGACATACTACCGTGTTTTTTTTTCAAAGTGAGATCGCTAGAAACACATAATATTTCCTCTTCGTCTTCTTCTGATAAACATATTTATATATATATATATATATATATATATATATATATATATATATATATATATAGAGAGAGAGAGAGAGAGAGAGATATGGATGGATGAATCGATGGACAGACAGACAAGACAGATGGGATCAAGATACTGAGCAGTGCATACGCTGCAGCAGTCAGCTATTTAAAACTGACTGCGTCCGCCTGGGCCAACGAACCAGAGCTGCTAAGACCCTTGATCACCCCCACGCGGCGATCCTGGATAACGGGCCGCAACAGAGTTAAGGAAAAGGGATCCCCGAGGGAAGGCTTACCCGTTGGGTGCGTACCGCACCGTTTGGGAATCGCTTGAGTTCATATTCAAACTGATTCGTATTTGTAGGTCACCATTAGTAGCCACGTTTGAAAGTAAAGCTATGAACTAACTGCTCGCCAGTAACTAGAGTACACGGAATTCAATAGAATAACTGTAATAAGAAATGAGATTACGTCAATTCATTCATAACGATGTGTTTCTGCAGAGTTCAATGCTCTGGTTGTATCGATGATTCGTTTAACAGTACAACCTTTCAAATGATATAGAAGCATAGTTTATAATAGAAGGGACGAACACATCACCGTTAACCATAAATAGGTGTCATACAGACAGACAGAAGGATATATATATATATATATATATATATATATATATATATATATATATATATATATATATAGATGTATGCTGGATGGATGGATGGATGGATGGATGGATGGATGGATGGATGGATGGATGGATGGATGGATGGATGGATGGATGGATGGATGGATGGATGGATGGATGGATGGATGGATGGATGGATGGATGGATGGATGGATGGATGGATGGATGGATGGATGGATGGATGGATGGATGGATGGATGGATGGATGGATGGATGGATGGATGGATGGATGGATGGATGGATGGATGGATGGATGGATGGATGGATGGATGGATGGATAGATAGATAGATAGATAGATAGATAGATAGATAGATAGATAGATAGATAGATAGATAGATAGATAGAGATAGATAGATAGATAGATAGATAGATAGATTAATCAAACAACAAAAGTTTACACGCAAGTCTGAACGTTGAACCAGAGAAATATTGTTTACGGAAACAGTGTATCCCCATGATGATACTGGGTTAGTTGAAAAATCGTTCAGGCATCGTTCAGACATGAACTATTGTGTTTGTTCTCTTCTGGCAATGTTAACGGTGTTTCAGTAGCATGCTTCTTCCTCCATGGGCAAATACATGGAACACTTTGTATGGCATTGGACAACAGCTGATAAATACGTGCAGATACCATTATATAGCATTGGGTCGAAGGACGAGAGTTCAGATGCTGCTGGATCCGTAACAACAACAAGTAGCATGCAGCTTAATAACTGACACACTATTAAAATGTGTATTAACAAACAGCAACACCATAAACATAGACTGAAACTCTATACAAAAAGGCTAGACACGTATCTGCACTGCTGAAACAGTTATGGACAACACCGTTTGGCGAATGACGTATTTCTAAATCTGGCAGACTTTGCAGTTGTACTAAGACGTCACACTGTCAAATAATAATAATAGCTGCGCATCGCAAGCGAAGATGTCGACATCCTCAGCCGTGTGCTGCGAAATGTGTTCTCTTATGGTAGTCAAGACCAATATTGGAACAGCATACCTTGCCACATTCGGGGCACACACGTGGAAGGCCGGCTGTAGTGTCCATGTGCGTCTTGTTTTTTTTTTCAGGCAGCACGCTTTCGCTGAGCATTCACGATGGTTTTTCTCTCTGCGAACTGAGCACCTTCTGTGATACTAACACTCCAGGTGGGACGGTTCTGTGCAAACAACTCCCAGGAGGTGACATCAATGTTCAAGTTTTACATAGACACCTTCATTGAATCTTCCCCACCCCCCCCCCCCCCCTCCACCAATGGCGAGCGTCTGCCTGTTGTGAGCTCACCGTATAACCTCCGCTTGAGGATGCGCCCATGTCACGTCCATCTTATCTGAGCTATGTGTAGAAGTGTACGGATGCTCAACATGTTAGTCTTGCTAAGCATTTAAGAGTTGGACACTTTATCCTGCAACATGATCCTGAACAGCCTACGCAGACAACTCAAGTGAAAACAGTTTAGCTATCTGACATGTTTGCTATACACTGTCCATGTTTCACGTGCATGCAACAGAGTGGATAACACTAGAGCACTTTTACCTTGGTGGCACACTGATGCCTTGTCAGTTTCAGACGTTTTCTTGGAGCCTCCCAAACGCAGAGCTCGTCTCAGCAATCCTGTTGTTGACCTCACAGTCGATATTCGCTTCTCTAGTGAGCGTACAGTCTAGGTATGTGAAGCTAGCTACTGCCTGGAGACATTGGTTCTGTACAGTAATGTTTGGTTTGCTTTACGGCATCCCCAGGGACAGGTTGTAAGCGTGTTCCATTTTCCTCGTGTTGGTCGTGAGAAAAAAGTTGCTGCATGCCACCGAAAAAAAAAAATCCGTCATGGTAGAATGCGAACCTTGTTTTGAGCAAGTGTTAAAGGCGCAATCGTCCGCGAACAAGAGGTCCACGATCGGGCCCCACTCATCTTGGTGTATGCTTTCATGCGCCTCTGTTTGAACAGATGGTCTTGCGATATGCATGCCAGTAGCAGCAACACGTACATCATTAGTGAGCATTGCTGCAAAGCGTTCGCCTTATTTCTCTATTCCCATAGGCGGTGTGCGTTGCACTACGGTTTTTATTTTGCGCCTGTCGGCCCAGTGCATTCGACTTCGGAATGCATTTTATGTAAGGGTCTGCTTCCTCCTGTATTTTTTAAGGGTTTGCTTCCCCGGGGTAACGGCCGGTACTGTGATGGGGATCGAACCCATCACCTTCTGGTTGTGAGCCATGTCCCTTAACCACTAGCCCACGCCGTCCCCCATACGTGACCAGTATATTAACCGCTCGATCACTCACTAATTTTTACTACACTTATTCTGGGCAATTGAGATGGTGTGCCTAGTTCTATCGGAGACGGACGATAAACTCTGACGTCATGTGTACACACTTGTGCTCTAAATAGAACCCTTGGCAGTTGACAATTTAGAAGAGCAGGCTGCTAGCTACTGTCTGGGCAAAAATATTAGGAATTTAATTAAATTCCTACCCACTGGGGCCAAGATGCAATATTGCATGAACTGACAAAAGCCACCGACTCATAGCTGGCTGTTTGCATCAGGGACAGCTAACCACCGCTGACCAAGACATTTTTCCGCCTCCACGAGGCGGCCCTGGACACATGTTGCACAAGCCACTAGTGTAGCCTGGACAAGGAATAGTGATCGCAATGGGAAGTAAAACCCAATACTTAAAAGCGAGCTGAAATCAGATGTATAGTGCTGAAAGACACAGATATCTCAGCCCCACTGTAAACTATGACACAGCGTTCAGGACGAACGCCGAAGAATAAGAAATTCCTACCCAAGTCGAGTGGCCATGAGTAAACTTGAGAAAAAAACATGAATATGCATCCTATGTCCAGTTTTCCCAATTAACACAACTTGCCACCGAACCAAAATAGCTCAGAACGAGCGGTTGAGGATAGCGCAAATTTTCATCAATAAAATCTAATTAAAGCGCAAATACTGTCAGACGATTGAAAAAATGTATCTTTTATCATTGTGATGGACAACTGACTTAACACTTGAAGCTGCGTGGACACTGAGAATCACAATCAAGAAGTCAATTTATATTAACATGGACAAGTATCGTTCAGACATTGCGCTACCACAGACACATTGAGGAAGTTTCCACCGAGAAGGTGTTGTCATGTTAGGAAAACATTGGTGTATATAACTGCAAAATCATTATGATATATCATGTTCCCGTGGGGACGGCGTGGGCTAGTGGTTAAGTGACACGACTTACTATCCGAAGGTGCTGGGTTCGATCTCCAATCACCGACAGTTACCCATAGGAAGCAAACCCTTAGAAAATGCGGGAGGAAGCAGACCCTTACCTAAAATTGATGCTGAAGCCGGATGCACTGGGCTTACAGTAGCAAAATAGAAACATAGTGCAACGCACGCCGCTGTGGGGAATAGTAAATAAGACGAACGCACACAAAAAATAAATATAAAGATAATTGTGTTCCGGAGGTCTTCCATCTATTAATAACCACCAAGACAATTCTTTAGTCAAAATCAATACTGATCTACGCACTTCACTAAATGACAATCTCAGTATGCCATCTCTTCTTCTTCGTTCGTCTTCATATTTATATTTGAATGAGTCTAGCAAAGACAGCAGTAAACTCGAGGCTATGTACACTTACGTACAGTTGTTCATTCTAAGAATGAACACAATTTCCTTGAGCAAGGTCATGTTTCTCTTGAGAATAATGAGAAGTACGACTGTCAAGATGAAAATAACGTTCCTGATTTTGTTACTCCTGCAATTTGAGCATGGAGTCACGATTGCAATTAACAGTTTTGCTGGTAGCTTGTGTCCAAGCGTGTGTATACTCTCGCAGTTGAGTTTCCGTAGCACTTTGATGTACGCGATGTAGTTGCAGGTTAAGATTACGATGGCTTATTGCAAAGAACGAACTGATTTCATGTCTTCAAAATCACCCATAGTGTGAGCATTAGATATGTATTAGGGATATATTGAAATCAATCCACGACCACCTGCTGTGTAATCACATTTCAAGCAATAGATTGCCGATCCACAGATTTCGAGAGTTTGAATATGAAACGTGAGTCGAACCAGGAGGGTTGCCCGATAAGACGACCAGCAGTTGACACAGCCAGTGAGTCACATACATTTTTCCATTAACATAAATCATAAGTGTCCATATCATTCACCACTAATATAAATTATAAGTATCCCTACCATTCTCCACTGACAAATTATAAGTATCCATACCATTCTCCATTAACATAAATCATAAGTATCCATACCATTCTCCATTAACATAAATCATAAGTATCCATACAATTCTCCATTAACATAAATCATAAGTATCCATACAATTCTCCATTAACATAAATCATAAGTATCCATACAATTCTCAGGGGGACGGCGTGGCCTAGTGGTTATGTGACACGGCTCACAACCATAAGGTGCTGGGTTCGATCCCCATCTCAGCACCGGCCGTTACCCCGGGGAAGCAAACCCTTAGTAAATGCAGGAGGAAGCAGACCCTTACATAAAATGCATGCTGAAGTCGGATGCACTGGGCCGACAGGCGCAAAATAAAAACGCAGTGCAATGCACACCGCCTTGGGGATTAGAGAAATAAGGCGAACGCAAACAAACAACAACAACATACAATTCTCCACTGACATAAATCATAAGTATCCATACAATTCTCCACTGACATAAATTATGAGTATCCATACAATTCTCCACTGACATAAAATTATGAGTATCCATACAATTCTCCACTGACATAGAATTATGAGTATCCATACAATTCTCCACTGACATAGAATTATGAGTATCCATACAATTCTCCACTGACATAAAATTATGAGTTTCCATACCATTCTCCACTGACATAAAATTATGAGTATCCATACAATTCTCCACTGACATAAAATTATGAGTATCCATACCATTCTCCGCTGACATAAATTAGGGTATCGATACCATTCTCCGCTGACATAAATTATGAGTATCCATACCATTCTCCACTGACATAAATTATGAGTATCCATACTCTTGCCCCTTGACATAAATGATCAGTATGCACACACTTCTCCGTTGATTTAGAAACTGAGTCCAAAGTCTGCCCGGAGAGCAGTTACTGATGCCGATTCTGCATAACATAACATAAGATTCACTACCCTTCTTAGTTGCCATTTACAACTTGCATAGTTCGTTGATGCATCCTATTGTTTCTACTCCAACAAGGGTTAACACGTGGCTTCACTCATAATAAGTAGATTGTTTAATTTTTTTAAATATGTCGAAACGGAAAAAACGAAAATTACATTTATCAATAGACATCAAAATAGATAATTGTATCATTTGAGTGAATCGCAGACTACACCACGACAGCTTCGCTTCAATTCTCCACAGGCTGATCATTATCGTACATGTTGCAACTTCCTGTCTCTCGTTGAGCGAATATATTTTACAGTATTTAAAAAAAAAGCAAAGGTATCCCCATAATAGACACTGCTGTCGAGGATCACGTGTTAGAGACTTGACTATGCGAAGTCACGGCTTGATTATGAATTAGAGTGGCTAGTTTCTCCCCTCGCAGCTATGCTTGCCCTAAAATAGACCAGGTACCCCTTTACAACTGGTGGAATGCAGTGTGCCGGTAATGTGAGTTTAACTCTGCACCTGATTAGCCAGTGCTCTTTCACTACGCTCCTCAGAAGTTCATATATTTAGGTATTAGTTCATTCCAGTTTTGTCAAGTTTGCCACAAGGTTTGTGTTTGCTGCTATTTAAACACCAGTTGGATTCTTATTGCCGCACGTATTGCTCTGATTATCATGGCTAGGTTGTGTGTGTTGTTAGTGTTTGTTTGTGTACGTCAAAGGCAGCAATTTACAGTCTGTCTGTAACCCCGACAGGTTAGAAGACTCTCACAACGCATGGCATTGTGCACCACGCCCTTCACACAAGCTAAACGCCAGTAAAGTGCAGACTTGTCTTCTAGACTTGAAAGAAATGACAGGAAACAACAGCCCGTGGACAAGGATGACTTCTCTTTTGGGTACACGTGAAACATAAAACCAACACAACAATAAACCAAAAACAACAATAAAACCAACACAACAATAAAACCAACACAACAATAAAACCAAAAAACAATAAAACCAACACAACAATAAAACCAAAACAACAGTAAAACTAAAACAACAATAAAACCAACACAACAATAAAACCAAAAAACAATAAAACCAACACAACAATAAAACCAACACAACAGTAAAACTAAAACAACAATAAAACCAAAACAACAATAAAACCAACACAACAATAAAACCAAAACAACAGTAAAACTAAAACAACAATAAAACCAAAACAACAATAAAACCAAAACAACAGTAAAACCAAAACAACAATAAAATCAAAACAACAATAAAACCAACACAACAATAAAACAACAACAATAAAACCAAAAAACAATAAAACCAACACAACAATAAAACCAACACAACAATAAAACCAAAACAACAGTAAAACTAAAACAACAATAAAACCAAAACAACAATAAAACCAACACAACAATAAAACCAACACAACAATAAAACCAACACAACAATAAAAACCAACACAACAATAAAAACCAACACAACAATAAAACCAAAACAACAATAAAACCAACACAACAATAAAACCAAAACAACAATAAAACCAACACAACAATAAAACCAAAACAACAATAAAACCAAAACAACAATAAAACCAAATACACAACAATAAAACCAAAACAACAATAAAACCAACACAACAATAAAACCAACACAACAATAAAACCAAAACAACAATAAAACCAAAACAACAATAAAACCAACACAACAATAAAACCAAAACAACAATAAAACCAAAACAACAATAAAACCAACACAACAATAAAACCAAAACAACAATAAAACCAAAACAACAATAAAACCAACACAACAATAAAACCAAAACAACAATAAAACCAAAACAACAGCAGGCCCTTTCACATGAAACATGTACCCGAGCGGCTGTTTCATGACAAAGCGTGTGCCTGATGACATTGTTGACCCCATATACAAAACCCTCATTAGTCACCCTTAACGACATGTTGAGAGTTACAGTGATCATATGCTTCTCACCCTGGGCACCACTCAGGAGGCAAGAGTTATACAGGAATACAAAAAGAACAACTCTTTTTTCATGGGGATAACAAAGCTGGAGCCCATGACTGACAGAAAAGATTACAGATTACTACAACTGACAGAAAAATTCAAACGGTTCACAAATGTTGTTATCCCATAGCTGCTGAGCTAGTCTGCTCTTGGCAGCCGAATGCTTACTTGGAATCATACTATTCAAACAGACGTATCAATGTCTGTGGTCAAGTAGCTGAAGACTATCGGCTATCCGTAGTAGGTATTTTAAACTCCCTGCGGCTTACTAGGCCTGAGGGAAGATACAAATAATTTGGATAGATTTTTAACTTGAATTTTGAATCGTGTCCGGGCAGAAGGATAGAGAAAAGGGTTCAATCTTAAATTCACAAAGTCCAAGCAGGTTTTTAGAAAGACAGAGACCAGAGATCACATATTCAATATGAGGAATATCTACGAAAAATGTAGAGAGTTTAATGTAGACATGTACACGTGTTTCATTGATTATATCAATGCCTTCGGTAAAACATCAAAATCTGTGGCATCATGAAAGAAATGGGGTTTTCTGTGCACATTATACATCATTAAAACACTATATAAAGGTCAACAAGCCGTTGTCCGAGTATCTGGGTAAACATCAGGTTCGTTCGCAGTACAAAAAGGGATTAAGTCAGAGATGTATCTTCTCACTTTATCTCTAACAGCTATGCGAAATGTATAATGAGAAATGTTAGAGAAAACAAGAACATTGAAAGTTTCGATACATTTACGATTGGCGGAGATTCCAGAGTTGCGATATGCAGACGACACAGTGATACTATCAAGAAGTGCAGAAGGACTAGAGCAGCTCATTTCAGCCGTAAATGGATACAGTAAAGATCAAAACCTGTTTATAAACAAAACAAAGCTAATGATCACCAACAAAACACAATGTCAAGATAAATTTACAGTGCGGCTTGGGGAATTAGATCAGGTCACGCATTTTGAATTTCTGGACTCCAGAATTGAAAAAAATGGGGACTGCTCAAAAGAAATAAGAAGAAGACTAAGCCATGGCAACGCAGAGACTGAACAGCCTGAACAAATTATGGCAGAGTACCAACATAACGGGAAAAGGGAAAGTCTTGAGAGCCTGTGTTTTTCGTGTGGCAGTATATGGCTGCGAATTATTGACGATTACCAAAACTTCCAGACAAAGAATCGAATCCTTCGAGTCAAAATGTTACAGAAAGATCCTCAGAATACCCTGGACAGAGAAAAAGACAAACGTAGACATTCGGCAAGAGTTTTAACATAGTGGAGAACTAGTTTATCAATTCCATTGTGGCCAGAAAATGTAAATACTTTGGTCGCATCAGGAGACAACGGTCGAGATAACAGTGATGGAAGGTTTGGTGCCAGGCAAAAGAGGAAGGGTAGACCAAGAAGACGATGGCACCAAGATATCCATGAATGCCTTGGTATGACTGGCGGAGGCTGGAGTTTTTGCAAGGGAAAAAGCTTCTTTCAGACAAGACTGTGATGGGAGCGACGTTCTATAAAAGACATTCTATACGATGATGATGTCCGGGCAGTGGCTGTAATGCCTACTCTTTTGGATTTAAAACTGCCAAGATATTTTCAATGTGCTGTCCACTGAACACATGAGTCCGATCTCATTACCCAGAATGAGGAGAATTTTTACCAGAAGATCTACGTGAAAAAATCCCGGTCTCCGCCGTGATTCAAACACGCAACTGTTGGCCCCCACGACAGACACCTTACGTCGAGACCCTCTGCCCTTCGTATATTTAAACAGCTTTCCTTTAGTTGTTCCACTACTCCATAAAATGCATCGACGATTACCGTGGGCACTTGTAAAAATCTTTCCCTCCTGACTGCATGCGCTTTACACGCAATGAATAGAAGTCTAATTGTTTCACCAGGGCGAGAGAAGATGCTGAGAGTTGATGAGGTTTAAGTGGATGTTGACTCGTGTGTTCTCTTCTGTGTAGTTTATTTATGTTATCATAATTTTTTTATGCTGTGACATTTCGCTAAAAACACCGAGACCGATGTTCACTTGTTCAGCAAATTTCCTTTTGTTTTTTTTTTGTTGTGCGCTGGATGTACATCAGTGCCCCCAGTATCGGTAGCAATTGCCAAAGTCTAACTTTTGGTGCAAAATCTCAACGACTGTTTTGGCAGCCTAGGCCCACGCTTCGTCATTTGCCGCATGAATCACAAATCTCATACAAGGATCAACTCGGGTATCTCACACAGACACCATAACATACAAACGAAGTAAATTTGAAAGCTGATCCAACAGGGTCCTACATCGTCAAATTAATAAAAGACTAAGGCTATGGTCGAAGCAGACTTCAAAAGAAACTGCTTTGCACAAAAACTAATTGAAATAGCCATATCCATGCCAGACCTCGCATATAAAAACTTAAGAGCCATAAATGACATTTCCATGATGGAAGACAACACGATTTCCAGGAAAGATAGAAAATATACTTGAAGTGACAAAAACAGGGCGCCCGAAACAAATATATAGAGAAAATGTATAGCCTTCACGAATATATTTAAAATACAAACTCAGTCATAGAATTGACTAGTATATATATATCTATAATTCACAGATGGATAAGCAGCACATACTTAAACAATGGACATGAAATTCGAATATCAGTAGCCACTGGAGAAATCTCAAACATTTTCACTGCCGAAACACTTAAAACAGCTGCAATAGCCATCGTGGAAAACTTGGACCAAATCGGAAGCATTTTGGTTTTCCTTATAGATTCCCTATAAGTAATAATGGTCGTCAGAAATAATTCCAAAATCAATATAAAAAATAATTAGACTGCCTGTCCGAGGCACTCACGAATACCAACTACAATTTCAACAACGTAAAAATGATGTGGGTTTTTGCACTTAAGTTGAATGGAAATGAGGAGGTAGATAGACAAGCTAAAAAAGAACGAAGCGACACCCAAACTGAAGACAGGGTTACATACGAAAAAACAAAGCCAACGATAAAAATTAACTTCAAAGACAAATGTCACAAAGAACACCAAGAGTCTGATACAGCAGAAGCATGCTACGCCATGTCAATGAGAGACCTAGTGACTATATTCAGACTGTGAAAGGGCCACTGTACACTGAAAAATCATCTGCTCAAAAAATTAAAAATGAGGCACGATGGTAGTGTTATCCCTGTCTGTCGGCTTCACGAGAGGAGTAGAGTGACACCATGGTCTTTCTCAACCTAAATGCGGCCACGAGGAAAGCCTGAGACCGTCAAGCTTGAGGAAAACAGATTATTTGATAGAGAACGACGACGACGTAGAAGTCACTGGATAACCCATGTTTTCAGCATGCCATCATTTCATTGTTAAATGTAACAAAACTTGCCTCCTTTCCATCACCCATCTGGAGTGCTGGTGATTTCAGACAAAGCTGACTTTGAAAAGAGTAAAAGGTCTCTTGAAATAAAATATGTTGCAAGCGACCAACATTTTGAACGAATTCTCAATTACTTGCACACATGTATAATAATGTATTCAATGCATGTGCGGCGACCCCGACTCCCCTCCCCGCACACAAGCTCGCGCGCAAACAACGTACGATCAATAAAAATAACCTTAGCAAAGAGGTGGCAAGACCAGCTTGGAAAGACGGTTTGTTATGTCTCTGTTCTGACATCTGTAACATGTTTTGTGGATTGATAGTATTTGTTTTTGTGTACGCAAACATTTGTTGTCTGTACTTACTTGGAGGGACATGAACATAAACGATTTGTTAATATTCAAAAACATATGTTTCTTCTCTATTTTGTAAAACTCAATTGGAGCAATAAGTGATTAATCGTGATCAGATGAAACATACTGACCAATATCTCGTCTCACTTCCACAGCAGTCTGGCCAACGAGGTGTGGATCACCACTGTAATCTTCATATTGGCACGCTTACTGAAGTGCTTCGCCTTGCACAGTCGTGATGAACCTGGTTTGCCTTCTCAAGTACACGTCAGGATGTAACAAGAGCCGCACTACCATGAGTTAACCCAGCAAGAGTAGTTGTTAACAATAACAGCAATAACATTCAAAACACAACATAATTACACACGAATGCCTTCTGCAACTCCATCTACCGTCAGGTTAATGTTGGTGTAAAGGAACGGCCTGGTTATCCCATTACAATCAATAGTCTGAGGGGAGATGTGACCGACGTCCTGTTAGGTAACACATACTGATCAGACGATGTTTGTCAGGGTCATGTGAAACATACTGATAAGACGATGTTAGTTAGTGTCATGTGAAACATACTGATCAGACGATGTTAGTCAGGGTCATATGAAACATACTGATCAGACGATGTTAGTCAGGGTCATATGAAACATACTGATCAGACGATGTTAGTCAGGGTCATATGAAACATACTGATCAGACGATGTTAGTCAGTGTCATGTGAAACATACTGATCAGACGATGTTAGTCAGTGTCATGTGAAACATACTGATCAGACGATGTTAGTCAGGGTCATATGAAACATACTGATCAGACGATGTTAGTCAGGGTCATGTGAAACATACTGATCAGACGATGTTAGTCAGTGTCATGTGAAACATACTGATCAGACGATGTTAGTCAGTGTCATGTGAAACATACTGATCAGACGATGTTAGTCAGGGTCATATGAAACATACTGATCAGACGATGTTAGTCAGGGTCATGTGAAACATACTGATCAGACGATGTTAGTCAGTGTCACGTGAAACATACTGATCAGACGATGTTAGTCAGGGTCATATGAAACATACTGATCAGACTATGTTAGGGCCAGGTGAAATATACTGATTAAGACCAAACTTCACTTCCAAACAGTTCTCCATGGATTGGCACTGTGATCACCATAGTGGTAAGCCAGGTCCACCGTCTCAAGCATGCCTCGGGATGTAATCAGACCCACTGTAACCTGTCACCAAAGAGAGTCGTCAATAGTACTTAATCCAAGTACAAGTGGCGGCAACAACATCCATAATCTGAGAATTTAATTGAAACGGCTATTTGGCCAAAGCGTATGGACACCATTATAGCGGACCCCTTTACAGGGTGTATTTGAGCATTTGCAGTTTCATATAAATGGTTTGACATGATAGGGTTGCTAGACCAATGCACAACCACCTTTAGTCGCATTTTATGACATACTTGTAATGGTGCAGTGGTTCTATTGCTTCCAATCCCAGGACCACTTTGGTGTACACGTCTCTGGGATTGGGGGGGGGGGGGGGGGGGGCGATAGATCCATCCCACTTCGGAGTCACGACAACTTATGCTTCTGTTAGAGCAGAAAGGCGAATCAATCAATCAACACACATATGTATATATTATGGGTAATACAAACTGATACTAACAACTGAGGAAGGTTTGAGGCTTGAAAATGTACCGAATGAAGAGATCCTGAGAAAGCGGACTTATCGTAGAAGTAAAGTCGTCAACAATAAGTACGTTTAGTCTTTTGGGGGTTCTGAAAAGAACTTTAAGTGGTGGGTTGCAGTAGCTTTCTTCACATCCCGAGCGTACTGATGATAATGGTGTCCCCCAGGCGGTTGTGCTATGCTTGGCTTTATCTGAGTATCGCTAACTACTCCGGGGATCACGTCGATCCCTAATCTGATTAGGCCGTCAAGAAAAATAGCCCGTTTCCAGGTAGACTGGCGTGAGTTGAGTTGAGTGTCTTGGCCAGTATGTTTTACCTGACTCAGACAAAACATGTTCGACATGCTGTGTTGTTGGGTTGGGAGAAATACAACTTTTGTTATAAAATATGAGGTTCAGCTGATGATCCATAACAGTCACATACATTTTTAAGTACATAATTCGATCGAGGCAGTCTGTCATAAATAACATATCTGTATTATGTTAAAATTTACAATCTAAAACATCAATCTGAATGACCCGTTCTTCAACGTTGTCTCCAGCCTTGAGCTACGGAATTCCAGTGGGCGCGTCTCGGATGTTGTTGCGGACAGCAAGGAAGTCTGACCAACGCACTGGGGGTCTTACCAGCGGTATATTTCTGCGTCGGATATACCCAATTGCTGTTACACCAATTCAGCAACTGATTCACAAATGTCAGAAAAGTCTCACACGTCAAAACTTAATTAATTTGCTTATCCACATGAAACAGATTCCTTAAATGGTTACGACGCTGTTGAAATTTAAGTTATTGACATTAAAAATACTTGACTAGAAGAACGTGTTTAGTCAGTTCCACCTTATATTCTACAGCAAATACATTTATAAGTATGCTAGATAAGTATCCCAACCTGCGTAAGAAGGAATATCAGCACACCGTGAATCAACATATGATGAGATATAGTATGTTAACATTTATCAGTTATCCAAACTACTGCACCAAATTCACACACTGACAATGTCAGCCTATATAAGACAAGGCAATGTCAGCCTCCATTAGACAAGGCAATGGTAGCCTCCATAAGACAAGGCAATGGTAACCTCCATAAGAAAAGACAATGGTAGCCTCCATTAGACAAGACAATGGTAGCCTCCATAAGACAAGACAATGGTAGCCTCCATAAGACAAGGCAATGTCAGCCTCCATTAGACAAGGCAATGGTAGCCTCAATAAGAAAAGACAATGGTAGCCTCCATAAGACAAGGCAATGTCAGCCTCCATAAGACAAGGCAATGGTAGCCTCCATAAGAAAAGACAATGGTAGCCTCCATAAGAAAAGACAATGGTAGCCTCCATAAGACAAGACTATGGTAGCCTCCATAAGAAAAGACAATTGTAGCCTCCATAAGAAAAAAACAATGTCAGCCTCCATTAGAAAAGACAGTGGTAGCCCCTTTAAGAAAAGACAATCTCAGCCTCCATAAGATAAGGCAATGACAGCCTCCATACGAAAAGACAATGGTAGCCTCCATAAGAAAAGACAATGGTAGCGTCCATAAGACAAGGCAATGTCAGCCTCCATAAGAAAAGACAATGGTAGCCTCCATAAGAAAAGACAATGGTAGCTTCCATAAGAAAAGACAATGGTAGCCTCCATAAGAAAAGACAATGGTAGCCTCCATAAGACAAGGCAGTGGCAGCCATCCATAAGAAAAGACAATGGTAGCCTCCACAAGACAAGGCAGTGGCAGCCTCCATAAGAAAAGACAACGGTAGCCTCCATAAGAAAAGACAATGGTAGCCTCCATAAGAAAAAAACAATGTCAGCCTCCATAAGAAAAGACAATGGTAGCCTCCGTAAGAAAAGACAATAGTAGCCTCCATAAGAACAGACAATGGTAGCCTCCTAAACAAAAGACAATGGTAGCCTCCATAAGAAAAGACAATGGTAGCCTCCATAAGAAAAGACAATGGTAGCCTCCATAAAACAAGGCAATGGTAGCCTCCATAAGACAATACAATGGTAGCCTCCATAAGACAAGGCAATGGCAGTCTCCTAAAGAAAAGACAATGGTAGCCTGCATCAGAAAAGACAATGGTAGCCTGCATCAGAAAAGACAATGGTAGCCTCCATCAGAAAAGACAATGGTAGCCTCCATCAGAAAAGACAATGGTAGCCTCCATAAAACAAGGCAATGGTAGCCTCCTTAAGACAAGGCAATGGTAGCCTCCATAAGACAATGCAATGGTAGCCTCCATTTACAGCTGATCGACTGGGGCGTGCCAATGGCAAGATTCGAACCCGGTACCTTTGCCGCAATGAAGTTTAGCTCTCTACATCACTTCCATTTAGACGCTCAATTTGTGACATATATAAACTATTACATAATGACTGTTGCTGGTCAATGTGAAGAAAGAAACGCATAGAAAAGATAACGGTAGACCCATATCTAACACTGCCCTCAGAGATTAAGTGCTGGAGACTTCCTCGTACTAGGTCTCTGCGTTTTGTGAAGTGGGATGACCAGTTATCATCTTTGCTCACTCTCTCATAGCAAGTCAGGTACCCATTAACAGCGGACCAGACCGAAGCCTGTAGCTACTCGGGACTGAACCTAGTACATCTGCTGTATGAATAAGTGATATAGCAATTCAACCACTCAGACGCTTACAGGATTAGCAAGAATTGTTTTTAAAGGTGCTGAACTAATGTGGGTCAGGTACACCGTACTGAACACGATCTCCATCCCAAGTCTACGCCAAGCACCCGACACCAGCTGTGTTACATCACCTAGACCAACGAGCAGGGTATCGATACTATAATCCCCGTAGTGGTGAGCTTGTTAGGTCATACATTACACCTCAGAGAAGAAGCCCCAGGTTCTTAGTACGCCCCAGGATGTGAGAACCGCCGGAAACACGCTACTTGAGATCATTCGTCAAGAGTGAAGCACGCTGGTACGAGTACCTTGGACAACGACAACAAATCGTTTGTAAATGCCAGATTCTCTGCATTGGTCAAACTTCGCAATACAGACATCTCTTTTAAGCTGTTGGTTAATATAGCCAGCATAGTAAGGATCGTTCGACCAACACAGACATCTCCTTCAAGTGGTTGGTTACTCTGGTCATCATTCATGAGACCAACACAAACATCTCCTTCAAGTGGTTGGTTACTCTGGTCATCATTCATGAGACCAACACAGACATCTCCTTTAAGTGGTTGGTTACTCTGGTCATCATTCATGAGACCAACACAGACATTTCCTTCAAGTGGTTGGTTACTCTGGTCATCATTCATGAGACGAACACAGACATTTCCTTCAAGTGGTTGGTTACTCTGGTCATCATTCATGAGACTAACACAGACATTTCCTTCAAGTGGTTGGTTACTCTGGTCATCATTCATGAGACCAACACAGACATCTCCTTCAAGTGTTTGGTTACTCTGGTCATCATTGATGAGACGAACACAGACATCTCCTTCAAGTGGTTGGTTACTCTGGTCATCATTCATGAGACCAACACAGACATTTCCTTCAAGTGGTTGGTTAGTCTGGTCATCATTGATAAGACCAACACAGACATTTCCTTCAAGTGGTTGGCTACTCTGGTCATCATTGATGAGACCAACACAGACATTTCCTTCAAGTGGTTGGTTACTCTGGTCATCATTCATGAGACCAACACAGACATTTCCTTCAAGTGGTTGGTTACTCGTCAGCATCCCAGAGAATGTACGACCAAACACAGAAGAAGGTCTTAGCTCAACTTTGTTAAGCCTATGAGTAGTAGCAACTCGTTAAAAGATTGTGTTCATGGTTGCCATCAAACAACCCATGCTCCTAGACGTTACCTTCCAAATGGAGTCGCATCTTTCTGGATGACGTGAAATTAACTAACTGCTATATATACATCTATGATATTTAATTGTTAAAGCAAAAATCAAGAAATGTCCTGCACTAGTGCTAGATCTCTGACATCACTATTGAATCACGAACAGGGATCAAAATGCTGAGCAGTGCATTATCTGTAGTCGTCAGCGACCAAAGCTGCAAGCGTCAGGTTCAGCGAGACAGAGCTGCCAGGACCCGTCTAGACCTCCACGTAATGATCCTGAATAACAACAGAGCAGACTGGCTTAGGGTAAGTGATCGATTTCGTCCGGAATATAGACGTTTCTGCAAGGACACACCCCCCCCCCCCCTCCCGTCTTTGTTATTCTGGAACGTCGCCGCATGTCCCTGTTCGGTCATGTTGTCCGACTGGACAAGGAGGTCCCAGCTCACTAGATTCTTCAAAAGACAGTCAACAGTGCTAACGGCCTCCACCCTGCTGGCTGGAAGCGCCAGATAGGTCGTCCTCGAAACACGTGGCTCCAACAGGTAGCAGCCTCCAAATCTGCCTTAGAGGAGGCCTGGCAGCACGCAGTTATAACTGGACATGGCGGTGTTCATCCGACGCAACGGGCCTCAGGCGCCTAAGCGAACATTATTATTATTATTATCGAAAAGGGAAGGCTAACGAAGTATTCAAAAAATGCCTGCTGAAGTCGGATGTATCGGACCGAAAGGTCAGTCAAGAAGTAAACTACAATACAACGCATTTCGTTCTCCAGATAACATTCTGCTACTTTACAATGCCCATTTCGTATTTTTAGCAGGATATTGAGAAGGAAGAAGAAAAAGCCCGAACAAGCGGTGTTAAGTGGTTTGGTAGATATCACGTTCAAGTGAAATCGTGATTTCTTAACTCTGATGGCTTAAATTGTTAACATATTTCGGCATCATGTGTTTCTAATTCCTGTGTGTGCGGAGGAGTTTTTTTTCTGTGGAATCCTGGAACAGATAGTTCATATAGAATTGGACAAACATCTATCTTGGAATCCTGGTATTCAAACCGACAGGAGTATGTCTGGTGCCATATTGCTGAAGTTATCCTTGGTAGGGTCTTTTCTTCTGTGTTTGATTTTCTCTTCCTACAGCTTACTATGCCTGAGGTAAGATATTCGATATGGTTACTCAAAACTAACGGGGTTCGAACGTCCGCCGTTTCGGGCTCTCGTTAGTTTCTTGAGAAGTGAGTGTCTTAACTATCTTCTATAATTACCAATAGTATAATGGATTATCGTGTTATCTAACGCTGTCTTCTTCTTGGTGAGATCTTGACCGGCAGGCAGTACACTGTTGATTTAACAGCTGATTGTGTAATTGGTGGATAAGGAACAGACCAAACCGTAAAATGACATCGATCATCTGCCAATTGCTGATGAAATTTACGTCTCACAACAATTGTAGTACCTGTGTAGAGCACAGTTGTTGTCATTGACACTAAAAGTAGGTCGCAAATGTTGTCAGGGCTTGACAAAAGCGCCCGTCTGCGTAGAGTTTGCTTGACAAGTGAAAAATTCAGTTTTTAATCATTAATAACGTTTTTAAACATTACCATATAACGACTCTGACACGAGTATTAATGATATTACGGATCAAATAGATTGCACATACGCTAGTTTATGATGGTGGATCTAAACGCACCTCCACTACCACAATATAAGCCATCGATAAATGGTACTTCAGTTCTAAAACTACCACGCATGTTGAACACACGCACCGTGCCTGACAGTAGTCCATTTTTTCTTAAGAAGAAATAGGCTACTACTGTGTAAGCACTACAATATATTTTGGTTTGGTACGAAATGTTATGTAGAAATAAAGGTGAATTAGAGCCTAGTTTAAATGTGTTAACGTAAATTGCACGACCGTAGTCCGATCTTGCTGACTGGTTAAATTTTTGACTGACTGGTAAGCCACCCTACAATTTGTCAAGCCCTGCCCATAGCCAAGAGTGAAATTTGAGAACAGCATTCAATATTTTTTTTATATATATATATATGACTCCGTGGCGAAGTCGTCGGCCTCGTCATCAGGTGGTGTGAGTTCGACTCCAGACCCCACGGGTGCTTGGTGCGGAGTCTCCTGTATCCCGTAGTCGCCCCCTAGTCATCTTGTCCTTGACTTGCCACTGGGGTTGGGTGACTCGAGACGAGAGAGTATACTCCTTACAAAAAATATATCGCTAGATAATAAATTATGCCATCATCGTCTGCGATGGACGGCGGGCTTTACCTGTATCCATTACAGACCTATTTTCCTGATCTCTGATATCTTGTTTTATACTTCCGCTTTGAGTGGAATTTTAGTATTATCGTTATACACAAACACACCTACATACCACATTTTATCATACATTCCTGGTCAGGCACAACATACTGATCAGACCCTTACTCGGCTTCCTCGTGGCCCTCCCTGGAAACCGGCTGTTTTCGTGGTAATCTGACTAACTAGATGAAGGATCGACGTGATTCCCGTAGTAGTCATGAAGCCAAGCATAGCACAACCACCTGGAGGACCCTAGTCTACATTTATCAGCACTCTCGGTATGAGAAGAAAGCTACTGCAACCCGCCACTTAACGTCCATTTCAGGGTGCACAAAGGAGTAAGCCTACCAATTGTGGGCATACGAAACAAACAAAGACAACACATTTCCTTCTCAACAACATTGCGTCTTTTCGTGATGCATGTTAAGTCATATCTACTGCATAGACTTCAGTGTATATCTGCACGAACACACTCATTGCATAATATATTATATGCAACGATATGTGTTGGCAGCAGCATATTTAAATACATTTTTTTCAAGAATGTCTTATTAATCGATTAATCCACCCGTGAAATCGTGAGGATTTCTCAGAAACGTATATTTGCTCTTTGCTCTCTCTCTCTTAAAATAACGAAGCTCTCAACTGTAACGCGTCTTACCACAATACGTGGGACGATGAGACGTTTGATCAGGCAAAACACACTTATCAGACAATGTTAGCCAGGGTCAGGAGAAATATACTGGCCAAGACCCTCACATGACCTGTTGTTGGTCGTCCTGGAAATAGACTGTTGTCGAGAACACCAATCTGGCTAACACTAGGAGAAGTAAAACTCAAACCGCATGCTGTTTTACATGTACTCAGGTGGCAGTCGAAGGCTGTGGGGTGGGGTGGGGATTAATCCGAACGAGAAGATGTAACCGATAGTTCAAATGCCAGACCGAAAAGAGAAGATATTGTTGTCAAACTGTAAGTGACCTGCGCTGCACATATTTCATACTCAACAAACGAGAAATAATAGTTGCGAAGAACCCCATTTTCCCCAAAGTGGGCAGTAGTGGAAGGTATTATAGCTGATGCAAGTGTCCTTTATGAATGTGGCATCTAGACTTAGATATATGCAACAACACGTAATCACACCATACGACGACGCATTGTTCTATTCAAAGAAATTCCTTAACAGTCACACGCGTGCGAAAAACAAATCTTATCATCGTTCACTAGGTGCAATGGTTCTCATGTATCATCATAATGACAAGAATATCACTTCTGCCCTATAAAGAGCATGTCGTAAGAGGCAACTAACTGTGTACATGGTATAGCACCGGTCATGGCTAAGTGGTTTGTTTAGAGCAGCATAGATGGCTCCTTAACAGGCTACGGGTCTACTTTGCTCTAGTGTTTGAGTCTATGATGATAGATTCGCACATCGGTTAACCACCCTTACAATACAATGCAGCGGAGTAGTAACTGCTCGATCCTAGTCCGATAAGCAGGAAATCCTCCTCCCAGCTACATCCAGCTCGTACCAGAGCTGGGACCTGCACAGGAGCATCGGTCCCTGTAGAAGTACAGGTCGACTAAAAACATGACTACATCATTTTGTGACGCTCAAGGATGATCGGCCAAATAATTTAGAAATACTGACATTCCTATCCACTACGCCACCTTCCTTTCTCCAGGCCCAGTAAGCCGCAGGAAGTAACACTGCAAAAATGAACATATTATGAATAGTTTCGGATACCTGACAGCAGGAATACACCTGCCTGTTTTAAAAGAAGGATCCAAAATGTTTCAAGCATGTACGAAGTCTTCGCTTTTGTGTGGTTGTGGTTGTTGATGCAACTAGTACTTGTTAGTTACTTCTTGCTACTTTCTTCGGTGGCGAGTAACAATGGCTCTCCTCACATCTCGATGCGTATTTGAGGGGGAACTGGCTGTAGTGTGGTGCGAGGCTCCTCAGTATGCTGCCCACCATTGGGAAAACAGTGCCAATCGTTAGTTAAGACTGCAATGAAATATCCTATTTCCACGGAGAACTGCTTGGGTGTGAAGTGGGATCTTGTTCAGTATGTATTTTGCTATCGCCTTATTTCACTATTCCACAAGGCGGCGTGCGTTGCACTGTTTTATTTTGCGCCTGTCGGCCCAGTGCATCCGACTTTGACATGTATTTTATGTAAGGGTCTGATTCCTCCTACATTTTCTACAGGTTTGCTTCCCCAGGGTAAGGGTCGGTTGTGCGCCGTGCCACTTAACCACTAGCCCACGCCATCCCTTAACAGTCTGATCAGTACATTATGTCTGACCGAACGTCAGTTTCCTCTCCCCTGTAACCAGTTCCCTTAGTCTTTCCTGTAGACCTAAGTTAGGTACTATTTGACAACATGGTACACCAGAATACGTCTCTTTGCTGTGAGAGATAAACACTACTAAATTTGTCTGCCACCAGAATCTAATAAAATGTTCACAAAATTCGTACACAGCGGCTATTTTTACATTAGAAGCATTGCGGTTGCTGCTCAACTACTGACAAACTATTATTACTCACCGGATGTCAGGAGACAGTCTGACATGAGCTATTTAGGGCGCGAAACTGTCGGCTCCATCTTATTTCGGTATGATGTTATTCAGGCACAGGAAAACAGATAATGATATCTAACATGCGATTTCCTGTACATTACGGGGAATTTCCAGTCGCTTAACATAATTGGTGCTGACAAAAGTGAAGATACATGTACAATACAGACGGTTTCTTCATAGTGTCTTCTAAAACAAACATTACAATTTGAACATTACAGTGGTGAAAATAAGAGTTCAGAACATTACAGATGTGAATATGAGAGTTCTGAAGATTACAGAAAAACGCTCAGAAAGGTTAAGACAGATCATTACAAAAAAGAGCACTTTTAAAGTTAAGCCAATTTAAAACTTCAGCACAGGATAACTGAGAATATAAAGTAGGTCGTAGTAAGCAACAATAATCGTAATTTTGGTGTAAAGAAAGACATTTTAAAAAAGATACAGCGTGAACAAGTTAAAAGGAAAGGTAATCCAATAAAAGGCACTGCCGACGCCGCTAAAGTGCTAAAATATACATGTACTAGGTCTCTACGTTCCCTTTCTCGCCGCAATGTCTTCTCGAACTATAAGACAGCTCTACGTTCCCTTTCTCGCCGCATTGTCTTCTCGAACTATAAGACAGGCACACATTTACAGCTGGGTACACTAGTGCATACAATCTAAACCTAGCCTGCACACTAAGCGACGACTGCACTGGCAGGGGGTCTTTATTTCTCAATCTCATAAAGCTTCCAGGTGAATCCCAACAATGGTAATAAATAGTATAATTATCATTTATGTCGAGAACCGGGAGCGCGAACAAGGGCACATTGTCGCCAGAGACACACGCTCTAACCACCCTGCCACTCAGACGCTCGATGACAGGCTTCAACCAAGATCCTGTTTTAGATAAGAAGGCAATAACGTGCCTAGACAACTTTACTTTCATGTCCTTTAAGAATAAGACATGAAGTTTGACAGAAGTGCATGGGTTTCTTTCTCTGTATTATGGCATCACTCGGAACAGACCCGAACCTCTGCCACCTCCACATCTAAGGACAAGCTACAATGGATCTCTAACGTCCTGTCTCTCTTGACGTGGCAGGCTTTTATCTGAGGCTATCTTCATATTATGAATGTATTCTGGCGAGGATTAACAATCATGTTAGTGAGATTTCCCAAAGTAATAACACTCCTGGCAGTGGTATTTACTTGAGGAATAATACGGTGGTGGCATTTCCTTGAGGGATAACACTTCCAGTGGTGGTATTTCCTTGAGGAATAATACTGTTGGCAGTGGCATTTCCCTGAGGAATAATACTCCTAGCAGTGGCATTTCCCTGAGGAATAATACTCCTAGCATTGGCATTTCCCTGAGGAATAATACTCCTAGCAGTGGCATTTCCCTGAGGAATAATACTCCTAGCAGTGGCATTTCCCTGAGGAATAATACTCCTAGCAGTGGCATTTCCATGAGGAATAATACTGTTGGCATAACTTGTCTAACTTTTTGTGTTGTCCTTCTACTTATAGTATTCTCTCACTCTGGTACTTTGGCACTCTACATTTTCATTACAGCATTGGCCTCAGTAAAGGTGCTACATTTGCCTTCTGCAATAGGAAAAATATATATTAACCCTAACCTCTCCAAGATTCCCTGGTCTGTTTTCTTTTATCCCTACACAAAATATTGTATAACCCCATAATAGACACTGCTGTCTGGGGTGGAGTGTTAGATGAGTCATTTGTCAGGTGGCGAAGAGGAAGCAAGGAATTAGCTGACATCAGCCAGTGACTCATGGTTGGTTGCTTGCATCAGGGTCAGTTATTCGTGTCTAGTTGCTTGCATCAGGATCAATGACTTGTGTCTCGTTGCTTGCATCAGGGTCAGTTATTCGTGTCTAGTTGCTTGCATCAGGATCAGTGACTCGTGTCTGGTTGCTTGCATCAGGGTCAGTGACTCATGGCTGGTTGCTTGCATCAGGGTCAGTGACTCGTGGCTGGTTGCTTGCATCAGTGAACTATAGCTGACCAAGAGCCTATTCTGCCACCAAGTCGCGGCCCTGGAAACACTGCAACCATGCTACCTGATTGGAAAGACATCGAAGATGAAAGATTAACCAGGTCCCCCCAAAAAGACGTCCTGAAATTAGATGCGGCGGGCTGAAAGGCGTAGATATCACAGCCTCGCTGCAAACTGCGACACAAAGTACTTTTCAGGATCAGGGCTGAAGAAGATGCTTAACTGTTCTAGTTCTCAGCTTTTTATGAGGTGGGTTGACCAGTTCCCTTCATAACCTAACAGTAAGCCAGGTACCCGTTTACAGCGCAGTGTTCCCAATAACGAAGCATAAACCTGGTACACTTGCCACGAGAATCGAAAGCTACCACTTTGTTATTCTTCTATACACATTCCACATTTCTCAATTCCCCTCTCCACCTGCCTGTGTACTGTCTGCGTCCGTGCGTCATAAAGAACATCTGATTGGTTGCTCTTGTTAAAAGAGAACAACAGAAGACTTATTTGAGTACCAAGGCACAAGAACCAGGATATCAATTCCCAACCTAGCGAACATTATAGAAATCGGGACTGTGATACCCAAAGCGGGGAGCTTATTAAGGCGTCTCGCATTCCACTACAGCCAGAGTACCTCGGTCCACATTCTCAAGTACACTTAGTGATGATGTACACTTATCCTCGTGCGGTACTCTTTCTCCTCCCTCTCCCGTGCTATAAAACTTGATTAAGTGTCGACATCCTCCTTACCAGTACCACATTCTGAGACACACGACTGCAGACAACTTCGTCCAGAGTTTAAATTGACTCAGTACGAGTGGCTTCCACAAGAACAACAACCCAGCCACACATTGTTTTAAAAAATAACCGACTCACCTTTTAAATTTTTATCCATCCTGGCAATTGGTTTGTGCTGTGCGCTATCTGGTCAGGGATAGAAATCTTTGCCCCAGCATAACTGGGTCAATGGTGGATACATTTTAATATCTAGGTCAGTTCAAGGGTCAAACTGAGAACAACGGAACCTGGCTACATCCTCTTCACAAATATACTTGTCGGTGTCAGTTGTACTGTCAATTATGTTGTGCCTGAGGGAAAGAAAAAAAAAACAAAGTTCAAGGTCACAATTTGAAACATCCAAGTAGTAAACATGATTAAAGGTAGTCCCACATAGACACTGCCGTCTAGAATGAAGTGTTTAAAAGCTCACTGTACTAGGTTTCAACTTGCTTTTTTTTTAAGTTGGCGAGACCAGTTCTTACCTTCGCACTTAACAGTAAGTCAGGTACCATTTGCAATTGGGTAGACTGGAGAGTACGTCGCTATAGGAGAGCGAAGCAGGCGCATTTGACGAGAAATGCTGCTTGCGCTCTAATGACCCTGTCAATCAGACTGTACATATTATTAAACATGTTGCAGGCTTCTAACAAATATCCACCCTGTGTCTCCTACAAGTCCATGTGTATGTAAACTGTTGGGAAGTAAAGAGTTTTCAGGGCCAGGTTGTTGTTTCGAATGCCCACAATGAGTAGGTTTACTCTTTTGTGCGCCCTAAAAAGGACGTTGAGTGGCGGGTTGCAGTAGCTTCCCTCACATCCCGGGCATGCTGATGAAGGTGGACCCCAGGCGGTTGTGCTATGCTTGGCTTCATCTGCGTGTCGCTCACTACTACGGGATCACTTCGAGCCCTCACCTCGTTAGCCAGGCTGCAATGAAAATAGCTCATTTCCAGAGAGGAATGTGGGTAAGTTTTGGCCAGAATATTTTGCCTTTCCCTGATTACCATGTCTGAAATATCACGGATAAAACGAGAAAGAAACGCATTACGATTTAGATGGGTCACCTGAATGCTAAAGTTGGGATTGATTACATCAGTTTTGGTGGGAGGTCTAAATGCGAATGTTGGGTGGGAATAATAACATCAGTTTTGGTGGGATCATGAGAAAACATGGAATAGGGACTAATAATAAAATAGAGTTACTCGTGGACTTATGTGCTTTATATCAACTGTTGATTTGTAGCGGCATGTTTCTAAATAAAAATAAATGCACAAATCCACGTGGTTGTCACCAGATCCCAGGACAGAGAACCAGACTGACCATTTACGTGGACATAAGCTCAAATCATAATTACAAGTTGTCCAAGTATGTAGAGCGATAGATCACAGTCATATGACCATCATACTCTGATGGTACAAAATAAAAATGAAATTTAAAAGGTATACAACAGCAAACAAGAACAGACAAACGGGATATGTGGGATCTATCTACAAGGACACACACAGTACATTTACTGTCAGGATATCAAATACACATAATACGTTACAACATATATATATATATGGGGATACGACGTGTAATGAATTTCTCGGGAGAAGCGAACAACACAAAGCATGGAAAACAACAGAAACTATAGTAAAGATAAAGAAAAAAAAAACTGTTGAAGACATATTTCAACAGAAATGAAACCAGAAATCCTAGAGCAAAGGCTCCGGAAATATACACTGACGTTAACAAAGAACTAAGAAGAGAAGAAATTAATTATATTGATGAGTTATCAAAAGAGGCAGGTGAAGCAAAAAATTAAAAATAAGGAAAACCATTTGATTAGCAATGCAAATGAGTAGATGAAGAAATGGTCAGAACATTTCGAAGCACTTTTAAATATACCACAATATCCTCCAGACGTTCAATCAGCAGAAACGGGAATTACACGTTAATTGCGAGAGAAACAAAACAAAGAAAATAGAAAAGCTATAATGCTTCTGAAAGATTGTAAAGTCACTGGCCCAGATGGTATATCAACAGAAGCAATCAAAGCAGATACTGGCACTTCAACTGAGAATTTATACAAACTACTTGGTAAGGTTTGGCAAATAGAAGCGATACAAGCAGACAGGAAGGAAGGATCTGTAGTAGAGTTTGGCAAAGAGGGAGATCTGCAACAGTGTACACACTTTAGAGAAATAATGTTTTTATAGCAGTGCCTGTGAAAATATTAAACAGCATCGTACTAGAGAGATTAAAAGAGGCCATAAACAGCTGAGAGAAGGACGGACAGGCTTCCGACAAAATAAGTCACGTGCAGGCAGATCAGACAACTGTGGAATGGAATTCACCACTTTATATCAGATTAGCGGACTATAAAAAAAACAACAGCTAAGACAGATAACACTCTGGAAGTTACTCTGGCACTTTGAAGTGTCCTTGAAGTTCACTAACCAATTATGAAAACGTACAACAATGTGAACTTTGTTCTATTTAAGGGTCGTTGGCCAGTTCAAGTGACATCTCCACAGCGAAGGCCAGCTTAGTTCACATCAAAGGTCGGCTACAATATTTCGCGAACATCCTCTGTCTCTTGTCACCAATCTGTCCATCGTTCGATGTATAGTATTTGTATTCAGCAAAGTACAACACCTTTTGATGTGACCAAAATATCTAGACTATTTGACTTATTTGGTTCAACAATTCTCTTTGTGACCATAAGTTCTTCAAGACGTTCCTATTTGTTTTCTGTTCATCCCACTGGATGTTCCCCGTTCTTCTATATAATCGTATCTCTACATTGCAAAGGTATCAGTTCTCTTCTCTAAATGTTGGTCCATTCTCTACGATATACAGTAATGACGAGCATATATAACACGTGATCACTCTCATCTTGGGACCGAAGATGCAGCAGCTCATAGCTGGCTGTGCTGTTTGCATCAAGGCCAGTGAGCCATAACTGACCAAGACACTATTCTGCCTCCAAGTGGCGGCTCTGGAAACGAACTGCAAACATGCAGCCTGGCAAAGATTAGGGACCGAAGAGGGAAGAAAACCCAGACCCAAATATGATGTGCTTAAATCGGGCCAAAAGGTGCACATATCGCAACCTAGCTGTAAACTACGACACAACGTCCTTTTCAGGACGAACCTCGAAGAAGACTTTTAAATTGACTTGTTTGGATGTCAATATAGTTTTCGTTTTCTTTGTGCAAATACTCATTAGACCTGGCTTTTGTTCTTTACTTGTATCAGTTCCTGAAATTCTTGTTCTCTTTCAGCCAGCACAACTGTGTCATCTGCATATCTGAGATTAGTTATCGGCACTCCACTAATGAGTTCTGGCACTTCTATATTTATCGAAAACTTGGTTATGTGCAAATGTTAAATATACAAGGGGACAGTAGCCATCTTTGTTGCACTCTTTTTACATCTACACTTGGTTCTCAGAACTAGTTTCTGGTCATTCTTGTGTCTTGTCCACCCGTATGTAAACACATTTTTGTAGTCTATAAAGCGCATAAAATGCTTCTTTTTTTTTGGGCACTTCAATAAATGTTCCTGGTTTTTGTTGTTCTTGAATGTCCACAATGAGTAAGATTACTCATTTGTGCGTTTAAGCGGTGGGTTGTCGTAGCTTACCTCACATCACGAGCGTGTGGATGAAGGTGGACTGCGGTCCTCAAGACGGTTGTGCTATGCTTGGCTTGGCTGTTCTGTCAAATGAAATTGTTCACCCGAAACTATATTGTCTACACTACACCCAATTCTCTCATGTATCATTGTGAGCAGTATCTTAATAGTGTGGCTCATTAAGCCGGTTGGTCTCAAATCTGAACATTCTCGGGTAGTGTTATAAAGACACGTAATCTGGTCGCTCGGTATAGCCAATTTTGTTGACATTTTTACACAGATCTGTGATTTAATATATACAGAACTCCTCTAGAGCTTCTATAACATCTCTATATGTATTGTGTCCATGTCGGTTGCTTCCCCTTGCTCGTATCTTTGATTTCTTTCTCTATTTCTGATCTGTAACTGAAGGGGCCGTCGATATTAAATATTGATGGTATCTTACCTCTGTTGTAGCTGAGTTGTCCACTTATATATTCCGCTACTTTGTTTGATATGTCCTTCTCATCAAGAAAGATATCTCCATTCGTGTTCTTAATATATCCTCTTATTTTTGTTTTGTGGTCAGTCTGGTCGTGTTTACAATACACTTCATCTTTGCATAAATAGCTCTCGTTCTGAGAGTCTTCCCTTAATCGTTTACTATCTTGTATTTGTATTCTCCCCACTGTTCTTGTGCTTGTCGCCACATAATACATATCGTGTTGTCCAGTATCGTATATTCTGTAAAGTTTATTTTTCTTCATTTTGCTTAATGGCGTCTGTTGCCCATACATTATTTTTCGTAATATATTTTATCGGCAGTGTTTTATTTGCTGCCTTTGTGCTTATTTTTGGACAGTTCCCTTTAATGTAAACATTTCATTCTGGTCTTTCTCTTTGGTATTGTTGAATGTCTTCAGACATCCGACTATCTTATTATTATTTTTACTTCCACAGGGTATTTCTGTTTAATGTCTGGCTGCTTTAATGTTATATATATATATATATCCACCTGGAGAGAGATGGGCTCCGTCAGGTGTGTAGTGGTCCAATACGCCCGTTGTTGTATGACAGGAGCTGGTACTACAAACTGCAATAACGATGCCTCAACGACCTTCTATACTATGGAACATGATGATTATATATATATATATAATGGGGATTCTTTGTATATATTATTTATACATACGTAAGTCTGGTGGTTTTCTTAATCACTAAAAGTTTGTTATAGGAATTGTATGTCTGCATTACGACACACTTTTTTCAATTTACCCTTTATCCTAATAAAGTCAATTAGATTGTGTTACTTGATCTCCTACTTGTACGCGTGTATAATCTTTGAGGAAATGTGTTACATAACATAATTAATGGATATTCTTCACACAAAAACTATATCGACATATCCCCTTTGTCGTAACTTTTCTCTAGTCCAAAATGTCATACTATATTCTTGCATTTTCCTGTCCTATTTTGGAGTTTATATCTCACATTATTGTAATATGATATTTGATTGTATTGGGGTAAGTTAAAATATTCATATATTTCTTCATCGCCGTGTTCTTGAGTTGGTGTTTACGTTTGAAAAATTTGGCCGTAAACGTTATCATACATATCTGTTGTCTTTTTAAATGTATATTCCTACACCTGCTCTTTGCTCGCGAATCCAGGATCTGCCCGTCTTGCCTCTAGCACAACCAATATATCAAGGTGCATATCACTGACCTCCTATATCAAATTGTCCAATTGATTAGGAAATAATCCGTTCAATATCATGACATTCCAGGTCCCAATTTGTTGGTTTATAATTCCAGTTGTTATGTTGCTATTCTCAGAAAGCGTCTTTTCCATACACCTCATTACTTACTAGAGAAGTTGCTTCTTACCCCTTATTATGTACAGCGTGTTTTTTCCTCCATAGAGACCAGGACGTATATGAGCTGCACACCTGCATTTATTCATTTGACCTTACATTGCATGCGGTAGATTGTATGCATGGCAAGATACCAAATCTCTTCCACTGTGGCTAATCGTAATCTTGTTTTTGTTACGTCCCGATCAGTCTGTAGCATACCACACAATTACATGTTCCGCTTCGGTAGTCGTTAATCTTGACGATTAATCCGTCTGCTTCTCTAGTCGTTTCAGTCCACGTGTACTGGGAAGAGACATTCACTGAAAGCATGCTATCTCATACTATCCCGTGGTACACAATCGGTTTCGCGGAGCCATATGTTTTGGCGGGAATGTCCTTTGGTTACCGCAGCCCACTTTGCAAAGCAGCATCTATATGTAACCAGAGGCTACTAGGAAAGCCGACTTACTTGACTATTGATATTGTCCTACCAGTCAGCGAGAAGTGACATTGTGAAGCTCAGGCCAATACAAATAACAGATCGCTAAGACATTAGCACGACCGTAAGTGGTGACTCCAAGCATATTGACAGACATATAATTAAATGGGTTTTAACATAATTTAACAAGAATTACTCAAAACATAGCAGCCTTTAAGATAAAACAGTTTCATGGCGAGAGTAAAGAACAAGGAAAAGACATTTGGCAATGCTAAAGAAACACTACATATGCACGGATTGAAATGAAGTATAACGATATACAGTGGACAGATGTGGTGGGGATAAGACACACATAAATACAATCACAACATAGTAAAAGAAATAAAACAATACCTTGCTTGAATTTAATACTCATACAATTTATCATAATAACGTGTGTACTGAACCTGTAAACATTTCCCACCAATGTAAATCGTAATGGTCAAGAAACGAACAAGTGGACTAAAATGCCGTTTAATACCACGAGACAGAGTGGTAGAGGCGAGAGATGGAGAGATATAGAGACATAGAAATGATATCAGCTATAGTTGTCACAAACAACGTGACAGTGGAACAGAGCCCTGCCCAAGAGTATGTGTAGCTAACGTAAGTTATACTGATAGTATGGTGCTGTTGTTGGAGCTACTAGTACCGAGTGGGATCAAGATGCTGAGCAGCACATGAGCTGCAGTGGTTAGCGACCCATAGCTGACTGCTAGCGTCAGGGCCAGCGAACCAGAGCTGCCAAGACCCTTCTACACCTCCACGCGGTGATCCTGGATAACAGGCTGCAGCAGGGCAGACTGGCTAAGGTACTCAAAAAATGCTTGCTGAAGTCGGATGTGTTGGACCGAAAGGTGCAAATGTCGCAGTCAAGCTGTAAACTACGACACAACTCATTCCGTTCTCTGGACTACATTCTGCTACTTAAGCCCTTTCATGGTTTGGTTGTGAGAGATTGAGAACGAACGAAGAAGAAGAAGACTAGTACCGAGTATACCACGCTTGACCAATGTTTTGTAATAGTGGGTTCTAGTGTATCTCTTTATATTCCGGGAGTACAGGAAAATATGGGCCTGGATTCTCCTGTCTGTAGTATCATGATAGGCATCTCCGAAGGCGCACGACTGCAGGATCACAGCGACAATCACCAACTCGTTAGTTAGGCTGCTGTAGCAAAGCCTATTTCCAGATGCACGGTGTGGGCGTGAGGTAGGGTTTGGCCTGTACGTTGCCCTTGACCCTGAAGTGAATGACATGAACAGCCAGTATCAATACAAAACCCGAGCGTTCAAAAGGAATACATCTTTGTTGCTGCGGCGACTCAATTTCAACCAGTGTTCGTAAAGCGATCTCAGTCCCGCCAGGCGGAGCGATAGCGCGGGCTTGCGGAAAACGCTCGCCTGCCTTTCCCCGTAGTGCGAATTGGGTGCGGTTTGTGGTAGTGGCTCCTCCACCGAGGTGCGCTAGTCTGGTCCGTATCAGGAAACGTGGTCCGTCCGTGGTGATTTATCTAAGGCTTATAGCAGAGCTCGACAGTACGTCTCGCTGGTGGTCCGACTCTCGCAAAGAGCTTGTGACCGGCAAATGGAAAGCAGGAATCGTTGCCTCGAGGGCAGGCCGGCAGGCCAAATTGTCTCCAGTCCCAGTGAAATTCATCGCCGAGGTCGTTGGGATCCGTTCTGCACAGAGCGCTGCCATCCCTCCTCGAGCGAGCCCGGTCGGTCGGTCGTCTGGTGCGTGTGGGAGGCCCCTGTCAGGCGGTCCTAGGTCGACGGAGTGAGGGACGGGTGGAACAAACCGTCCGTCCGTCCCGTCAGTCGGTCCCTGCGGCCGTCGTCCCAGCGAGGCTTTTTACACACCCTTCCTCCGCCGACCGGTGTGTGCTGTACGTACGTCTCCGACAGATATCTGGTTGATCCTGCCAGTAGTCATATGCTTGTCTCAAAGATTAAGCCATGCATGTCTAAGTTCACACTGTCTCACGGTGAAACCGCGAATGGCTCATTAAATCAGTCGAGGTTCCTTAGATGACACGATCCTACTTGGATAACTGTGGCAATTCTAGAGCTAATACATGCTTACCAAGCTCCGACCCTCGCGGAAAGAGCGCTTTTATTAGTTCAAAACCAATCGTCGTTTCCCCTCGCGGGGTTGCGGCGTCCCCACTGGTGACTCTGGATAACTTTGTGCTGATCGCATGGCCTCATGTGCCGGCGACGCATCTTTCAAATGTCTGCCCTATCAAATGTCGATGGTACGTGACATGCCTACCATGTTTGTAACGGGTAACGGGGAATCAGGGTTCGATTCCGGAGAGGGAGCATGAGAAACGGCTACCACATCCAAGGAAGGCAGCAGGCGCGCAACTTACCCACTCCCGGCACGGGGAGGTAGTGACGAAAAATAACAATACGGGACTCTTTCGAGGCCCCGTAATTGGAATGAGTACACTTTAAACCCTTTAACGAGGATCTATTGGAGGGCAAGTCTGGTGCCAGCAGCCGCGGTAATTCCAGCTCCAATAGCGTATATTAAAGTTGTTGCAGTTAAAAAGCTCGTAGTTGGATCTCAGGCGCAGGCGGGCGGTCCGGCTCGCGCCGGTTCACTGCCCGTTGTCTCCTGCCCTACCGTCTGCCGGCTCTCTCCCACGGGTGCTCTTCGCTGAGCGTCCTGGGTGGCCGGCGCGTTTACTTTGAAAAAATTAGAGTGTTCAAAGCAGGCCTCGGCTGCCTGAATAATGGTGCATGGAATAATGGAATAGGACCTCGGTTCTATTTTGTTGGTTTTCGGAACTGGAGGTAATGATTAACAGGGACAAACGGGGGCATTCGTATTGCGGCGTTAGAGGTGAAATTCTTGGATCGCCGCAAGACGAGCTACTGCGAAAGCATTTGTCAAGAATGTTTTCATTAATCAAGAACGAAAGTCAGAGGCGCGAAGACGATCAGATACCGTCGTAGTTCTGACCATAAACGATGCCGACTAGCGATCCGCAGGAGTTGCTTCGATGACTCTGCGGGCAGCTTCCGGGAAACCAAAGTGTTTGGGTTCCGGGGGAAGTATGGTTGCAAAGCTGAAACTTAAAGGAATTGACGGAAGGGCACCACCAGGAGTGGAGCCTGCGGCTTAATTTGACTCAACACGGCCAACACTGAAATGATTGACATGCCGAGACCATTCTTCTGGGGTCTAATATGGAACTGGTGCTGGACTTAGACCCCCAGAAATCTGGGGTTATGTCCCTGTGGCTCGGTTCTGTCTGCATCCAGTGTGTGATAAAGGAATTGACGGAAGAGCACTATCAGGAGTGGAGCCTGAGACCTAAGTTAACTTACCACGCCAATACTGCAGAATGACTATCAAAAAGTACACCTTCGCGGGGTCTAATAGAGAACATGTGCTGGAGTTAGACCCTCGAAAATTTTGGGGCTACCCTCTAAGAAACTTGATTGTCTCGCTAAGGGAATTGACGGAAGGGCACCACCAGGTGTGGAATCTGCGGCTTAATTTGACTGAACACGCCAACACTGTAGAACAACTGACAAATCGAGAGCACTGCCGTTTGGGTCTAATAATGAACGTACGCTGGTATTAGACTCACGGATGACAAGTCAGCTCCCAAACACTCAAATGAAAGAACGCTACGGAAATCGTGTCTTAACTCTGCAGAAACCGCAGATTTCAAATACCTGGTCATTGACAAACAAAAGCCCTCAATAAATTCGTCTGACCAAATAGTGAACGGGTGCTGGAAATAGATCATCTGAAGACAGGTCAGTTTTACCCTACAAATGACAGGGCGTTGCTACGGAAAACCAGCTCAAATCGAGAGGAGCCGCAGACACTTTGGTTCACGTACCAGGCTGATAAGCCAAGGGCGCGAGGCTACCATGTGGGGGATTACGGCCGAACCCTTGTAAGCCGCAATCCCGCCCAAAATCTCAGCACCACTGCAATGGGAGGCTCCTACATGCTCGGGACCTGGGGCTTGCGCCCCAGCCCTATCAGGTAGAGCCACAGTAAGAGGTCCTTGCCGCCCGCAAATCAAAGCGGGCGGACAAACTGCTTGATACTCACCCTATACGGCGATGGGGTGCGAAAAACACCAACCAAAGACTTAGAACCTGGTCGGGGTGTCGAAAACAGTAGAGCAGCCACCACACTGTGAACTGTCAAGACTCAACCACTGACCATGAGAGTTGTCCGCACACCAGGCGATCAACATCTCTGTGACATTACCAGGCTTGTCCTCTGGCTAAATGCACTCCGGTTACGATATCTACCTCTGTACGTTATCAGCCATAACTATCATGCTGGACGCAGAAGAGATGCAGACCAGCGGACATTGCACACCTGCCCCACTGTGTCAACACCCCAGGTGGCGGGGAATGCTAGGCGTACCATCCCTGCATAGAAGCCAAGAAAATAAAGGGAAAAAGAGATACCCCACTCACATGCAAATGCTACGTTTCTGGCAGGACGTGACGATCCTGGGATACAGACACACTGGACTGCCTCTCTTCCGGGTAAACCAGCCCATCTCATATATCACATACCATCATTGCACCCTATAGACACGAGTAGTGAAGACTCGATAGTCTGGAAAGACAACTTCCATAGGAGAGAAAACTCTGATCGTAAACAACTGCTGCCTTGCAGATAGGCTGGGGACAGCCAAAGGCTAAGGAGGGCATCCCTACAGAAACGCCTGTTGAAATCGGATGCACGGGGCCGCAAGCCTAACAAAACAGTGCAACGTAAATCACAGTATGATGGCAGCACAACCTATTCGAAAAACGTATGGCGCTCATCCTGAGGAGACCCGCCAGGCAGCGATAGCGCCGGGCCTCACGCCTCGAAGGGGCCCACCCTTGACTACTGGTGGTCACCCACCCATGTGTCGTGGAGTCAAGGCACATGGCTATGGGGTAACGTCTATTGGCCAAAACTTCAAGACCCTCAGAATACTACAGTGGAATGCGGAGGGAGTCATTAACAAAAAACTTTCCCTAACACACCACCTGCATGAAGGTAAGATTGACGTGGCATGTATCCAGGAAACGCACCTCAACAATAACCATAAATTCTCAATCAGAGGATACCAGACCTTCCGTCTAGATAGAGAAGGTCACAAAGGAGGGGTCCTGATACTGACCAGAAACAGCATACCGAGTAGCGCGGTACCTGTCAATCACACCGGACAAGCAGAAATTGTAGGAGTTGACATAATGGCTCTAGAGACGAAACTCCGCATTTTCAATCTGTACGGACCACCAAACAGAGACCTATCGCTCTCGAGTATGGAGGTCAGAGACTCCAACTGCATAGTAGTTGGAGATTTCAACAGCCACTCGGAGAGATGGGGATACTCTGACACAGACAGTAGAGGTGACGAAGTGGAAGATTGGGAGATAGATGCAAATCTCTCCCTAATCAATAGGCCGGAGGATAGCCCTAGCTTCTATTCAAGAACATGGCATACCACCTCGACTCCAGATTTGGCCTTCTCCACACAGGACATACACTATAAAATAGACCGCCAGGTGCTAAACCAACTGGCAGGTAGCGACCACAGGCCGATCAGGCTAACCATTGACATGGAAGTAGGCCCACAGGAAACAAAACCGCTCCCACGTTGGAATTACAAACGAGCCGACTGGGACAGATTTGCAATCCTGACAGATGGGCTGTGTGAAACCATCAACACACGAAACACCAAAATGAAGCCCATGGTAGAGAGCCTAAGCAAGGCAATAATGCAAGCCGCCACTGAAACCATCCCAAGAGGAGCTAGGAAAAACTATAAGCCCTACTGGAATGATGAGTTACAGAAAGTGGAAGATGCAGTAACTAATGCGAGGAACATGGCAGAACGAGAAAAATCCGTGGAGGCAAACATCGCCCTCAAAGCCGCCGCGGCGAAGTACAAACACACTCTCAAGCAAACAGCAAGAGAAAGTTGGAAAAATAAAACGGAAAGTTTAAACCTGGACAAAGAAGGGAACAAGCTATGGAAGCTAGTCAGAGCCATGAACGACGAAACCCCGTCAAATAAACAAATTACTATCAAGCAAGGCGAGAACTTGATCACAGGTAAGAAAGCCGCAAACGCCTTTGTCGATCACTATGCCAGAGCAAACCACATCGAGGTCCCTGCAGATAAGCATACAGACATTAGCGAAGAGCTAAAGGGGCACGAAAACATAAATACGGCTCCTGAAGAGCACATGATGGCCAAACTAACAATGCGCGAAATGGAAGAGGCTATGAGAACACTAAAGAGAAGGAAATCTCCCGGAAAAGACGGGATAACAAACGAAATGCTGATGGGGCTGGGCCAAACAGCGAAGGAAAAACTACTATCAGTCCTGAACCAAAGCTGGAAAAGGGGTATTGTACCCCAGGCATGGAAAGATGCAATACTGGTACCAGTACCAAAAACAGGAAAGGACAAAACAGATCCGAATGGATACAGGCCCATAAGCCTACTGAGCTGTGTCGGCAAGCTGATGGAACGGATGATAAACACCAGACTGATGTGGCATCTGGAAGAAAAACGAATACTAATTCCACAGCAAGCCGGCTTTAGACAGCACAGATCCACTGAGGACCAGGTCATCCTCATAGCCCAGGAGATAGAAGATGCCTACCAGGCACAGAAACACACAGTAGCTGTTTGGGTGGACCTGGAAAAGGCATTTGACAAAGTCTGGAAGGATGGACTTAGAGTCAAGCTAAGAAGAAGTGATGTTTGTGGGAAGATGTACAAGTGGATCAACCACTACCTCAAACAAAGAACGGCCAGAGTCCAAGTACAAGGGCAGATGAGCAAAAAGGTGACACTCGAGCAGGGAGTACCCCAAGGGGGAGTACTGTCACCCACACTCTTCCTGGTATATATAAACGATATTACAGAGAATATACCAAGAAGAGTCCATAGCTCAATGTTTGCAGACGATCTGGCTATGTGGACCTCTGAAAAGAATCTCACCATAGCAAGAAATCGGATGCAAACGGCCCTAACATCGCTGGAAGAGTGGGCGAACTCATGGCTGGTCAAAATAAACGAGGAGAAAACCACGTGCACAATATTCTCGCTCTCATTAAAACCCCAAAGTACCAAATTAAGCCTAAATGGCAAAATCCTGCAGCCAAACGACAACCCAACCTATCTGGGAGTCACATTTGATCGGCGCATGACATGGAAAAGTCAGATTGAGAGAAACCGAATGAAAGCCAGAGAAAGAATGGCGATCATGAGGAAACTTGCTGGCACAAGCTGGGGAGCAGACGAAGGCATACTAAAGAAACTGTACACTGGAAGAGTGAGACCAGTTCTCGAGTATGGCATCGCGGCATGGACAACAGCAGCGAAGGCGAACTTCGATAAAGTTAACAAACTTCAAAACCAAGCTATGAGAATCATAACTGGTGGAATGAAGTCAACGCCAATTGTAGAACTTGAAAAGATTACAAAACTGCAATCCATGACCGACAGAAGAGACTGCAGAGCCCAGCTGCAGTCAGAGAAACTCCGAAGACTGACGGACCATCCAATGTACCAGAGGCTAAACAATTTGGGAACTGGGAAACTAAAGCGGAGAAACTTTGCAGAAATAGCCAAAGCAAAGACGCACGAAGATCCCATAAACGCACTAACAACACCAAAACCCATCACTACTGTACGAAAACCTACTTGGAGGCAGGATATATTTCCAGAGGTGGTAGAAAATATACCAGGTATTGCAAACAAAAACTGCCAGACCGAAAAAGAAAGGAGAGACACTACCTTAAGCTTCATAACGAAAAGCTACCCAAGCATGGACTGGACCCATGCATACACCGACGGTTCTGTAACAAACACTACACAGAACGGAGGGGCAGGAGCATTCCTGAACCTACCAAATGGCAGAAAAATAACACTGTCATTCGCTACTGGTAAGTACACGAGCAATTTCAGAGCAGAGGCAGAGGCACTGAGGGCGGCAGTGGAAGAAATGGTAACACACAGTGAAAATGAGAGCCATATAGTCCTGCTGACAGATGCTCTCGAAGTAGTCACAGCGCTAAAAAGCCAGAAAAACACTGAGCTTAATGACTTAAGAGCAGCACTCTGCAAACTGTGCCAACAGTCCGCACCAAAAAGGGTAGTGGTACAGTGGGTTCCGTCACACTGCAACATCCAAGGCAACGAGGAGGCAGACAGACTGGCAAAAGAAGGTGCAAGGCTACCACAAATAGATACCAGTATGACGTACGAAGAGTCAAAACGGCTTATCAAAGCCAGGTACATGTCCAAATGGGAAACCGAACATACTGGTTACACCAAAAACGATGCCTATTACCAGTTGAACCGAAGAGAGCAGGTCGTTGTCTTCAGACTTCGCACTGGCCACAACAGACTGAGGTACCACCTCTTCAACAAATTGAAGATAGGGTGTACCGACGAATGCCCGTGCGGTACTGGTAAAATGACCACTGAACATCTGCTGCAGAACTGCCCGACATACGAGGATCAGAGAGAGCAGATGTGGCCATTGCCAGTGGAACTGCAAGACAAGCTCTATGGTAGTGGCGAGAGTCTCAGGATGACCGCCGCTTTTTTCGAGAAAATAATGGTTACTGTCTGACTGTGTACGCAGAAGAAGAAGAAGAAGAAGGACCGAAAGGTGCAAATGTCGCAGTCAAGCTGTAAACTACGACACAACTCATTCCGTTCTCTGGACTACATTCTGCTACTTAAGCCCTTTCATGGTTTGGTTGTGAGAGATTGAGAACGAACGAAGAAGAAGAAGACTAGTACCGAGTATACCACGCTTGACCAATGTTTTGTAATAGTGGGTTCTAGTGTATCTCTTTATATTCCGGGAGTACAGGAAAATATGGGCCTGGATTCTCCTGTCTGTAGTATCATGATAGGCATCTCCGAAGGCGCACGACTGCAGGATCACAGCGACAATCACCAACTCGTTAGTTAGGCTGCTGTAGCAAAGCCTATTTCCAGATGCACGGTGTGGGCGTGAGGTAGGGTTTGGCCTGTACGTTGCCCTTGACCCTGAAGTGAATGACATGAACAGCCAGTATCAATACAAAACCCGAGCGTTCAAAAGGAATACATCTTTGTTGCTGGAAGCAGAAAGCATATTTTTCGCTGTTACAGGCAACGACTGGCAAACAGTTGGAGGACAAATAGAAGTCCCTGAAATGTGGTAATGCTGAAGAATGGGTCTCATTTTGTGGAGAGTAAACAAATCAAGTTGATCAGTCCTAAGACTGGTTGTAAGGTTGTCTGAGTATGTCTCTCCATTTGTCTATATCCTCTGGTTGATCAGTCCTAAGACTGGTTGTAAGGTTGTCTGAGTATGTCTCTCCATTTGGCTCTATCCTTTGCAGCTCTCTTCATACTTTAATATCCCTGCATGCCTGAGATGTAAATCTGAGTCTTGATCGCCCCGGTCCCCTCTTTCCTTGAATCTTGCCCTCTAATATCTTTTGTAGAAGACTTTCATGTCCCGTATTGTGCTCCAGCCAACTCATCCAATGTTTTTGTATCATATACAAGATTTGTATTTGTGCGCCCACATCAGTGAGTACATTGTCATTATATCAACGTTCTGTCCAACTCACTCGTTTCCATTCTACGGTACCACCATATTTTGAACGCTTCCAAGCTTGTTTTCATCATTCTTTACTAGAGTCCATGTTTCAGCACCATACAGTTGAATTGGTGAGTGGAGCTTACTTTTTGTGTTTCTCTCTTAGGAGCAGACAAAGAAATACTGAAAGACATACTCCCCCTTCTTCTGTATTCGTTCTCAGTCTCCCACTACCAAGCCCTGAACAGGGCTTTGCAAGTAGCAGGATATAGTCCGGCGAACGGAATGCGTTACAATATTATAAATGGGAGAGCAACATCAAGAGATGGACTTGTAACAGTCTATAGAAGTGCACCCTCTGGGGAAGAAAAAGCATGTTGGGGGTACATTTCAGCCAACCTTATATGCGGAGACGGCACTTGAAATCATTACAGGCTACATTTTTATATCAAGCCAAACCGGACCTTGGTCAGTCAGTAAAGACATATGTTCTCTGAAGGATGAGATGACCAAGTTTTGTAGCCTGGAATAAAGAATTTCATCAGCGCCTAAGAGACGTGCAGATGGAATTGGGCAGGTTACAAAATAAAGGCGATGCTTATGTTGTTTCGACATATATTCATTGGAGGATTTAGGGAGGATGGGATGGGGAGGGAGAGAGAGAGCGAGGGAGAGAGAGCGAGAGAGAGAGAGAGAGAAAGAAAGAGAGAGAGGCCATAGTTTGACAAAATGAAATGTTTGCCAAAAACTGAGAAAGAGGGTGATAACGAAATAAAGTTTCACATTATTATTTTTATTTTTTTATGCCAAGAACAGAATGGATAAAACTAGTCTAAGAAAGATCCGGAGGTACCTGACAGACTATACAAATAAACCGAAGCTGCGGTGGCACTGAAGGCCAGAAAAAGTTATAAAATATAAATACGCATGGCTTTGTTACTGCACAAAGATATAAACAAAGCAAAACCCACTTTGCCTTAGGTATTGTATATTTATCTGACCCATTGTCTGTTTACTTTGTGATTTATTAGATGTGTTCATTTGTTCTTTGTGCCTGACGATGGCCTTGTTGCGCAGCGTGGGTTTCGTTTTGTTTATGTCTCCGTAAGGTAATTGAGACATACCTGTTTATGTTCGCACCGACCTACTGACTGACTTAATGTACAGCATACGTGATGCTTGAATTAGAATATTTGCTGGCTCAGATTAAATATTCGTCTCTCAGTCAAAACACAAAACTAATGCGGTATAGAATTGACCATTGATCTGGATGAGACAGTACAGCAGCGGGTGACCGAGAAGTTTGGATATGTCTCCTGACCAAATGGACACGAGTTCAAACCCCAGAAAAGGCATGTTTTTGTCTATATCGAAAGTGAAATAAAAACACTGGTCTCCATAATGCATGAGACTACGTGGATATCTGCCTTTATTCCTCATTCCTATAAATCCTCCTTACAGATCCCAGCAATAAGAATAAATGTGGTAACGATAGCCTTTAAAAAAAAATAGATGAGACAATACTGAATAGCAACTCACATATGACATATCAAGGTGAAGTATGTGTGCATTGCAAAGTTGGTTGCCACTAGAAAACTGAAACTTCAACTCATTCATAAGCCGTGGTAGTTCAGCTGTCTGTTTTATGCCGGAAGATTGGAACACTTAGCTAATCAGTCAAATTCGTCATTTATAGTTAGGGGCTATTGCGCCATTATACTCCCTAGCATCGGCTTGGCCTCACATGCCTTGAACCAATTAACGAATATTTGGAGATCTACGTGACTGTGTAAGCGTGTCAAGCTCAGGGTACTTAACTCTAGTGTCATCTTAGTGCTCACATGTGGTTGTGAAAGCTAGAAAATGACAAAGACGCTTGAAAATAGATTGAATGCATGTGAAAAGTAATGACTAAGATGTCTATTTGATATTTGCTGGAAAAATTCAGGACTACTACAGCAAGTGCGATTACAGTCCAATCAAAATTATTTTTCTAATGTCATCAGGATAAACCGGTTGACGTACACCGGGATGAGCTCTGGATTAACAATAATAGGCTCCAGTTACATGTGATTATGTAGAAACCTAAAGTCAGAAGGAAGCGGGGTAGACCCAGAGAGACTACGCAGAACTATCTCCAGGGCGAGTGCAACCATGAGGGCTTGGGGAACATGCAAGAATTGCAACGAGTGGCCGATCAATAGGAGGATTTTGAGTGATGTCTTTGGCGTTGAAAGATCAGAGAAAGAGAGAGATATTGCCCCAAACAATATACATTTAATTGTACACGTGATTTTCTTCAATGAGCATTCTGAAAATAGTAACATTCATCAAAAGACAATCAGAGAAAAAAATGTATTAAATGTGATATTGAGATGGACGACGTCAATATACTAAAAACCAGTGCCAAATATAGCTACAACAAAGTTCTCATACCAGAAGTCGGACAGTGTATATAATATAAATAAAAACCAGTGTCAAATATAGTTACAACAAAGTTCTCATACCAGAAGTCGGACAGTGTATATAATATAAATTAAAACCAGTGTCAAATATAGGTACAACAAAGTTCTCATACCAGAAGTCGGACAGTGTATATAATATAAATTAAAACCAGTGCCAAATATAGGTACAGCAAAGTTCTCATACCAGAAGTCGGACAGTGTATATAATATAAATAAAAACCAGTGCCAAATATAGGTACAGCAAAGTTCTCATACCAGAAGTCGGACAGTGTATATAATGTAAATAAAAACCTGTGCCAAATATAGGTACAGCAAAGTTCTCATACCAGAAGTCGGACAGTGTATATAATATAAATAAAAACCAGTGCCAAATATAGGTACAGCAAAGTTCTCATACCAGAAGTCGGACAGTGTATATAATATAAATAAAAACCAATGATGTCCAAGCTACAGTAGAATCACAGAACATTTATTATAATAAACAGGTCATTGCCAAATGAAGTCAGGAAAAACGCTTGCCATTGTTACGTTGAAGCGATAATACTGATTTTAGTAACATTCTTGGGCAATGAATAAACAAACAGAAATATCCATTACAGAAATGTGGTTGCTAAGGGGGTCATCCATAAAAGACGACCACAAATATCTGGCCTTTTTTAACCATACGAGCCCCATATCCACATCTGCCCAATTTTAATTGACACCATTCGCCCACTAAACATCGCCGTGATCCAACACACAAGTTTTAATGACCTACATATTTAAGACGTAGAATTTTCAGCAATATCAATAAACGATATAATAACAGTTATACCAACAGTGAAATCACAACAATTTTCATGGTTTGTCACCAGCGTGTTAAAATACTATCGCGGTTGTTTGTTCCAGGTAACAGGAGCATATAAACATCTTCACATTAAAGATCTTTAGATTGAAAAGGACTGCCAAGGGCAAAATCCGAAGGTTTATTATGGTTTAGCTGAACAGTAAGAAACTGTAGAGGATTTCTTACTCTTGGCAGATTTGTATGTGAGTGAGAGTTGGCACGTGAATGTCCGCTTTCAATGTAAATACCCAACCCTCTCATATCCCTGGTTGCATAACCTGTGGATAACCCCTGTGGATATATTTTATGCATATCCCCTATGGACAATAATATATACGCTACCGATAGCTAAGAAATAGTACGTAGCTGTCAACTGAAATAAAACTTATTTATTTAAAAAACTGGTGTGAACAATTGTGCGACAATGGGAAAAATGAATGAGGAAGTCAGGTTCGGGATGACATGTCTTAAATAACAAGTATCTGGAGAACTGAAATAAAGATAGTGGTTGTTGAAGGGAATTTAACGATAACACTACTGCGTGGCACACGCTGATGGTTATGTCTCGCGTAACGGTGTCAACCAGTCGTGCATAACGATCCAGAGAAGCTATTATAGAAGCATTGCGCAACTGTCATTACGGACTACCTGTGTGATATAACGTTTATAAGAACGACACAATACCGATTTATAAGCCGGCGGTCTCAGGTGACAAACATTTCAACAAAGGCCAGCTTCATACACAAATATTGAAAAGGAATTTCCCGTAACATTATTTGAGGAGAGTTGAAGCAACTTTCCATACAGCATGCATGTGTTGATAGAATCAGAAACGAAAATATTAGGATACAAGTAAAAATACCACCAGTGCTAGATCTCATCAAGAGACAGCAAACCAAATGTTTCGGCCACGTGACACAACAAACACTAGATAGTATCCCTATAGCAATGCTATACTGATGCAATGGATACAAAGCCAAGTGCCGACCACAAAAAAGATGGATATTAGAAATAACAGAAGCAGTAAAGCTCCCCGTGTACGAAGTACATACTAGGACCCGGTCAAGAAACCTCTTCATAACCTGACGCTGAAAGACACAAGCAGGACACAAGCGAAAAGATGTATATGTATTATCCCCATCTCCCCTTGCTGCCACTTTCATTGTTGGTAGATATTTTGTTGTTCATTGTTAAGATCATCTAACCTACATATCTGTCTGTGTTGTCCACTTCTATTCCTGGTCTCTGGGAAGGAAGACTAACGTCTGGTCAAGCAAAACATACTGGTCAAGACCTTGACCTCGGTTTCCCAGTAGCCCTTCCTGGAAAAGAACTGTTTTCATGGCAGCCTGGCTAACAAGGTGAGGGATTGACGCGATCCTCGTAGTAGTGAGCGACACGCAGATGAAGCTAACCATTGCACAACAGCCTGGGAAACCCCGATACATCTTCAACAACACCTTCGGGGTGTGAGGAAAGCTACGACAACCCCCCAAACGTCCTTTTCAGGGCGAACAAAAGAGTAACCTACTCATTGTAGACATCCAACAACATTCATGGACTCTCCATTATGTTCTGACTGTGCAGAGATAACTGATCAGGTCCATTCCTTGTTTTATCTAATTGAAGTTTCATTATTGGTTGTTTTACTTTTCGTCCTCGTTCGCGATGTGTCAATCAATTCGTACAGCTGCTGTTTTTTGTCAAAACATGCTTATTTGTCAATGTTAACGCATTAGCTATCCGTGTAAAAATCTATATATATCATTGATAAATAAGGTTAATAGCAGTGACCAGTGTGATCAATAATATTTATTGAACATCATACATTTCAAGAGCCCCATGCGGCGTAAGCAGTGACATGCGTTCCTTCTTCATTTAAAGCTACTTTCTAACTTATTCGCTTCTATTATAGCATGAGATGGGTGGTTGTTCTTTTCTTTTCCTAGTATCTTATTGTTTCTACAGGATGGAGTAGATAGCCTCGTGTCTGGCAGGTAACAGTTTTACTATTATTTGCTCCCTTTCGGGTCTCGGTAGCACGCGGGTGATACGCTTATATACCTGTTAGATAAAGGTGCTTGTCTTTCGAGAAACTAAAGCGCGAAATGATGAGGTTTCTAATCCCACAAGTTTAAAGCGGCTTAAAGGGGAAGATGTGGGGGGGGGGGGGGGGCAGAGAAGAGACCAGCGTCAAGTTATGTTGGAGATTGACGATAAACACGGAAATCCCTTATACATGATGAGCACGTGAAAACAAATAAATTGGCGGCGGTAAATCGATAAAAGTAGACTTAGTCTAAATAAGCAATGAAATTTCTACCCAAAGCACAACCTACCTTCCCCCTGCCATAATAAACAGCAGGAAGTAAACATTGCAAACTAAAGAACGTACTACGGATAGCATTCGTCTACCTTGCATAACCTGTCTGTTTCAATACCAAATATTCCAAGAAAGTGAATCCACTGATTGATAATCCTCATGTAGTCTATGGAATGGATCTTGATATACTTTCACTGAACAGAAATATATACCAGGGAACAGTACAAATACTTGTCTAAATATCTTATTTTATCTGTTTGAAACAATGTGATTGATTCTAATCCATACAATTGTTGACAAATATATGCTGTGGTTGACGTAAAGAGAAGCTGTCTATCATGACCAATGATCAAATAAGGTTGAAAGCAGTGAGTGGCCAGTGTCATTGTGATCACTTTCACTGCTCTGAGAATTTACAGCTGAGCTCAAATATTCACCACTGCCGTAACTTCCTGCTACTGGGAACAGTCGTTACGTTACAGCAAGAGTTGATTACCTACGGTCTACATGCTCGATCCATCCCAAATCGCAGGCCTGCAGATATCCCACAAAAGGAATTCAAATGAGCATTTTAGCCCTGATTTATATCTATATATATACATACATACAACACTGCTGTGATGGGAGTAACGTTTTGCGAAGGGCATACTACATGATATATATATATATATATATATATATATATATATATATATATATATATATATATATATGACTGTCAGTGCGGTGCAACCGTAGCGTAACATTTTGCTAATTCATTTGACAGAATACTTAATATTGTTCACAGTTCGCTAGGTTCAAGAATGTGGTAGAAGAATTCCTATACTTCAGTCATGTTTTATAGCAGAACAATGGCGTGTTGGTATGTGTGTGTGAAAGAATACCACACGCAGCTAAGTGTACATAATTTGTGATGAGCCAGCAAAAACAGCCTGTGCGTAACACATTACCAGTCAGCCAACAGTCTCGCTGTGCATTACAAACAGGAGCCACGTTACAAATGTAGTAACAAAATTAGCTAGGCACATCAATGATCTATTTCAATATCTTATCACTTTTTGACAGAGTACATCTGAAGCATAGGGAAATCACTGCTGAAAGTCCTTTACTTGATGTATAAAATCACATGAGTGCTGCCCTTGTGGTGGTTTCTGTGGCTTTTAGTTTTACCTGATGAGGTTGCTGTGAATCTGTTTATATAGTGCCCTACAATAAAACTGTGACGAACAATGCCAATATGATATAGCTAAATAATTTGTGGGTTAATAAATAACATATAGGTTTGGATTACATTTATCCGTCTGTCTCTAGAATTATTTGTTTGTTGTTAAATATGAAAGTCTGTCTCTAGAATGATTTGTTGTTAAATATGAAAATCTGTTTCTAGAATATGTTGTTAAATATGAACGTCTAAAAACATATAGGTCTAGAATGATATGTTGTTAAATATGAACCTAGATGTAGAATTTGCTTTCAGGGTAGGCCAAATATAAGCCTGTAGGCAATACAGGATGCCGTGTATATGCAGAATCTAATTGATTACCAGATACATGCATGTCAGCTTATCTATTTCCATGATCTGATTTCTAACTATACTGGCATACTCTTGGATATTACCAGGATCTGATTTATAACTGTATGACTGCAATCTGGTCTATTTCTAAGGTGATATGAGAGAAGAACTTGAAAGATTCACCTTTTCAATCCAAGTGAAATATAGGGTCACAACTACAGGTACAGGAAGCATGTATCAGAAGATTTATAGTGATGGTTTCATAGTCATAGTTTTATATGATAATGATGCTAGTCCCAAGCACAATCCTTTTTAGACTTCTTTTATTACTTGCTTGGAACATTACATTACATTCTTTTCAATTCAGTTAGCACTCAGGTAAGGGAGTGTATGTGTGTAACGTTGATAAATGAAAATATTAAAAAAAGACTACAAAGTAACAATAACCCTGAAAACACGAAGAGTGAATAACAATATCTGCTATAGGACATTCAACTACTTCTCTTTTGGGAGGAAGACTAACGCCTGGTCAGGTACAATATACTGATCAGACATTTTAGTCAGGGTCATGCAAAACATACCGGCCAAGAACCTCCCCTCAGCTTCTTAGTAATCCTCCCTGGAAACGGGCTGTTTTCATGGCAGCCTGGCTAACAAGGTGAGGGACCGACTATCTCCTTAGTAGTGAGTGACACGCAGATGAAGCCAAGCATTGCACAACCGCCTGGAGGACCACAATCCACCTTCATCAGCATGCTTGGGTTGTGAGGCAAGCTACTGCAACCCGCCACTTAACGTCCTTTTCAGGGCGCACAAAAGAGTAACATACTCATCGTGGGCATTCACAAACAACAACTCTTCCCCTGTTGGTAAAAATACACCAATAGACTTCGGTTGACCAACATTTTATGACTATGTATTTGTTGAAGGCATGCTCCATGGGGAGCTAAAATGTTTTTGATGATGTTTCTTTGCTCTCCCTTTCAGCCTCAAGTAATACACTGGCAATATACAACTTTACCATTTTTAAACAGATATATATTAAAGATCAGATAATGGCAATACTAGAATAGAGGCATTTACTTATAAACAGGAGTAGATGCATATACTTATAAACAGGAGTAGATGCATATACTTATAAACAGGAGTAGATGCATATACTTATAAACAGGAGTAGATGCATATACTTATAAACAGGAGTAGATGCATATACTTATAAACAGGAGTAGATGCATATACTTATAAACAGGAGTAGATGCATATACTTATAAACAGGAGTAGATGCATATACTTATAAACAGGAGTAGATGCACACTCTGATAGAAAGGAGTAGATGCAAATACTAATAAATAATATGAAGTAGATAGAGTACAGAAATTGTTAAAGATCAGATCCTACAAAAGAAAAGTATTGTCAATACATAAACAAAATGAAAGAAAGAAATGTAAGAGAATTCCCTCAAAATTGATCCTGTAAACATCAGATGGCCCAAGCCCCAATTTATTGTTAATTTAAACTAGATTTTGGTCACGTGCTGGCATATTAGGCTGCATTTAACAACAAGTGGTTTATGCTAGAGCCTAGTGGACCTGCAAAAACTAGCTGCAATACTGCCTGAACCCTTGAGCTGTGCTGTTGCAATGACCTGGGTTGAGTGACACATGCCCACCAACTTGTCTAGCCAGAATAGTTATTTTTTGTCTTCCTGGTGAGCAATGCATATTAAGTTGTTGTTGTTGAATGCCCAAAATGAGTATGTTTACTCTTTTCTGTGCCCTGAAAAGGCTGTTAAGTTTGTCGTAGCTTTCCTCACATCCCGAGCATGCTGATGAAGGTGGACCGCAGCCCTTCAAGCAGTTGTGCTTTGCTTTGCTTTATCTGCGTAATGCTAGATTGGATACCAGTTCTCTGAACAAGAAGATACATTTTAAAATGTTGGTGTAGCATAAAGTGTTTTTTCTATATGTGTTCAAATATAAACACAGTCCGTACGTGATGAAAACTTGGAGTGTGAACTCCCTACTAAGTTTTATTATTCTTTTTCCATGCAGTATGGTCGTTTCACTTCTTTATGTTGCAAGAACTTCTTTTCACCCCACTGCTCAGGGTACAACTCCACATGACTCGGTTCACAGCTTGGTCTTTCTAGGATGTCAAACCTATGTCCAGTGCCTTCATGTCCCGACATTTAAATATCGCAACAGTAAATACAATTCTTCTGCATTTATTCTCAATCTCCCACTACCAAACCCTGAACAGGGCTTTGCAATGTAATCCGGAGAATGAAATGTGTTGTGTTGCTAGTTTACAGCCTGGCTGCGATATTTGCACCTTTTGATCCGACATATCCGTCTTCGGCAGCTAAATACAATTCTAAGAACAAAGATAAATAAACAAAAATATAACACTGAAAACTAATTGGTGTCAAGGTACATAGGTGTGAACATGTTCCATCATTGAATAGTTCATACAGTTATGACAGCATGACAATGTATGGGTCTATTGCAGATAAAAATAATGTTACATTGTCTACTATTATTATCTCTAAGAATGTGTTAACTCCCACGTTCATAATTGGTTATAACGCACAGCAGACACATACTTTGTTATCAAATTTGTTGACAACTCTTCTAGTTTTGATGAGACAGAAAACAAAGAAAGCTTCCAATCAAACTGTACATTATCCTGTTATACGTGAACTGGACCAGATCCCTCACGACAATGTCCTGCAATGCCACTCAAAGGGACAAGATTTCAGAACATAGCAGTAATCAAGATGAATACAACGAAGCTCCTGATGGAGATCCCCCCAAAATTACTTCCATGAGTGAAAGCACCGCTGGGAGAAACTTGTCAACTCAGAAGGGGCATAGTTTGGAGGGGATTGTTTTGAACTAAACAGGTAAGTTTGTGGGTGTATTTCTAGCCTAAGGCAGGATACCTTTTGAGCAATTCTTGTGTGTGTATATATATCTTGTATATATATACACACACACATATATATATATATATATATATATATATATATATATACACACACACATATATATATATATATATATACACACACACACACATGTATATATATATATATATATATATATATATATATATATATATATATATATATATACACACTTGGAATCCAAACAAGCATGTTTATGTCTGTTGTCAGGTAGCCGAATGCTTCTGCTATATGTAGTAGGTATTTTACAACTTCCTGCGGGTTACTAGGCCTGGGGGAAGTGCAAATAATTTGGGTAGATTTATAACTATAATTTTTGTCCGGGCAGCGGCCGTTAAGCCTACTCTTTTCGATTTCTAACTGCCAAGGTATTTTTAACGTGCTCGACACTGAACACGGGAGTACAATCTCACTACCCAGAGATCAGGGGAATTTTTACCAGAAAATCCACGTGAAAAAATCACGGTATCCGCCGTGATTCGAACCAGTTACCTCCGCTACTCAGAGCGAAAACCCTTGCCTCGAGACCACTGAGCCCCCTTAATATATTAGTCTGTTTGCAGTCTTCTTTTTCTTCAGAATTTGTACTGAAAAAGGACCCTGTGTCATAGTTTACAGCGAGACTGAGATATCTGCATCTTTAGGCCCGAGATATCTATTTCAGCTGGTCTTTTAGGTTTGAGTTTGCCTTTCCATTGTGATCCCTATTCTCTTAGCCAGAATGCACTAGTGCAACTTGTTTCCAGGGTCGCCGCTTGAAGATGGAACAGGATCTTGGTCAGTTATGAGCCGCTGGCTGCACCAGTGTCAGGGTGCACCTGCTTCAGCACTTAGTAGATGTAGCTTTCCTTTCTCCTGTGCTTTTTCTTGGCACCAGTACGGACAGCCTTAGCCATGCCATCTTTCTTGGTTTCTTTTGATGATACTGAGGGTGGCATTGTTATTGTCAAAACATTTGGTTACAATCTGAGTATTGTCATTTGATCTATTCTTAACAAATCAGTAGTAAGCTTGTGCTATATCCGATTCGGTGTGTTCTTTGTACCATTTGTCTTCAACATTTATTTTTATCATTGTCCTTATTTCTTCATATGTAGTCCTTGTCTTTAGTTTCAGTTTTGCTTCTTCCCTTGGGCTAGTCTGTCTACCTCCTCCTTTCCATTATTTTACAATGTGCAGGAATAAACTGTATTTTCACTCTGCTGAAATTGTAGCTGATATTCATGAGTTCATCTTGCAGGTTGCACATATCATTGTTTTAATGGTTTCTGAGAGCCATTATGACTTACAGTGAATATGTAAGGAAAACTATCTTGTCTCTGGAATGGTCCCTGTTTTCCATGATGGCTTTTGCACATCAGCCCTGGAGTTGTTTTAGAATGTTTCCAGTGGCCACTGAGATTTGAATTTCCTGTCCAGTAATTAATGTTGTGTAAACACCTCCAAGATAAATACAATAACTATAAAAAAAATTTAATGGAAAGAAAATGTAAATATTCATGAGAAAGAGTGCGGTTTCTGCAAACTTTTGCAGTCAACAATCAACTAACTCCCTTCTCAACTCCAGTACTGCAAATGTATACTTACTAAGCCAATAATTATGTCCTGCCTTCATAGGTCTGATTCATGCGCTTCTTCTGCCATAAATTTCTCCAGCTGCCATTAGAATTTACAGATTCTAATAAATGGTGATATGCCAGTGAAATGTGTTTGTAATTTGTATTGTATTTAGCAGTGATTTTACAATGGTGCTTGTCCCAACTATTTTCTCAATTACTTTCACAGGTGTTCATGAATGTGCAACAAGTTCTCCAGAAACCATGTTTCTGTTGCACCAACAAATTAGTTTGCTTGCTTTTTCAATATTGAATGTCAAAGATTTACATATGTGCAAAAGTTTAAGTGTACTAAAACTCCCTAAAACAATGGAAGACCATGTTTAACCATTCATTCCAGTGCCAAGAATTTGTTATTAATGTTTTTATTTTAATTAATTATAGTAAACAACTAAACAAGCAGTAGTCTTTGAGTGTATCTACTTTTTTTTCTCGATTAGTTTATCCAAGCTCATGAGAGGGTCATATAATACCTGAATTTCTTCACCTCCTTAAAAAAAATAGTATTTATTCTATCTATTTAATATATTTCTTCACTTCCTTCAAAAAATAGTATTTATTCTATCTATTTAATATTTTGTTATTATCACTAACACGGTGTAGATCTAAATCCTTTTACTTTTATTTAGTCTACACTGTTTCTGATTGTTATATCTAAACACATTAAATTAATCTCTACTTTACTGGCCATGTGTAATGTATTTCGCAGAATTTTCGGTTTCTGCTACAGCTATCTGGTACAAGCAGCTATTACTATTATTAATTAGTAATAATAGTATTATTCGCATATTATGATATTGTCACTATTGTGTCATAATTGTATGTTGTTGTTAATCTTAGCGATCGAGCCTTAGATAAAACTCAAATTGTTTGAAATCTATTCTAGTAGGATATTCTTTATATTTTGGCAACATACTCATAGTTAACAAAGGACTTCAAACGTGTGATAGTATATATTATAGACGTCAAACTCAATCTAAAGAAAATTTATAATTTGACAGTTCGAACGAACTGTCAAATCATCAATTTTCATTAGATTGAGTTTGACGTCTACTATCACTATGTTATGTAAATTAAATCTGCAAATTCTAATGGCAGCAGGAGAAATTACTTAAATTAGTAAATTAATCTTAACTTTTAGTTTTAATTTTAAACTGGTTATGATGGTTATCTATCTAATAAGTAATTAGAAGATAATTATATTATTCAACCAATTACAAAAATAAGTACAATATAGAGTTACACCTAGTTTATATAAACTCTTCGCCTAAACTTATCTTATATTACTATTATTACTTAGATCTAGACTATATTGATATTGCATATTCTACATAACAATAACAACAACAGTGAAATAAAAATAACACAGTATACAGTTACTGTGAGTAACACTAGTTAATAGTACTCAATAGTAGTACTAGTAGTTAGTAGTAACAACAGTTCAACCATCAACGGCTTACCTGAAATTGAGAAATATGGTAGGCCAAAACTGTTTGTAGCGCATCCAGATCTTCCAAATGTCGTCCAGATCCAAATAATGAGTAACTTTAAACTACTTAAAGAACATAAACTAAAATCTAACACAACTGGACTGTGAACTCAACCGTGATCGCCAGGATTATGAAATTAAGTTAGAGTAGTTAGACCTCTACTGAACTCTTCTATTTCTAACTACTAGAAATACTTAGTTACGACCGTACTACTATTACTAATCACAATAGGCTAGTTGACAATTTGCACTTGTCGTGAATTCGTTCAGTAAAATTGCCAATCAATTCACAACGTCTTGAAAACTCACAAATTTAAAAGAATAAAAAAATTAATCCAATCAATGTGGGAAATGAATACTATTCCTTTACTGTTACATTTAGGAAGGTGCAACAGGTTCAACCAGCTACCAAAATCAGAGTTGCCAGATTAAAGCTTTGAAAAAATGCCAAACATAGATATAAAAAGCTAATAACAAACCAAATACAGCACACGAGCGCGCACACGGACTTTCACACACCAAACACACACACACACACGCACACACACACACACACATACACACAATCTCATACACAAGGAAGCTATTTTAAAATGCAATTCAGGATTCTTATAAACAGGTACCAATCCCAAATGTCATGCCATTTCTATTTTTTTTTGCATCTTTGTCCTTTCTAAAGTAGGAAGACTTTTTGGTAAGAACGAAGAATTGTGTGTGTGTGTGTGTTTTTTAGTGCATAAGCCTAATTGACCCATGCATATCAATGTTTTTAACGACATAGATGTTCATATTTTTGATTATTAAAAGAGTTTTCATTTGATATTCTGTCCTAAAAAACACAACCTTACTGTGGCACTAAATATGCCGGTCTGTTATGCATAATGAAGTCATCAATTTTTACAAGGTTTTTGTTTATTTTATATTATAAAATACGATCTTATTTACTTTAATACAATGGACATTATCGCTACGTTTAAACAAAATAAGGCAGAAATAAAGCCAACAGAATTTTCTTGTCAACCAGTTGTGTCCGTTAGTATTTTTAACATTAAAAAAATCCTTAAAACTCAAAATGAATTTGTTGATGTAAGCCAATTGAAAAATCTCGTGAAAACATGTGAAGACAATTATAGAAATCTTGAAGAAATTAGGAGCAAAAATGAATCTTGGATGAGATTTGAATAGAGGGGGACAGCGTGGACTAGTGGTTAAGTGACACGGCTCACAACCGGAAGATGCTGGGTTCGCACCGGCCGTTACCCCGTGGAAGAAACAGACCATTACATAAAATGTATGACGAAGTCTGATGCACTGGGCCGACAGAAGCAAAATAAAAACAGTGCAAAGCACATCTCCTTAGGGAATAGAGAAAAAAGGCGAACGCAACAACAACAAATTCGTTCTGAATAGACAGTTTTCAAGTGCAAGGCAGACGACGAAGAGGCGTCCCAAAAAGAAGTGGGAGGACAACATAAAAGAATAAACCAATCTCCGACCAGAAAAGAGGCACAGAAGGCGGCCGCTGACAGAGAAGGGTGGCTTGGGTTTGTGAGGATGTTTTTATGTGTGCCCCAACGACCTCACTGGTTACGGGATGACCTGACCTGACTTGAGACAGTTACGATATTTTGATCACTTATTTTTCTTCTTCTTCTGCGTTCGTTCTCAATCTCCGGCTACCAAGCCCTGATCAGGGCTCCTTTTCATTTATTTAAAATGGCATTGGAAAAAAAAAAGTAGAGAACAGACGTGCTTGATTAAAATAAAGGTAAAGGTAATGTCATGCAGTCACGGCTGTTAAAGATGAAATGTTAGAGAATTCATTGTACGAACCCACACTTTGTTTATGAGATGATTTGGCTAGCGCCCTTCCACTTTGTCTTTTCTTCTTTAACAGCAAGTCATGCACCTATTTGCAGCTCATTCGAGTGAAGCGTGACGATAACGGGAGTTGAAACACGCACCTCTGCCGTGAAAAGCAATTGGTCTACAACAAAACTGATTGAAACAAACTCTGTGTGAGAAAACGACACAAAGAGATGGACAGAGAAAAGTCTGTCAATTGTACAATCAAGACAAAAGAAAGAGGTCTTTGTGGATCCACTGCAGCTGACATTGGATGAGGAAATGACCTCTGAACAGTCCAATTGAAGAAGAATATATTTATATTTACATATAAATATATTTACTTCTAAAATTTGACTCTATAAAAGCCAAGCTGGCATGACTGGACCAAACCCGGTTTATCTCACTCTTAACACAACTTCCTTCGTCTGCCACTGTGCTGACGTCATAGAGCACACTTTGGTGGCCGCGTATTGGCTGTCTACGTTTTGGCTAGGCTAGGATATGTCTACGTCCGTGGAACACTCCAGGCTCAGGGCTCGGCTCGACAGAGAAGATAACACGACCCTTTCGTTCCACGTGGGCTGTTTTATCTTGGACCAGTCAGGATTTTAAATGCAGCTTGACGAAAATGAATACACTGTTATTGCAGCGATCGTATCAGAGTTTTCTCCGCTCGGAGTGGATCAGGAAAAGGCTAGATGAATTAAAACATGTATAATGTGGAGCTGAAAGAATGAGGGCACTTGACAATTACTTTTCAGACCATTTTCTCGAATTCTATAGACTATTGCATAGAAAAATGGATCATAGGCGTACATGCTACTTCAGTTTTTAAAAAACGTTTAACCAGCTGTGATATTAATCTCCATTATCCTTTTTTATCGCACAAATCGAAGCATGGGGTAACCACTGCTTTATATATTTCTGAATGAAACCCGCATCAGATCATACACACTCCTGAAGAGGTAACTTCAACTTCTGTATAATTGTTGTTTTACATGGTGATGTAAAATCAGTCACCAATAAACCCAGAAATGATGTGTAAATTGTGATGAAAATTATATCGGTGACAATGGACAGTTTTATGATGTATTATATACATTTCATTGAAACATTATATCGAGATCAACGAGCCGTTGTCTGCGTATCTGGGCAAACATCAGATTGGTTTTGCAGTACAAAAGGCAGTAAGACAGAGATGTATTTCCACTTGTGTCCAGTTTGGCAGACAATGGTTTTTTTCTCGGGCGAATGCTCCTCAGCGTACGGAAAGTAATGGCAACCTACCGTACTGCACACTTGCCAAGCAACTTATAACAGCCAAATAGGTGGCGGTTGTAAGAAACGACGTTCTGTAAAGGACATGGTACTTACTTTATAATGAGAAACGTTAGAGAAAACGAGAACATTGAACGTTTCGATCCATTTCGATTGGTGGTTACGAGATTCCAGAATTACATTACGCAGATGACACAGTGATACTATCAAGAAGGGCCAGAGCAGCTACTTTCATCCGTAAATTGATAGAATAAAGATCAATACCTGTTAATAAGCAAAAACAAAACACAGATAATGAGAACTGACACAACACGATGGCAACATAAATTTACAATAGCTGGTGATCACACATTTTGAATATCTGGGCTCTAGAATTGACAAAAATGGCGACTGTTCCATAGAAATCTGAAGAAGACTAGCCATGGCAACGTAGAGGCTGAACAGCCTGTATAAATTATTACATACAGACGTACATACATATACTATAATTTAAAAAAACGCATAGTTTTATTTTATGAACCACAAGACGCTGTGCTAACATTTAAAGTAGCTGAAACTACTGATTTTACATTTTGTATCCATTTACTGACCCAAATCCCAAATTTCCTATATTCTTAAACATGAGACAATTCAGAGACGGCCCCTAAACAGTAAAGGTAAAAACAAAATGTTGCACTCATTGTCATGAAATCGCAACCATCCTTAATACCTCGTGTGACACCCTGCAGCATCAATACAGGCTTGACATTGGCGTCTCATGCTATTGCAGAGTGTCTGGAAAAAATGTTTGGAGCGTCATATTCTATTCTGCAATGAGTGTCCTCTCCAGATCCTTCACACTGGTGATGTCATGCTGGCGGACCCTTCCATTCAGTTTATCCAGCACGTGTTCAATCGGATTCATGCCAGAAGAGATTGAAAGCCAATCCAGAATAAGAAAAGGTTGCTAAGCTAAGAAATTCCTGGTAACGTTAGTTGTGTGAGGCCTAGCGTTATCGTGTTGACAGATTTCCAGATCTAGGTGATCCTGGAAGATATGCACTACGATGGCACTTGTACGTGTATTTGAGAAGGTGGCCCTGGTTCCTACTGACTGTAGTGCAATGCGAGGCTTCTAAGTAAGCAGCGCTGATCCCCACCTCTTTAGCCAGACTGCCATGAAACAGCCTGATTCTACCACGGAGAACTGCTTGAAAGTGTGGTGGTTTCTAGATCAGCACGTTTCACGTGACCTTGACTAATATCCTGATCATACGGAGAACTGCTTGAAAGTGTGGTGTAAGGTCTAGATCAGTACGTTTCACGTGACCTTGACTAACAGCCTGATCATCATGTTATGCCTGACCGGACATTAGTCTGCTCTCCATTGACACTAAGAAAAAACGATTCTCACAGGAAGTCTCCGCCAATGTATGATGTGTAATCTTACATCGTTGATTTCTATATCGATCTGTGCTATATGATGATGTGTCTAGCTCCACTCACAACCGCCTCAAGCTGCCTGTTATATTCGAGATAATGTTTTCTACCATGGAAAGAAAATATTCTTTGCACAGCAATAACGTCCAATGTGTTCTTTTGTTTATCTGACTTACTTTGCTGGAGACATTTTTGTGGTCAATTATATTTGTCATTCGTATTCCCATCATCAAAGCCTGTTTGAACAGCACAGTGGACTATGTGTTTGAGGTTATTATGTCATACACGAAGAGCAGCAAACATGATCCTAACATGTTGCTGGTCTAACTTTGCTCTCGTGTTTTAGTCCATTATAGATGTCACCAGACAACGGATTTGGCTGGAGTTCACAATAATCGACGACTTACGCTTGTGTCCACCAAAACGTGATGCTGTTTTCGATTTGGATTAGTCAGTTCGTTCACTTTGTGGTGTTTTCCCCTTCAAGTATCCTGGCATAGTCATCGGCTATATGTAATAGTATTTCGATTACCAAGTGTCGTATTTCTACGGTCTAGTGCGCACATCTGAACTTCACGAGGCTGACGCCATTCGTCCTATTTGCGGAAAGTATCGGTTTTTGTTTGGCTGTGAAATGTAAACACAGGACGAATAATGGACTAAAACACATCGTATGGGAGAGATTGGGCCATGTTCGATTAGCAAGAGGCACAATGCACATCATTCACAGGCTGAGTGATACCCCTACTACCTCTTGTGGTTACGGGAAAGACAGTGTTGTTTCAATCAATCAATAAATAAATCAATAGTACGCTTAGGCGACCAGGGTCCGTCGCGTTGAATGACCGTGTCCATGACCACTTCTGATAGCCGCGTCCCAGGCGGTCTGCAGTTCTGTTGGGGAGGTGGCGATCTGTTTTAGCCAGGTGTTGCGAGGACGTTTCTAGGATGAGCACGGCTTCTTCCCATAACTCGCCCCCACAGCCTGCCGGAGCATCTCATGGGATGGGACTTCCCGGGAAAGGCGAACAACGTGACCGAAGAGAGAGAGAGAGATGACGGCGATCAATCGTTGAGACAATATCCGCAAGTTGAGTAGGTCAAACTACTTCGCTGTTGGAAATCATGTTATGCCAGACGATCTCGAAGATGAGCCTTTGGTTGCGCAGGGGGAAGACATCAGGCGCTACATGTCCTGCTGTAGTCCAGGACTCAGAGCCATACATGAAAATGGGGACAATGCAGGAGAAGTAAATACGAAGCGTGGTCTCCAGGGAGAACAACGCTAGGACCAGACTCTGCAGAGCGAGTGCATGGATGAAGCCGCTAAGCTCATCGTACGGGTGATGTCATGACTGCTGCGTGCGTCAGAGGACTGCTTGCTGCCGATGTAGACGAAGACCTCTGTGGCTGCAACGGGGTTGTCATTCACAGTGATGCTCAGCGCAGAGGGGCTCGTGCTGAGGTTTTGAATTTTCGTTCAGGAGATGTGCAAGCCTAGGTTTGTTCGCTATGACGTTAAGTGACGGATTGCAGTAGCTATCATCACATCCAGAGCGTGCTGATGAAGGTGAATCGGGGCCCTCCATGCGGTTGTGCTGTGCTTGGCTTCATCTACGTATTGCTCACTACTACCGTGATCACATCTATACCTCAGCTAGTTAGCCATACTGCCCAGAAAGACAGCCCGTTTCGAGGAAGGTCTACTAGGAAGCCAATTCCTTGGCCAGTATGTTGTGCCTGACCCTGACTAACATGTCTGATCAGTATGTTGTGCCTGACCCTGCCTAACCTGTCTGACCAGTATGTTGTGCCTGACCCTGACTAACCTGTCTGACCAGTATGTTGTGCCTGACCCTGACTAACCTGTCTGACCAGTATGTTGTGCCTGACCCTGACTTACCTGTCTGACCAGTATGTTGTGCCTGACCAGACGTTAGTCTTTCTTGCCTGGGAAGTAGGTTAAAATAGGACAACAGATAGCGATCAAGTCAGGTCAAATAAAAGCGTGTGAAGATAGTGTCCATCTTGAGGAAGTTGCAAATATGCTCGTATAAACTGTCCAGCCGTTGTTCTACATGTGATCGTAATATGTTCTTTCTTTGCGAAAGTGATATAGTGCTCACTTCCCGAAAGCAACACGCTCCAGTCTACCCGGTTGTATATTGTTGTCTGATTAAATGTGAAATATTGAGAAAGAGACCGGGTCAGTCCACCTCACAATAACAAGTCAGTAGCTTGTCCTTCGCAGAACGTGGCGTCTTACACCCGCCAACCTATTTGACTGTCTCCCTGGCAAGTGTGCAGTACGGTAGGTTGCCATTACTTTCCGTGCGTGGGGAGCGAAAGAAAAACATGTCTGCCAAACTGGACACGAATGATTGGGGTTTTGAAACGGAAGATTCACCCCTAGCCACGCAGCCCCCCTGTCAAAATAAAGTTGAGGTCTAATCAGGCCCGATCTGGGGGGGGGTCGTTACAAGCAGTAAACTTGCTCAGAGAGGCGTTGAAATGGGGGGGTGGGGGGGGGGGGACAATCCTCTGTTTGATTTCCTGTTTATTAATTAGGAAATTCTTTCTACATCTTCTTTTTCAAACAAGATGGCTACCTCCCACTCAGCAGGTTTTGGCACCCGTCTCAGGGTAAGATGTAATACCCATGAATTGGAGAGTCTTTCACACTAGAAAGGTTTATATTGCCATAAATACCACCACCCCCCCCCCCCCCCGACCCCCTTTCTGAAGTGTAAAACATTCCGTGTGTAGAGAATTGTCGACAAAAATAAATTCTCACGGAATCAAATGGCTGTATATTGAGCCTTTACCCTATTCCCAGTTAATTGTGTATACTAGCTCTAGCAGAAGAATGCTAAGCGATGCTAAAATACGGCGTGCACACTAACACACAGCCCATCTGTCTGCAAAGATGCCACGTGTACCATTTATTGTACCATCATCATAATCTGCAATAATACGTAGAACATTGTTTTTGGCTTAATTATGTATATCTTTTCTAATTTATTGCTCCAAATAATTCAAGGGCTACTTATCAAATCCTACCATATTTAAAATTCAAAATGAGAACTCGATAATTTAATTTAATTGCGCTTCAATCATTTGGGGATCAGGCCTTGAGAGTTTCATGTCAACAACAAACTTGTGTGGGAGCAATTTCTGGTTGGACACGCCCATCTTTATGAAATTCAGACATGCCGGCTGCTAAAATAAAGATGCTCGTATGACTACCACGGGCATTGATACAAACCAGGCAACGTTGTCTCATGGGAAAAATCACCAGCAGTCATCATCAAAGAGATATGAGATCGTTGCTTCTTTCACCTTTGTGAGGGACATTAGGCGCTTCATACTAAACCTATGCCCATCCTCAATCTCCCGCTACCAAGCCATGAAAAGAGCTTTACAAGTAGCAGGATGTAGTCTGGAACACGGAATGCGTTGTGTCGTAGTTTACAGCTTGACTGCGATATTAGAACCTTTCGGTCCGATACATCCGACTTCAGCAGGCATTCTTGAGTACTGGGTTACCTTCCCTCTTAGATCCCTTCTCCTGTTTAACTCCATTAATGGGAGGGGAGCTACTGCAACCAGCCACTTAACGTTATTTTCAGGTCACACAAAAAAGTAATCTTACACAGCCAACAACAACAACAATAACACCAACACCAACAACACTCTCAATATCTAAAACATAATTGGCAGCAGACTTCCCAGTAGGAGGCCACATGTACTGGCGGTCCCTGCTGCTATTAAATCCAGATAATAAATCAATAATGATGATCATGATTCTTTATCTTATCAAAATATTCAAATATACATTCACAATCATCCACCCCACCCCCTCTCCCCAGCAACACATGTAACACTAAACAAATTCCGGAAGTATGCATTTCCGACTATTTAAATTAGCTGACGTGAGTGGAGCTGACATATTTATGTTTAGACCAACCCGCCATATTCTCTCATAACTGCTAAGCAGAATTTAATTAAAAACCTGGCACTGACTGTTCAAAACACATGATTTTAAAATTAGCGTTAGGAATACATTTGGAGTGTGATAGGGAGAGAGCACTATCTGATTGACTTAATTGCACGGTGAATGAAAATGAAAAACACAGCTGACCAACAAAGTTTCGAAGCTAAAGTTTCCCACTAACATCTCTGGCGATTTAAGGCAATATGTTGGCAAGATACTATTTAACCCTTTGCTTGAGTTAGCGTTCCCTCTTCGATCCCTTCTCCTTAGCCAGTATGCCCTGCTGCAGCCTGTTATCCAGGATCACAGCGTGAAGGTGTAGAAGGGTCTTGGCAACTATGGTTCGCTGGCCCTGACGCTAGCAGTCAGCTATGGGTCGCTGCCCAATGCAGCTCACGCGCTGCTTAGCATCTTGATCCCGGTAAGGTTATATAAAGCAGATACTGTCGTTTTGGATGATGTGTTACATTACACGAGGTCTTTGCATTTGTGAAGTCATGTGACCAGTGTATATCATTAAGGTTCCTAACTTTAATATTCTATTCTTAGCTCCCTTTCCTCTATAACCGTAACATTGCCTTTCTAGCTGCTTTCTTTTTTTATAATTCCAACAGCCATGTACGCATTTATAGCTAAGTTTATTGCTGTTTCTTCTTCTTCTTCTTCTTCTTCTTCTTCTTCTTCTTCTTCTTCTTCTTCTTCTTCTTCTTCTTCTTCTTCTTCTTCTTCTTCGTACGCTGTCAGACGTCAACCTGTATTTTTTCGAAAAAAAGCAGCGGTCATCCTGAGGCTGTCGACACTGCCATAGAGCTTGTCTAGTGTTGCCACTGGTGATGGCCACATCTGCTTTTTCTGGTCCTCGTATTTCGGGCAGTTTTGCAGCAGATGTTCAGCGGTCATTTTTCCGGTACCACAACTGCATTCGTCAGTGCCACCTCTCTTCAGTTTATTGAATAGGTGGTACCTCAGTCTGTTGTGGCCTGTGCGGAATCTGAAGACCACATCCTGCCCTCTTCTGTTCAATTGGTAATAGGCATCATTTTTGTGTGTAGCCAGTATGTTCTGTTTCCCATTTGGTCATGTATCTGGCCCTAATAAGCCTTTTAGACTCTTCGTAGGTCACACTAGAATCTGGTTGTGGTAGTCTTGCACCATCTTTTGCCAGCCTGTCTGCCTCCTCGTTGCCTTGGATGTTACAATGGGATGGAACCCACTGTACCAATACTCTTTTTGGTGCGGTCTGCTGGCATAGTTGACAGAGTACTGCTCTTAAATCATTAAGTTCAGTATTTTTCCTGGCTTTTTAGTGCTGTGACTACGGCCAGGGCATCAGTAAGCAGGACTATCTGGCTTTCATTTCTTTTGCATGTCAGCATTGCTTCTGCTGCAGCCCTCAGTGCCTCTGCCTCCGCTCTGAAATTGCTTGATTGCTGTTTGACTATAGCAAGTTAAGAAACCGCGAAGTATATAACACACCAATTAAGCTATTATATTATAATACATATATTTTTTGTTTTGCGTTCACCTTATTTCTCTATTCCCCAAGGCGGTGTACGTTGCACTATGTTTTTATTTTGCGCATGTCGGCCCAGTGCATCCGACTTCGGCATCCATTTTATGTAAGGGTCTGCTTCCTCTTGCATTTTCTAAGGGTTTGCTACCCCGAGGTAACGGCTGGTGCTGTGTTGGGAATCGAACCCAGCATCTTAGGGTTGTGAGCCGTGTCACCCACTAGCCCATGCCCTCCCCATACATGTATATATATAATTCTCGTTGTCTCTGTCGGCTGCTTTAGTATGTGACGTCAAGTCTCAAATAAAATGTGCGAACAAAGGTCAATATGAACACGGCTTGAAAACTTGTTTGAAGCTCTCAAACCTACGGCTCATCTCGGCTCAAACCTATATGGCAAGACAAGCGGCTCGCCCTCGGCATAAAAGTTAGACTAATGCGCTCTTTGGTGCTATCAATATTTCTGTATGCCTGCGAGACCTGCACCATTACGGCAGATATCCAGGGCAGGATACGTGCAATGGAAATGAGGTGCTATAGAAAACTCATAAATGTTACATATAAAGATCGTGTCACGAACGTAGAAATTCTTCAGAGAGTTGAAGACGCTATTGGTCCTTTTGGAGAATTGTTCACAGCTATAAAAAGACGAAAGATGGCCTGGTGCGGGCACGTCGCGAGGTCTAACGGAATTACCAACTCGATACTCTTTGGTTCCGTACCGGGACAGAGAGGGCGAGGATTTCCAAGGAAGAGATGGGTGGACAACATCACTAAGTGGTCAGGCCTTCGTCGACAGACAGAGAGGGATGACGTGTGATTTTGGGAGTGTCTTCATGTGTGCCCCAAACGACCTGATGGGTTAGGGGACGAACTGAACTGAACTGAACTGAACTGAAACCTACGGAAAATCGAAACTGCTTGCATCTTTAGCGAAGGCCTTCTAAGTTTTGTTTCAAATAGTCATAACTAGGCCTACATATCAAAACACGTTTTAACAGGTCAAGATCACAGAACCAAAGTAAGTATACGATATCATCAGTGACATAAGCAGTGCTTTTTTTCTGGATTAAAGCAGGTACACACTGAATTCATTTGTTTAGAACTTGGCTTTGATTCTACTGTTTAAATATTTCATGATATTGAAGCTAAAATAAAACTTGGCTCTGATCTACCTGTTTAAATATTTCATGATATTGAAGCTAAAGTAAAACTTGGTTCTGATCCACCTGTTTAAATATTTCATGATATTGAAGCTAAAGTAAAACTTGGCTCTGATCCACCTATTTAAATATTTAAAATTGAAGCTAAAATAAAACTTCAAATACAGGCCCTTAAAAAAAAAAAGAAAACACAGTATATCCAACTTTATTCTAGTATAAAACACTGGATAACAGTATAGCTGAAAAGATCAATAGTGCAGAAAATATATTGAAATAAATTACTCCTTCATTGTTCAGACTCATTTCCAATGTTCATAATTTAGGAAATAGCACTCAGTCAAAATTTTTTTTTAAAACTGCAGTATGACACCATAAGCTTTGTTTAGAATATTTAATAATATTTGATAATGTCAATATCCAATCCAATAAATAATTGTAATGTAAGATACAAGTAAATATTTTTTACAAAGTAAAATAAACAATACAACAAATAAGCACAGTTAATCTACTTCTTTCTTATCTCCTTTCAAGTTATCTTCTTGCCGTCATGTGTAAGTTATCTTTTTCCGCCTCTCTCCATTTATTGAAGCGTAGGCTTAACGTATTCAATCTGTAGAGCCAACATATAGGCTCTCATAATTTATACTTACACAGACCAAAGATGGGCAATCTGACCTGATGGGCGACCACGTTCGAAATGCTGTTGGGATTGGCGTAGTCCTGAAACACAAAGTCTCCTTCGTTGACCTCACCAGACTAGAAGGATAGCATCAGTTGATCGAAGAAAAAGAGGACAAAGAGGAAAAGAAAGATGAAGAAAAAGAATAGTAATAATAATAATTTTTTTTAAAGACAGAAAAAGAAGAAAAAGCATACGATGACGAAGAAGAAGAAGAATAATAATAAGAAGAAGAAGAAGAAAAAGAAGCTTGTACAATTGCCGTACATAGACTGTACATTCTCTATATCGAGGTTTCTTAAATGTGTAACTGTGCTTCTTATTATTCAAAATGTATTAATATTTACATTAACTTACATTAACAATTATTTATTTTTAATCGCGTCGAAAAAGTGACTGCAATTTAGTTCAGAATTAACTTTGTAGCGCAATCAATGTTTTACAGTAGATTCCCGCATTATACCTTTCTCTTCAGAACTTATGTTGTTCATTATTGAGAATATCCTTTCAACAGGTGTAGATATCCATGGCAGGCTGAAATATGATTATATAATTTGAACAGGATTGGAATGTTCTTCTCTTTGAAATGACTGAATAGTTGTATCCATTTTTCTTCGCAACTTCTATTTTTACAAATAACCGGGACATAACCGGGACGCCGAGGCTATACCTTCAAACCGGGACGTATCTTTAGCTAGTTTGCCCTGTTGCAACCTGCTATCCAAGATCACCTCGTGGAGGCGAAGAAGGGGCTTGGTAGCCCTGGCTCTGCTGCTAGCAGTCACCTCTGGCTCTGCTGCTAGCAGTCACCTTTGGGTCGCTGCAGCTTAAGCACTGCTTAGCATCTTGATTGCTAAAGTCTTCTGAATGCGGGGTACTCTTTTCTGTTTGAACGAAAGCTCTAGATACAATTCACGGTATGATACAAGAATAAAGGAGGCCAACCGCATATGGTTACATCAATGGGAGGAGTCTGACCTTCTACCATTTCCCACCTGTAAATTTGGAGGTTAGTTGTTACCAAATAAGCAACCATGAACCAGAAGAGGGGCACCTGCATGGAGATCAACAGGAGGCAGCCCCTTCCTCGCGCAGAGACACAACATTTCAATCACTTGTTTGTCTACTCACTCGATTACAAGGCAACAAAGAAAAGATAACCGGACATGCCTTAAAGATGATGAGCTGGCGAGAATTACGGGACTCGACTGGAACCAGGACAAGAGGAAGACAACGAGTAGAACAGTCCAACGCTCTTTCGGGCAGACTTCTACATCCAGAGAGGGGCAACTAAGTAAGTCATGTAGAAGAGTCTACACCCCGGGGTAGAAGAGGGGCAACTAAGTAAGTCATGTAGAAGAGTCTACACCCCGGGGTAGAAGAAGAACAACTAAGTAAGTCATGTAGAAGAGTCTACACCCCGAGGTAGAAGAGGGGCAACTAAGTAAGTCATGTAGAAGAGTCTACACCCCGAGGTAGAAGAAGAACAACTAAGTAAGTCATGTAGAAGAGTCTACACCCCGAGGTAGAAGAGGGGCAACTAAGTAAGTCATGTAGAAGAGTCTACACCCCGAGGTAGAAGAAGAACAACTAAGTAAGTCATGCAGACGAGTTTACACCCCTGGGTAGAAGAGGAGCGAATAAGTAAGTAATGTAGAATTCTCTACAATTCAGGGTAGAAGAGAAAAGATTAAGTAAGTAATGTAGAAGACTACACACCGAAGTACAAGATGAGCGACTACGTAAGTAGTGAGGTTTTGGTTATATGCTGACACTCACCCCCCCCCCCCCGTTTCAATTTGAAGTTAAAAAACTCTATATACTCCCCCCCCCCCTCCCCCCTCCCCCCCCCCCCCCCCCCCCCGACACCAAATCCGTTTAAAAAACATTTTATAATAGCCAAAAATAAACATGTAATGTAGACTACATTAATGTAACACTTCATTTTAAAAAAGACACAATAAGTGATTCTTGTTCTATGTCGCTCGACTTCAATAAATCGCATCCATTTCCCTCATAAACATGGCCATCTGTTTCATAATCTACTTGTCACCATGCAGCTCATTCCTTAACTGTGTTGCAGAGGCCCGTGCTGTCGTTCTGCTCCTCTCACGAAGTCGACAGAGCTGGAGTACATGCTCTACTGTTTGTCTGTTCTCTCCACACGTGTACATGTCCGTGTATTCGATCTGTTATATGTTTTATATATTTATACCAGATTTCTATGAAGAGACCATATGTCGAATAATTAACAGACCCATTTATAGTTCAAACTGTGTTCTGAAAGGAATGTCTACCATCTCATAGTCGTGGTCTGAGTGATACAACAAACAAAAACAGAAATAAAGTGGACATTTGATAAACATCTTGATTTCACAGAGGATATATGTATGCTGTTACATAAGCAGTTGGAAAATGTTGATTTCACAGATGATATATGTATGATGTCACATAAGCAGTTGGAAGATGTTGATTTCACAGATGATATATGTATGATGTCACATAAGCAGTTGGAAGATGTTGATTTCACAGATGATATATGTATGATGTCACATAAGCAGTTGGAAGATGTTGATTTCACAGATGCCATATGTATGATGTCACATAAGCAGTTGGAAGATGTTGATTTCACAGATGATATATGTATGATGTCACATAAGCAGTTGGAAGATGTTGATTTCACAGATGATATATGTATGCTGTCACATAAGCAGTTGGAAGATGTTGATTTCACAGATGATATATGTATGATGTCACATAAGCAGTTGGAAGATGTTGATTTCACAGATGCTATATGTATGCTGTCACATAAGCAGTTGGAAGATGTTGATTTCACAGATGATATATGTATGATGTCACATAAGCAGTTGGAAGATGTTGATTTCACAGATGATATATGTATGATGTCACATAAGCAGTTGGAAGATGTTGATTTCACAGATGATATATGTATGATGTCACATAAGCAGTTGGAAGATGTTGATTTCACAGATGATATATGTATGCTGTCACATAAGCAGCTCAAAGATGTTGGTTTCACAAAGGATATGTGTATGCTGTCACGTAAGCAGCTCAAAGATGTTGATTTCACAAAGGATATGTGTATGCTGTCACGTAAGCAGCAGAACATGCACGAAAAGATACTGACATATGTTAATTTGAAGCAACAAAGGCATGATTTAAAATTAGTGGGAACAAAACACAAGAAATAATAATACATGGCGAGCACATATACCTTGTGACGATGAATGGTCAGATTGAAGAAGTGCCCAATTGTACCTATATATGGAGTAACATTGATAAAGATAGAGGAACTAAGCAAGATGATAACGCCAGAATTTTACATAGTAGTAGTAGCCGCTTCCAGTCATGACTGAATTTAGGATTATATGACTTGAGGTGATAACGCTATGATTCACATTTCTGTTCATTGTTCTTGGCCCAATATGGAATTCATCAGCGCTTTGTATAAGAATACGATTAGGCTGTTTAACACGAATGTCAAGACACTCATTAAATGGCTCGGAGACATGACATGTGACCACGAGTATCACATCAACATTTCAGACCTTCATGAACAAGCGTCTTCCAGGCACACTCAATGTTAGATGGTCAGATGGCATGGCAAACACAGACCTGGGGGAAAGAACACGCAATAGTCAATACAGTAGGACGTTGGGGAGAGAAAGTGGGGATGGATAGCTGGACGGTTTAGCCAGGCATGCACTGTATTAGAATTCACAGGGTAATAGAAAAGTGGGAAGACCAAGAAACACATGGCAAGGAACGGTCGAGGAGGAAGTCAGCTCAATCAGGATGTCGTTAACAGAACTTAGACGACAGCACACGATAGTGATAGATGGAGAGCATCTGTTGCGACCCTATATTCCAGGGGGAACTAGACGGATAAGTCATGATGATGAAAGTGCTGAGTAGAATGAGTCTGTTATATCAGACTGTGTGTTATCTGTCATTTGTCTCTGAGTCTGTTTATTAGTTGTCCATCGCAAGCGTAGATGCGACAACATTGTATTGTTTTGTCTTGATGATGTTACTTGTGCTGTATTTGGATTATAGAGAGAAAGAAACTGCGCTGTTCATCAACCTCACTCTCTGGTCCTGAGCTTCATTGGACCAGTGGCTAAACATAAGTCATGAGGTAACTCAGGATATAAGCACTCTGGTCCTACATCTCTTGAGACCAGGAGTAGCTTGAAACTTGTGGGATTCGATCGCCTACCACTTCCTGTCATCGCTTTGAAAGACCAGTGCTTTACCTCTCGACAGGATAACTCACCGTGTTAGCGATGTGTCATAGGCATGTTGTTAACCGGGCAGGGCCCAATATCTCCAAGGCGGTGTGTTAGTTATTGTTAATGGCCCATGTGTACATTTCCCAGCCACACCAAAACCCGTACTGTCACCAAACAGGTCGAAGTGTGCGAATCTCGTGAAGTTCAGCCGTGTGTACTTGACCGCGGAAATACGACACAGGATAACCGAGTTACTATTGAAAATAACAAATGACCTTTCCAGGATAATCGAACGGAAAAAAACACCACACAATGAACGAATTAACTAATCCAGCAGGAAAACCACCACACGTTGTCGTGGACACAAGAGTAAGTCGTCAACTATTGTAAATTCCAGTCAAATCCGTGCCTGGTCGCATCCATTATGTTTTTCTTCTTCTTCTTCTTCTTCTTCTTCTTCTTCTTCTTCTTCTTCTTCTTCTTCTTCTTCTTCTTCAACACTGTTGCTTTTTTCACTCTTAATATCTTCTTCTTCTGCCTTCGTTCTCAATCTCCTGCTATCAAGCGCCGAACAGGTCGTTGCAAGTAGCAGGATGTAGTCCGGAGAACAGATTACGTTGTGCTGCAGCTTGACTGCAAAATTTCCACCTTTCGGTCCGACATATCTAAAACACAAATACAAGAACAAGACTTCAACCGCGACCGGTTAGGCTCCATCTTGGGGCAGCTGTTTGTTATTATCGTTATCTCTAATTCTCTACATGTGTATGGTGCCTTTTGTTTAGTTTGAGTTTTTGATGATTATGATTAACTCGACCGTTGATTGAAACTTCTCTTTAGCCCGTTCAATTTTGAGTTTAGTATTTAGTCGTTGGGCCAGTGTATCTTCCCTAAATGACCATATAGTGGACAGCTCTATAGTACATGCTCAGCTGTTTGTTCGCTCAGTCGCAATGTGCACAGTAGTGAAGTGGACAGTCGCAGCTTGTACACGTGTCTGTTCAGTCTGTTGTATTAAGTCCTGAAGCGAAAACTCGTGATATATCCCTGTTGATAGTGGGTGCGATAGTCGTCACTTGGTTGGTTCTGTTCTCCTCTGACAGCCTAGATAGTTCTTTCTCAAAGTACATAACTGCAATGTCTTCGAATTCACAATATTCTATCTTTTTGCAAACTTATCTGCATTGTGTTTCCCCGTACGTCACAATTGGATGATAACCATTGAAGTGTGGTTCACTGTCTAGTAGCTTACCTTGCTTAGTCCAGTTCTCAGGTACGGGATTGTGGAATCCGTGAGAGGTTGCAGTACAGGTAATATACATGTGGCGAGGACTAGCTGGTGGCAGTTGCAATTGTTGTCATAAATCATATTTGCAGCTTGTTCAAGTGTTTGGATTGGCTTCGTTCATTCTCAATCTCCCGCTATCAAACCCTGAGGGGCTTAAGTAGCAGAACGTAGTCCAGAGAACGGAATGCGTTGTGTCGTAGTTTACAGCTTGATTGTGATATTTGCACCTTTCGGTCCAACACATCCGACTTCAGCAAGCATTTGTTGAGTACCGGGTTAGCATTTCCTCTTCGATCCCTTCTCCTTAGCAAGTCTGCCCTGCTGCAGCCTGTTATCCAGGATCACCGCGTGGAGGTGTAGAAGGGTCTTGGCAGCTCTGGTTTGCTGGCCCTGACGACAGCAGTCAGCTCATGCGCTGCTCAGCATCTTAATCCCGTTCAAGTGTTTGAGCCTCAGCTGTACAGTTAGAGAAGAATTGACCTATCTCACAATGGTATTCAAGATATGAGACTCATACATTTGTTGATGACCCATCTGTGCAGGTAAGTTATTGTAGCTATTTTTTGTGCCTCTGTCTCAGCTTTGAAAAATTGTCCGGTTATAACTAATGTTCGAGCTTTCTATCCATCCATTAATTCTATGTAGATGCTTCCAATTTTCGAAGTTCTCATTGCTGAACCATCTGTGTGTATTTGTCTAAGGTCATGGACTACAGGTGCAGCACAGGGAATGAGCTAACAGCAGCCAGCGACTCGTAGTTGGCTACATGCATCAGGGTCAGCAATCCAGATATGACCAAGACCCAGTTCCACCGCAAAGCGTCGACCCTAGAAACAGGCTGCCCACTGTAGTGTGGCTAAGAGGATAGGGATCGCAGTTGGAATGCTAACCCCGTACCCCAAAAAGCTAGAAGAAACCGGATATGTCTAGCCGGAAGATGAGATATCGCAGCCTCGCTGTAAACTGCGACACAACGTCTTTTTCAGGACGAAAGCCGAAGTGTTACACAAACGATAAACAGCAAATGGCTCTAATCACATGTCACTCCAAAAGGCGGAGTATGGAAACAGCACTGTATATGGTTTACACTAACAAGTTAAAATAGTCCAGAATCCATTTATTTGCAGAACGGTTATGTTAGCAATAGTTTTTACATGGGGAGGTTGTCAGCACGATTCTCTAGACACACGGCACGATCATCTTGGAAAGAAACAATTATCATATAATGTTTAACTCGTTAACTACCTGGCGCCAATGCGAGTCGGTTGACCATTATCAGCTGCTCGAGCGGACGGCAAAGGATGTTGTTTGTCGGCCGTGCTACTAAAGCTCACAGTCCAGGCCGAGTCTCAATGGCCAACGTTCAACAATGAGACATCTGCTGCTACTATCATATTCCGTACTCGGGTATTAACGCATTGCGTGTTTTAATTTTGTCACTAATTAGATTATACATTTGGCTGCCTTTCGATTTCTTCTTCTTCTTCTTCGTACGCAGTCAGACAGTAACCGCCTTTCGATTTGAAGTCTGTTGAGGAATGATAAGTTGTGGAGATGACGGTGGAGATTTTGGTGTTGAACATATCTACCAGTCCAGACCGAGTCTCAATAGCTCACAGCAGCCGCTAGATGATGTGACATTTGTTACTACCTCCAATATCTGCATCCGGATAATGATGCTTTGAACACTAATTTAGCCCCGATTAGGTGAATTTCTTCACTTTTACACCCATACAGAAATCACATTGAAACAACACCAGGTCACGACCGCCGCAATTTTTCGTTTTAATTCGGATGACGAGCACAATACACTTAAATTCATGTACACCAGACATGTTAGACAATATCTTGCCTCGACAACAGTTTCGATACACTTAAATTCATGTACACCAGACATGTTAGACAATATCTTGCCTCGACAACAGTTTCGATACACTTAAATTCATGTACACCAGACATGTTAGACAATATCTTGCCTCGACAACAGTTTCGATACACTTAAATTCATGTACACCAGATATGTTAGACAATATCTTGCCTCGACAACAGTTTCGATATACTTAAATTCATGTACACCAGACATGTTAGACAATATCTTGCCTCGACAACAGTTTCGATATACTTAAATTCATGTACACCAGACATGTTAGACAATATCTTGCCTCGACAACAGTTTCGATATACTTAAATTCATGTACACCAGACATGTTAGACAATATCTTGCCTCGACAACAGTTTCGATATACTTAAATTCATGTACACCAGACATGTTAGACAATATCTTGCCTCGACAACAGTTTCGATAAACTTAAATTCATGTACACCAGACATGTTAGACAATATCTTGCCTCGACAACAGTTTCGATATACTTAAATTCATGTACACCAGACATGTTAGACAATATCTTGCCTCGACAACAGTTTCGATATACTTAAATTCATGTACACCAGACATGTTAGACAATATCTTGCCTCGACAACAGTTTCGATATACTTAAATTCATGTACACCAGACATGTTAGACAATATCTTGCCTCGACAACAGTTTCGATACACTTAAATTCATGTACACCAGACATGTTAGACAATATCTTGCCTCGACAACAGTTTCGATACACTTAAATTCATGTACACCAGACATGTTAGACAATATCTTTCCTCGACAACAGTTTCGATATACTTAAATTCATGTACACCAGATATGTTAGACAATATCTTGCCTCGACAACAGTTTCGATACACTTAAATTCATGTACACCAGATATGTTAGACAATATCTTGCCTCGACAACAGTTTCGATACACTTAAATTCATGTACACCAGACATGTTAGACAATATCTTGCCTCGACAACAGTTTCGATATACTTAAATTCATGTACACTAGACATGTTAGACAATATCTTTCCTCGACAACAGTTTCGATACACTTAAATTCATGTACACTAGACATGTTAGACAATATCTTGCCTCGACAACAGTTTCGATACACTTAAATTCATGTACACCAGATATGTTAGACAATATCTTGCCTCGACAACAGTTTCGATACACTTAAATTCATGTACACCAGATATGTTAGACAATATCTTGCCTCGACAACAGTTTCGATACACTTAAATTCATGTACACCAGATATGTTAGACAATATCTTGCCTCGACAACAGTTTCGAAATCAAACTTCGAACAATCAGCAACAATTCAAAACCAGTCATGGAGAATAATTATCGAAGCAATGAAATAGATACCGGTACAATACAAGAGACAATTAAAATAATTACAAACCATGGCTATCATGAAAGAGTGTAGTGTAATACAACAGACATCACCATCATGTAGCATGTCCTTTATAGAACGTCGCTCCCATCACAGTCTGTCTGAAATAAACTCTTTCCCTTGCCAAAACTCCAGCCTCAGTCACAGTTATACCCAAGTATTCCTGGGCATCTTGGTACCATCGTTTTCTTCAACAGACAGAAACATTTAAAAGGTTCATTTCTGTTGTGTGCAAGGATCAATTGCAATGCATTCTGCGCATACCTATAGGTGCTCAGTCTCTCTCAGCACAATGCGAAAGATGTAAATACTGATGGTTCCTGTAGCTAGCTGGTCGTACAACACTCCTGCTTTGTCCTCTAATGTGTTCTACTCTGTTCGAACCTTCTTAGATTTGAAAGATTGACAGTCTGAATTATTGCTTCATCCATTTCCGTGCCACTATGCAACAGTGATAGACCAACATATCACTCTAATCCGTATTTAATGTGCACTTAATGGGCACATTTGAAGCTGGGATCACAGCTCTTTCCCTGTTCTGAATCCCCGCGAGACCAGGACAGTAGATACCTACCAGCCCTTGTAAGTTTGAGGCTTCCCCCCCCCCCCACCCTTTCGATGTCGTAGCCAGCCCGTTATATTTTCGTATAATAACTGAGAATTGGAAACGATGACTGCCTTTGTTAAAAAGGTCTCAGATAGTCTCCTCAAAGCTGAGGTCACTGCTTCCATCTTCATTCTCGTACCGGCGGTTGCTGTAATATGTGACTCCGTTCAGCAACAATATGACCTCTGACTCTAGCAGTTTCCCCAACCAGATATCTCACTGTGTAGCATTAATTCGTATATATGACGTCATCACCATCCCGCGTGTTTTCATTAATTAGCTTGTCAACCTCAAGCTCTGTTTTCTCGTTGCACCACTTTCAGCATTCCCTATTTTGGTTTACGATGACTCAATGGAAATCTATCATTCTATCATCAGCGTATACGCATTCTTCTCCATTGAATCAACTGTGGTCATATGTCTGATTGTCCTCTCTGCCGGTGCCGCCCATGACATCCTTCTCTTGATTTATAATGTCTGAGGTGTTACAGTACAACGGGGGCCTCCTGTCTTCGGTAAATCACGCATAGGCCGTGGATTGTGCCAATTTACATTTGGATGTCACAAACAGAAGTTCTAGTAGATGCTGCATCTCCAAAATCTGAGTATCTCTAGCGCAAACCAGAACGACTCGCATACCTGCATTCTAGGTGCGTTCCAGTCATTTCATACTGCCATCTTGATAGTGTGAGCTCACATCTTTGTATGACCTGGTTGACACGGTACCTAAATGAGAGACGATGATCAAATTATTTCGATCCGTCGTACCTGTCAATGACGTGTATCTCAAAGGTAACGCCCTAGAAGTGAACCTTTCTCTACAGTGTTGCTCAAGGAGCCCTCATCGTGCATGCCTTGTTATAATTAGTTAGTTAGTTAGTTTTCTTTCCACTTGTGCCGTTTAGCGGCGTGGGGAGCTTGAGTCGTCTATCCTGCGCCAAGTGCGTTGCGTCGGTCAATGTGAGCCCTTGTCGTTGCACAATCACTCTGATGTCATCTATCCACCTATCTCGCGGCCGCCCCCTTGCCATGTAGCCAGATCTACCAGCATTGTAAGCCATCAGTGGAAGATGATGAGGGTGCATTCTCATGAGATGATCAAACCAACTTATTTTCTGCCTGGAAATGTATTCGACACAAGACGTAGTGCCGACCATACTTCGAATGTCGTCATTCCGCATTCTGTCTCTTCTGGTAACACCGATGACTTTCCTCAAACACTTCATTCCAGAAGTCGAAATTCTGCTCTCGCACGCCCTTGACAGAGGCCATGTTTAACACTGGTAGCACAAATTGTTATAATTAGTTTGGGAAATTTAATCTGTAATGTCTCCTGGATTTTAACGACCAACTCATGCCTACCTGAGTTAGTCTTGTTCGTCGGTGGGTTCCTTGCCAGGTTTATGGAGTATGTGTACATGGAGATGGAACCAGTCCTCGAACACTGATGTCTTCTCTATAGTGGTATTGAACTCTTTCTCCACATTTCAAATATCTGCCTTATCCAGCGGTTTCGCGTGACAGTATTTTTGCTGAAGCATAGAATATATGATACCCCCATCTCAGCTATTAGGTTTACATAAGCCTCTTCCCTGATGACAGAGTCTACTATATTTGTTTTAATTTCATGACGAGCATCTACAAGCTTGTATATCCGATTTGTAGAGATTTGAACAACATATCGAAAACAAAAATGCAAGACCCATCTTTTTATCTTCAGTGGTATCCCTGTCTAATCTAAAATATTGGGGATAAGCTGACTTGTATTCTTCATATTTATCTTTCGATGCGCGTGCTAGAACTTCTGGAAGGTATTATGATTACTTAGCCATGTTATAAATACCCCCTCGCGTGTTTTATTTCCTCGCTGAAACTGTAAACCAGTTAGTGTCTAAGTTGTTTCTCGTTCCTAAGTTTCTTTCTTGTTGCCACATCTTGTTCTTTCCATACCTGATCTACCGTTTGATCCCACCTGGGTGGTTGGACAAAAAGTGGATCTAGAAGTCCTGAACCAGATAGTCTGGCGCAGTTTATGTAAAGCATTGACATGATCACTGAAAACCTCTTTGAGTTTCCTGTGTCCGATGGGTTTTTCTTTGGCGGTAAGGACGACACAAAGCAGGTATATACTTTCCTGTGGTCTCAATACATTCCAGTGTGCGGAGGGAGCAACATCACTATAGATATCCTAGTCTTCTCTTTTCTATTATCTAATTTTGATCACCATTAAGCCATCAATTTCTTTAGTCTACATTTTGCTTGTTACCCAATATTATCTCTGCTGCCTCTTTTACAGCCTCTTTTATATTCTGCCACTGTTGGTCTATATCTTCAGAAACACGCTTTTTCCCTAAAGCAGAAGTCACCGAGCTTTGGAATTTAACCCTTTTCTCCAACTCATTTAAAGCACTTAAATTCCACTTCGCTATTTTTTGTGATTTTCCTGGTTTCTTCCATCGTAGTTGGCATTAAATAATAAGCAAATTAAGATCTGAATCAGCATTTGCACCTGATCAAGCAACTGATTTTTTAACTTGGTTTCTATATCTTGTTTTCACCTTGATGTAATCTATTTGATATCTCCCCTTATTTCCAGGACTTTTCCACGTGTATTTCCTTCTATACAGAACTTGATTCCAGGTGTTTGTTATTATTTCTGGTGGCAGAAATCTAGAAGTCTTTGTCCTCTTTCATTCCTAGCAGCCAACCCATTCTTCCCAATTATGTCCAGCTCAGAGCCCATGCCAACAATCGTATTATACCAATATCCCATTATCACGACATTATCTATGGCCTTTGTTGTCTTCAGTTTTGGTTCTAGAGTACCATACATCTCTTCTATTTGTTCTAGAGTACCATACATCTCTTCTATTTGTTCTAGAGTACAACACATCTCTTCTATTTGTTCTAGAGTACCATACATCTTTTCTATTTGTTCTAGAGTACCACACATCTCTTCTATTTGTTCTAGCGTACCATACATCTCTTCTATTTGTTCTAGAGTACCATACATCTCTTATATTTGTTCTAGAGTACCATACATCTCTTCTATTTGTTCTAGAGTACCATACATCTGTTCTATTTGTTCTAGAGTACCATATATCTCTTCTATTTGTTCTAGAGTACCATACATCTCTTATATTTGTTCTAGAGTACCATACATCTCTTCTATTTGTTCTAGAGGACCATACATCTCTTCTATTTGTTCTAGAGTACCATACATCTCTTATATTTGTTCTAGAGTACCATACATCTCTTCTATTTGTTCTAGAGTACCACACATCTCTTTTATTTGTTCTAGAGTACCATACATCTCTTCTATTTGTTCTAGAGTACCACACATCTCTTCTATTTGTTCTAGAGTACCATACATCTCTTCTATTTGTTCTAGAGTACCATACATCTCTTATATTTGTTCTAGAGTACCATACATCTCTTATATCTCATCTTCATCGTGCACTCATGTGAGCATATATATTTGTATTATGACTGTGTCTACCGGATGAGAAGACATTCTCAATGACATTAATCTGTGGTTGTGTATGATCACCTCTCTCAGCGCAGCTGTTGACTTTTTATCCAGTATGCAGGCTACTCCCTTTTACACATCCTGAGTGCATTTGATTATATTCTTCACTTTGATATCCCCCCTCATTTCGCCAACGTGTCTCACTCAATCCAAGTATGTTTATGTGAAGTCTTCTCATCTCTCGAGTGTGTCTCACTCAATCCAAGTATGTTTATGTGAAGTCTTTTCATCTCTCGAGCGTGTCTCACTCAATCCAAGTATGTTTATGTGCAGTCTTTTCATCTCTCGAGCGTGTCTCACTCAATCCAAGTATGTTTATGTGCAGTCTTTTCATCTCTCGAGCGTGTCTCACTCAATCCAAGTATGTTTATGTGAAGTCTTCTCATCTCTCGAGCGTGTCTCACTCAATCCAAGTATGTTTATGTGAAGTCTTCTCATCTCTCGAGCGTGTCTCACTCAATCCAAGTATGTTTATGTGAAGTTTTCTCATCTCCATTTTGATGTTCTCCAACTTTCCCGTCTCCATCATTGTACGAACGTTTCACGTACCGATATTGAAACAAGATTTTCGTTTGATGACGACCCAGGCGGCCTTGTTTCCTCTCAGCCGGGCACGACACCTGGATCACCCAAGGTCCCCTCTTTGCCGGTAGGGTGATTTATATGGGACATATCACGAACCTTTCTGTGGAATTTAATGTGGTGGTTTCACCTTGCCTTCCCCATCCACCTGGATGGTTTGTGACCGCCGCCTTTTGATAGCCATTCCTGGCCAACAGGACAAGTGAGTGACTTCCTCTACTCATCCACAGAGGTGTACACTTCTACCGGTGGTTACTCGGTCTACAAGGTTACGTTAGCCGCACCTTATGCGCTGCCATATTTCAACCACTTAGGAGGAGCATATAGGAGTTTCTCTCCAACCAGTTGAAACTCTCCAATCCTTTTCGCATAAAGAAAGAAAACAAGAAACCGTGGGTAACACCTGAAATGCTAAACAAAATGGAGGACAGACGTAAATGGAAAAACATTAATCAATACAGAGCAACGTATCAAGAATTAGCTGGATCGAGAGTGCAAGATGGCGAGAGAAAAATGGGTGATAGAATAATGCGAGGAAATTGAAGATCTGGAGAGATCAGGAAAATTTGATCGTCCATAAGAAAGTAAAACAATAGTTTCGTAAACTTAAGGGCATACAATCACAGATGATTAATGATAAGAATAGGAAACCAATAACAGACCCAGAAAACAATAAAGTAAGATGGGGATAATATGTTAAGGAACTGTACGATGATGGGGGCCTGTATCAAGATAACACACCACTAAATGACATACCATTGACAGAAGAGAGATTACCTATAACTAGAGAAGAATTTAATAAGGCACTTTCTTTTTTAATCCCGAACAACAAAGCACCAGGGATAGATGAGTTACCTATCGAGCTACTCAAAGCCGCCGGAGAGACTTTCCATGATTTACTTTTTCAACATGTTAATGACATTTCCATCAAGGGAATATGGCCAAAAGATCACTGCAAATATTAATTCCATTGTCAAAAAGATCAAATGCTATAGAATGCGGCCAATTCCGAACGATAAGTTTGATAACACATGCATCTAACATTTTTTTGGAGATTATTCATATGAGAATTGATAGAAAAATAGAGGAGGTACTGAAAGATAACCTGTTTGGATTGTGCAATGCCGGATCAATGCGGCTTCTCGCAGAAAGAATGATTGATCAAGGATCTGCACTGTTTATCTGTTTTATTAACTACGAGAAAGCCTTTGATCGAGTTCCCTGGTGCAAACTATTTAAGATTTTGCAGCAAATAGGTATAGAAAGATCATTCATTTGGTTAATCCAGAACCTGTATGAAAATCAAGAGGCAATTATCTCATTCTGAGAAGGACTCATGGATCCAGTTTTCATAAGACGTGGTACGACAGGGCTGCTTGCTTTCACAGAGTCTCTATAACGCATATTCAGAGATAATGATGGCCAAGGTTATGCAAAGTTATAATAGGTGTGTCAAAGTTAATGGTATAAAAGTTAATGCCATCAAATTTTCTGATGACCAAGCGAAAGTGGGAGGATCAGTATCAATGTTGCAAATGCTTCTTGATAAAATTAATAGCACTGCCAAAGATTTTGGCATGAAAATAAACACATCGTAGACAAAGACTTTGGTAACATCTAAGCAACTTAAGCACTTACATATATCCATCGATGGAAAAATAATCGAACAAGTATAGAAGTTTACAGATTTGGGGCAAACCATAACAGAAGATGCCCGCAATGAGACAAAAATTAAGACAAGGATGGCAATGCAAAAAAGGACTTCAGAGAAAAACAGAAATTGTTAACCTCAAAAAAAAATTAAGGATAAAACTGAGAAAAAGAATAATCACCACTCATATATGGCCAATTGGACTGTATGGGGCTGGAACATGGACTGGCAAAGAAGGATGAAACAAGCTTGGAAGCATTTAAAATGTGGTGCTACCGTGAAAAGGAAAGAGTGAGTTGGACAGAAATAAGATCCAATGACAATGTACTCAATGATGTGGGTGCACAAAGACAAATATTGCATATGATACAAAAAACGTTGGTTGAGTTGTCTGGGCCACAATATGAGACATAAAAGTCTTCTACAGAAGATACTAGAGGACAAGATTCAAGAAAAGAGAGGACTGGGTGACCAAAACTCACCTTTACATCTCAGGCATGCAGGAACATTAAAGTACCAACTTATGTTGCAATGAAGAGAACTGCAGAGGATAGTGTCAAATGGAGAGACATACTCAGACAACCTTACAACCAGTCTCGGGACTGACCAACCAGAGGATAGGGCCAAATGGAGAGACATACTCAGACAACCTTACAACCAGTCTCGGGACTGACCAATCAGAGGATAGGGCCAAATTGAGAGACATACTCAGGCAACCTTACAACCAGTCTCCGGACTGACCAACCAGATGATGATGATGACATTTTACTTCGTTGAGCATTTATGAAAAATAAAAAAAAACTTTAAAAAAAACTCAACAGCTATATACATCTTCGAAAATGGAAAAGAAATTACACAATTTTCTTGTTCTAAAAGTATGTTTAGCATATTTGAAAGCTGTGTTTCAAATTTATACCCATTGTGTGACCTTACATTTCTTCAAATCCATGCGTACTAATATAACCGTTGGAAACTGCGCCAAAAAGTAGTTTAAAATGCTAATAAACAACATAAATAAACATGAACATAGCTAACAAATAAAACAGCAAAAATAGACTTCGAAAAAAAACTTGCTCAGAGGATCAAGACTGATATTAAAAGCTTCTTTTCTCATGTTAGAAATAAACAAAGAACGAAAAACAAAGTAGGCCTCTCATAGACAGTACAGGGAAAATAATAAGTGAGAATAGGGAGGCAGCTAATCTGCTCAATCAGTACTTTGGCACACTCTACACAAAAGAGGACTGCTCCAAGATCCCAGAGCATATATATGTTTTTCAAAGAGACATAGATACAGCGGGATTAAGATCAATCTGTATTACAGAGGAAATAATTTTTTTAAAAATTGGAATGGTTGAAAGTGGGTAAATGTCCAGGTCAAGATGGTATTCATCCAAAATAACTGTTTGAAATTAGAGACCAACTAGCAAAACCATTGGCTATATTATGTTCTCAATCACTTGCAAAAGGCATTGTTCTACGGGATTGGAAAGATGCAGGAGTGATTCCCATATTCAAAAAGGGCAAAAAAATCAGATCCAGAAAATTATAGACCGGTGAGTTTAACGAGCATAGTCTGTAAATTGTTAGAGTCAATAATCAAAGAAAACATTGTAATGCATATTGAGGTCGGATTAAATAAAATTCTAGAATGGTCTGTAAGCTGACAAATGGAGTTTAATGTAGATAAATGTACAATCATCCACATGGGTAGATCCAATATGGAACATAATTACAGAATGGGAGAGAACAATATTAGAAAGATAGATAAGGAAAGGGACCTAGGGGTTATAATAGATCATACAGGAAAGGTGAGTGAGCAAGTTAAGGTAGCAGTGAAAAAGGCAAAAGCAATGTTAGGTATGATAAAAAGAAATATTAAACATAGGAGCAAGGAAGTGATAGTCAAACTGTATAAAGCCTTAGTTAGACCTAGATTGGAGTACTGTGTACAGGTGTGGAGTCCTTATCAGAGAGGGGATATAGACATGCTGGAGAGAATACAAAAAAGAGCGACAAAGCTGATAGTCGGATTCCAGAATTACAGTTATGAAGAAAGATTAAAAAGAACTGGCCTTCAGTGTCTAGAAGAGAGAAGAATTCGTGGTGACTTAATACAGGTGTTTAAGATGATCAGAGGAATGGATAAAGTGGACTATAACAAGTTTTTTAAAGTACAACCACCAACAAGGACAAGAGGGCACAGCTACAAGTTGACCAAGGAGAGGTCCAGATTAGATATTAGGAAGTATTTCTTTAGCCAGAGAGTAGTGAATGCTTGGAATGCATTGCCAAGTGAGGTGGTGGAGGCTGGCACGGTCAATGCATTTAAGAACAGATTGGATGCGTACAGCTTCTAGAGGAAGGTGTTGTAAATGGAACTGGTTGTATACAGACTCTGCAGAGTCTTCTAAACCAGTATAAAGTCGTTAAGTTAAGTTACAGGTGTGGGGTCCTTATCATAGAGCGGATATAAACATGCTGGAAAGAATACAAAAAAGAGCGACAACGCTGATAGTTGGATTTAAGAATTGCAGTTACGAGGAAAGAAAAACCGGCCTACGGTGTCTAGAAAAGAGAAGAATTCGAGGTGACCTAATACAGGTTTATATGATGGTTAGCACGTTTTGAATATTCTCACTGAACTGAAATGTCACCGTCAAGTTTCAATGCATATGGCGGAATGAGATGAAAGTCGTTTTTCAATTAAATGAACATTTCTTTAAAGGCCCTTTGAGTCGATGGCTGCTGTCAGCTCATTCATTGCTACCTCTTCAGAACCAGTATGTTTCACCTGAATGTGCTCCATTAAGCCAACAAGCCTTCCACCCGATAAGTCGCGATGTAAGACTATTTCAGATAAGTACACCATTTGTTCCTTAAATGTTGACATCCCCCATACATGTATTCATCCCTTCTTCTATGATTTGGTAATTCAGTATTGTTGTTATTTGTTGTCCCTGATGAAGGCCTATTGGTTATAACATAGGTTTATTTTGTGTTTTCGTCTCAATGCAGTATCTGACCATACCCATTAAAAATTGTTAATTAAATTTAATTTTAATCAACTTGAAATATTTTTTTTCATTAATTTTGTTTACTCCATTAAGACATTAAAATGCACATTTCTTTCGTAATTTATTTCATTCGGTCAAATTGACGTTCGAAAGCACCAAGAGAGACAACAAACATTAAATGCAATCAATGCTGAATAAAGTATGATTTACCTCCACCTGTTTTTAGAGCTGACAGTGGACAAGACTTAAAAGAATTTTTGTTGACACATAACGACTCTGCTTCATGGCTGCAAAACATGGGCAGTGCATAGCAGACACAATAGACAGCAACATCGATTTCACATATTGTTTGCATGCCCAATAAGTTCCTCCCCAAGCAGATGTTATACTGTGAGCTCAGAACAGGCAGACGCTCATCAAGGTGACAGAAGAAATGCTACAGAGAATCCTGAAAGATATATATTTATAGCATGAACATCAATGTCACTGAGAGATGCTTGCACAGAATCGTTCTACCAGGCATCACACACGGTACTCAGATCACAGAGTGAAACATCCCAGCCATGGCTAGAGCTGCCTGAAATAACAAAACGCACAATGACTCCACAGTCGATATCTCACATTTATGACCCATGTGCGGTAGAGTCTGCCATGACAGGATTAGACTTACAGTGGGATCAAGATACTGAGCAGCACATGAGCTGCAGAGGTCAGCTACCCATAGTTGACTGGTAGCGTCAGGGCCAACGAATCAGAGCGGTCAAGACCCTTCTACACCTCCATGCAGTGATCCTGGATAACCTGCTGCAACAGAGCATGCTCGCTAAGGAGAGGAGATCGAAGCGCAAAGACTAACCCGATACTCAAAACATGCCTGCTGCCAAAGACGGATGTGTCGGACCAAAAGGTACAAATATCGCTGTCAAGCTGTAAACTAGTGACACAAAGCATTCCATTCTCCTGAGTACATCCTGCATTTTGCAAAGCCCTGTTCAAGGCTTGGTAGCGAGAGATTGAGAATGAACGCAGAAGAAGAAGACTTTACAGTCATCTCACAGCACAAGGCTGATCCTGTTGCCATCTTCGGTTGTGATGAACAACTATTATTATTATTAGATTATTGTGTGTATTGTCCTGTTGTTGCTACTTCCAGCAAGGAGTGATTGGTAAAATTGTCCACCTGTCAGACATGTCTTAGGGATGGTTAAAGAAGTTTGGGTGTGAGGCTGGCTTTCTCATCCTGTAGATATTTTAAGCCACTACAACTTCAATGAATATGGACAAGTCGACTAAAACTGTAAACTTCAGTTCACTCAGATCAGTGCAAGTCTTTTGGTGTTGTTTAGCAAACGAGATAGTGCAGAGACAACTACAATGTATTTGAATCAATGTCTTCTCAAATTATAGTACTACAAAGCAGTCTCTGTTCAGGAACCCCAGAGGCAAGAAAAGTAGAGGTAAAGTTGGTCCCATGGCAACAATTGCCGTCGGGGATGAAGATAACTCTTCATGTATCAAGCCGCAGCCTATGTGAGGTGGAGTGGCAAGTACGCTTTCTTGCTGTTTATATCTTCCCCAACTCATACATCAGGTGCTCATTTGCAGATGGATCCACTGGAGAAATGGTAGTACCAGGAACGAACCACACCTGAATTTTGTTTCTGTGCATCTGTGAAATCTAACCCTGGGGTGTTGTTGTTGTTGTTGGTGTTGTTTTGAATGCCCATAATGAGTAGGTTTACTATTTTGTGCGACCTTGAAAGGATGTTAAGTGTTGTAATAGCTTTCCATCTAGGGTAGGTCTCTCGCCGCCGCGATTGACTCTCATCTAGTATTCGTACAGCGATCTGTCGCGCCAGCCGAAAACGCTCGCCCGCCTCTCCCGGCCAGGTAGCGGGACGAAATTTGTAGTGTCGTACCGATGGCAACGGTGCGTCTAGCTGGTGATCAGACTCTCGCAAAGAGCTTGTGACCGGCAAATGGAAAGCAGTAATCCTGTCTAAAGGCCATGTCCTCGCCCGACCAACCCTCGGGAGAAGGGCAGGCCGGCAGGCAAAAATCGTCGCCAGTCCCTGTGAAATTCATCGCCGGGGCCGTTGGGATCCGTTCTGCACAGAGCGCTGCCATCCCTCCCCGAGCGAGCCCGGTCGGTCGTCTGGTGCGTGTAGGGGCCCCTGTCAGGCGGTCCTAGGTCGACGACGGACTGAGGGACGGGGGAACAACCGTCCGTCCGTTCCGTCAGTCGGTCCCTGCGGCCGTCCCAGTGAGGCTTTTTACACAACCGTCGACTGGTGTGTGTGCTTCGTACGTCTCCGACAGATATCTGGTTGATCCTGCCAGTAGTCATATGCTGGTCTCAAAGATTAAGCCATGCATGTCTCAGTTCACTCTGTCTCACGGTGAAACCGCGAATGGCTCATTAAATCAGTCGAGGTTCCTTAGATGACACGATCCTACTTGGATAACTGTGGCAATTCTAGAGCTAATACATGCTTACCAAGCTCCGACCCTCGCGGAAAGAGCGCTTTTATTAATTCAAAACCAATCGTCGTTTCCTCTCGCGGGGTTGCGGCGTCCCCACTGGTGACTCTGGATAACTTTGTGCTGATCGCATGGCCTCATGTGCCAGCGACGCATCTTTCAAATGCCTGCCCTATCAAATGTCGATGGTACGTGACATGCCTACCATGTTTGTAACGGGTAACGGGGAATCAGGGTTCGATTCCGGAGAGGGAGCATGAGAAACGGCTACCACATCCAAGGAAGGCAGCAGGCGCGCAACTTACCCACTCACGGCACGGGGAGGTAGTGACGAAAAATAACAATACGGGACTCTTTCGAGGCCCCGTAATTGGAATGAGTACACTTTAAACCCTTTAACGAGGATCTATTGGACGGCAAGTCTGGTGCCAGCAGCCGCGGTAATTCCAGCTCCAATAGCGTATATTAAAGTTGTTGCAGTTAAAAAGCTCGTAGTTGGATCTCAGGCGCAGGTGGGCGGTCCGGATCGCGCCGGTTCACTGCCCGTTGTCTCCTGCCCTACCGCCTGCCGGCTATCTCCCACGGGTGCTCTTCGCTGAGCGTCCTGGGTGGCCGGCGCGTTTACTTTGAAAAATTAGAGTGTTCAAAGCAAGCCTCGGCTGCCTGAATAATGGTGCATGGAATAAGACCTCGGTTCTATTTTGTTGGTTTTCGGAACTGGAGGTAATGATTAACAGTGACTTGGTCGAGCCGCAGTTCAAAGCGGGCGGGAAGCTGCGCGATACTCACCCCATACGGCGATGAGGTATGAAACCACTAGTAAAAGACTTAGTTCTCGATCGGGGTGTCTTAAGCAGTAGATCAGCTACCTCACTGCTGAAACTCAACCCTTGACCATGAGATATGTCCGCACACCAGGCGAACAACATCTCCGTGCCATGACCAGGCTTGTCCCCTGGTCAAATGCACTCTTTCGAGAGGAATCACAGGTCGCTGACATTTGGTCCACGTGCTTGGCTGATAAGCCAATGGCGCGAAGCTACCATCTGAGGGACTACGGCGGAACGCCTCTAAGCCAGAATCCCGCCCTAAATCTCAACACCGCTGTGATGGGAGGCTACGACATGGCTGGGGCTTGCGTCTCAGCCCGTCCCGGTCAAGCCGCAGAAATGCACCTGGTTAAATGCACTCCTGCCTCGCTCTTTGTCTCTGTCTGCTATCAGTCATCCCAATGGACGCAGAAGAGATGCAGTCCAGCGGACATTGCACCTCCTGCCCTATTGTGACAACCTCCCGGGTGGTGGGGAATGCTAGGCGTACCATCACTGCAGATAAGCCGAGAAAATAAAGGGAGCAAAGAGATACCTCACTCACATGCATATGCTACGTTTCTGGCAGGACGTGACGATCCTGGGACACAGTCACACTGGACTGCCTCTCTTCCGGGATAGTACAAACTAGTACATAGTCCATCATATCATTTCCAAACTCTATAGACACGAGTAGGGAAGACTCGATAGTCCTGCAAGACAACTTCCCAAGAGAGACAACTCTGACCAAAAACAACTGCTGCCTTGCAGTTAGGCTGGGGACAGCCAAAGGCTAAGGAGGGCAACCCTACAGAAACGCCTGTTGAAATCGGATGCACTGAGCCACAGGCTTAACAACATAAAACAGTGCAACGTAAATATCACTGTAAACAGCGTAAGATGAAGAAGAAGAAGAAGAAGAAGTAATAGTTTTTCTACCCCGCCAAACGTGCTGATGAACGTAGACCGGGGTCCTTCAGGCGGTTGTGCTATGCTTGGTTTCATCTGCGTGTCACTCACTACTACGGGGATCATGTCAATCCTCCACCATGTTAGCCAGAATGCCATGAAAACAGCCCGTTTCCAGGGAGGGCTATGAGGAAGCCGAGGTGAAGGTCTTGGCCAGTATATTTTGCCTAATCATGACTAACATGTCTGATCAGTATATTTTGCCTGACCAGACGTTTGTCTTCCTCCCCCTGGTGCGATTTAATCCCAGTTTACCAATCCAGGTCACTTTCCACAATGTTACTCGCTTCACGAAGTAGAGGAAGACCTACTCATTTATGGTGGAGAAATCTTGAGACAAATATTAAAAAGACTTGGAAGATATTGCTTTAGTTGGCACATGACAGGAAAGCTTGGCACGTGTTTGTTGGTGACCTATGTCCCACGGTGGAAAATAAATGTATTAATTGATTTGATTGATTTATAAAACATTAAAATACACAAAAATTGATTTATCTAGAGACCATCATAGCACATGACCAAAGAATTATAACATAAATAAATAACAGAATGGCATCTATCAAAAGGCGAAAGATGTCTTGGTATGGGCACATCACGAGGTCCAATGCAATTACAAATTCGATACTGTATGGTTCCGTACCAGGAAAGAGAGGACGGGGACATCCAAGGAAGAGATGGGCAGATAATATCACTGAGTGGTCAAACCTTTGTCCCGGTGAGGCATGACTGGCAGCAGTGGACAGAGAGAGATGGTGTGGGATTGTCTTCAGGTGTGCACCAACGACCTGATGGGTTACGGGATGAACTGAACTAAACTAGCAAAGACATGCTTCCAGGAAATAAGAACCATACTAATGAATAGGTCCCTGGCAGTGGAAGAGGAGAGAGAGAGAAAGAGAGAGAGAGTGAGAAAGCGCGCATTGTAGTGTTACATAAAACCAATACTGCTTTATGGATGTGAATTGTGGACAATAAATGAACAAACAGTGAAATGACTAAAAGCAACAGAAATATGGTTCAGGATAAGAATGCTAAAAAAAACAATGATTTCAAGAATAAAATATTGAAACTGAAAATTCATAGCCAGAAATGACTTTGCATGGGAATCAAAGGACATGAGGACTTGAGCAACATTCTGTAGAGGTCATGGAAATGAAACGTTCACGAATCAGCAGGAAGAAGATACAGAAAGCCTCTGTGCCAAATACGATCTTACAAATACTAAAGAATGCAGCTGAAATTTTTTGTTTTTGAGTTCGCCTTATTTTCTCTTATCCCCAAGATGGTGTGCGTTGCACTGTGGTTTTTATTTTGCGCCTGTCAGCCCTGTGCATCCGACTTCAGCATGTATTTTATGAAAGGGCCTGCTTCCTCCTGCATTTTCTAAGGGTTTGCTTCCCCAGAGGAACAGCCGGTGCTGTGATGGGGATCGAACCCAGCACCTTTGGGTTGTGAGATGTGCCACTTAACCACTAGGCCACGCCGTCCCCTAGCCAAAAATGAGTAAATGATTGTGTTGAGGAGCACCAAAACTTAATGTAGCCTGTCAATTGGATAAACATGCTATATTTGCACCTTTAAAAGTAACCCATATGATTTAAGCATGAGACAAAAGCTGTATGGAGATAAAAACAGCCATACAAACAACAGTGTCCTTTGTAAGAGATACCGAGACTTGATCTGGGGATGAACAAAGAGGAAGAGGAAGATTTAAGCTGGCTTTTTAGGTACTGAGATTTGTCTTCCTACAGAGATCCCTAATCTCTTAGCTAGAATACTCTACTACAGCTTGTTTCCAGGACCACCACACGGAGGCAGGAAAGGGTCTTTGTCAACTTCGGTTTGCTAAGTCTGATGCAAGCAGCCAACTATGATTCGCTGGCTGATGTCAGTTCATTTATTATACTGCATCTTTGGGTCCATCCCAATCATTGAAAATCAATGGGCACATTGAGTAGATGACTGAAGGCTGTATAGAAGTGATTTAACTTAAGATGGCTAACAATTCAATGGGCAGCTCAGAGCCAAATGATGGAGGCAGATGCTAACAACAGGGTCAGGTAAAATGCTCCCAGAAACAGGATGTGTTACAGCAACCTGGTCAATGAGAATCAACACTATGATACTTGGTGGTCAGCCTGCTGAGAAGTCTTGCATTGCACTACAGTGAGGAAGACCAAACTCCAACATCCTCAGTGTGCCATGTGGTGCTAGTAGAGCCACTGCAAACCCACTACAAAAGAAAAGTCTTCAACAGTGAAGCAAGCAGTTTTGGTAGTTTAAAAACAATAACAGCCAAATCATAATATACTGAGGAAAACAGCAACAGCCAAATAATAACATGCAGAGGATACCAACAACAACAACAGCCAAATCATAACATGCAGAGGAAAACAACAGCAACATCCAAATCATAACATGCAGAGGATACCAACAACAACAACATCCAAATCATAACATGTAGAGAAAAAAAAACAACAACATGCAAATCATAACATGCAGAGGAAAGCAACAACAATAACAGCAAAATCATAACATAGAGAGGAAACTAAAAGCCAATAATGGGTTTCATAACCTGTTCACGATCAGCAGTCACCGTACTGCATTAAGAGGTTGCTCAACACAAATCATTGTTACATTATTTCTTTAGTAAATCATGCAAACAACTCCTGGTCTTTTCAAATATTTGTTTATTTAATTTGAAATGACAACATATTCAAAAATTTTGCATTTGTCTGTACACAGAGTCAGTTGTGTGATAGTAACATATCTCTTCAAATAGTCAAATACTGAATTTTTATAAAAGTTAATATATTGAGTTCAGATATATAGTCTTCATATATGAATCAGTAAGAAAATATACTGAATTCAGGCACTGGTTTCGTTTAATTAGTATGGACACTGGATATTTCATACGAGAATGTCACATTTATTTCACCTGCACTTTCATATCTAGCTGTTTTATTTATTGTCATGCACTCTTCCACAAGTTTATCTTTGGCCTTAATTTTGGCAATCTGGTATGTGGTGGAGACATCTGTTAGTGCAGGTCTGAAATTATTCTTCGTTAACATGGTTACATTTTGAGCCACAGACTATAATTAAGTTTATATTTGGAAATAGCCACACTGTTACTACGATTATAAGAAAATTAGCTGTAGTGCCCAACATGATCTGGTATAGTTATTTAAGTATTGAATTTTTAATGTGCTATTCCCTGCACCTCCCTCACATCCCTACTGTGCAACCTCCTTCCACTCAACCTTCCCAAATCACATCCTCTCAACCCACCGGCCCATGTCTTCCCAGTCAACCTGCCTATTCCACCATTCCATCTCTCCCAACCAGCCCATCTTTTCCTCTCCCAATCTGTCAATCCCTTCTCCAATCAACCGACCCAGCCCCCCCCCCAACTTTTAATCTCCCACACAAGCAATTTTGTTTCCCCATTAGCCCACTCACATCCACCTCAACTCGTCTATAAATTTCCCAACATAACTTGCCAATCAAAGGACATTAACTTGAACAAAAATCAGTTGAATGTGTGGTTCTAAATGCTGTCACGGCTAGGAGTGGAAATAAGGAGGAGTTTTCAAATGCCCCCAAGGCATGTACAACATATAGAAAGCCTGTGGCAGCAAAAACGTCCAGCTTCTGACCTTCTTGTTGTGGGTCTGTTCCTAGTGACAGAAGAAAGAATAAGGCGGGAGACACTGGCACCCTAAAACCAGAACTCTCTGGGTAGATGAAGTCTGTAAATTACATGCTGTAATCCATATGGGAGAAGGAAAACGTTGACCTCAAACCACCTGTTGCCTTGCATGTAGCCTGGTGACAACCAATGGCTAGGGAGAGTTACTTCAAATGAAAACAACTTGCAGAAAGTGGATGTAGCGGCTTAAAAGCCCAGATATTTCAATCAAACTGTAAAATGCAGTATTATTCAAGAAGAAAGGTAAGAATTTGTTATTTAGAAACATTAAAAATATTATTAAAAGAAGTTCTTGTTCTTATGTAAATCGAATAAGCTACTGAGAAATAATAGTTAATTTTGGCAATACCAAACGGTTCAACAACTTAGATCAAGAGTAACAGAAAGGAACAAATCACTGAAATGAGTCTCATTAATGTGAGACAACGCACTGCAGTGTCATTATTAATAATTTAATACTACCCATGCTGGAAGGACAGGCTAGGCAAATTTGTCTGCTGTGTTTGCATGACTTCTGAAGAGTGTTCAGTTTTCCACTGTGTAATTTTCACTCCACCAAGTTCAGACTCCAAATTTTCTCTCTTCTTCCTGGATTTTTCTACCTCCATGCTCATCCTATAGATAAGATAATAATTTAATCCGCACTTTATATTTGTGTTATGGAGAAAAACCCACGAAAAACACAACAATCAAGAAAGCAGTACTGAACTGACACTCCCTAAGAAATGTCACTTTATATATAAACAAACACTCATTGTTATGTAACTGAATAACAAGAAGTGCAGAAAAATTGAGTAGTGTAATGTGACACACAGAGAATGTTGTTGCTGTTATTGTTGTTGACTAACTAGATCTGTCGAGCTGTTCGCTCTTTCACATAAAATGTCAAGCTGACGAATTTGCAGGTGTTTAGAGAAGGTTGTAGACATACAGAAAAATAAAACATAGAACATTATGGAGAGCTATATTTGATCATTCATTTAAAAAAAATAAAAGGGTGGATAAACTTTAAAGAAAGATAGAGAGAGTGAGAGAGAGCAAGAGAAAGCAAGAGTTAGAAGTAGGGAGAGAGCGAGAGAGTAAGTGAAGGGACATACAAAGTATTACATACTTCAAAAATAAAAACTGTCTTTTGCTTGCTTTAACAGACTTTGTAAATAAATTCTCTGGTCTCTCCAGTTTGAAGATTATTTATTAATCTGTCTGTGCACACAAAGAATTTCTTTTTCTTTTTCTGTAGTAATTCTGATATATTTGTGTTTCAGCTCAGTTATTTGTTTCTTTTATTCTTACATAGCATCCTAACATGTCAGTGTTTTGTTTCATCTTCTTCTTTTTCTTCTGTTATCTAAGAGCGAGGATTCCATTTCAGTCTGTTAAGTATATAGATAGAGGATTGTAACTTTGCAACAAGCCATATTTGAAAGCAATCTGTAATCTATTTTCAATGTGTTACCTCCAAGGTGTTTTAATGTGTAATTTTTCAGTCCCTAATATTAATGACCATTCAAGTGCACGTATTCTAATTTGGATGCCTTTTATGTGCAAATGGTTGCCTGTGCTATTTTTACAAAAAATGACGAGAATTTTGCTAGACTGGCCATAGGAACTAAATTTGTCGAACAAGAATGGGCAACGTTTAGAAGTAATTTACTTGAAGCAGCTAAAGAAATGCATGGAACTGTCAAATGAAGAGGTTCAAATCATTGATGGACTTTAGAATTAACAGAAGCTGTACGGATACAATTTTTACTCTCAGACAATTCATATAGAAGAAGTTGTTTTCAACTCAGAATACAAGGGTGGAAATGGTACAACAAGATCAATAATGTGAAACTGTTGGAAAGAATGGCACAAATACCAACAGAGCATGAAATATGGAGGACACGATGGCGCTACATATGCCACACATTGAGGAAATCAGTTGATAACATTACAAGACCAATCTCTGTTCTAGAATCCACTTCGTATGAGAAATAGAGAAAGACTGAGACATGTATGAAAGAGGCAGCTGGATGACAATGCAAAGGCAGCAAGTAAGACATAGACAGAACTAGCTCAGATGGCTCTTTATAAAAAGACATTTGTTGATGACCCATGCTCAGCAAAGAGTGGCCAGGTTTTTTATTGATTGGTTATATGTTGGTTTCCCAATAGTCTTGGAACACCAATTCTTAGTGCCAATAATTATTTAATACATTTATTTTATTTACTACGCTTCTTCTTCTTCGTCTGTGTTCGTTCTCAATCTCTTGCTACCAAGCCCTGAACAGGGCTTTGCGAGTAACAGGATGTAGTCCGGAGAATGGAATGTGTTATATCGCTAGTTTACAGCTTGACTGCGATATTTGACTACACTTCTAAATTTTCTGAATCCTATCACTTCACTTCAGTATAATAACCTCATCTCCTCTTCCCTACCTTTTCCTTTTAGATGGTAATTACTAATCGTGCCCTGCCGAAGATAGATGTGTCGGACCGAAAAGTGCAGTCAAGCTGTAAACTAGCAACACAATGCAATCCATTCTCTAGACTACATACTGCTACTTACAAAGCGTCGTTCAGGGGTTGGTAGCGAAAGATTGAGAACGAAAGCAGAAGCAGAAGAACTGATGGTGCTTTTACAAGAACATTTTCTCCATTCAAATGTTAAAATTGTCTGTGAATGTTTGTTACTGATCTCTCTTTTGCAATAAGAAACTCAATAACAGCCCATAGTTTAAACACATATCAATGACCAATGTCACTCTGATTGCTCACTGCAACAGTAACATCATGCAGGGCATTTAAAATTAAGACAATAAATTGTAGACACATGTTGTCAGTTTTGACTGAAGTATGGAACGGTTTGCAAACATTTTTAAAAATCTTGTAATTTATGCATTTGTTATTCTTACTTCCTCTTCTGCTTTCGTTCTCAATCTCCCGCTACCAAACCCTGAAAGGGCTTAAGTAGCAGAATGTAGTCCAGAGAACGGAATGCGCTGTGTCGTAGTTTACAGCTTGACTGCGATATTTGGACCTTTCGGTCCAACACATCCGACTTCAGCAAGCATTTTTTGAGTACCGGGTTAGCATTCCCTCTTTGATCCCTTCTCCTTAGCCAGTCTGCCCTGCTGCAGCCTGTTATCCAGGATCACCACGTCGAGGTGTAGAAGGGTCTTGGCAGCTCTGGTTCGCTGGCCCTGACGCTAGCAGTCAGCTATGGGTCGCTGACCACTGCTTTAAGAATGGCTTGAAAATGGCTCACAGAACCAATTTCATTCCACCCCTCCCTCTCCCCATGTGCTATGTCAAACAGAAATGAAGGTCAATAATTGTGAACATTTCACAGAAAGGTAAGAAAACAAAGAAAAAGAACAAATAAATCATTTATAAATAACACATAAATTGAACATTAAAAAAAATATTGTTTGCATCAAATACACCAAATTTTGTAGGAAATTTATATTGTATGAAATGTTTGACAGCAAATGAAAGGCAGTGTATTTAGAGGAAGTAAATATGCAAGAGGTAAACAGACAATCCTTTTTGAAGTATACTGCCAAAGAAACATTGGGGAACCATTACAGCCAGTATCTGAAGTAGAGATAGATTAGAGTATTATTATTTATTTCAAAATCACAATTTATTAAATATATTATGGCCGGAAAGCATGACTGAAGTTTACGATATAAATGTATGGTACCCTGAAAGCTGAATTAAAGACATTTAACTGAATCATGACACCCTCACACAATTTAAAAGCACAGTTGTTAAATGTGCAGGTTTTTAGATATCTGTATGATCATCATGTAGCATGTCCTTGGAAGAATGTTGCTCTCCTCACAGCCATTCAATAGGAATTTTGATCAGCAGTCAGTCTACCCGCCTGCTCCATCTTCATCTTCTACACATTGGTCAGCCTCTGTCTCGTCTTTCTGGAACAATGCCCCCCCAGAACTGCTTTTTCCAGTCTGTCATGGTGCTTTATGTGGCCGAAAAACTTGTTTCCGAGGCGTGGTTTATAAGCCAGTTCTCTTCGACACTAAGATCATGTAGGATGGCTTTATTATTTTCTTTTACCCAAGGTACTTTGAGTATTCTTCTGTAGTATTTTGTCTCGAAAGCCCTGATCATCTTTCTTAATATTTGTGTGATGGTCTATATCTCACATCCGTACATTGTCACCAGGAATATGCATGTTCTGAGGATCTTCAATTTTAATTCTTTGTTAGTATTGTGCCACACATTTTGCATACTATTCAGTTTCTGCGCATCCGTACATTGTCACCAGGAATATGCATGTTCTGAGGATCTTCAATTTTAATTCTTTGTTAGTATTGTGCCACACATTTTGCATACTATTCAGTTTCTGCGCATCCGTACATTGTCACCAGGAATATGCATGTTCTGAGGATCTTCAATTTTAATTCTTTGTTAGTATTGTGCCACACATTTTGCATACTAATCAGTTTCTGCGCATCCGTACATTGTCACCAGGAATACGCATGTTCTGAGGATCTTCAATTTTAATTCTTTGTTAGTATTGTGCCACACATTTTGCATACTATTCAGTTTCTGCATTGCTATGGACAATCGTCTCCTTATTTTTCTTGCACAGTCCCCATCTGTTACCAAAGATCCAAGGCATTAAAAGTAATCTACATATTCAATTATCTTTGATTTTTTTATATTCAGGAAAAGATTCTGAATGTGATTCACTGTGATTCTATTCGGACGTAAGCAGTTGTACCAGACCCTCAATGCTGTTCGAGAGCATAACTGTGTCATCTGCAGCATATCTTAGTTCTGGAATCTCCTTTCCTCCAATTGAGAATGGATCGAAATTCACATAGTTTTCATCTACTAAATATCTGTATAGCACTAATAAAAATTCAATCTCAGGCACCAATAATAAGTCATTCTCAGACATGGAATCAGTCATAATAAATTCACACCAGAGAGTAACTTATTTATAAATTACCTTCGGCTCTCAGAGAGGGCTCTAGCAATGAAGCTGTCTCGTTTCGCTGTGTCTAGGTTGTCTGCCTCTTTGGATGTTTTCTATGTAAGATAGCAAATGATGTGTTGTAGTTTTATAAATAAATGTGATGGAATAATTTGGTAAACACTTGGTTTCAATTTAAATGTATGTGCGTTAATAATATCAAGCACTATGTCAACATGTACAGGTTATATCTATTTGCGACTCTTCTTATCCCTGGTATTCTGTATACGTTCTGCTGCAGACTTTCGTCAATGTTCTATTATTAGGCTTCCAAGTAGCTTTCATTTTAACTGAATATATATTGAATTAATATAAAACATTCAAATGTTAATACCCCTACCAAAGAAACCGACGATGATTAAGTTTCAAAAATATAGAATAACATGTGAAATAAAAGTAAAATTACCAGAAATACAATGTGAATTTGTGGTAGGAAAAGAGATGAATAATGTAATATATATTTTTTACGTTCAGTAATAGATACGTCTTTTCAGATGTAAACAGGCTAGATTGACTAAACACAGGTTTTTGTGAGTTCTAAATAAAGATACGATAAGCACACTTCATGAATTAAACATTGACAGTTAGACCTAAGGAAAATATAAATTATTACTGCTAGAAAGGGGGAGGAAAACTGACATCTAGTCAGACAAAATATACTTATCAGACATGTTAGACAAGGTCAGACAAAATATACTGGCCAAGACCCTCATGGCTTCCTCATAGCCCTCCATGGAAGCTGGCTGTTTTCACGGCAGCCTGCCTAACAAGATGAGGGATTGACATGATCCCTGTAGTAGTGAGTGATGCGCAGATGAAGCCAAGCACAGCTCTGGGTCGCTGCCCCTGATGCTAGCAGTCAGCTATAGGTCGCTGACCTCTGCAGCTCATGCGCTGCTCAGCATCTTGATCCCTTTCACTAATCTGACTTTTATATGGACTGCTTGATGAGTTAGAAGTTTATCAAATTATCTTTTGTAAAATGGGATTACTATTAAACAAAACAACATAATAAAATGTAAAATAATCACTTCATTCCGTACAATTATTTTCACAATTTACATTTTTCAAAATAATATAAATCTGGAGAAAGAATAAACAAAAACTGTATGCATATAAAATGTGAAGTAATTGTCAATCAATTATTTATATTTATAATTGTTATTCAGTTCAGTTCATCCCGTAACCCATCAGGTCGTTTGGGCATACTTGAAGACATTCCCACGCCATCTCTCTCTGTCCACTGCCGCCAGTCGTGCCTCACCAAGACAAAGGTTTGACCACTCAGTGATGTTGTCTGCCAATCTCTTTCTTGGACAACCCCGCCCTCTCTTTCCCGGTACGAAACCACGCAGTACCGAATTTGTAATTCCGCTGGACCTCGTGACGTGCCCATGCCAAGCCATCTTTCGCCTTTTTATAGCTGTGAACAAATCATCAAAAGCCCAATTCCGTTTTCCACTCTTCGTCGTATTTCTATGTTCATGACACAATCCTTATATGTAACATTTAAGAGTCTTCTAAAGCATCTCATTTCCATTACACGTATTCTGCACTGGATATCCGCAGTAGTGGGCCAAGTCTCACAGGCATTCAAAAATATTGAGAGCATCGAAGAGTGCATTAGTCTAACTTTTATGCTGATTGCGAACCGCTTATCCAGCCATATGAGTTTCAAATGCATAAGTGCCGCTGTTGCCTGTGCTATTCTGGCAACTATCTCAGGCTGCGAGCCCTCGTCACTGATCAGTGATTCCAGATACTTGAACCGGTGTAAAACTTTGAGTTCCTGACCATTTCCTTTTATCACAGATGTAAACCCTTCCACGTTATTAGTCATCAGCTTTGTTTTCTCTGCATTTATCTCCATTCCATAGCTCTGCGCAGCTCTATCCAATCTACTAATCAGCTCTTGGAGTACCGTTTCCGTGCCTGCCAGACCATCCATATCATCTGCAACTCGTAGTTTTGTAATCGTCATGTCACCTATTCTGACCGTACGAACATGTCCCTCCAGGGCTGCCTTCATTTTTCTTTCCAAGAATACATTAAAGAATGTTGGAGAGAGTATACAATCCTGTCTCACCCCAACAGACGTGCGGAACCATTCACATAGTATCCCCTCTACAGAAACTGCACTTGACGCCTTCCCATAAAGGTTCTCAATTCCCTTCACAATATTACTATTGATCTTGTAATGGTTCATTGTTGTCCATAGCACTGCATGCCATACTCTGTCATGATATACGTAAAAGACATGATATATGTGTTGTCATTATCACCTGGCAAAGTCAGATGCTCCTCCATTGAGTGAACAAGAAATTCATTTGTCTCTTATTTGGCATGGTTTATTGAATAGGATATTCCATTCAGATCAAGTGATTGGGTAATTGTCTGCAGTCAACTTTGACCATGTTAGGGCCAAGCAGTTTCCTGACTAAATTAAATGTTTTTCTCTAATTCAGTGCAGATTGATTTACCTTGTTCATTGTAATGGTCGCTATAGCTGCCATGAGGTAATGTTAGTCTAAAATGTAACTTTAATCACAAGTGAACTTGTAGTTTATTTAGTCAACATTATGTTTTTAAAGTTGTGCATTACATTATATCTAAAAAAAACAACAATAAATACTTAATTAAAACCATAAACAAATTATTTGAAGATTATATTATTCCCCCAAATATTTCAACTTAAACAAAACTAAAATAAGTTGTGCATTGAGCAATTATCTGGTACTGATACAAATAAGCAGTGTTGCAGGGCACACCATTTTTGCTATTCTGAGATATAAAAGACAAGTTCTGCACTTGTTTCAAATGCGTACTTACTTAACTTTTTATGCCTATTTGTGTCTTTAAGCTCCATGGGGGAGCTAACGGTTCCTGTCTTGAACCAAAATGTATTGGGCCATCTGTAACGTGATCTTCCTTGCAATTTGTATTAAGATATTATTGTGTTATATGCGCCAAGTGGTATTTGACCAGGTTGTATGCAGCATTATCATGTCCCTATCTTGGTATGTATTCAGCACAAAGCAGTTCTCACAATATTTATGTCATAATGTATAATTCTATCAATCCTGGTTGAAGAATAATGTCTGGTCAGGCAAAATATACTGGCCAAGACCCTCACCTTGACTTCCCAGCAGTCCTCCCTGGAAACGAGCTGTTTTCATGGCAACCTTGGTAAAAAGGTGAGGGATCGATGTGATCTCCATAGTAGTAATAGACAGTTAAAGCCAAGCATTGCACAACCGTCTGGAGGACCATAGTGCATCTTCATCAGCACGCTCGGGATGTGAGGAAAGCTACTGCAACCAGTCACCTAACATCCTTTCCAGGACGCACAAAAGAGTAAACCTACTCATTGTGGTCATTCGCAAACAACATCGATACTGGTGATATTCATGACTTTTCTCAGACATTTTATACATTGAAACGGTCCTTTTCCAGTACCTCAAATAAGTACTAAGTCTGACACTGGTTGAAAAATGAAGATAAGAAAATAAACAATGTGATAGAACACCTGTCAACAACACTTTTAGATAATAAAACGATTGTGTGACGTCATATTTCTTCAACGTCCTCTTCTTCCTCGTCACACAATATTGGACCCCCTCATACGTGACGTTAAATCATACGTGAATAGTCTTTAAAACACACAACATAGTTATAAACACTATAATAAGACACAGTGACACCAAACCAATCTCCCCCCCCCCCCCTAAATGTTTAAAGTTAATGTATCTTTCACAAAAAGCACCAATTAATCTATTTTTAAAATACACGGCTGAATATACAATACCTCTTGCTGCTGCATCTGCGACGCAATGAAGTCTTCAAGATAAGAAGTGCTTTCTGTACTATCAACGCCTCCTGTCCCGTTTACCTCACATTTATGTTGCTCCGCCATTGTTCAACAACTCGTTGTTGCTATGTTTCTTAAAATGGAGGACAGTAAACGTTTAACGAACCAAACAGTTATTTCGCAATATTTGCGATTTTTTAAATTCTAAACCGTAACATTTTATTTTAAGATACAACTACCATTCTACATAGTTTATGTAGTTACAAAAACAAAAATTATATTTTAATGTGTAAAAATATTATTTAAATATGTTTTTTTCAGGAAAATATCAAATTTTACCGAAACTTGCGGTCACCATAAAAGACATATCATCATCCTGTAGCATATCCTTGGTAGAACGTCGCTCTCATCACATCCATAGTAATCTCGATCAGCAGTAAGTCTACCCGCCTGCTCGATGTTCATGTTTAGGGTGTCATTGATGTCTTGTGTCAATCTACGTCTTGATCGGCCTCTGTCTCGTCTTCCTGGAACAATGCCACCCACAACCGCTTTTTTCCAGTCCGTCATGGCGCATGATGTGGCCGAAAAACTCGCGGTCCGCATTTCAAATTAATTTTATATATAAATGAAAGGAAACTCTATGCAGTGCAATGCACCGAGAGGCAATATAGTCGATTATTCGGCAGAAGTACAACATCCCCATCATTCATCCACGAAAGCCGTGTAGCTCATCTTCCGTGCACTGTTACTGTTCATGTAATAGTAATAATAGTTAAAATAAAAGTAATTGTCCTTCGCAGATGAAGATATAGACATGGCCTACTTTAGATATCTACACTGATGTTCGCCAATCACAAGTGATGAAGACCACTGTCTTTGTTCAGCCACGTGGACCGTCTTCTCTCTTGCTGTGTCCGCTGAAATGGGTGACTTGTGCGGTGATTTGGATTAAAGTGTTGAAGAAACTGCGCCTTTTGTCAACCTCACTCTCTGGCCCTGAGCTACATGTGGCAAGTGGCAAGATATTTATCGAGATGACTGGAGATGGCACAGGATGCAGATTTTTCCTCAGGGTTTACTCCCGAAGCCTTTCCCGTAAACAGGTATCCTGCAAGGCAGCGGAGATGGGATGACATCAAACGTTGTGTGTCGTGCCTTTTCCATAACCACAAGAGATCGTATAGACATCACTCAGAGTGTGAGTGAGTCTGGCATCTCCCTGGCTGTGTTCAGTTCATTATAGTAGTGTCTACATTTCTTACATGCCAATTTCGTGAGGTTCAGCCGTGTGAACTAGGCCGTGAAATACGACACAGGTTTAAGCGTAGTGCCATTCTTATAGCCGATATCCAGACCAGGATAATCGGACGCAAGAAATCACAACAACAACAACAACAAAATCAACGAAATAACCAGTCCAAACGGAAAACAACACCGTTTCAGTGAACACAAATGTAAGTCGTCGACTAGTGTGAATTCCAGGCAAATCCGTGGTCTGGCGGTTCCACAATGAACAGTATAGCAATGTAGACCCGCAGCCAATTACGGCGCCATCTTTGTTGCGTATCTACCGTGGACAGCGTCAGACAGGTGTAATTATATGTGATCGTGGTTACCGCGTAATTGTACAACCCGATCCGTGCGCGACAGACTATAGCACACGTTGGGTACACGAAGACAGTATCAACAGACTATAGCACACGTTGGGTACACGAAGACAGCCTCAGTAATTGGGCCGCTCTTGCATGATGTCCGTTCATGGAGCTCACTGTTTCTGTCCCACTGAGATGATTCTCTCCTCACCGATGTGCTGCGAGAACCCTACGTAATGCCAGCTGAGCGATTTAGAAGAAGTAGTTTCCAGAAGGCGACATCAATGAAGAAACTGTTCAGAAATACTTTCAGAGAGCTTTTGTATCGTTTTTTCTGACGCCCCCCCCCCCCTTGAAACGGTGTTAATGGGGTAGTCATAAGCAAATAAGAGATCTACGATGATTGCTTAATTAATCTTTGTGAAGTATTTTTGGCACCTCAGACTAAACAGCTGTCCATGCATCCTGTGTCTGATCTGTATGTTAGTGGCCCAGTCATGTGTAGCACCAGAAAGCATTGCAACAAATACTTAACTTAATGTTACGTCTCTATACTGGTTTAGAAGGCTCTACAGAGTTTGTATTCAACCAGTTTTCTTGGAGGGTGGTGTTCACAGATGTGCGAGTCCATCTTAATAGATTCAAACACTAGAGCTAAGTAGACCAGCAGTCCGTTAGACGCCATCTATAGCTGTTCTTAACAAACCACCCGGGGAAAGGTACAAATAACTTGAGTAGATTTTTAATTTGAATTTTGTCCGGACAGTGGCCGTTGAATCTACTCTTTTCGATTTCCAACTGCCAATTAATTTTTAACATGCGCAACACTGGACACGGGTTTCCGATCTCACTATCTAAAGATCAGAGGAATTTTTACCAGAAGATCCACGTGAAAAAAATTGCGGTCTCCACCGTGATTCGAATACGCGACTTCCGGCACCCGAGGCGGACACCTTACCTCGAGACCACTGAGTCCAAAGTACCACGATAAAGAGCGACGAGGCCAGCACACAGTCCTGTTTGACTCCATGTATGACCTGGTAAGGCTACAGACAGTTCACCATCACTAAGTACACGAGCCGACCTGCTATCATGAAACTGGTGAATAAGTTATATCTTTTCAGACAGTTTAACTTCACCATGATTTTCCAGATTTCGTCTCTGTTGACAGTATAACTGTCTTGGCTAGGCATCAAAAGTCGTGTCAAATCACAATGCTGTTCCTGGCGTTTCTCATGAATTTGACGACCTGCAAATATAATGCCAAACTGTACCGGGCCTTCAATCGCCCCTTGTACGCTCCATACGTGGACTTGAAGTTCGCCTTCGACTCGGTTGATTGGCCGGCTTTATGGAAAGCCCTCCAGGGAATCGGCAACCTGCCCCCCCCCCCCCCCCCCCCCCCCCCGTTGAACCTGATCAAGGAGCTACACAGGGCACTGAAATTCGATTGTGTAGCACTCTCTCTGACAGAATCCCCACGACTTCAGGTATCAGACACGGGTGTGTTCTTGCCCTGGACATTTTCTTTCAGGGGAGTCGACTGGCTTTTTGACCGTCTCAGCGCCTATCAAGAGGGTATAGCTATTGATCAGTCAGTTTTTACTGATCTCGTTTACGCGGACGAAATTGTCCTATTCAGCATAGACAGATCTGCGCTGCAGTGCTCTCTGGAAATGTTAGACAGTCAAACGCCCTCCCTAGGCCTATCTATAACCTGGGCGAAGACCAAAGTTCAGAATCTTTCCGACACAGCACCTCAGGGTATTTGAACTCAAGGTCCCACTGCGGAGGGCACCAATGAATTCATCTCTCTTGGTAGCATATTATCCGATGGACACAGCGGTCCTGATATGCCAAGGCGGATCGGACTAGCTGTGTCCGCTATGCACAACCTCCGACATGTGTGGAGTAATGGCAAGATCTCCCTTGGGACAAAAATCCGCATCTACCAGTCCTACGTGGTCCCAGTCCTGCTTTAAGGCTCCTCAACCTGGACATTGCTGAAACATGACATGTCGAGACTGGACGCCTTTCATATGCGCAACCAGTGGCGTATCCTGAGCATACGATGGCATGACTACATCCGCATCGTGGTGGTCTATACTAAACCAGGCCCCCAGCCAATCTCAGAAACACTTGACCGACGCTGAGTTTCTTTGTTCTGTCATGTAGTACGGCTGGACCAGGAAACTCCAGCCCACAAGATACCACACAAGTCTTCCCCTGACCAGCTGGAGGCGCAGAAGAGGCTGTCCCCAAACAGTATGGCTCCAGCAAGTAGCAACCTCCTCCTCTGCTCTGGAACTACATCACAGCTGTGGGACGTGGATGTGGCCAACCGATACAGCTGGCCCCAGACGCCTAAGCGAACATTATTATTAAATTTAATGTCTACCAACTCAGAAACCACACCAACTCTCTCGGGGAGCAGCTCCAGCTCGAGATGAGTTATTAAGCAGGTGTACAAGACCCAGGCTTGATTTTTACAGCAATCGACACAAGAGAGATTAGCCTTTGCATATCACACAATTGCCTGTATTATTAATAACCAAAAACTAAGTACAGACTTTCCTAGAGATGGTTAGTACCCCTGGTAGCTGGATCTGCTAAATACATAGGTGTACCATGTCTGTTGTTAGCAAAAGAGCCTCCACAATACTGAACAGTTCGATGAAAGATAATCTGTATCCACTGCTTTCTGATGACCTGAACCTTCTATCTCCTCTTTAGACACCAATCATCCATTTCAATAACTCTGACAAACTAGTAATTTATGTGGCTGTCTTTGTGATATGTTGGGTTGAACTGTGTTCTGCGCCAGAGGATCCAGTGCATCCGTCATGAGCATGCATTTCTTTGAGGCGGTTTCCCTAGTATTTGGCTGTCACAAGTAAAACTGCAAGACAGCAGATGCAGAGTATAGGACCTCAACCAACAACTTCCAAATACGTCTTTCCCCTCCCATCTTCACACATATAAGCCATAGCAGTTCTGTTTACTTCATGTAAAGCCGTAGGTCCAACATGGTATGCCAGGGCTCTTTGTTGGGATAGACCCGATCCCCAAAACACTGAGCAACGTGCGGCTGAAGTCAAGGATAGTACAACTGTCTGGAGGACCCAGGTCCACCTTCATCAGCACACTTAGAATGTGAGAAAAGCTACTACAACCGTAACCCTACCAGACCGCTGTACCCAATTTCCGGTAATTTCCTTAACTGTCGCTATACCGCTGGACCGAATTTACAGTACTTTGGGTAGTACGTGAATAAAATGCGTCAGAATATAAAAATAACCAACCAATCGTGGTCAAACCTCATGGTTAGTCATTGCAAATGTCTGCCCCCATGTTTGAATTGAGTTTGTGGGGTTTAACGTGAACAAATTTGGAAAATTGACAATGAAACGAGCGGCTGATGAACCAAGCACTTCAACAGTAAAGCAAAGTAAGTCTAGGCTTATGACAGTCCAACAGGTGATCAATAATTTGGTTGATTCAGACTCTGAGGAGTCAGAATTTAATCAAGAATACTTTTCCAGTGCAAGTGAAACAGACAGTGAGAGCTCTTCTTCTTCTTCATCGTACGCAAGACATTGAGAGCTCGAGTGATGAGGAGAATCTTGAACCTTGTAGATCTAGATCGATAGTAAGAGAAGGGAGGGGGTGGGGGGGGGGGGGGGCATGTCCCTCAAACAGCTGATGGGGGAGATCTAGGTGGTGATGAAGGTTGGACAAGGAATTTTGTATCACCAAATACAGATCTGAATTTCAAGGAGGATGGAAAAGGCCCAGTGAACATTCCTGGATATATCACAGAGAAGAGTGAACTGATTGACTTTTCATCCTTGTTTTTGGATGATACTTTCTGGCAAAATTTGACAAAAATCCAACCTCCGGGCACACCAATTGCATATAGCAAAGCCCAACTCCTACAATGCCAAAAATTTCAAGGATGCCACAGTGGAAGAAATGAAGGCTTTTCTTGGACTGAGGATCTATATGGAATACTCATGTATAAAGCCCAGCTATCAGGATTATTGGACAAATGAGGGCTCTTTGTTGTGTTTACTCCCAGATTTCAAAATGTTATGACTCGAGACAGATTCTTGGCCCTGTGCTGGGTGGATTGGCACACAAAGGTAGAATATTGACGCTAGATGAAAGGTAAACCTATTTTCTACAATGTCTCCAAGTTACATCTTATTCTAACCACTTGTTTGCATGTAACTAACATTTTTCTATATCATGTTGATTTTTTTCTCTTTAATGCTCAGGAGCCCAGGTATGGGGGACAGTTAGGTTCAGGGCCTCAGGTCTGGTAGGGTTAAGACTATTGCCCTTTTCAGGGCACACAAGAGCAACCAGTCGTCTGGCTAGAAGAAGCAACATTTAAGGTAGAGTACTCTGACAATTTCATTTTACTTTCTGCGGGTTTGTAACAAACTCTGTGCCAACATTTTCAAAGTCAAATGAGAAAGCCCCGCTGAAGTCGAATGTATCGGAGTAAAAGGTGCAAATATCACAATCAAGCCATTAACTACGACACAAACTATTCAGTTCTCCAGACTACATCCTGCTACTCGCAAAGCCCTGTTCAAGGCTTAGTAGCAGGAGTTTGAGAACGACGAAGAAGAAATGAGAAAGCTATGGGTTGAAGGGCAATTCTCAATTTGGTAACAGTATCTAGTTAGATATAGGCGATCATATATATTCCAGGGGCTAACAGATGCTGAGATCGACGTGGCAAGTCACCAGTGGATTTTCACCTGCCAAAAAAATATGAAACAAAGGAGGTCACACCTCCCCACGACGTCTAACGACAAATGTTGACTGAAAATAGATAAATAGATCTAGTTATTTATGACTATGTCGTTAACATGGAATACCTGTCTATTACATTAATTACAATATCAGTAGATAAACAAAAACATAAACGTAGCAGCATTTGGTAGTAAACAGGAAAATTAAATATCTGAGAACAAATTACTATTATTTTGCTGAAAGTGGAGAATATTTGATTAAACTTGGAAAGTTACTTTGCATTTTAGCGAATATGTTTTGGTCTTTATCAACAACAAAAAGAGCACACACACAAACAGTAGAGTTATAAAGTACATGACTATATTTCTAACTATGAGTTGCTGGCTTCTGTCAGCTACTTCACTGTGCTGCATCTTCAGGCCCCCACCCAATTTACTTCTGTCTCGTATGATGTGCTGTGTATCTTTGAAGCACTGCCCATTTACTTGTCTTGGCAGTTTACCAGTTTTTTTTTACAATTCTTCTTCTTCATTCGTTCTCAATCTCTCGCTACCAAATCCTGAAAAGGACTTTGCAAATGGCAGAATGTAGTCCGGAGAACAGAATGAGTTGTGTCGTAGTCTACAGCTTGACTGCAATATTTGCACCTTTTGGTCCGACACATCTGACATTTTTGAGTACTGGGTTGCCTTCCCTCTTTAACTTAGCCAATCTGCTCTATTGCAGCCTGTTATCCAGGATCACTGCATGGAGGTGCAGAAGGGTCTTAGCAGCTCTGGTTTGCTGGCCTTGACTCTAGCAGTCAGCTATGGCTCGCTGACCTCTGTAAGCTCACTGTCTTGATCCCTTTTTTTACAATTCACATCCAAGGAATTTCCTTTTTAAAATAATTTTTGCTAAGTGTTTTTACTCCTGCACAATTCAATAATGAACGGGTTATTGAATATCAGAAGGAAATTAACATGGAATATAAAAAAAGTAATAAAATTTAATAACATTGAATACCAGAAGTAATTAAACTCACTGTAGTTTGCTAACAATCATATAACTGTAGCATTGTAAAATCTTATGATGCAGAAACAAACAATTTTATTAATGTTCACAGGAAAAGAGGAAGATGGATGATTAATCTATTGACAGGAATATACAGAAGAGTTCAAAAGTCTCTATAATGGGGACAAGGTGTGTGCAATGCTTTCAAGTGGTGGCTTTGGAAACAGACTGCAACCATGCAGCCTGGCTAAGAGATTAGGGACCGAAGAGGGAAGGTAAACCCTCTCTCCAAAATAATAATAATAATGTTCTCTTAGGCATCTGAGGCTCATTGCGTCAGTCGGCCACACCCATGACCCACTGCTGTGGTGTGATTCCAGGCCTCGTCCAGGGTGGAGAAGGAGATTGATATCTGCTGGAGCCATACTGTGCGGGGGCGGCCTCTTCTGCACCTCTAGCCAGCCACGGGAATACATTTGGCGCTGAGGAATGACTTGTGTAGTATCTTGCGGGCTGGTGTTTCCTGGTTCAGCCATACAACATGACCGAACAAAGAAACTTGGTGTCCGTCAAGTGTTTCTGAGATTAGGTGGGAGGCCTGTTTTAGCAGAGACCTCCATGTTGCTCATGTAGTCATGCCCACGATATGCCGCTGGTTGCACACGTGGAAGGCCTTCAGTCTCAACGTGTTATGTTTCAGCAATGTCGAGGTTCCGGAGCTGTAAAGTAGGACTGGGACCACACAGGACTGGTACATGCGCAACCAGGGAGATCGTGCCATTACTCCACACACGCCGGAGGTTGTGCATAGCAGGCGCAGCTAGTCTGATCCGCCTTGACATATCGAGATCGTTGCGCTATCGGATGATATCATGCTACCGAGGAGGATGAATTCTTTGAATTCCCCAAAATGCTGTGCTGAAATAGGATGTGCTGGGCAGAAACATCATGATATCACAGCCTAGCTGTAAACTACAACATAACATTCCAAACGTCCTTTATAGGAAGAGTGTTGAAGAAGAAAAAGAGGAAGACACAGTCTTTCATAACTTTCTCACGAGACATCAATTTATAATGACACTTTTAAAGATCATACTTCTATTTATTCATGACAATAATAAAAATTACAAATCCCATTACACGTATTCCCTTTCTGGAGGTTGACTACAAAATCTCACTATCTAACCTCTTCTAGAGCATTGCTTTAAACTACCACTTGCTTATATTCGTCAACATCACACAATCCACTACTACTCTTACCTATATCTGTCTCACGTGTGTACTCAAAATGAACAACATGCTGAAATGTGGATATGACAATACTGATATTAAATAAAGTTATGTCCCCTCTTTCATTCTTGCAATCAATCCGTCCCATAAACTCATCTTTCATCAGTCAAAGTTCCGCCTTGTTTAATTAATTGATCCAGGTTGACTGTTAACTCTTCCTGGTGTCTGCTGAGCAGACGTGATGTCTTGCCAGATGAGGCAGACAATATAGTTAGCAGTTCTCCACGCAAAATGTCCAATTTAGGCAGCTTGACCAATTTCATGATATCATCTCGAGACATGATGCGGCCTTCAACAAAAGCACCTGTGTAACAATAAAAGGTGATTATTTTGAAAGCAGCATTAAATAATCTATGCAGTCATCACAAAGCATTTTTATATTGTATGAAGTTAACTATTTGATATGTCAAAAACTTGAAAATAAATTTTATTTGGTTATTTTGAACACAGAGTTGCAAGTGTTGCTTCTGCTTATACCTGTTTAGAGTTTTAGTGAATTCTGTCCATAAGAATCCAAATGTTCTTTGGTCTCCTCATTAGTCACTTGTCCTGTGGAATTCAACCCAGTGCTTGTGTAGTTATACTTTCAGGCTTCTCTTTCTGAGGGAGTGTCCTATCTATCTCCACTTTCTCTCCATAAGCTCTAGCTGTATTGGTTGTTGTCATGCTCTTTCTCACAGATATGTCCTGTCATTACATCTGGCCGTATGATATGAAGCATGCGATGGAGATATCTGTTGGTGAAGGTGTACATCCTGGTTATGAAACCTAGTAACATGCCATGATTCAAAGCCAGAAAATAGAATTGATGTTACATTATTGCTTCACTGTCTAATCTGATTTGTCCATGGAGAATGCTGTTGAGTTTCATCAGGTTAGTCAGTCCGGAAACTGGTGTTGAAACTGTCTGACCAGGTCACTACTGTCTATTGTTCTTGGCAGATCTCTTCAGCTCAGCATAAGCCTACACCCTGATGTTCTTGCACGCCTGTGTGATGTACTTGTTCCTTGGACACCATCTTCTCATTTTCCCATGAATTTTGCCTTCCAGTATTTTCAACAGTAGACATCCATCCATGTCTCATATTACTGCCAAGTCAAGACAATCTAACATTCTGTATATTTTTTATTAGTTTATAAATGTACCAATGAATTGTTAAGCACTTGCTCATTTTACCTTTTTTTCGTTCAGTTGACATATTGCATCCTGCGATAGAACCACATCTCAAAAGCCTCTGAGGTCGTTTCATCCCTTTAGTTTGGAATCCATTATTCAGAGCTGCATGGTGCTATGTGCCAGACATGCGTTGTGATTATTCTTTTATGCAGCTCAATATTGATGTTACTTGATGTTAGAAGGTTTTGTTTTTCACGGAATGCCTTTAATTTGCTACTTCGATTCTAGTTCTGATTTTGACTTCGCAATGGGCATCCCCCGTAGTTATTTGTTCCAAACATGATAACCTCAGCACTTGTTCTATGCTCTGTCCCTCTAAGCCAATATTTATTCTTAGGTTTGTTTGGCTATTACCATGGTTTTTGTTTTGCTGACATTAATCTTCATACCAAATGTCTTTACTGTATTGTTGATCTTTGTGAGTTTTTGTAATGAATTCTCTGTTCTTTCATGGATGGCTTGAACATTTGTACATTTAATAGGCAACATAAGTTGAAAGCAAGTCTGACTTTGTTAATTCTGGTGTTAACATTAATGTCTAATCCTCTAGCCTCCCTAATAGGAAGAACTACACTTCTTCAATTATCTGACCATCAATCTTCAAGAGGGTCTTCATTGGCGCCCTATCAAAATACTAAAGCTGATATGGTGGGACAAAGTCAACAGAATGGATAGATATCAGATAGAGATTTGAATGTCTCTTGTTGCTCTGGTATGCCAACATTAAAGAACTTACCTAAAAGTTGAAGCTCTGATGTCTTTTTCAAAATATTAACAAGCTCAACCATCATATTTTTGTCACTAGTAATATATACATTGTCTGAAATCATGTATGGTTGCAGATTCTGCAGTTTCGTGTCTTGGACTGCTTTTCTGGAAACAAAAACAAATGTAGCAGGTTACTCTCTCTTATCTACTTTCCGTCTTACAGCTATCACTCCTTTACTCCCAACTCTAATGAGAACACTGTAAATAATTATCGGAACTGCAGCAATAGCAATAATAAATGAATGTCTATTTTACAAACACCAATCATCTTATAACATTAATATCGGCATGTAAATAAAAACTAAACTAAATATAAAGTTTATCAAGAGGTCCGTGCAAATAGCAAAGGTCTTTATCCTGTACTATTCATTCACAGGTCCTTACACTTCAACCATTGCCAGTTAATGCGCCTAATACTTTAACATGGTCTTATCTCACTAGAATTGACACAAACTAACCATCTAGTGTTAACTGATTTTTGGCTGCTGCCAATCTTCTGGTCCTCGCTCATCTGGTGGCCTTCTGTTCTTCCCATCTGCTCCTGTAGCATCTGGGTCTTCACATTCTCCTTCCTCATCTTCAAGTCAGGAACTCTGTGACAAATACAGCAGTTTATGCAGAGTGGTGGTTCTCAAAACAGGGATAACACCTTTGATGTCAGGAGTTCTCTTATCGATGACAGTAGTTCTTACACTGTAGATGTCAGACTAAGAACAACACTTTTGTTATGATGGGTTGTCAAACGACAGCTTCGTGTTTAAGAAAAACTTGTCTCCTTCTGACTAGTATGCAGTTGAATGTCCCTTCAGGAACTTAGCAGCCAACGTCACGTCACATTCGAATGACAAGGTTTCAGTAATGATTCACCAGGACAAAACATACAGTCAAATGCTTACAAGTGCTGGTTTGGGTTGGCAGTCTTTACCACACAACCAAGTGCTTGGTTGAGATCTTCCCTCTCAGTGACTAGAGTCTGCTTCTGTGATGTCTCTGTTGTCCTAGTGTTGTTCTAACTACTCACTTTAGTTGATGTTCTAGCTCTGTTCTAGCTACTTTAATATCTGCTTGGTAGTCTAACTCGAATACCCTGATACCCCAGCTTATATATATTATTCTTTTTGTTTAGTTCATGTAGTCAATCGTTGTCCATTCTGGCGCCTCAGCTCTTCCTCAACTATCATACCGCTAAAGAAAAGATACCATATCTTGAACTTTCTATGTGACCTAAAAGGTCATGGGATTTCCCAGTAGGCTGTGAGAAAACCCAATTTGGCTGAATACACTCTTATAATAACATTGTTGAAGGATTTCGAACAATGACTGTTCTATTAGCTCCATCTCTTGGACGGGGTTCTAAAGTTATGTATGGGCACCTCGAACAGTGTTTTCAGGGCTTCCCTGACCCTGGCTCGTAAGACCCTTGTAACTCTGTTATACAAACAAACCTCACTGAACTTATAAATTTAAAAAAAAAATTGTTAAGAAAAAAAGAAACATATGCAATCATAACAATTAAAAAAGTTAAAGGCAAAGTCATTGGTATTCCCTACATCGAAATAAATACAAATTAGCCAACACTAAAACTACATATTGAAATTTTAAACTCAAATGTCATTGCTCATATAACATAAATAAAAGTGAAGAATTCTAATCCTTGTCTATAAAACAAAACAAAAATATTATTCAACCCCTGTGCCTGTAATTCATCATCTATGAACAAACTCTATATCTTCTTGTGTGTGCAACACAAAAACAAACAATCCCTTTAAAGTGTAGATTGAATATATATATATATATATATATATAGGGGACGGCGTGGTTAAGTGGCACGGCTCACAATCCGAAGGTGCTGGGTTCGATACCCATCACAGCACCGGCCGTTACCCCGGGGAAGCAAACCCTTATAAAATGCAGGAGGAAGCAGACCCTTACATAAAATGCATGCTGAAGTCGGATGCACTGGGCCGACAGGTGCAAAATAAAAACCACAGTGCAACGCACACCGCCTTGGGGATTAGAGAAATAAGGCGAACGCAAAAAAACAACATATATATATATATATATGGTTTCCCTTTTGTACATAAGGGCATTGGTAGCTTCTATCTCATCTTAATTTGGGTTGTCTCCTTGAGTTTCACAGATGAGACTCCAGTCACCCGCTTCCTCTTGTACCGTTGTTTGCCAGGTATTCTTTGGTCTCCCCATTGTGGGTTCCGGTCTGGCATGTTTCATCTGTGTTTAGGTTTGTTGGTTATGCTTGATCTGTTTGTCAGTGGTCAGGACAGTCCACAGTCTTTTTCAGGTCAAGGTAGCTGCCCTACAACTTTTGCTTCAACTCTGCACCCCATGAACAGATCTGGCATTGTAGGTCATTACGGGCTGGCAGTTCTAAAAGATATGTTCAAGGGTATGAATGCCAGTTCCACATGTGCATTCATTTGTGTGAGATATTTGGAGGTGATAGAGATTATTTGCTAGTCTACAGTGACCCGTTAAGCTGGTGGATTGGGTCAGATCTGTTGTCCTCATTGATCTCCCCCCCCCCCCCCCCCCCATTCACTAAGACCTACACTGATTGTGTATGAGAGTTTAAGCCTGCCCCATATGGCGATTTTTATTGTGGCTGCTCCATTTTCCTTCCAGTCTGAGACACCCCCATTTCATCTATTAATATACATGTACTAAAAAGGTTTTTGGGTGTTATGTTAACACATACAATTAATACCCCAAATTAAAATAACTTTTCTATCTTCCTTCTTTTGACAACTGTAGCTGTTAAGCACCATCCTCTGTGTGTTGACTATGCAGTTATCTCCAGACTTTCCTTGGATTTATCAATTACAGTGTTTATTCCAACTACTCGGGTACAAAGGGCAGAGGAATTAAGACTGCTTGTCCCTATCGCCACCCAGTGTACAGGCTAGGTTTTTATTTGAGCACAGATAGAAACAAACACATGCTGTATCAAGTTTTGAGCCCGTGCCCTTTTGGTTAGACGACATGTATAGAAACTGTTCAGCTCTCAATCTACGTGTGACAAATACACATGCTTCATCCTGTTGATGTTTGTCATATGATACCTTTGTGCACTGCCCCCAACTGAGGCCATCTTTACTTCAGTGATCTGCTTCATGTTAGTGTAAGTAATGATTTCCATAGATAAAATCTTACTATATGATACAACATATGTTCAGACATATGGTTTGATAAGTTAAAATGTCAAGTCTTACATACAGTTATCTTGTAATTTACGGGCTCGAGGGTAACAAAATAGATTAATGGAAAACTAACTCTACAATAAATTATGAAAGGAATATAATCCCTTCTAAACAGACAATATCCACTCAATAAAGTGACATTGTCTGATCATGAGCAAAGAATAAAAAGAAAGATGATGTAGGTATTCACTGCAGAGATATGGGACAACCAACTGGACAATCAAGAAGATGCCCACAGCAATAAATGTGCTTACAGATTATGTATGACAGGATTAGAATAAAATAGTCACAAGGCCAATGGGAATGGAGGAAAAGGGCGTCTACAATAGAAACACTAAAAGAAATACACAGGTGGCTCAAAATGTCAAAAGATGGAATTATTCTATTGATCAGAAAAATACATCAATAGGTGTTTTTCTGGGGCTCTCAAGAGAAGGGTTCTTGTGATTGGAGTGTTAAAAGATAAGTTCTCTTGCACAACATACTGAAAACAGAAATAATCTTTTATTTGACTGCTGAAGAAAATGAATAGTTCGTTTATTGTCTAAAGTTGGGTCAACAAACATCAATAGGGGTTGATTAGAGCTGAAATCTGCAGAAGATGGATGTGTCGGACTGAAAAGTGCAAATATTGCAGTCAAGCTGTAAACTAGTGACACAACGCAGTCCATTCTCCAGACTACATCCTACTACTTGCAAAGCCCTGTTCATGGCTGGTAGCGGGAGATTGAGAATAAACGCAGAAGACGAGCTGAAATATACTCACTGTGCCAGATTATTTTTAACAAATGTGTATTTCATCCCTGCAGTGACAATCTTGGCCCTAACATTGAACCCGTCTCGTGGTGTCATAGGAAGAATGTGACAAATGGCCACCATTGAGTTCTCAGTGAAAAGTTGAATTGCTTGTTGAAGCCGAAAAGCATGGAATGCTTCTGAAAACTGAGAAGTAAACAAAATGATTTATTCTATGTATCCAGTAAAATATAGAAATAAGCCAAACTTTTAATCTATAGTATTTCTTCTCTGCAATCACCCTGAAAAGGACATTGTGATGCAGTTTACAACAAGGCTATGATATCTGCATCTTTCAGCCCAATACATCCAGTTTCAGTTTGCTTTTTTTTAGGTATTGGATTTGCATTCCTGCTGCGATCTCCATTCTCTTATCCTGAAAACACTAGTGCAGCCTGTTTTCAGGGCTGCCACTTGGCTTGAAGGCAGAATAGCGCCTTGGTCAGCTCTGGTTCACTGACCATGATGAAAGTGGCCAGCTGTGAGTTGCTGGCTGCTGATTCAGTGTACTGCAGCTTCAGTCCCATCTATAATACAAGCTTTGCAGCTGTTCTGTATGGAGCAGAACTGTGAAGAACACATATTATATAAAATGGAATATAGGCATTGATAGACACACGCTCAATAACAATCCTGGTAAATCAATAGCAGCAGAGAGTAGAAAATAAAGAGGTTATGAACAAGTGCAAATGTGTCATGGACAGCGTAGCCAATGGCAGTAACAACATTAATATCGTCTGACTTCATTTCAAACATTAAAGGAGTAAATCACTATTCCATTGAAGATAAATATATAGAGAGCTCGAATAACATTTAAAAGATATTTAGAAAAGAGTCTTTCTTGTTGATGATTCTCCTCCAGCTAAAGCATAAAAAACAAAATATTTGCATTTGATTAAACAAATATTGAAAGTTCTTTACAAATGAATGTCATATCAGACAGATGGACACCAGAAATTGTAAGAACAAAGATAAATTCACAATGAAATTAAATAGAATTTGATGGATTAGGCATGTTGAACAGAAACAAAATATAAAAATTTGAGATAAAATATGCAGCATAGCTGCAGATATCTGCAAACGCTAAAACTGACATTAACGGACATCCTGAAAAATTATTTCTGGTAATTGTGGCGAATTGCTATAAATTGTTATTCAATTTATCTAATTGTTGTATACACAAAAAGCAAAAAGAGCCTAACTGATTTGATTGAATGGCTATGATAAAAATATAGACTTAAGCACCTCTGATGTTTTAGCCTGCAGCTTGATCTGTATTTCATCATAACACTGCTGAGGTAGGGGTCGAATGTCCGGTGGAAATATAGGAACTGTGACTGCATCTAAGATTCTTCTCTCTGTTCCAGGAACTCTAGGTTTCTGTATGTTTGGCAGCTTGCACAGCCGGTTGGAAGTTGAAAAATAACGCACAAGCCTGCTTGTTGTTGCCATGGTTCACGCTACATAAACAGAATAAATTTTAATTTTTACACTTCAGTCTTCGGCACTAAATTTAAAAAAAGAAACTCAAACTCGATCAAGAGATTTCAGTTGTTGACAATTACTATTAGGTCTATAGTCTATACTACTAGTACTATAACTACTTATAGTACTCTTAGTCTATAGACAATAAATGATAAATCAAAATGAAAATCATTAATTAAAATGCAATCACGACACACACTTCAGCTTCACAGTCTGAACTGAACACGACGTCGACAGTATTCACTGTATTAAACAACGCCTTTTGGTGTCGCAATTCAAATATGACAGCAGATACAGATTTGCAATTTAAATTTAAAAAAACCACTTCGTTATATATCCCTCACAAAAAAAAACCACTACAATAAGTTAGTAAGTTTCTGCGAGTTAATGAAGATCTCAACTCGACAAGGGCGCCGCCATATTTGACTGCATTAAGATTGCAATGTCGTATAGGAAGGACATAGGGCCGATTTTTAGTAAACCATTTGAGTATAAATATAAGTAAAATCTAGGTTAAACAAATAATTTGAACACATATACTTCAGTATTATTTGCAATGTTTTAACTGTTTTAACGATAATCCTGATTTTCAGTAATAGCGTAATATTGATGAAAATACAGGTTGCAGACCGTTTTACGGCAATCAACTAAAACTCGACAATTAATAATATGGACGCTGAATGGAATGAACGACAGAATCCTTCGCACTGGAAATGAAATAGCTTAGGTAGCAGTTAATACAATTAGATATAATTTTGTATCAATAATATTATATCATCCAATGTTTTGTGTTCATACGATTAAAGACGGATAATATCATAATTCATTAATGTGGTAGACACTCAGACACTGTTGGATTGCTCACTCATTCATTTTCAACATTGTCATTGCTGCATTGCAATTTGAATTTCCAGGACTCGGAACTGCCTTTTATAAATGATAAAACAAAATAATAAATAAAGGACAGGTTTGTAAGTCTTATTTATCATTTTATGTCCGTCTAATTATTTATATATTTTAAAGAAAATGAAAACTTGAATACTATTAGGATTGCCATTGGACAGGTCAGTGTGTTGAGTGTGTGTTCTGGTTCAGACTGAGACTTAAATTATAAAAATAATATTTAAATCAACACTAAACACTACACTACTAAAGTACACAAGTAGACTAAAGAGTAACACTTCGAACTTACCTGCCACTAAATAACATTACTGACACTAATATGAAATCATTGATTACTTGCAAGAAGGTTCAAGATGATAATGATATAGAGACTAGTATAGACTATAGTAGATAGATAGCATAATATTAATATAGTTTACAATTTAATAATTATATTTATGTAATAATTTAATATTTAATTTAAATATGACCACATGCAACTTAACTTAGCGTTTTTATACTGGTTTAGAAGACTCATCAGATTCAGTAGTCATATCTGCATTACCCTGCTCTAAAAACTATGCACATTCAATCTATTCTTAAATGCATTAACTGTCTCTGCCTACACCACTTACTGGAGTAATGCATTCCAAGCATTCACCACTCTCTGACTTAGACTAAAAAAATATTTCCTTATATCCAAACTGGACCTTTCTTTAGTTAATTTGTATCTATGCCCTCTTGTTCTCGTTGGTGGTTGTATATATAAAAACTTGTTATAGTCTAATTTAACCTTTCCTGTGATTATCTTATAAACCTGTATTGTCACCTCGAATTCTTCTCTTTTCTAGACACTGTAGGCTGGTTTTGAGTCTTAACTCGTAACTGTAATTTTAAAATCTCACTATAAGTTTTTTTTCTCTTATTGTATCCTTTCCAGCATGTTTATATCTCCTCTACGATAAGGACTCCACACCTGTACACAGTACTCCAATCTAGGTCTAACTAATGCTTTATACAGTTTGACAATCACCTACTTAATCCTATTTTTAATATTTCTTTTTATCATACCTAACATTGCATTTGCCTTGTTCACTGCTACCTGAACTTGCACATTCATTTTTCCTGTGTGCTCTATTATAACCCCTAGGTCTCTTTCCTTATCTACCATTCTAATATTGTTCTCGCCCATTCTGTAAGTATGTTCCATATTGGATCTACCCATGTGGATGACTGTACATTTATCTATATTAAACTCCATTTGCCATTTCACAGAACAGTCTCGAATTTGATCTAAATCCGACCTCAATATATCCATCTCTGCTATAGATGAGACATTTCTACATAGTTTTGTGTCATCTGCAAATTTTGCAATCATGGATCCTATATCAATGTCCAAATCGTTTATATATATCAAGAACAATATAGGTCCTAAAACCGAGCCTTGTGGCACTCCACTTTTTACTTCACACCACTCAGAGTACTCCTTATTTATGCCCACCTTCTGCCTTCTTCCCGTTAACCACCTTTCAATCCATTCAGCAACCTCCCCACTTATTCCATGTGATTTTAATATTTAAAATAATCTTCGATGAGGTACTCTATCAAAAGCCTTTACAAAATCTAGATAAATAACATCCATTCCCCCATTGGTCCCCCCTTATCTATCATTTTAGTGACCTCCTCCATGAACTCCAATAGATTTGTTAAGCACAATCTCCCTTTAGTAAACCCATGCTGACTATTTCTTATTAGATTGAACCTGTCTAGATGCATTACAATGTTTTCTATGATTATTGACTCTAACAATTTACAGACTATGCTTGTTAAACTTACCTGTCTATAAGTAGCTGGATCTGATTTATTTTGAATAAGAGAATCACTCCTGCATCTTTCATTACCACAACCAGATTCTAGTGTGACCTACGAAGAGTCGAAAAGGTTTATTATGGACAGATACATGGCCAAATGGGAAACAGAGCATACTGGCTACACAAAAAATGACGCCTATTACCAGTTGAACAGAAGAGAGCAGGCCGTGGTCTTCAGACTCCGCACAGGCCACAACAGACTGAGGTACCATCTATTCAATAAATTGAAGATAGGTGGCACTGACGAATGCACATGTGGTACAGGGAAAAGGACCGCTGAACATCTGCTGCAAAATTGCCCAACATACGAGGACCAGAGAATGCACATGTGGCCATCACCAGTGCCAACACTAGACAAGCTCTATGGCAGTGTCGACAGCCTCAGGATGACAGCTGCTTTCTTCGAACAAATTCAAGTTGACGTCTGACAGCGTATGAAGAAGAAGAAGAAGACTCCTGCATCTTTCCAATCCCTTTTGCAACTGATTGCAAAAATAATTTAGCCAATGGTTCTGCTTTTTGACCTGAACATTTATCCACTTTCAACCAATCCAATTTTTAAAAAACCATTTTCTCTGTAATACAGATGTGATTTTCATCCCATAATATCCATTTCACATTTGAAAATATCTATAGGCTCTGGGATCTTGGAGCAGTCTTCTTTTGTGTAGACTGTGCCAAAGTATTGATTTAGTACATTAGCTGTCTCCCTATTTTCTCTAATTATTTTACCTGTGTTGTATATGAAAGAGGCTACCTTGTCTTTCATTCTTTATTTATTTCTAACATGAGGAAAAAAAGCTTTTACTACCAGTTTTGATCCTATTGGCAATTTTTTTTTGGAAGTCTATTTTTGCTACTTTATTCACTTTCTGAGCTATGCTCTGCTTTTCCAAATATTTTAACTATGTTTCTTTTGATTTACCTGCCTCTATATATTTTTTTCCATGCTTTATTTTTAGCTCTTCTACATTTAACTACAAATCTAGTAATCCACTTTTTATGCTTGGTGTTTACCTCCCTACATGGAACACACTCCACTTTTAGTTGTGCTAAAACTGTTTTGAAACTATCCCATTATTGTTCAACATCTGTACCTCTGACAATATCTTTTCAGATTATGTGGCTGGCTGTCTCTTTCATCTTCTGTACATCTGCCTTAGAGTAGTTGTATATTTACATCTCTCCTCGCCATAAGATCCCAGCGGATGATCTTATGATCACTTGAACCAAACAGTTCCCCTATGATAAAGTTTTCAACCATATTTTTATCTGTAGTAAATATTAGGTCGAGTATGTTTTTACCTCTGGTAACTTCTTCTACATGCTGAATCAAAAAATTGTCAGTTATGCAATTTACAAAAGGATTAGATGCTGCAAATGCTTCAGCCATATCCCATTTTATTTCAGGAAAATTGAAATCCCCGATTAATAATAATTTCCCTACACTAGCCTTTTTAATGTTACTAATTAGTTCCTCTTCTTCCTCTTTTGTATTTGAAGGACATCTGTAGCATACTCCAACCACTGTTCTTTCACCCCCACTATTTTTTGCTCCCTATAGATTTTCATTTTTGTTGTCAGATGATAGATCATCTTGTAAAGTTATATTTACTCTATTTGCACAGTATAATAAAACGCCCCCTCCCTTAGCCTTGTACCTAACTACCCTATCCTTCCTAAACATTGTATTTCCCTCTATTTCAAGTTCACTATCCTCAATATCCTCATATGTCGAAGATTCTGTTAGTCCTATTAAATCTGGCTTTTCTTCCTCTACATACAGTTCCAATTCCTCTCATTTATTTGCTATGCTTCTAACATTTGCATAAAGACATTTTAGAGTACTGTGCTGTTGTTTTTCCCGTTTCTGATATACATTTTTTAGTTGAATTACTGACACATCGTTTCCACTGCCACTCAGTCCTGAACATTGTAACGATCATTCCATACGCTGTTCCATATGTCTAGATTATAACAGTAGAGAAAAATGACGCCATGGCATGAGAGATTTGGGGAATTTATTCTTTTCTTATCCAATGGATAGACCTATAAATTTATAATAAATAATGATATAACATCATATAAAAGTTATGCAAGTGGTTGTTACTTGTACTATCGTCATAAGTACAATGAAAACATAATATGATCTTTAGGGAATACTAGGAATATCTTTTGGTTGTCAAAACATAAACATCTTGTGGTATGTTGATGGTTGTGTTAGCAGAACATAGGAAATAGTTGTTATAATAAGTATTAAGTAAACTATAGAAACTCAAAATTAAGTACTCAGATGATAAAAGTATAGAAGATTGTAGGCTATAGAATAACAGTATTTGACAGGATTTAGAACTGTAAGCAATTTTTTTAAATAGAGTAATAAAAATATTGTTCGCCAAGGTATCTAGGGCCAGTTACATTGATCGACCGCTTCTATGTCCAACTGCTGAGGCTTGTAGCCAAACCTCGTTCACCGCCGAAGGAGAGACTGCTATCCGTCTGAGTCATGTAGAATTGGAATGACCCCTGCCATGCCTCCAGCCGGCTGGTGGGAGACAGTTATTACACATATCAGACTTGGACATTATCTGGTGAAGTCTGTTTCTAATGAGAATGATATTAACGGAATCACATCCAGAGAACACTTGAGAACACTTTGCGTTTTACAGCTACAATTATTTCCCTAAATATTTACCACCTTGTGTGAAACATATAGTCCCAAATATCCCATTGAATGAATCCAATCTGTCTTGTTTAGCCAAATTTTATTCATAAAGCGATTACAACAAAAATAATATTAGTTAAATAATAAATATCAGAGAGTTGAAGAAGAGAGGAATGCTAATCAGCAACTCTAAAACAAAAACCATGGTGATCGCCAGAGATGAAAAGAGACATCAGATAACCCTGGGAACACGAGCACTAGAGCAGGTCAGCAACTTTAAATATCTAGGAGTGGTAATAGACAGCAGGGGAGGAATCAAAGAGGAGTTAACTGCACGAAGGGCAGCAGCAGGTAGACTGTTCCATGCAATAAACAGAGGTTTCCTCAGTAGAAGAGAAATAAGCAGGAAAACAAAGATGGATGTATACTGCTCGACCTATATGCCTGTCCTGACATATGGATGTGAGTCATGGGCAATGACTACAGCCCAAGAAAGGCAATTACAAACTACAGAAATGAGGTACCTAAGAAAGGCGGTTCAGGTGACGAAAAGGGACAAGATCCGTAACCAGACAATACGTAGCAATCTTGAAGTTCAACCCCTGCAGACACGAGTGGAGCAGTCCCAACTACAGTGGTTTGGCCATGTCTGTAGAATGGAAGAAGATCGGATACCAAAGCGATCATGGGAGATCAAAAGTCGAGGATGTCCCAAAGTACATTGGGAAGACAACATACAACAGTCCCTAAATGATAGAGGGCTGGATTGGAAAGAGGCCAGGAAAAAGACGGCGGATAGAGCAGTGTGGCGTTCTCTTTGGCAAACCTCTACACTTCAGGGTAGAAGAGGAGCGACTAAGTAAGTATAAATATCAGAACAAAGCTCCCAAGAAATGTATGTTTTGCTGTTACAGTAATCTACTCATACATTGTGTACACAAAGACATAACTTAATCAGATTTTAAAATTAACCAACATTTTTGGGGATCAAATAATACAAATATTCTTACATTTTAAAATAGCATGATATGATATGACCCATAGATGTGTTTAGAATTTGCTCTGGATCAAGTTGCACATGCATGGTCTAGAAGCTAATCACAGATCAAGAAAGTGGTACAGAGTATAAGAAAGTTTACAAGTTAAACAAAATGTATAAAGGGGGCGGTGTGGTTAAGTGACATGGCTCACAATCCGAAGGTGCTGGGTTCGTTTCCCAAATCACTGCACCGGCTGTTACCTTGGCGAAGCAAACCTTTTGAAAATGCAGGAGGAAGCAGACCCTTACATAAAATGCATGCGGAAGTCGGATGCACTGGGCCAACAGGCGCAAAATAAAAACATAGGGCAAAGCACACCGCCTTGGGGAATAGAGAAATAAGGCAAACGCAAAGAAAACCCTCCAAAATGTATATTGTTGTCTGCACAATCTTTCATATTGGTACTTGTAGTATATCATTGTTTCCTTTGTTTGTTTACAGTACAACATCAAAAGCCAGAACAGCGTTAAAATGTGTTGTGGGATATTTCTGCCTTGACTAATAGACAGATCACCTCATAATGTTGAGCAAGGAAGTGAAAAAATGGCTGACAGATTACAAGGTAGGTTTGAGTAACTGTTTGTTTTTTATTGTCCCTTTCTCACTCCAGCTGGAGTATAGGGCCACCACTACAGTTGGTCTCTTTCAGGAAGCCTGCTTTCAAGCACTTTGGTTGCTTTTGAGTGGAGGTTTCTATAGTAATTTGTTTTACACATGATGATGTTGTTAGAACCAAGCACTGTTTATTTACCTTGCTATTAATGTTAGAACAAGTTTAAGAAATATACAACATATACGAGGGATGGTCTGAATTTGTTGCACTTTAGAACAAAGGAGTCGAGGCACTTACCTGGAAACTGGTGTGAACTTTAGTCTTTCTCTATGTATTCACTATGCAAGGCGATACACCTCCCATCTATTCTTCATCTTCTTGATGCCCTGTAGAACTCCTCCGTCTGGGTACGGAACCACGTGTCTAGTTCAGTAATCAAGTCTCGGACATCATAAAAATAACGTCCACGAAGTGAATTCTTCATGCTTGGAAACAGGAAAAAATCACTATGTGCTAAGACCAGCGAGTATGGCAGATGTAGCATGATTATATAACTGCATGTTTTTCTTATGTACAGATGAGTTCAATGACTAGCATATCTGATCAGTATGTTTTGTCTGATATTTGTATTAAATAGAGTTAGTTGATGAAGTCTTGACCATAATAGCTTTGCACTGCTCTTCGAGAATTCAAGATCTCTGACACAATTCTGGCTTCATGGTATTACGCAGCACACTTCTAAGAACTGCGAGAGTCTGTCTTTATTTTTCCTTTTTATTCCTCCTTTTGTTTTCACCTTATTTCTCTATTCCCCAAGGCGGTGTGCGTTGCACTATGTTTTTATTTTGCGCATGTCGGCCTAATGCATCCAACTTTGGCATGCATTTTATGTTAGGATCTGCTTCCTCCTGCATTTTCTAAGGGTTTGCTTCATCGGGGTAATGTCCGGGGCTGTGATTGGGCAGCGAACCCAGCACCTTCGAGTTGTGCGCCGTGTCACTTAACCACTAGCCCATGCCGTCCTCTGCGAGGGTCTCAAGATTGTTGTTGCAATTCTAGTTTTTTTTACTGAAAGAACCGGTTGTAGATGCACTAAATCTTGTACAAAACAAGTGTGATGTACAAGATTTAAACAAAGCATATATATTACCATCTCTTCTTTCCTTTTTGTACAGAAAAGGGCGTTGTATCGCAGTTTACAATGAGGCTGTGATATTTATATCTTTTGGCCCGACACTTGCAATTTGAGCTGGTTGTTTATGGTACCGGGTTTTCCTTCACAGCTTGGAAGTCTGAATATTATCTTTGTCTACTCTGGTTCAGCTCATTCACTGAGCTGTATCTTTGGCGGCATATAATGGCATTCATTCACGATATCACAGTACCCAAAATGTGGGCCTAGGAGGGAATAGTGTCTTCAAGGATGGCGCAAGAATGTTTCTTACCAGCAAGCTACATAAACCATCAATATCCATACGCTTTGTCATAGACACTGTTCATATTTAGGTCTGCCCAAAGTGCAGTGATGTCAATTTTGTATAACATAAGTAATATGTTTGTGCCGGCTTTAATCAACAGAGGAATGTGGGTTAGCTGGTATTACATTTTACACTAGCTCACTAAACTAACCTTTGAGTCACAAAATGAGTAGCTAGTGGCTCAGTCTCTAGACAGAAACAATGGTTACATCAGTCAGTCACATGCAGTAACCTAAAGTAACCTAAAGTAACCTAAACAGGAACTAACTTCAGGATAAAAAGGATAGGAATTGTTAGGCTATGGTTTTAGTTGTTCAACTCTACTTCTTCTCCAGATGCGCTGATTATCTTCTCCTATTCCAACAGTTTGTGTTTGTTCTTATTTCTGGCCGTCTTATGTAAAATATGCAACATAATTTGTTTGTGAAATTCTGCAGTTTGGTTGAAATATTTTTGATTGTATGTTATGTTTCTGAGTTGTAGACTAGAATAGGCTTTATATCTGTCTTGATAATCACATCTTATGATTTGAATTAAGCTGCCGGCTTCCATTTTGAAAATACACTGTAATAAATGAGAATAATTTTTCCCTCCCCTGTTTCTTGTTATTGTAAAAGTAAATATTTCTCTTATGCTGTCTCCAGGGCTTGTCCAGGGTTGAAATCAGGACTTATGCCTTGACTGTATATTTTTTCAGACTGTGAACTCCATGGATGATTCCAGTACTTTTGCATCCACATTAGCTGCCAATGAGGAACTTATATTAGGACTGTTTGTACTTTTTGACACACCACCGTACCATGCACAGGTAATTGATTTCTTGGTTTTTTTTAATCGTTTTGATACACCCCATATTATGCACAGATAAATAAACTGGAAATAAGTAATGAACTGCTGTACATGGCACAGCCTATTTTATTACCAAAAGATCTTTGTCATGGATTCTTAACACAAAAGAAATAGCGAACTAGTCTTAGCAAATTAATTGAGAATAAGCAATATAATATTATTATGCAATAACAAATCAAAGACCAGACTGTTTCACTTGTGTTGTCTTAGTCCTCTTCTGAAGGAATTAATATTGTATTTATGCTCATGTCAGAGTAGGATCACTGCAATTCTGTGCATGTTGTAAAAAGTGGCTAAAGGATGTTAGGTTTGGCATGAACTAGCAGCCTCATCATGTAAAACAAATTGCTACAGAAACCACTACAGCAAGAGCAGAAAATGCTTTGGTGCAGGCTTCCTTTTAGAGGCCTTCTACAGTCATGGCTTTATATGTCAAATGGTGAAGAAGAAGAAAGCTTCTTCCCTATTTATTTTCATTTTGTATTATGTTTTACCATATCTTCACTTATTTTTATTTTAGATACATATGATTTATGTGTGTTGTTATGAGCCGTATCAAGTTCAGAACCTCATTTTATTTTACATAGTTATATGCTGGTTATAGTTCATTTTAAGACCTTTGTCGTTTAGCATTCTTTTTTTATTTATTTTGTAATTAGGACATGAAGAAAACTACTGACTACTCTAAACAAATGTGCCAAGAATAAAATGATAAAAAAATCTATGAATTTGTCTAGAATATACAGTCCAAGTCAATTTTAGTTGTTTCATTTATATTTTTTGTTAGTTTCTGATGAAAATCTTTTGGTAATGAAATACATTATTTTATATTTATTTGTGCCCATGTAAAATTATTTCTTATTTATTTCCACAATATTTACCCTTGATAATACTTATTTGCTGTATCCCTAATGATTTTCATGTTGTGCACTGTTATTTGATGTGCCCATTTAGAACCACCTTTTTTGTTGTAAGCTTCCTGTGTATTTTGCTCATTGTTGTTAATTTGAAGAAATGGTATCTTTTATTATACCTGTTTTTTTGTTTTGTAACTTTTTAGATGTATCAGCCTGAATCATAGTATTTGTGTTTTTACTTGCCTGTCTGCTTCTTGTAATGTTATCATGGAAATTCTTGCTGTTAAGAATTTTTGCAAGATTTATTGGCGCTTGTAAATTAGTCAACAGCCTGGCTGATTGTTAAGCTCTTTTGTCTATCTTGCATATTTCCATGTATCCATCGTTTCCTAGATTGTTCTTATGTGTTATGTCTGCCTGTTCTTCCAGACTTGGTGCACAAGTCTCATGCTGGTCTGGTTGAATTATAACCGGTTCGATAAATCATTTCATGATCTGATTGTGTATTTGCTCTATAATATTATAGTATTATTATATATAATTTTAATCTTTTTTCATTTCGCGGAGCTGGTTTCCTTGTTTGAGAATAACATGGCTGTCATAAACAAGGAGTACCATTGTTCTGTGCTGCCTGGGTTGTTTTTTTATAGACCTGACATCTCACTGAAGAGAAGAGAAATTAAGCAGAAGCAAGAGAAGCAGCAATGGAACCAGAGAATTCAATGCGGACATGAATTATACAATTAATTTGCTGTTTTACAAATAAAAGTGTTTCTGTATCCTTTGTCTCTTAATTAATGTTAACAATTACTATGGTTCTTGGTGTCCGTGACAACGGCTTTCAGTCTGCTTACATGTCGGACACGAACTGCATGGGACATTTTAGACAGACGCATGCATGCTTACAACTAGTACATGATAATAACTGACTATTGTTGATCTCTTCTGTTTCTCTGAGCTAGCACAGTTCATTTGCTGTCTATTCTGTTTCTCTGGGCTAGCACAGTTCATTTGATGTCTCTTCTGTTTCTCTGGGCTAGCACAGTTCATTTGATGTCTCTTCTATTTCTCTGAGCTAGCTCAGCTCATTTGATGTCTCTTCTATTTCTCTGAGCTAGCACAGTTCATTTGATGTCTCTTATATTTCTCTGAGCTAGCACATTTCATTTGATGTCTCTTCTGTTTCTCAGGGCTAGCACAGTTCATTTGATGTCTCTTCTGTTTCTCTGAGCTAGCACCGTTCATTTGATGTCTGTTTCTCTGAGTCAGTTCATTTGATGTCTCTTCTGTTTCTCTGAGCTAGTTCATTTGATGTCTCTTCTGTTTCTCTCTGAGCTAGTTAATTTGATGTCTCTTCTGTTTCTCTGAGCTAGCACAGTTAATTTGATGGCTCTTCTGTTTCTCTGAGCTAGTTCATTTGACGTCTCTTATGTTTCTCTGAGTCAGTTCATTTGATGTCTCCTGTTTATCTGAGTCAGTTCATTTCTTGTTCGTTCATCCTCAGATCAAGGGCCCGGCATCTCTAACAAAGGACACTGTTGTTTTGTAAGGCTGTTTATCTCCATATAGCTTTTGTCTCATATCTGCTTCACTCCCTCTGTCTCTCTGCCAATATTGATATCAAAGCATGCAGCTTTGTAGGAAGTGTTATACGGTCATGTGCTCTCGACATGAACACCTCAATTTGTTGTAAAGATGACCTTTGAGTCTGTTATGCTCAGTTCTCATTCTGAAGACGATGACTTGCTCTTCTCTAGTTAAATTTGTTTTTTTTCCCCTATTTTTCTGAGCTAGCACAGTTCATTTAATGTCTCTTCTGTTTCTGCGTGTAGACTCATTTTTGTGGTGCTCCAGTCATTATTATTGTTTCCTAAGATGGAGTGCATCGTACTGTGTTTTGCTACTTATAGCCCAGTGCATCCAAATTCATCACATATTTTTGTAATGGGTTTACTTCTCATAGAGGTACAACCTTGTCGGTTCATGAATTCAAACACTTGCAAGTCTGTGAGCTTAGCCACAATGCTTTACTGTCTCCTATGATCACTTTTGTACTTTTTCATGTTTCCTAGGTCTTTCTTCTTCTATTTTCTAATCTTTTCTGTTTTCTCCACCTCTGCTATTTTCTGCACATCTCATCTAATTTTCTCTCCATAAAGCATAGGACTAGAACTGACGACAGGGAATATGATCATACATTAAAGCACCTTTGTGCACTCTTGCAAAGCATGCTTTGACATTTCCTCTTTTCCTCAAAGTTTTAGATTTTAGCACTATGTGGATGTATTCATTAAACTGCATTTATTGTGCATGACCCAAACATCTCCTCAGTTTGCTTTCATCAATATTTTGTTAACCCTCTGTGTTGAAATATTTCTGCAATCTATTTATACACTCACTTTATTTAGTACAGCCCTTAAATCTTCTTAAGCAGATGCTATTGGTTTAAAAAACAACTTTTGTTTTGTAGCCTGATTCATACACTAGAAATCAATAAAGATTTGACTTATTTGTGTTGAGTTTGAAATGTATTTGTTGATGATTTTAATGTGGTTTTCATTGACACTGGTCTATGGAATCCCGGGGCATGTTATTAAAGATCAAAGAATAAGTCGACAGTGCTCTACCAAGCTTGTCATTAAAAGCAATTAAGGATGTTTATACAATGGTCTAGTAATCTCAACATGTAAAACAAACTAGTAAAGAAAATATCACTGAATGAAGTGCTTTGCAACAAGAGCAGGCCAAGGCCGATCAGAACAAAATGTATAGTTAAAAAGATCAAATGGAGGAATGGGCGAACAGTAGAAGTAAAAGACAACATGCTCACAAAATATTAAAGATATACAAATAAAACAATAAATGGCAGATTAAGGACAAGTTGAAAATATGAGTTAACAAAAAAACTGCCGCGTTTAAAGTTAGGGATAGATTAGTTAATCTTCTAGTTTCCACATTAAACAAATTACGTCACAAACTTTTAGACACCAATTATTGGGTATTGGGTCTTGTAAATCCATGAAATTGCCACAAAACACTGATAGTGTTCCTAACCAGATCAGCATTTCTGTTAGTTTCCACTACAAATGTATTTATAACATCTGCATAAACAAATTAAACAAATCTACCTCAGAAAAATCTGTGTAATCAATAATGGAATAACCTTCCAAATCCATGTGAAATAGTGAAAAAATCGTTGAAAGTCAATCTAGCCATCTTGTTGTTTACAAGATTAAAGGAAGTGGTGTCGTTTTCCATTAAGCTGTTTCTATAGCAAAAACCGTTGTTAACACAACAAATACATTGGTGAGTATACAGAGACAATGCCCCAGAAGAATTTGTTAACCAATGGTTCAGTAAAAGTTAAGATCATAAAAACCAGCCTGCAATGAGTGCAGTGACTACAATACCATTCTGCACTTACTACGAGAATGCCAGAGGTATGAGCAACAAAGAATAAAACTGAGCAACTATTTCAACAAAGATAAATTTGACTATAACAAGTTTTTCAAAATACAGCAGCTTACAAGAACAAGAAGACACAGCTACAAATTAATTAAAGAAAGGTCCAGATTAGATACTAGGAAATATTTTATTAGTCAGAGAGTGGTAAATGCTTGAAATGCATTGCCACAGGCAATAGTGGAGGCAGGGACAATTAATGCATTGAAGAATAGATTGGATGCGCATATGTATTTTTAGATCAAGTGAATGTAAAAGAAACTAGTTGTGTACAGACTGCAGAGTCTTCTAAACCAGTATAAAGATGTTAAGTGCAATATAGAAATGACTTTGGTAAATGTCTTAGATCGTGGCACGCCAAAGGACGTATGAAAACTAGTTAAGCAGTGCATATTCAAAACAAGACTTCAATATCAAACACAAAGGACAAATAGTTACCACCAACATAAAATACAGAATAACAATGAACACAAATGCATAAGAAGTTAATCCGAATAGCTAACTGGCAGATGATGGTCAACCACACAATAGCTCAAAGAAGAGAGAGGGGGAGGGGGGGGGGGGGTGGCTTGCAAATGTTTGTTTACATGGTACTGCTATCAAGTGAAATACATGTATTATAATAGTTTGTGTTGTTTAGTTATATCAACATAGGTTAAGATAAATGTGTGTTTCCTTGTTGTCAATTGTATTTTGTTTAATTGATTGTTTTGTACATCTGGTCATGTCACTGTTTATAGTTTTTTGCCGAAGACGGATGTGTCGGACCGAAAGGTGCAAAAATCACAAAACTAAACTAGCAACACAACGCATTCCGTTCTCTGGACAACATCCTTTTACTTGCAAAGCCCTATTCAGGGTTTGGTAGCGGGAGATTGAGAACGAACGAAGAAGAAGAAGAAGATAGTTTTTGTCATAAATAAAAATGTTATGCCTAGGTACCTGACACTCATAGTACAAAATACTTCAATCCTTACCACGGCTAATCTAGGTTGACTGTCACACAATTAGAATTGTCAAGACGTCCTGATATAACCAAAAGGAGTTGTGCCTTTCAAAAATTGATGTGTAAACCTCATTAATGACATTACAGTATACTGTGTTGTGTTTGTACCCATGTGACTTGTATCAATCACATTTGTTTGGTATTACCTTTTAGTATAACCCATATGATATTCATGGTATCTAATCTCCTGGGACAACAAGCATCATATAAATGGTAAATGAAAACTCAAAAGCATCAACTTAATAAGTTTTCTAATAGCACCAGAAATAATCATAAAAGGAAAAATTTTTTCTTGTGAAAAATTTGTGACATCCTGAATTATTTTGCAAGTGATAAAATCTTCAGTGATTGACACAATTTGTGACAGCTTTTACTATTTTACAAGTGATACAGTCTTCAGTGACTGACAAAATTTATGACACCCTAAAACATAACCAGTGAGTTCATTGAGGCACACATGAAGACATCCTCACCACCCCACGCCACCCTTCTCTGTCAGCGGCCGCTGTCTGTGCCTCTTCTAGTCGGAGATTAGTCCATTCTTTTATGTTGTCCTCCCACCTCTTTCTGGGACGGCCTTTGTACGTGACGTTTAAAACTCTTTGGAAACATCTCATCTCCAAGGCCTATATCCTTCGCTGAAGGTCAGCTGTAACTGTCCATGTCTCACAAGCATAGAGGAATATTAACAGGCCCAGTGTATGCATTAATCTGATTTTCGTGCATAATGCTGACCGTTTATCTTTTGTTAAGCTGTGCAAGAGCCGCTATTGTCTGTGCTATTCTGACCAACACCGCACATTTTGATCCATCATCACTGGCAATCGAAGCCAGATATTTAAAATGGTCAACCACTTTGAGTTCCTGGCTATTAGCTTTTATCCTGCTGTTGAAGCCCTCAGCGTTGTTGGTCATTAATTTTGTCTTTCCAGCTGTTATCTCCATACGATAGTCAAGAGCTGTTTAATCGAGCCTTTTGACCCATTCCTGGAGTTCTGCTTCTGGCCCCACCAACCAGTCGATGTCATCTGCAAAATGAAGGTTGGTAATCGTTCGGCCCCCTATCTTGACAGTACCAATATGACCTCCAAGTGCCTCTCTCATAATTCCCTCAAGGAATATATTGAAAAGAGTTTGAGAGAGTGTACAACCCTGTCTCTCACCAACTGATGTGCGAAACCATTCCCCGCACCTCCCATTCACAAGAACTGCGCTGGACGCCTTGTCATACAGGTGTTCAAGGACCTTTATAATATTCCCATTGATTTTATACACCCTCATGGTTGCCCATAGCGCTTTATGCCATATCCTATCAAACACCTTCTTAAAATCAACAAACACATGCTACAGTTTTTGCTGCTGTTCTAGATATTTCTCGCTTAGCAGCCTTAAATGAAATATCTGTTCTGTAGTGCTTCTTCCCTGTCTGAACCCTGCTTGCCCCTCAGCAATGATGTTCTCTGCTTGAGGTTTCAATTGGTCGAGGATTAATCTAAGCATGATCTTGCTAGTGTGGCTGATGAGGCTTATTGTTCTGTAATTTTGGCACAGCTTTAGGTTTCCAGACTTAGGTAACGGGATAACCATTGATTTTGTCCATATGTCTGGCCAGTTTCCATATTTTGTTGCATATGTGTGTCAGACTTTCCACCACTACCTCCCCACCTGCTTGTAAGAGCTCTGCTGGTATATTGTTCACACCGGCCGCCTTCCCTCTTCTCAATGTCTTTACAGCTGCAGCTACCTCTTCCTTCATTTTCAGTTGGCTATCCTTTATAGTTGTTAGTGTTGGAGGGATTGTTTTCTCAGGTTCGTTCCGTCTCTCATAATTGTATAACTTGACACAGTACTGTGTCCATCGTGCCAGTACATCATTGTCCTCAATAAGGCACTTGTCACTTTAACCCTGATCATAAAGTTCCTGCCTTGTCTTCGTGTTACCAGTTCTTTGACCACCTTGTATACTCCTTTAGCATCATTTCTGTCTAATCTCTCTTCGATGTTTGTACATTGCTGACATATCCACCCTTTTTTCGCCTCTCTCATCTTTTGTTGTATCGCTTTCTTAAGGAAAAGACAAAACAGATCCAAATGGATGCAGGCCTATCAGCCTACTGAGCTGCGTAGGCAAACTGATGGAACGTATGATAAACACCAGACTGATGTGGCATCTGGAAGAAAAACACATACTAATTCCACAGCAAGCAGGCTTTAGACAGCACAGATCCACTGAGGATCAGGTCATCCTCATAGCCCAGGAAATAGAAGATGCCTACCCGGAGCAAAAACACACAGTAGCGGTTTGGGTAGACCTAGAAAAGGCATTTGACAAAGTCTGGAAAGAGGGATTTAGAGAGTCAAGCTAAGAAGAAGTGAAGTTTGTGGGAAAATGTACAAATGGATCAGTCACTACCTCAAAAACAGAACAGGCAAAGTTCAAGTACAAGGGCAGATGAGCAAAAAGGTGACACTTGAGCAGGGAGTAACCCAAGGGGGAGTACTGTCACCCACACTCTTCCTGGTGTATATAAATAATATCACAGAGAATATACCAAGAAGAGTCCATAGCTCAATGTTTGCAGATGATCTGGCTATGTGGACCTCTGAAAAGAATCTCACCATAGCAAGAAATCGGATGCAGCAGGCCCTAACATCGCTGGAAGAGTGGGCGAACTCATGGCTGGTAAAAATAAACGAGGAAAAAACAACATGTACGATATTCTCGCTATCAAACAAACCCCAAAACACCAAATTAAGTCTTAACGGCAAATACTTGCAGCCAAACGACAACCCAAACTACCTGGGAGTCACATTTGATCGGCGCATGACATGGAAAAGTCAGATCGAGAGAAACCGAATGAGAGCCAGAGAAAGAATGGCAATCATGAGGAAACTTGCTGGCACAAGCTGGGGAGCAGACGAAAGTATATTAAAGAAACTGTACACTGGAAGAGTGAGACCAGTTCTCGAGTATGGCATTGTGGCATGGACAACAGCAGCAAAGGCGAACTTTGATAAAATTAGCAAACTCCAAAACCAAGCCATGAGAGTTATAACAGGAGGCATGAAGTCAACGCCAATTGTAGAAATTGAAAAGATTACAAAACTGCAATCCATGACCGACAGAAGAGACTGCAGAGCCCAGCAGCAAGCAGAGAAATTCAGAAGACTGACTGACCATCCAATGCACCGGAATGGGAAACTAAAGCGGAGAAACTTTGCAGAAATAGTCAAAGCAAAGATGAGCGAAGACCCTATGAACGCATTAACAACACCAAAGCCCATCCCTACTGTACCAAAACCTACCTGGAGGCAGCATATATTTCCACAGGTGGTAGAAAACATACCAGGTATTGGAAACAAAAACAGGCAGACTGAAAAAGAAAGAAGAGATACAACTCTAAGGTACATAACGAAAAACTACCCAAGCATAGACTGGACCTATGCATACACCGACGGTTCTGTAACAAACACAACACAGAACGGAGGGGCAGGGGTATTCCTGTGCCTACAAATGGCAGAAAAGTAACACGGTCAGTGGCAACTGGAAAATACTCAAGCAATTTCAGAGCGGAAGCTGAGGCACTGAGGGCTGCAGTAGAAGAAATCCTGACAAGCAAGAGTAATGAAAGCCATATAGTCTTGCTTACAGATGCCCTGGCCGTAGTCACAGCACTAAAAAGCCAGAAAAATACTGAACTTAATGATTTACGAGCAGTACTCTGTCAACTATGCCAGCAGTCCGTGCAAAAAAGAGTAGTGGTACAATGGGTTCCATCCCACTGTAACATCCAAGGCAACGAGGAGGCAGACAGACTGGCAAAGGAAGGTGCAAGACTACCACAACCAGATACTAGTGTGACCTACGAAGAGTCAAAAAGGCTTATTAGAGCTAGATACATGACCAAATTGGAAACAGAACATACCGGCTACACAAACAATGATGCCTATTACCAGTTGAACAGAAGGGAGCAGGTCGTTGTCTTCAGACTTCGCACTGGCCACAATAGACTTAGGTACCACCTATTCAACAAATTGAAGATAGGTGGCACTGACGAATGCACGTGCAGCAACGGGAAAATGACAGTTGAACATATGCTGCAAAACTGCCCGACATACGAGGACCAGAGAAAGCAGATGTGGCCATCACCAGTGGCAACACTAGACAAGCTCTATGGCAGTGCCGACAGCCTCAGGATGACCGCTGCTTTTTTCGAAAAAATAAAGGTTGATGTCTGACTGCGTACGATGAAGAAGAATGAAGAAGATGTATCGCTTTCTTGACGTCTTTATATCTGCCGACCTCATCAGGTGGATGTTTTGGGTTTTTCAATGACCTTCTTCTATCACGAATGTCTAGAATTCCTTTGACCACTCATGGCTTCTTTATTGTTTGGTGGCACCCCAGGATCTCTGTTTCCGTATCTATGAATGCTGAGTTAAGAGACTGTTACTGTATTGGTATCCAGTACCTCTCTGAGAGCCAACAGGGTAGCAAATCTCCCTCCTACCCTCTATTGGAACACTTCAATGATTGTTGGGTCTTTTAGTTTGGCCAGATCAAACTTTCTTTGCGACTCTCTTCTATCGCAGACACATAGTCATCATAACAAGATTGTGGTCACTTCCTATATCTGCTCCGGGAAAACTTTTTGTTTTGTCGATGTTGATATTAGATCTAAACCTCCTCTGGACCAGTATATAATCAATTTGGCTGTGCACTTCATTTTTGGGGTTATGCCATATGCAGTTCTTACATTTCTCGATTGCTCCCCGGCAGCACTTGCTTTTTCTATAATGGTTCCATCCTGTAGAAGTATGATGAGCCCCCCACCCTTCCCCCCGCCTCCCTTCCTCAATGCTTCCTCTGATGATCCATCTGTGTAGACGTACGTCCACATGCGTTGAGGTTAGGCACCTCCAATATGCTTTAGGGTTTTTTCTCTCAATGCATGGTCTGATTCTTCCCCCTTTCTATCAATACCTGGTATTTTCGCTTCCACCGTGAAGTTGGGCTGTTGGTCTGTATTTTCATATACCTGTATCATTTCCCATTTTGATATGATGTCACTGTTCCTGGCTGTAAGGGCTTTTGATAGATGATTGAAGCTTGTTCTTGTTATCTTTTTTTTTTATTAATTCATTGACTTTTCACTGCATTGGATGTTTATTCATACGCTTGTTTTTTTCTGTCAGGTTTAGTATTTTTCCTTCTCTGCGCTCACCGAGGCTCTGTAGGCCTGCTACCACTTATCTGATTTGAGTGCTTCTCAGACCTCCAGTAATAATTCTGAGTTCGATATTCTGTGCCCTGTCTAAGTTCTGTAGGTTGGTCTTTGCCACTGTTGCATAGGCACCCATGCCATATTCCAGTGTTGGTCGTAAGTATCCAGTGTAGACCTGTCTGACTGTTTTTGCATCTGCGCCCCAATTTGTCCCTGCCAGTTTTTTCATCAGCCTTAGTCTGAGTGTGGCTTTCTTTTGAGTATCCTCTATGTGTGAGCCACATGTTAATCTTTTGTCAAATCTCAATCCTAGGTATGTAGGATTGTCTTCTCTAGGAAGTAGACTGTTTTCTAAATATAGGTCGACATGCTCTGGCTTTGTAGAGAGCGAGAAGAGTGTTGAGAGTGTCAAATTAAGAATAATATTCAGGAAATCTAGATGACCAGGTGGGTGACGGGAACAACAGGTTGCAGTGTATTTAGCGAAATGTCACAACCAAAAAGTAACAATGACATAAATAAACTACATAGAAGAGAACAAAGTCTCATCTTTCAGTTCCAAACAGGACATACCAGAATCATTAGTCACTTGAACGGAATCAATCCCCAGCACCTGCCCTTGTACAGTCATTGCTCACATCCTGATGGAACAGTTCGACATCTACTTATTCAGTGCAAGGTTCTTGCGGACATGAGGAAAAGATTCTTACAAGCACTGCCAACAATTACCAACACACTGTACGGAGCAGTGAAACAACTGAAAAAGACCTGTATATATAAGAATGGTATTGGACTACCAAGAGCAGGCCTGCTCAGCAGCAATGAGATAACAACAACAACATCTCATACAATAAACCTCTAAAAGTTAAATAACAACAACAACATCTCATACAATAAAGCCTCTAAAAGTTATTCCCAGACAGCAGCGTCTGTCTACTTTGAGACTTCTGTACCTAATCAGTGTCGAAGGATAAGCCAACAACATCATCTCATACAATAAAGCTTCTGAAAGTTGTTCCCCGACAGAAGCGTCTTGTCTACTTTGAGACTTCTGTACCTAATCAGTGTAGAAGGATAAGCCAACAAAAAAATTGTTCATGAGGCAGCTTCCCGAACATTCTTACAACCAGATCAGATCTGAACCTGGGCTGGCTGTGTGTGAATCTGTAGAGTCCCTACAATTTCTCTTTCCTTTCTTTGGTTTTGTGTATGTGTACCTGAATGATTAAAAACAAAACAAAACAACCTGTCACTGTGACTGATTCAATATTTTAACAACAGATAAGAGTTGCTACATCAGGTGTTGATATTGATAACTTGTTTAAGAAAAGACAATACCAGGTCTCTCTTAAATCAAAGTTTAAAGCTCATCTCTCAGAAATTACAGTTGGCAATCCCCATTTTACAACGCAGCACCCTCAAATCAGATATTTGAGCATCTGCCGAAGTACTAAGGTCTAACATTCAATGGGAGATAAATCAAGACTGACTGTGTTCGTCATTGTTATTAATGGGATTGTATACCTTGGAATAAACAATTAAAAACGTCAATAAATATGGTCGGCAGTAGAGAGTCCTCTAAAAATCCAGATCAGAAACACAAATCTTCATCGGAATTAATATCTATATATATGGGAATGGTGGATAGGGAGATAGTAGTAATGATTCAAAAAGCAAATGTAAGAACGCATCAACTGTTACCATTACTAAGACACCCAGTGGTGAAAAAACAGTCCACTCAGGTCAACTTCTCTAATCAGTGCCAGACCAAAGGCCAATAACAATAGATCTCAACAAGTAAAATGTGATGCTTGCGAAAAGCCCTCAAGGTCACTAGAAACGAGAGATGGAAAGAGGTGAAGAAATACTACAGTTAATGGAAACACTACATTAAAAAAAAACCACAATAATATGGTTTGGGTTTGTGTTAATCCTGAGAATCATATTAACTTAACTTAACATCTTTATACTGGTTTAGAAGACCCTGCAGAGTCTGTATACAACCAGTTACATTTACATCACCTTGCTCTAAAATCTATGCGCATGATTTGGGTGTTTGTTATTCCTGTGAATCATATGGTTTTTGGCGTATGTTATTCCTGAGAATCATGGTTTTGGTGTATGTTATTCCTGTGAATCATATGGTTTTGGTGTATGTTATTCCTGAGAATCATATGATTTGGGTGTTTGTTATTCCTGAGAATCGCATGGTTTTTGGCGTATGTTATTCCTGAGAATCATATGGTTTTGGTGTATGTTATTCCTGTGAATCATATGGCTTTGGCGTATGTTATTCCTGAGAATCATGGTTTTGGCGTATGTTATTCCTATGAATCATATGGTTTTGGCGTATGTTATTCCTGAGAATCATTTGGTTTGGGTGTATGTTATTCGAAGCTCCTATTCACTCATGACGATGTGTCTATGGTAGCATGTTATAGTTGCTCTTCTTATATCCCAATGCAAACAGAAGAAAGTAAACGTGTGTTCTCCTGACTGTAGTGCAATGCTAGTCTTCTCAGTTGGCTCATAAGTATGAGGATCACAGTGTTCATCCACACCTAGTTGGCCAGACTGCTGTAACACAGCCGCCTGTTTGCAGGAGAGCGACGAGGATAAAAATTGGGGTCTTAATTGGTATGTTTCAATGGACCCTGATGTAAGTCTTGGACCCGTATGTTCTTAAGACTCGACTTCGCTGCATTCCGCGCATACCCATAGGATCTCAGGCTCTCTCAGTAAATGGCTAGAGTGTGGATACTGATGTTGGTTTTAAGTTTGTCTATTGAACATACTACTGCTCTGTCCTCGCTTGACTTCGGTCGACTATTGTTTGTTTTTCAAGCTCTGCAGCCTGTGAATGGCTGATTCAAATATTTCAGTGTCGTCATCCAACAGGAGATCAATGAAAGACTTAAAAATGTCATCCATATCCAAAGTACACATGATGTATTTGGGCATATGACACGAATATTCAAAACTATGGATCTCATGACCCTATAACACAAAGCAACAAGGCTTCAAAGAGGAGGGCCTAAAGCAAGGTAGGTTGGTAATGTTAAACAAACACTACAGAATTACGGATTGAAAATAGCGGCCACACAGATGGCACATGATAGAAGATTGTTCTTATCCGTGACCACTAAGGGCATAATTGTGATATGAGATGAGAAGAAATGCCAGGACTCATCGTTGGCAGAGTGTCAATATATAACCTCAGATATGTGGATAAGAAAGTTGTGCCAGTAAGTGAACGATGATTACAGCAATGAAGGCCGCTATGGCAGAGAGGTAGGACTTCATCTCTCAAAAATCGAAGCAACATGTGTTCAAATCCTGCATGTTTCAAGCTACCCCTAATTTCAATGGAGCTGCAATCGAACGCCTAGTCCTATTGGAGACAGATGTTCAACATGGAGGTCCCGTGCACACACTTCACGTGAAAGACCCCCTTGAAAATCGAAAAGGACATGTGGCTGGCTGCTGTCCGAGCTGAAAAATTCTTAAATTCCTTTCCAATATATGGACTACCTTATCCCATGCTAGGAGGCAGCAGGAAGTACAATCACAAAAAAAGAAGCTAATACGGATAGGCTTTGGGCTACCTGGTAGCAGACAAAACCTGCCTGTATGAATACCAATATTCCGTGTCAACAAAGCTAAATGAAAGTATTGGTGCATTAAGTAAATAACATTAGTCAAGAATATGGTTGAACCATTAATTTAACACTGAGAAAATGAAAGCTGTTAATTAGCAAAGAGGACAGGATATTAATGCTCTACATATAGGGAAAAAACTGTTGTACAACTTTATTCCCATTGCTGGGCCAGTCAAAGGGTTTTAAAGGCTGAGGGCTATAGTCCACTTTGCCACAGCTGTCCTGCTGGCTATCTTTGTTTATTTCACCCCCAACAGGAAAACAAGATATGACTTACTGGGAATTCCATCCGCTGCTCTCCTTGTCAGCAGACAGGCAGGCATCAAAACCATTCGGCCATAAGCTAGAAAAGGCCAACATCTTAGCCTATCTTGGGAACATAACTAACGAGGAAAGTTGCGAAAGAAAGTCTGGAACAGAGTATCTTCTTCTCCTTTGTTCGTTCTCAATCTCCCTCTACCAAACCCTGAAAGGGCTTAAGTAGCAGAATGTAGTCCAGAGAATGGAATGCGTTGTGTCGTAGTTTACAGCTTGACTGCGATATTTGCACCTTTTGGTCCAACACATCCGACTTCAGCAAGCATTTTTTGAGTACCGGGTTAGTATTCCCTCTTCGATCCCTTCTCCTTAGCCAGTCTGCCCTGCTGCAGCCTGTTATCCAGGATCACCGCATGGAGGTGTAGAAGGGTCTTGGCAGCTATGGTTCGCTGGCCCTGACGCTAGCAGTCATCTATAGGTCGCTGACCACTGCAGCTCATGCGCTGCTCAGCATCTTGATCCCGGAACAGAGTATAAATGACCAAAAATTGAAGTACAGATAAATAACCAACAGCCCAGGTATAATGTAAACTCATGACTACTATATGACATAGAAACAAGGACAATGAACAAACGGTCAGAGGATAGAAATGTTGCCTTTGAAATGTGGAAGTGAATGGAAATGCAAATAAAATAAAACAAATAAGATAATATGTGAGGAATTGGGGTTAAAAGAGAAGGTACTTACTTAGTCGCTCCTCTTCTACTGTGAGGTGTAGAGAAGGTACTTACTGACTTAGTCGCTCCTCTTCTACTGTGAGGTGTAGAGGTGTGTAGAGAAGGTACTAACTTAGTCGCTCCTCTTCTACTGTGAGGTGTAGAGGTGTGTAGAGAAGGTACTTACTGACTTAGTCGCTCCTCTTCTACTGTGAGGTGTAGAGAAGGTACTTACTGACTTAGTCGCTCCTCTTCTACCGTGAGGTGTAGAGAAGGTACTTACTTACTTAGTCGCTCCTCTTCTACTGTGAGGTGTAGAGAATGTACTTACTGACTTAGTTGCTCCTCTTCTACTGTGAGGTGTAGAGAAGGTACTTACTGACTTAGTCGCTCCTCTTCTACCGTGAGGTGTAGAGGTGTGTAGAGAAGGTACTTACTTAGTCGCTCCTCTTCTACTGTGAGGTGTAGAGAAAGTACTTACTGACTTAGTCGCTCCTCTTCTACTGTGAGGTGTAGAGAAGGTACTTACTGACTTAGTCGCTCCTCTTCTACCGTGAGGTGTAGAGAAGGTACTTACTTACTTAGTCGCTCCTCTTCTACTGTGAGGTGTAGAGAAGGTACTTACTGACTTAGTCGCTCCTCTTCTACCGTGAGGTGTAGAGAAGGTACTTACTTACTTAGTCGCTCCTCTTCTACTGTGAGGTGTAGAGAAGGTACTTACTGACTTAGTCGCTCCTCTTCTACCGTGAGGTGTAGAGGTGTGTAGAGAAGGTACTTACTGACTTAGTCACTCCTCTTCTACTTTGAGGTGTAGAGAAGGTACTTACTGACTTAGTCGCTCCTCTTCTACTGTGAGGTGTAGAGGTGTGTAGAGAAGGTACTTACTGACTTAGTCGCTCCTCTTCTACCGTGAGGTGTAGAGGTGTGTAGAGAAAGTACTTACTGACTTAGTCGCTCCTCTTCTACTGTGAGGTGTAGAGAAGGTACTTACTGACTTAGTCGCTCCTCTTCTACTGTGAGGTGTAGAGAAAGTACTTACTGACTTAGTCGCTCCTCTTCTACTGTGAGGTGTAGAGAAGGTACTTACTGACTTAGTCGCTCCTCTTCTACTGTGAGGTGTAGAGAAGGTACTTACTGACTTAGTCGCTCCTCTTCTACCGTGAGGTGTAGAGAAGGTACTTACTTAGTCGCTCCTCTTCTACTGTGAGGTGTAGAGAAGGTACTTACTTAGTCGCTCCTCTTCTACTGTGAGGTGTAGAGAAGGTACTTACTGACTTAGTCGCTCCTCTTCTACTGTGAGGTGTAGAGAAGGTACTTACTGACTTAGTCGCTCCTCTTCTACTGTGAGGTGTAGAGAAGGTACTTACTGACTTAGTCGCTCCTCTTCTACTGTGAGGTGTAGAGAAGGTACTTACTGACTTAGTCGCTCCTCTTCTACCGTGAGGTGTAGAGAAGGTACTTACTTACTTAGTCACTCCTCTTCTACTGTGAGGTGTAGAGAAGGTACTTACTGACTTAGTCGCTCCTCTTCTACTGTGAGGTGTAGAGAAGGTACTTACTTAGTCGCTCCTCTTCTACCGTGAGGTGTAGAGGTGTGTAGAGAAGGTACTTACTGACTTAGTCGCTCCTCTTCTACTTTGAGGTGTAGAGAAGGTACTTACTTAGTCGCTCCTCTTCTACCGTGAGGTGTAGAGGTGTGTAGAGAAGGTACTTACTGACTTAGTCGCTCCTCTTCTACTTTGAGGTGTAGAGGTGTGTAGAGAAGGTACTTACTGACTTAGTCGCTCCTCTTCTACTGTGAGGTGTAGAGGTGTGTAGAGAAGGTACTTACTGACTTAGTCGCTCCTCTTCTACCGTGAGGTGTAGAGGTGTGTAGAGAAGGTACTTACTGACTTAGTCGCTCCTCTTCTACTGTGAGTTGTAGAGAAGGTACTTACTGACTTAGTCGCTCCTCTTCTACCGTGAGGTGTAGAGGTGTGTAGAGAAGGTACTTACTGACTTAGTCGCTCATCTTCTACTTTGAGGTGTAGAGAAGGTACTTACTGACTTAGTCGCTCCTCTTCTACTGTCAGGTGTAGAGGTGTGTAGAGAAGGTACTTACTGACTTAGTCGCTCCTCTTCTACCGTGAGGTGTAGAGGTGTGTAGAGAAGGTACTTACTGACTTAGTCGCTCCTCTTCTACTGTGAGGTGTAGAGAAGGTACTTACTGACTTAGTTGCTCCTCTTCTACTGTGAGGTGTAGAGGTGTGTAGAGAAGGTACTTACCGACTTAGTCGCTCCTCTTCTACTTTGAGGTGTAGAGAAGGTACTTACTGACTTAGTCGCTCCTCTTCTACTGTGAGGTGTAGAGAAGGTACTTACTGACTTAGTCGCTCCTCTTCTACCGTGAGGTGTAGAGGTGTGTAGAGAAGGTACTTACTGACTTAGTCGCTCCTCTTCTACCGTGAGGTGTAGAGGTGTGTAGAGAAGGTACTTACTGACTTAGTCGCTCCTCTTCTACCGTGAGGTGTAGAGGTGTGTAGAGAAGGTACTTACTGACTTAGTCGCTCCTCTTCTACCGTGAGGTGTAGATGTGTGTAGAGAAGGTACTTACTGACTTAGTCGCTCCTCTTCTACTGTGAGGTGTAGAGGTGTGTAGAGAAGGTACTTACTTAGTCGCTCCTCTTCTACCGTGAGGTGTAGAGGTGTGTAGAGAAGGTACTTACTGACTTAGTCGCTCCTCTTCTATCGTGAGGTGTAGAGAAGGTACTTACTGACTTAGTCGCTCCTCTTCTACCGTGAGGTGTAGAGGTGTGTAGAGAAGGTAATGAGTCGAATTAGCTAGGAGCCATTGATAGAAAACGTTGACACAATTCTGGCATCATTTAGCTCCCTCTCCCCCATGTGTACCTCAATCGACTTTTGATTGACCCCTCCCTCTGTAGACGTCCACTACACCATTTGCCCTTAAGATAACTAATAGTTTCCATGTTATAGTCACCTTATAGTCACCTTACTTAAAACTCAGTCTATTGCTCACATGTTATAGTCACCTCCCCTTACTTAAAACTCAGTCTATTGCTCACAGGTTATAGTCACCTCCCCTTACTTAGAACTCAGTCTATTGCTCACATATTATAGTCACCTCTCCTTACATAAAACTCAGTAAATTGCTCCATGTTATAGTGATCTCCCCTTACATAAAACTCAGTCTATTGCTCCATGTTATAGTCACCTCTCCTTACATAAAACTCAGTCTATTGCTCCATGTTATAGTCACCTCACCTTGCATAAAACTCAGTCTATTGCTCCATGTTAGTCACCTCACCTTGCATAAAACTCAGTCTATTGCTCACATGATATATTCGCCTCCCCTTAAATAAAACTCAGTCTACTGCTCACATTTAATAGTCACCTCCCCTTACATAAAACTCAGGGTAGCTCTACACATCATTTGTGTACAGATAGCTCCATTTTATTATAGGCTACACCAGCTAACTAAATATTCTCTTCGGACTTAGAGATTGTAATTCTAGAAAAATTCGACGGCCTGGCAGGATATAGAAGGTTTACTTTGGTGCAGCTGGACATGCAGTAGCTTAAACTGAACTTATCCTCCACTTCCTCCCATGTCCACAGTTTTTCACTTTATACACAATCTTCCCTTCTCTCTCTCCCTCTCTCTCTCCTGTGGATGTCTTTTAAGGATATCACACTAGAAGATTAGGCACTTTAGCCATATTTGAAGATATAATATAACACATCCCTCGAGTCTGTTATCTTGAAAGGTTAAGGGAGCTTGTCTCAATGATCCCAGGAGCTGAGCCAACGGACGGGTCGCCCAGACTAGATAGGTCATGGAGGAGGGAATAGACTAAACACGGGCAACTCACCTAGAGTATAATGTTAGGTTAGGGCCGACAACCCATATCTATAAAAACAAAGTCGGTTACTAAAACGTTGCAATAAAACAAAGGCAAACGGCCTTGGGAAAGGAAGGGCCTTCGGAAACGAGACGATTGACGCAGTGGATGGAAAGCAGAAAGGTAGCTCCACGACTGACTGCCCTTCTGAACACCAGAAGGAAGGAAATGTGAGAAAAGACTACGATTAAATGAGTACACGTGGAGACATACATAAATGCAGCTAAGGATGTGTCAGGGGCCTATGCTTCTAGAGGAGCGACGAGCGCTGATTGATTGACATTGCTGAAACAAATGCTGGAAAAGAAAGAGTATCAGAAGAAGAAACATTATACGTGGGATGATACAATCAAGAGATGGACGGAGAAAAGTCTGTCATATTGCTCCATAAAGACAACAGACAGAGAGCGTTATAGAATTATTGCTGCTGACATTTTATGTCGAGATAGCGCAGAGCATGACTTCTTCATTCTTCTTCATCGATCAGCTGATGCTATGCTTCTAGTCCGGTGAGGTCCACGATCAACTGTTGCTATGCTTCTAGTCCGGTGAGGTCCACGATCAACTGATGCTATGTTTCTAGTCCAGTGAGGACCACGATCAACTGATGCTATGCTTCTAATCCGGTGAGGTCCATCATCAAATGATGCTATGCTTCTAGTCCAGTGAGGACCACGATCAACTGATGCTATGCTTCTAGTCCGGTGAGGTCCATCATCAACTGATGCTATGTTTCTAGTCCAGTGAGGTCCACGATCAACTGATGCTATGCTTCTAGTCCGGTGAGGTCCATCATCAAATGATGCTATGTTTCTAGTCCAGTGAGGTCCACGATCAACTGATGCTATGTTTCTAGTCCAGTGAGGTCCACGATCAACTGATGCTATGCTTCTAGTCCAGTGAGGTCCACGATCAACTGATGCTATGCTTCTAGTCCAGTGAGGTCCACGATCAACTGATGCTATGTTTCTAGTCCAGTGAGGTCCTCGATCAACTGATGCTATGCTTCTAATCCGGTGAGGTCCATCATCAAATGATGCTATGCTTCTAGTCCAGTGAGGTTCATGAAGATGACTGCGTTTCAAGTCTTCGCAGATTCCCACAGCTTTTCGAGCATGGTCGCTCCCCCAAGCCAGACTGCCTCTCTTTGGTCTGTATAGAAAGGACATTCTTGCAGAACATGTTCTGGTGTTTTCTAGGGTGCTCCACAATCGCACGTGGCAGTGTCTCTGATATCCATTTTGTCGAGGTGGGTTTTGAGTCTAGAATGTCCCGTTCTGAGTTTGAAGATCTTTGTCTGCCCATCTCTGCCAAGTTTGTATATGTTGTCATTTTCTGGCTTGTATTCGTTGTGCTGGTCTCTCCATTATATTCTCATAGATGACTGTCTTTACTTCTTTATAGATGTGGGTGGGGAGTCTGCGTGCCGCCACTTCCGGCTTTTGTGAGCTGATCTGCTCTCTCGTTTCCATGGATCCCACAGTGGGTCGGAATTCATTGTAGGACTAAATCTGTTTTTATTTTGAGACAGCAATCCTATGTTATGTTTTATTTCACGTGAGAGTCTATTTCGTTTGCGACTTGAAGTACACTCCTGGAGTCTGTTAGAATGACCGTTTTCCCTTCCATGTAGTTATGTTTTGAATGATAGTCTGAGTTGCTGCATGAATAGCTCTTGCTTCAGCTCTGAAATTGTATGTCTCTCCTGCTGGTATGGGGTGATTTTCTATGTCGCCATTGAAGTGTTCGATGTAAGTTCAACTGCCTCCCCTTTTATCGCTCATCGAGGCAGATCCATCTGTGTACACGTGTGTCCAAGAGTTGCTAGGGTACTGTCTCTTGAGCTCCTGTACACGTGTGTCCAAGAGTTGTTAGGGTACTGTCTCTTGAGCTCCTGTAGAAAGTGTGTCCAAGAGTTGCCAGGGTACTGTCTCTTGAGCTCCTGTAGAACGTGTGTCCAAGAGTTGTTAGGGTACTGTCTCTTGAGCTCCTGTAGAACGTGTGTCCAAGAGTTGCTAGGGTACTGTCTCTTGAGCTCCTGTAGAAAGTGTATCCAAGAGTTGCTATGGTACTGTCTCTTAAGCTCCTGTAGAAAGTGTATCCAAGAGTTGCTAGGGTACTGTCTCTTGAGCTCCTGTAGAACGTGTGTCCAAGAGTTGCTAGGGTACTGTCTCTTTAGCTCCTGTAGAACGTGTGTCTAAGAGTTGCTAGGGTACTGTCTCTTGAGCTCCTGTAGAACGTGTGTCCAAGAGTTGCTAGTGTACTGTCTCTTGGGCTCCTGTAGAACGTGTGTCCAAGAGTTGCTAGGGTACTGTCTCTTGGGCTCCTGTAGAACGTGTGTCCAAGAGTTGCTAGGGTACTGTCTCTTGAGCTCCTGTAGAACGTGTGTCCAAGAGTTGCTAGGGTACTGTCTCTTGGGCTCCTGTAGAACGTGTGTCCAAGAGTTGCTAGGGTACTGTCGCTTGAGCTCCTGTAGAAAGTGTATCCAAGAGTTGCTAGGGTACTGTCTCTTGAGCTCCTGTAGAAAGTGTATCCAAGAGTTGCTAGGGTACTGTCTCTTGTGCTCCTGTAGAAAGTGGATTTTTACAGAGCGTGACAAATCCCAGACGACAAGGCGTATGGAAATGTTGTTCCGTCTAACATAACTTAACTGAACGTCTTTAAACTGGTTTAGAAGGCTCTGCAGAGTGTGTATACAACTAGTTTTATTGACATTGCCTCGCTATAAAAGCTATGCGCATCTAATCTATTCTTAAAGACATTAATTGTCGCTGCATCTACTGCTTCCTGTGGCAATGCATTCCAAGCATTCACCACTCTCTGACTAAAACAAAAATATTTCCCAATATAAAATCTGGACTTTTGTTTAGTTAATCTGTAGCTATGTCCTCTTGTTCTTGTAGGTGGTTGTATTAAAAAAACAACAACTTGTTAGTCAATGAAAACAACAACTTGTTAGTCAATGTGTTCCTTTCCTTTGATTATCGTATAAACCTGTATTAAGTCACCTCAAATTCTTTTCTTTTCTAGACACTGCAGGCCAGTTTTTCTGAGTCTTTACTCATTACTGTAATTCTGGTTACCCACTATCAGCTTTGTCGCTCTTTTTTATAACCTTTTCAGCATGTTTATATCCCCTCTACGCCAAGAACTCCACACCTGTACACAGTCTTCTAGGTCTTCTTCTTCTGCGTTCGTTCTCAATCTCCCACTACCAAGCCCTGAACAGGACTTTGCAAGAAGCAGGATGTAGTCCGAAGAACAGAATGCGTTGTGTCGCTAGTTTACAGATTGACTGCGGTATTTGCAACTTTCGGCAAGCCCTGAACAGGACTTTGCAAGAAGCAGGATGTAGTCCGAAGAACAGAATGCGTTGTGTCGCTAGTTTACAGATTGACTGCGGTATTTGCAACTTTCGGTCCGACACGTCCGTCTTCGGCAGAATCTAGGTCTAACTAAAGCTTTATACAGTTTGACAATCACTTCCTTGCTCCCATGTTTAATATTTCTTTTTGTCATTCCTAACATTGCATTTGCCCTTTTCACTGCTACCTGGACTTGCTCACTCACTTTACCTGTATGATTTATTATAACACCTTTCCTTTTCTATATTTCTAATATTGTTCTCGCCCATTCTGTAATTATGTTCCATATTGAATCTACCCAAATGGATGATTATATTTATCTACATTAAACTCCATTTTCCAACTCGCAGACCATTCTCGATTTTTTAAATCTAAATCCGACCTCAATAATAAATCAACTTCCGCTTTAGATAGTCACTACTGCATAGTTTTGTCATCAGCAAATTTTGCAATCATGGATTCGATATCCAAATCGTTTATATATATCACGGATACAATTGGTCCCAACACCTTGTGAGGATATCACAGAACGCGACAAATCCCGGGAAAAATTACGTCTGGTAGCGTTGTTGTCCGTCTAACATTTTCTTGACCGATGTTGTGTTCTCTCACAATTTTTACCTGATAAGGTAGCGTATATCCCATCCCCTCTCAGTTTGAACTCTTCACACCATAGACCGCATATTGGGAAATACATCCCCTAGGGCCCCGCTACTAAGCACAGGGAGATAACTCTTTTCGCAAACATGTACAATTTAAAAAAAGAATTAAATATCGTAATACATTTAAAACAAAATATAATATTGTCCCACGTAATTCTCTCTCTTTCCGTCCAATTTCTAGTCCAGACTACCAACGCCATGTTGCGCAGCAGCTAAGACATAACACAAACAAGTCGTAATTACAGAAATAGTTAAGTATTACTTTGAAAAAAACTTCAATTTATACATCTAGAATTCATATTGATACTTGTCCCTTAATTCACCCCAAAAAAAGTTCACTGAGTTCCCATCATACGTATTTGACAGGTGATGACTGTACCCGGACATTCCAATTGGAGTTACGGGGAGGACATGTCGATATAATTTTATTTCAAATAAATACGTAAACACTAAGATACAGATACATGTGTAGACAAGATATTACCGGTATATTCAGTTTTGCGACCAATTTTCACCTCATTTCTTCGCCAAGTAAATGGACTCATCTATTCCAACCGTAGTGTTTGGTCCTCCAATAATAGTATCATTTATTAATAATGTGTTGGCACAAACCTCTCTTATGACGTTATTGCAATCGATATATGCATTCTTTGAATTTCACAACTCGGACTTGCAAAAAGTGGATGCTTGTTAGCTCTTGAGACCAGCAGTATAAAAAAAGAATGATCTACATGTAGGCCGTGCGCAAACCTTGTAGTCAAGTGCCTTGCTTCACAGGGATGTCCTATCAACATTTCTGCCTGTTGATATCGCCACCTATACTGTCGTTCAGTTAAGCACAATATCATAACATAGTTGTTATTGCATCGTCTGATAACATGGATAATGCCACGTTGCTGTAGAAACTGGATACTACTCTCCTGATCATAGAACAAAGGTGACCGATTCAAGAAATTAATTGCTGATTTAAAATAAGATGGCAGGAACAAGCGGAAGCAGAAGCGAAAGAAGAAATTCGCAGAAGCAGAATGTTTGACACCCCAAACAGTTAAAAAGAAAAGTGGACTTCTATAACGGCACTACCCCTCACATTCTTGGCTAAAAATATATATTGTATTTATTTGGGTTGAATCACAGCTTTAGATAAGCTGTCTGACTCACTATCCCTATGGAAAGTCACATTCATTGGCCGACTAAATAACGGAACTTGCATGTTTCAACTATAATAGCGTGTTCGGGAAACAAAGATGGATATGCAGTTAGTTTCACGGCAGAATTCTGTGAAAGGATCACTCTAAACAGTGGTTTGTTGTGTTTTATACCATGCATTTGTTCTATTTATCTGTTTGGAGGATGAATTGATTATAAATCTTGGCACACTATTAGTTCGGTTATTTAGTCGGCAAATGAATGTGACGTTTCACAGGGATTTTCCAGTGAGTCAGACGCCCATGTCCTACTTTCGTTTATTTAACATTATCCCTCTCCTACATTTTTCTTTACACGGCGCTTAGATTCTAAACAAATTTGTCACCTCCTGAGATAGCATTTCTTCTCCTTCTGCTTCTTCTTCTTCTTCTTCTTCTTCTTCTTCTTCTTCTTCTTCTTCTTCTTCTTCTTCTTCTTCTTCTTCTTCTTCTTCTTCTTCCTCTCCTTCTTCTTCTTCTTCGTTCATCCTCAGATCAAGGTTCCGGTTTCTCTTACAAAGGACACCGTTGTTTGTAAGGCTGTTTTATCGCCATACAGCTTTTGTCTCATATCTGTCTCACGAGGCCAGTATTGTTCTCTCTTTTCCTGCGGGAGCATGCAGCTTTGTAGGATGTTGTCCATGGTCATGATATGCCCCCCCCCCCCCCCCACCACATGGGCACCTGTCATCTGTCCCAATCCTCATTTTGTTGTAAAGATGACCTTTGAGTCTGTAATGCCCAGTTCTCAGTCTGAAGATGATGACTTGCTCTTCTCTAGTTAAGTTATAGTAGCTGTCATCTTTTCGGAAGTCGGGGTGTTGATCTGCCCATTTTACCCTGAAGTTGACTTTAATTATGGTCTTGGCCTCATTATATGTGATAATCAGGTCTGTTTGTGGGGATGCTCCTCCACTCTTTGCTACTTTGTCTGCAGTTTCATTGCCTTCAATATTGCAGTGGGATGGGATCCACTGTATGACCAACCTTGGGTGTTCTGCTGAGAGCTGTGTCAGGGAGAACATACATTGATTAATCAAGGTCAGATGAAACATACTGATCAAGACCATTATTTTACGTCCTTGTTCGTGCCCCTGAAAACTGGCTGTGTTGCAGTAGTCTGACCAGTAAGGGGGAGATCGATACTTATATCCCCATAGTGGTTAGCTTACTGTGGCGTCTCGCATTGCAATACAAACAGGAGGACCCAGTAACTTTATAAGTTATAGACAGTTTGTCTGCCATTCCAAGAATTTGTGAGTTTCACTAGTTTAACATCAGCCACTTCCAACAAGCTATAGTTTAACATCAAACAATGTGTCTGCCATTCCAATGAGTTATAATTTGACATCAGACACTTTGTCATTTCAATAAAAAGAAATATTATCCAAGACAATTTGTTTGTCATTCTCGTAAGTGGAACTAACAGGATAATGTGTTTTTCATGAATGGAATTCTAACAAGACAGACTGTTTATCACTGTCGGGAGTGGAAGTTGAACAAGACAGTATGCCTGTTTGCTCATGTTTGGGTGGGAGCAATTGTTTATCACAGATTCCGATTCACGCGGCGCAACGAGGGGGGGGGGGGGGGGGGGAGGGGGGGGGAAGGGAGGGTGTAAGAATGGCAATATAAGATTTTCCAACAGAAACTGTTAGTTGATAATCATCGGTAAATCTTGGCCATCAAATTGTTCATGCAAGTTTTTGGGGTCTTGACATTTCAGTATTGCTGACATGCAACTTATTTCACCGATCTTGACATTTCATGCATAATGCCATGTCGATTTCCTCTTTGCAAAAACACCAACAGCAACAACTAGACATAGATCTGTTTCTGCTGACAGTAAAAGTCAATTGCATTGTTTTGTTTGGAAGGGAGCGGCTGTTTTGTTTTGTTTGGCGTCGGGGTTTTATGTCTTCCGTTCTTCATCACCCTCATGGTTTCTGTATTTACTTGTTTGAATTCCGATAGGCAGACTTTTCTTTTTATGTTTAATCTATCTATCTATCTATCTATCTATCTATCTATCTATCTATCTATCTATCTATCTATCTATCTATCTGTCTGTCTGTCTGTCTATCTATCTATCTGTCTGTCTGTCTGTCTGTCTGTCTGTCTGTCGGTCGGTCGGTCGGTCG